>CM059448.1:34776847-35976847 GCA_030390025.1 Squalus acanthias | reverse complement strand
GCTTAATATGGTTGATGTAGCTTCACTCAAATTAGTGAGAGAAACTTATAACCTAGCAGAAAACATGGGATCCTTACTGCAATCGATTGCTTCCTGCAGATTATCTCATCACGAGAGGTCAGGCTGCACTGGATTCCCTCAACAGACTACAAGATGGACACATGAAGTATCTGTCTGACAGATCAGGTAGGATCTGAGGAAGTGCAGATGTGACAAACATTGACTAACCAAACCAATGGCGACTTGGTGTGTGGGGTGTGACCTTGTTCAGACATTTAAGGATCGGTTTTAACTCCCTCCGACTGAAGCAGATGGGAGGCTCATTAATGTATTCAAATCGGGGTCCTATATTGTCCTTAGGACCCATTTTAGGTTGCCCACTGCTGAGCTCACTCAGGAATTCTGGGCGGGATTGGTTTTAAAACTGTAATCAGAAGCGGTATTTAAAGGGACCCTCGCTTGCAAGCACTCAGCTCATTGGGATTAGTTTGCTATAGCATTGTTTGGTTGTCCACAGGTATTCTGCTTGGAATTTGCTTTCTTGAACATTTATTCTGCTTCTATACCCTCAGCAAGCACAGGGCTCAAGATGGGTGTCCTCCTAGGCACCAGTTTGGTTGTAGGAAGAGGAGCTACAGGAGCAGCAGTGGGACCTCTCAGGAGACCATACCTGAGGTGGGGGGGGGGTGGCGGTGCTCACAAAAACCATACCCACTCCGTAGGGTCGAGCAGCCTAGAGTCACTTACCTAGATGACTGAAGAGCAGTGCTCTTCTCCAGACAGGATGCCACAGACCTGTGCAGCCTCCTACAACAAGACCTACAGCTCACTCTGCCAGGTGTCCATGCATTGCCTGTGGCATTGAAGGTTAGCATGGCCCTTAACTTCTTTGCCTCGGGCTGCTTCCAGGCGGCAGCAGGCGACATTACTGGCATCAGTTAATCTGCAGTCCATGAATACATAAAGCAGGTCACTAATGCTCCCTTTGCCAGGGCCAACAGCTACATCAGGGCCCAATGGTCGTCATCAGTCAGCATGAAAGCTGTGGGCTTTTCTGCAGTAGCTGGCTTCCCATGACTGTAATGGGTGTCCTAGACGCATGTAGCCATTAGGCAAGCCAACAATCAGCCAGCAGCTATTGCCAACAAGAAAGGCTACCATTCAATCAATGTGCAGCTGGTTACTGAGTCGTGCAGGTCTGCCCCGGTTTCCTGATAGAAAGAAAGACTTGCATTTCTATAGCGCCTTTCAAGACCACAGGACGTCCCAAAGCACTTTACAGCCAATGAAGTACTTTTTTTGAAGTGGAGTCACTGTTGTAATGTAGGAAACACGGCAGCCAATTTGTACACAGCAAGCTCCCACAAACAGCAATGTGCTAATGTGCAGATCATCTGTTTTTAGTGGTGTTGGTTGAGGGATAAATATTGGCCAGGACACCAGGACGAACATCCCTGCTCTTTTTCGAATAGTGCCATGGGATCTTTTACATCCACCTTGAGAGAGCAGGCGGGACCTCGGTTTAACGTTTCATCTGAAAGACAGTACCTCCGACAGAGCAGCACTCCCTCAGTACTGCACTGGAGTGTCAGTCTAGATTATGTGCTCAAGCCTCTGGTGTGGGACTCGAAGCCACAACCTTCTGAGTGCTACCGCTGAGCCTTGACTGACACACATAGAAGTCACGATGCTTTCATTCTGCAGCAGTCAACCATCCACCCACTATTCCACCCAAGTCGTATCGTCTGAAGATGGCTGCTAGGGGACTAGCTACCCCTTGCACATATAGCTCATGACACTTCTCCGGAACCCGAGCTCGTCCACTGTATTATACAGGTTGTAAGTACACTGGGATAGGTATCCCGACAAATCTTTAACCCCCTTCACCTTAATTCCTCGTCAAGGAAGCGACTGTTGCCCAGCCTATGCCTCGGGGTGAATGATGGCCCTATTTGGCTCAATCCGGATTGAATTAGCCAATTAGTATATCCCATAGTTCCGTCTGGCTACTGACTCCATTTTGAGGACAGCTTAGGGCAATTCTCAGATCATTGTGCCTACAAGGTATAACAGATATATTTATTGTTCTGGCGAAAGGTCTTTGACCTGAAACGTTAACTCTGTTTCTCTCTCCACGGATGCTGCCTGGCCTGCTGAGTTTTTCCAGCGTTTTCTGTTGTTATTTCGGATTTCCAGCATCCGCAGTATTTTGCTATCATATTTATTGTATAATGCACTGTGCTTAAAAATGGGGGTTAAGGAAGGGAAAAATTAATTCATTGTTCCTGCTATTGAACAGGAACGAACTTGACTGTGGGGTCCCCCTACGGGTGAATAAGTTCCAGACACACACCGCCTAAGATCATACGGGAAAAATGGCCACTTGGTCAAGGTACTGGAGAATGGCTGGCACCTACACACTGTACGCCAGCAAGAGTCAGTACCTTCAGAGGAGGAAGGGCGGAAAAGTTGTTTATGATGAAGAATATTTGGGTCTCCTGAATTGGGTTGGCATTATCCTGTGCTCCTTTCCTGTACTGTATTTTAATTCTCTTACATATTTTTTTATTTTCCAGATGCCAGCAACCTGCTGCAGTCAGTCACCCTCTTTACCCATTTGATCGGTGATACCATTGTTCAGGGTAGTGCCACCTCCCATATGGTGCCAATGGAGAATGCAGACCGTAAGTAATGCTCTCAATCTGCTGTCGTGTATGATGCTCTTGTTAACAAGCTGGCATGTGGGTTTGCTTAAAGCGCAATGCCTTGCATGCATCAACTGACTTACACTCCCACTAGTCAGTTGGGGTTTTATTTTTATTTTGTTCCCCAGCTTATTTCCCTTTGTGTCCCGTAGTCATTGATTCCTTGCTGTGGACTGTTAAATAGGTGGCAGTTGCACTCGGTACCTCACCCTTATAGCCATTCTTGGCTCTGAGCCTTGACCAGAGGTGTTGGCAGGCTATTTGGCCACAGGTGCACCACAGCTGAACTTTACTCAAAGGTTCGATCACCAGGGATCACTGGAAAACCTTCAGGAGCAGGAACCCTGGCTGATCTTTGTCATTCCATAGCTCATGTCATTAAAGAAAATCTGTGGGCTCAGTTCCTCAGTGTCTTTACAACCAAGGCGAACAAGGAGGGGGAGAACTCGACTGACCTTGGAATAAAACCCCTGACAGCAGGCTATGGTAGTGTGTGGTTGTAATTTTGGTCTGTGGCTATACTATTTTGCCCGTATCTTATGTTAGTTCTGTTTTCTAATTGCTAGGCCTGTTGGAAGCGTGTAAACAGTGCGGCAGTGAGGTACTCTCCTACTTCTCCAGTTTGAAGGACACTACAACTTTGAGCAGTGCAGATTGCACGAAAGTGGGAGAAAGTCTGAACCAGATAAACTCAATTGCGGAGGTAAGAGGCTGACACTCTTCTCTTAAATTTGGAAAAATATTGGATAGACTTGGGATGCAGCACAATGGACCAACATCAAGCTAAAACTTGCCGTGGTAGGGTGTAGTTCCATGCCTCTTTTTCCAGCTCTAATTTGTCGTCCTCCTTTTCTAAGGCACTGACTCATGTTGGAGTTCAGTTCCACATCTGCTGGACACCATCTAGTACCTCACCCAAGTGACCGTTCTGCATGTGTGAGCCTAGACAATGAGGTCCAGTAGACTATTGGACCCTGGGAAGCATTACAGCCAAACTCATCTAGGTGCATTTTCCAGTAGGAGCCAATGGAGCATGATCAGGAGCAAGAATCGTGACTGGTTTTTATTTCTCCCCACCTCTCCAACCCAAGGATGCTGAGGCCAACTGTAGCCACCCGAACTGCCCCAGCTGAGAACAGCCGACTCAACATAGAACAAGAATCAAACCTGGGACTTACTTGGTCTATATGCTTCAGTGCCATACTAGAAATAGCTGAACCATTTGGGGTGCTCTTGTAATTCTGGATTGACTCAGTTGAATTCCTTCTCCATGAATTGCTCTGCACTGTCCGCAGTGCTACTGACAGTACAGTAAAAACCAGCACCACCTTGTATTTGATGCCCATTTTCAAGCCCTTATTAATATAGGGGAACAACTTATACACCAGTGAAATATAACACAAGGTTGCAACTTTACACTCGTGTACATAGTAAATGATGATTTACGACTAAACAAAGTATGTGTTTATTTTAGGAGCTAAGGCCTAAAGGAAGAGACATCAAACAAAAAGAGCTGGGTGATCTGGTGGAACAGGAGATGTCTGCCACATCAGCGGCTGTTGAAGCCGCTACTACAAGGATAGAGGTGACTTGCATCAGTGGGAGCTGCTGTAATTTCATTAAATAGAGTAAGGTTGTATCTTGGAAAAAATACTTTTATAGCTGGGTACAGGTTCTATTGGTGGATGGGTAGATCCAGATATGCATGAAACCCCTCAATTCCGTTGCACTTCAAGAGTAAGTTATTGAAGAGAGAAGGTAGTTGTATGCACGGAGAGAAATATGAATTGAAATGTGTGAAGGGATGTTGTAACAGGCGGTTGGTGCAATTAGCATGGTGTGGGACATTCTTCTTGCAGGTTGTCCTGTTTCTCCATGTCAGCGATCAAGCCTGTTGTACTTTGCCTGGGGAGACATATGATGAGGGCCCGATTGGATTCCTGACGGTAACATGCCTCTCCTCTGGTCTGGTGAGGAAAGTTAGGTGTTTTCTTCCCCTGCTTCATCCTGTTGACCGAGAACAGCGCATCGTTGGCTGACAAATCTTCCGCAAGCAAAGCAAGCAGTGTGGACACCTGAGACCTTTGGGGGAAATCACAAAAAAGTATATATTTTTTTTTACAGATATGCAGGGAAGATTTTTCTTTTTCCCCCTGAATTTTTACAATTCTGGAATTTCAGTGCAAAGGTATGAGGCAGTCTGATACAATACATGGTATGTGGCTCCTTCACAGAGAGAGGCTACCTACTGCTGGGGTGGAATAGGGAAGTTGGGTAAAGGAGGCAACATCGGGATGGTTTTGAGGAGATAGAGACACAAAGAGCTCTGTGCAATGTTGCTGACCTGTACTATAGGTTCTGTTTATTATTAACCACACTCTGTTCCGTACATAACTGTGACTGGAGTTTGTTTGGAAGACGTTGGCGACCATATTATCTGGAACTGTGTGTGCATCTTCACACAGTGAGCCTTGTCTCATGCACACTTTCTAACACGATGGTAGCAGGAGATAACTCAGCATTTAATATAGTTTGACATGATGCAGAACTCAGCCTGTCACTCCTCAAAGGCTTTACAAAGAAAAAGATACCAGCTTTTCCCTGGCTGATTGTTGCGATAGGAAGGAATTCTGCTGTTGCATTTGAAAGCTGCTGGTTAAAACGGTTTTCTATTCCTTTTTAAAATCTTGTCACCAGGAAATGCTGAGCAAGTCGAGGGCAGGAGACACGGGTGTGAATCTGGAGGTGAATGAGAGGTCAGTGCTTTCAAGTATGCATGAATTTATATTGGTCTACATGAAGTTTGGGTGCCAGTAAGAGTCTCAATGAGCTGTTTGAGCTTCCTAATGTCAAAGCCTCAGTTGGGAAAACTAAAAAGGTGGGGGGAAAATGTTGTCTGAGACCCACTGTCATTTGTTGTGGTCTTTATAGAGTTTTTAAACCAAAGAATTATTCTACAAAACAAAAAAATTGCAACATTAAAAAAGACTTGTATTTCTATAGCGCCTTTCACGACCACCGGACGTCCCAAAGCGCTTTATAGCCAATTAATTACTTATTGAAACGTAGTCACTGTTGTAATGTAGGAACATATTCTCATTAAATATATCAATGTATTCATGCAAATTGACCCAAAACAATGGTTAACTGTGGAGCTGGTCCATCTCCATTAAAGTGGCCCATCTCCATTAAAGTGGTCCCCATTCTATACAGTTCCAGGGGTGAAATCTATTCCCATTCACTCCCACTACCAGAGTGCCATTGGACTAATTCACTTCTCATTCACTCCATTGTACAGAACTCCAAAAGACTAATCAGTTTCCATTGTCCAGCATTCCAACAGACTTGGACTAATTCATTTTTCATTCACTTCCATTGTACAGAATCCAATGGTCTAGTTCATTATTCATTCACACACATTGTTCAAAACTCCAATTAACTAGTTCACTTCCCATTCCCTCCCATTGTCCAGAATTGAAATGTCTAATTGACTTCCCATTTCCTCCCATTGCCCAGAATTGAAATGTCTAATTGACTTCCCATTACCTCCCATTGCCCAGAATTGTAATGGACTAATTTAATTCCCATTCACTCTCATTGTATAGTATTTCAATGGACTAATCATTTTCTATTCACTGCTGCTATAAACATTAAAAAGTGTTTTGCTTTGAGTTGAATTGCTGAATGAATAATTCATTCGGGTCTGCTGCGAAGGTTTGCCAATAGCTGCTTTTATCTGCAGTTTTAAAAAAATGTGTTCAATTCTAATATTTCTTGCCCCCAACTTTCTCTCCACAGGCACCAACAACCTTCCTGTACTTGACCCGTTCTTCCTGTCTAAATGTCCCGGAGTTAGACTATCATCAGTAGATGCAGTCACAAATCTAGAGTGATTTAGGTTTGCAACTGTGTATCTGTGTACTGTCTCCACAAAACTCATTTCTCTTGGAACCCTCGGAGAGGAAGAGGGAGAGAACCTGTCAGTCTGATTTGAAACCAGGCTTTTGGATTAAAGGATAGTGTGACCCCCGCCCTAGCCCTGAACTCGCATCTTTCTCTAGTTTCTCTCCTATCTAACTTCATGCCCTCTCCAAGCTCATCTTGTCCATGAGATCCATCTCCTGCTCCCTCGACCCTATTCCCACCAAACTGCTGACCACCCAACTCCCCATGGGGCCCCATGTTAGCTGATATTGTTAACGATTCCATCAATTTATGTACTGTCCCCCCTCCCCATCAAATCTGTCATCATCACTCCCCTCCTCAAAAAAAAACCCACCCTTGACCCCTCTGTCCTTGCAAACTACTGCCCCATCTCCAACCTCCCTTTTCTCTCAAGTCCTTCAACGTGTTGTCGCCTCCCAAATCCATGCCCATGTTTCCCTCAACTCCATGTTTGAACCCCTCCAATCAAGTTTCCACCCCTGCCACAGCACTGAACCGGACCTTATCAAAGTCACAAATTACATCTTTGATTGTGACCGTGATAAACTATCCGTCCTCATCCTTCTCGACCTGTCTGCAACATTTGACACGATTGACGACACCATCCACCGCCAACACCTCCCCTCCGTTGTCCAGCTGGGTGGGCCTGCCCTCGCCTGGTTCCACTCCTATCTATCCAGTTGTAGCCAGAGAATCACCTGCAATGGCTTCTCTTCCCGCTCCCACACCAATACCTCTGGAGTCCCCCAAGGATCTATCCTTAGCTCCTTCCTATTTCTCATCTACATGTTGCCCCTCGGCGACATCATCCAAAAATCCGGCAGGTTCCACATGTACACCGACAACACCCAGCTCTACCTCACCACCACCTCTCTTGACCCCTCCACTGTGTCTGATTTGTCACGCTGCTTGTCCGACATCTAGTCCTGGATGAGCAGAAATTTCCTCCAACTAAATATTGGGAAAACCAAAGCATTGTCTTCGGTCCCTGCCACAAACTCCGATCCCTAAACACCGACTTCATCGCTCACCCTGGCCACTATCTGGCGCTGAACCAGACCGTACACAACCATGGCGTCCTATTTGACCCCGAGATGAGCTACAGACCCCACATCCTCTCCATCACCACGACCGCCTACCTCCATCTCTGTTACATTGCCTGTCTCCACCTCTGCCGAAACACTCAGCATGCCTTTGGTACCTTTAGACTTGACTATTCTAATGCTCTCCTGGCCGGCCTCCCATCTTCCACCCTCCATCAACTTGAACTCATCCAAATCTCTGCTGCCCGTATCCTAACTCGCACCAAGTCTCATTCACCCATCACCCCTGTGCTCGCTGACCTACAATAGCTCCCAGTCTGGCAACGCCTCAATTTAAAAATTCTCATCCTTATTTTCAAATCCCTTTATAACCTCGCACCTCCCTATCGCTGTAACTTCCTCCAGCCCTGCAACCCTCCGAGGTCTCTCCGCTCCTCCAATTCTGACCTCTTGCGCATTCCTGATTTTAATCGCTCCATCATTGTCTTCAGCTGCCTGGACTCTGGAATTCCCTCCCTAAACCTCTCTGCCTCTCTCTCCTCCTTTAAAATCCTCCTTCAAACCTACCTTTTTGACCAAGCTTGTGGTCATCTGCCCTAATATCTCCTAATGTGACTCAGTGTCAAATTTTGTTTGATTATACTCCTGTGAAGAGCCTTGGGAAGTTTTACTACGTTAAAGGCGCTGTATAAATGAAAGTTGTTGTTGTGCCATCAAGCCCCCATGAGGAACTTGGGTGATTTGAACATCCTCAAATTTATGAGTCTTTTTTCTGATTTTTTTGGTGTGGAATATCTTTGTTTAAATACTACGGGCTAATGACACTGGGAGAGCTGCTTTGGTCTTATTGACTCTGATGATGTACAGGA
Organism: Squalus acanthias; assembly: GCA_030390025.1. Classification (NCBI taxonomy): domain Eukaryota; kingdom Metazoa; phylum Chordata; class Chondrichthyes; order Squaliformes; family Squalidae; genus Squalus; species Squalus acanthias. The sequence continues at coordinate 35,968,285 of CM059448.1, read as the reverse complement.
GGAGAATTACGATGGGTAGTTGATGACTGCACGCCTTTTCAGACTTGAAATCTGAATATGACAGACATGGGACTATTTCCTCTTGGAATATGGGGGAGCTCTCAGAGGGACACTGAGCCAAGGATCTTGCAGCGGAGCGATGGTCAAACAGTTTAAAGTAATTTTTCTTTTTCAAAATCTAAACTCAAGCACCTGATATGATATTAGATATGGTGAGGAGAAAGTAATTGTATGGAAGGAGGCTTTTAATCTGAACCACTCGCTCTTCAATTCTCAGTAAGGGGAAGAAGTCCTGTAACATAAGATTGGATTTAAGTTTGTTCCCTGAAAGCTTCAGGATACGGCATATAAAAATTTAAATGGAACTAGAAGTATTTTATGCAAATTGTTTTCATTTGAACAGTGTTGCAGAATTGTTTAGGAGGAAATTATATATCACACATTCTGCATTTTTACCCTCTGTAGGATCCTTGCTTCCTGCACTGACCTGATGCATGCAATCAAAATGTTGGTTCTGACATCGAAGGATCTGCAGAGAGACATAGTGGAGAGTGGAAGGGTAAGAGCGGAAAACTTGTTGACAGCGCTGAAGTTTTGCGAGTTTACAGACAGTGTGTGAGTTAAGATGTTGCAAGGCAATTAGTTGATTGAAAGCTTTGGAATGATCAAGAAACATGAGACTGTACCTACAACCCTTTGGGAACTCTACGCTCTTCCAACTCTGGCCTCTTGTGCGTACCCCACTTCCTTCGCTTCACCATTGGCGCCGGGCCTTAAGCTGTTTAGGCCTGAAGCTCTGGAATTCCCTCCCTCAACCTCTCCTCCTTTATGACACTCCTTAAAACCTGCCTCTTTGACCAACTTTTTAGTCACCTGTCCTAATATCTCCTTTGGCTTAGTGTCAATTTTTGTCTGCTTACACTCCTATGAAGCGCTTTGGGATTTTTTTACTATGTTAAAGGTGCTATATAAATGCACGTTGTTGTTGAAGTGGGTGATGCCCTTAATTCCTCCAGTGATTGCTCTATCCCAGTCGTGTCATGAGTGGGAAGATGCAGTCTTGGAGCCTCCTCAGAAGAAGGTGTTAGATGAATCACCTCAGACCACTCACATAGCTCAAGAGCAACACTGGCAAAGGCTTATGAGCAGGCCACCTGCCTACACACACTGTTAACATTTTAGATGACCTAAATGGCTATTTATGCCATTTCTCAGTGGTTTCTGCCAAAGTGACAGCAGGAGAACACACCGGGGAATTTACTAGTTTAAGCTTTTTTACTCTTTTGTGCAATGCCATACCATATTATCTCAATGTCTGGTGCTGTGCTCCCCTTCTGACCAATCGGATTTCACATTCAAATTGGGTGTAATGAAATCTTTCCTCCCCATTCTTCAAATACGTCATAATGGGATGAACTCCCTCAAAGGCACCGCTTAGAAACATAGAAACATAGAATCTAGGAGCAGGAGTAGGCCATTCGGCCCGTCGAGCCTGCTCCACCATTCAATACGATCATGGCTGTTCATCCAAATCCAGTACCCTGTCCCTGCTTTAATCCCCACAGTACACATATCCCACCCTACCCCCGTAACCCCACGTATTTAATTCCCCCTAACATATCCCATCCTATCCCCATAACATATCCCATCCTATCCCCATAACCCCACATATTTAATCCCCCCCTAACACTAAGGGTCAATTTATCATAGCCAAATCAACCTAACCCGCACATCTTTGGACTGTGGGAGGAAACCGGAGCACCCGGAGGAAACCCACGCAGACACGGGGAGAATGTGCAAACTCCACACAGACAGTCACCCGAGGCCGGATTCGAACCCGGGTCCCTGGCGCTGTGAGGCACCAGTGCTAACCACTATGCCACCGTGTTGCCCATATACCGCTTGATGTAGTACAAAGCCATACCGAGCGCAAGGTCCCAATGTTGATTCCTGCTCTGTGCTGAGTTTGAGGTGCTACAATTACCCTCACATCCTTTGCATTAGTGAGGAGAAAAATCAGCCAGGATTTCTACTACCCATTGCTGGTCTGCTGGAAAGTCCACATGTTTGACCAATCAGTGAGGGAGGCCGTGACTCTGGTGCCCTCTGTGGTGAACATTCTACTGGCACTCAGGCTCGCTCATGGAGAATGCCAGCACATCCAGCACGATGTAAGCACCTTCAAGAGAAAGGGGGAGAACGTTGGGGGGGAAATACTATGATGAATATTGTGTTTCTGGTTAACAGGGAGCAGCATCCCAGAAAGAGTTCTACGCCAAGAACTCCAGGTGGACTGAAGGCCTCATCTCGGCATCAAAGGCTGTAGGCTGGGGAGCCACTGTGTTGGTGTAAGTATTGCAACTGCTGTTCATTTATAGTCCAGTGCAAAAAATATGGAGTTTGTCAGTCACCTGGGGAACTCCACCAAATATGCAATTGTGCTGTTGAATGTGGATCACAAGTGCAGTTACGTCCTGTTAATTGGGATCCAATGTGGAGTTTAAATGTTTCCCATTTATCAGACAGGCGCCATTAGGTTTGATCCCCACTCAATACTCAAGGCAAATAGAATCCTTGATTTTGTATCTGAAGGTATAGAATACAAAATCAAGGAAGTAACCGTGAACTTCTACAGGACCTTAGTTAGGCCGCAGTTGGAAGTATTGTGTACAGTTTTAAGCATCCCATTATGGGAAGGATATAATAACAGTGAAAAAGCTGCAGCGTAGATTAACTAGTGTTACCAGGGATGCGGGGTTACAGTAATGGAGGGACTTGAGAAGTGAGAGTTTTTGTTCACTAGAGCTGAGGTTGTTACTGAGTGACCTGATAGATGTCTTGAAGATTATGAAGGGACGTGATAAGGTAAATAGTGATGGATTGTTTCCACTAGTTGGAAAGATGGTAATGGGATGACACAAGTCTACGATATTCACAGGTAGAACTAAAGGGGAGGCTGGTAATGTCTTCACAGAGAGGGTGCTTAGAACGTGGAATTCTCTGCCACAAATGATTGTTGAAGCAGAATCCATCAAATCTTTTAAAAGGGAATGCTCCTAGTTTAAAGGAGAAGATAAATGTGGGCTGAGTGAGAGTTGGAGCACACATGTTGACTGGTTCGGACAATTCCTATTCCAGGATACTAATCCGTACACCACTTTATGTCGCCTCTTGGTGACAGTCCTGTAGCCAGTGCCAGCTGAACGTGGAGACCTGAAATGGGATATCAGTTGGGAAGGAAAATACCCATGAAACTTCAAATATCTACAAGCTAGGAGGGATTTCAACATTATTAGATGTGGGGCAGGGGGAGGGGTAGTATTTATCTACTCCCCTACACTTCTAAATCAATTTGTTAATATGTTAAAAATCTTGTGGCTGTGCACACTTCTTGTCAACATTTTCTATTACAAATTCCTGTGTCCATATTTATAATGCAAACTACCTATGTAAACTTGTTATGCTGCAATTACACCCTTCAGTAGCGGCACTGCGCTTGGTCTTGACTTGCCATGTGCAAACCCACGGGCGATTGACTGGTTTAAAAGCCTGACATCTTACCTGAGTCCCTCGTTGTCCTAGTCTATTGTACATCCACACATGCGCTTTCAGTATGTATAGCACACAGGAATGTGAGCCCTAACTAACTTTTCTTTTCCCCTAACCCAGGGGTGCTGAGGCCAGTTGTACTGCTACAGTTACTGTTGTGGTTATGAAGGTTAGAAGGGAGGAAACAGAGAGTAAGAGTTCCGAGCCGTTTCTCAGATGGTTGGAAGTGGGCACCGCTTCTGTTCACTGTGTAATCAGTGATTTGGCTAGAGGGAGAGGTGTGCAACTTTGTAGACCATACTAAAATAGGAGGCGTAGTAAATAATTCCGAGGACCAAAAGGAAGCTGTAAGGGAATATTGATGAGGTGGTGGAATGGGCAGAAATGTGGCAGTTGGAATTCAGTGTCAGTAAATGTGAGGTGGAAAGCTTGGTGAGAGCCGAGGTATTTATAGTTGTCGGGTCACAGACAAACATAGCGCCTCAAGTAGGTAAGGCCATAACAAAAGCTAATGGAATACTGAGTTTTATGATTAAAGGTATAGAATATAAATTTTGAGATGTAATGGTGAATCAATATAAAATCTTAAACCAGGCCACATTTGGAGTACTGTAGTTTTGGGCTCCACACTGTAGGAAAGGATGTTGAGGTAGTAGAGAAAGTACAGTGCAGATTCACTAGGATGCTGCATGGTATGAGGAAACACAAATACAAAGGAAGACTTGAAAAATTGGGGCTGTTTTCATTAAAGCAGGAGATTACAGGGTGATTTGATAGAAATGTTTAAAATTATGGAAGGATGGGATGGAGATGGAACAGACTCTTTCCATGGTTTAAAGGGCCGAGAACAAGGGGACATAGATACAAGATTAAATGTAGGAGATTTAGGACAGAGAGCAGGAGAAATATTTTTACACACAAGGTTGTGAGGCTGTGGGGTAGAGGCCATGGCAATATTTAAAGAATAGGCTAGATAGGTGGCTGAAGGAAAAGGGAATAAAGGGACATGGGAACAGGGCGGACCTATGGAATTAAGACTGTTTCTATGTTGTAATTTCATTGTATCAGGTAACAACACAGAACATGGATTGAACCTGGGATCTTTCATATCCACAAGAAAAAAATTCTTTACTTAAAAAGCAGTCAATATTTGCAATAATCTACCAAGCAACATAACAGAGAGAAAAACCCAGGTTATTCAAAATTAATTAAATGCCATAGAGTTAATCTACTAGAAATATGACTTTCAGTGGGCTGAATGGCCTTTTCTTACCCCTGATTTTTCACAGGGTTGCAGTTCAACATTGCGTTGTGCATTTACATACTGAGCCCTCCGGATTGCTCTGTGTTGATGCGTGTTTACCTATTACTGTACTGTGCTCACATCAGCAGATGGCTTTATGATTCAGATGTAACGCTCTTCTAATTGTGCGGCGGTTGAGGTTTGATTGCTGGTTTGAACTCTGCTCAAGTGTTCTGTCACTTGTCTCTTCAGGGATGCTGCAGACATGGTTGTGCAGGGAAAGGGGAAGTTTGAGGAGTTGATGGTGTGTTCGCATGAGATCGCAGCCTAGTACAGCTCAGCTGGTTGCTGCCTCCAAGGTAAGTGGTTGGATTTCTTGCAGTGTTTGGCTCATTTTATAAAACAACGACGACTCACAAGCGGAATAATAGGGAATGCACCAATCAAACACAAGGAAAGTGGGTAGAAAACCTTCCAATGAAGAACTACAAAGGACATTTGAGAAACAACAAATGAGCATTATTCAAATTTTACATTTTTAGTGTTCGATGTAAAATTCCACAAAATAAACAGATGAACAGTAAGAGTAATTGTTTCTTCCTCACGTTACATTCAGAGAGTTATTTATTTATGCCAGTGTGAGGGAACAAACTTGTTTATCATCCTATAGTGCGTAAGAAAAAATATTCTTTTCCAGGAACCGATCAAAACACCCTTATTTCAGTGTATCTGGGGACATCTCTGTCAACCTTCCTTCTGACTTTGATGCAGTGCAGTGCAGACAGGCGCTTTGCATTGACCGGGTACTGTCCATCGATTTGTGGCAATTGTTTCTTTTTCTTCTAGGTGAAAGCGGATAAAGACAACGCCAACCTTGGAAGGCTGCGGCAGGCATCCAAGGGGGTAAATGAGGCCACGGCCAATGTAGTGGCTTCCACCAAGTCAGGAAAATCCCAGATTGAGGAGAAAGGTAGTGTACCGTTCACCTTGCGTGTGAGTCAAAGGTGGATGGGGGGCGGGGGGCAGTCATTCCACACAACTCAAAAGCAAATTACTGTGGATGCTGGAAATTTGAAATAAAAACAGAAAATGCTGGCAACACTCAGCAGGTCAGGCCGCATCTGTGGAGAGAGAAACAGAGTTAACGTTTCAGGTCAATGACCTTTCATCAGGACAGCAGGAGAACTCCTTGCTCTCCATCAGAGTTCTGATGAAAGGTGATCGACCTGAAACGTTAACTCTGGTTCTCTTTCCACAAGATGCTGCCTGACCTGCTGAGTGTTGCCAGCATTTTCTGTTTTTATACACAGCTCCTTGTCTTCCATTTGTGCTGCTTTTGTACTGATGTAGACCTGGACGTGGGAGAACTAAATCACACCATTTCATCACCTGGAAATGCAGAGTCTGTCACTACCCTTGATTTAATTTACTGTTAAAATTTTAGCAACAAAACTAATACTGAAAGTCAGGTGACATGGAGCGTTACAGCTGATTTGGGAGTCCGCGGTGACCAGTGCAGTATTTGATGCAATGTCACCATTCACCGAGCCCATAATAACTGGATGAGTATTTTTAAGAGCCTTTCAAATAGTGGGCTTCAAAATGGCCGTCAAGTAGAAGTTAATGAAAGTATAACATTGAGTGACTCTTGGTCACTTTTTAAATATTGAATTCATGTTCTTCACGTTGAGGAATGGGTTTGTCATTGGAATCAAGCACACCCACAAGAGGTATAGCGTGATTAGATGTAGAAGAAAACTGTATCTTTCCCAGAACTTCATGTTTGAATCCCTCCAATCAAGATTCTGCCCCTGCCACAGTACTGAAACGGACCAAATCAAAGTCACAAATGACATCCTGTGTGACTTTGAACGTTGTAAACTATCCCTCCTCGTTCTTCTCGACCTGTCTGCAGCCTTGACACAGTTGACCACTCCATCCTCCTCCAATGCCTCTCCTCTGTTGTCCAGCTTGGTGGGACTACATTTGCCTGGTTCCATTTTTATCTATCCAGTCGTAGCCAGAGAATCACCTGCAATGGCTTCTCTTCCCGCTCCTGCACCATTACTTCTGTAATCCCCCAATAGCCCCCTCCTATTTCTCATCTGCATGCTGTCCCTCGCTGACATCATCTGAATGCACATCAGGTTCCACATGTACGCTGACAAAACTCAGCTCTACCTCCCCACCACCTCTTTTGACCCGACATCCAGTACCGGATGAGCAGAAATTTCCTCCAACTAATTGGGAAGACCTAAGCCATTGTCTTCGGTCCCCGCCACAAACTCCGTTCCCTAGCCATCGAATCCATCACCCTCCCTGGCAACTGTCTGAGGTTAAACCAGACCGTTCGCAACCTTGGTGTCGTATTTGGCCCCGAGATGAGCTTCCGACAACTTATCCGTGCCATCACTAAGACCGTCTACTTCCACCACCATAATGCCACCCGACTCCGCCCCTGCCTCAGCTCATCTGCTGCTGAAACCCTCATTCATGCCTTTGTTACCTCTAGACTTAACTATTCCAACTCTCTCCTGGCTGGCCTCCCATCTTCCACCCTCCATAAACTTGAACTCATCCAAAACTCTTCTGCCCGTGTCCTAACTCACACCAAGTCCCGTTCGCCCATCACCCCTTGGCTCCCGGTTCACCAACACCTCAGTTTTAAAATTCTCATCCTTGTTTTCAAATCCCTTCATGGCCTCGCCCCTCCCCATCTCTGTAACCTTCTCCAGCCCTATAATCCTCCCAGATCTCTGCGCTCCTCCAATTTTGGCATCTTGCGTATTCCCTATTTTAATCGCTCCACCATTGGCGGCCATGTTTTCGGCTGCCTAGGCCCAAAGCTCTGGAATTCCCTCCCTAAACCTCTCAACCTCTCTTTCCTCCTTTAAGACACTCTTTAAAACCTTCCTCTTTGACTAAGCTTTTGGTCAGCTGTCCTAATATCTCCTTGTGTGACTCAGTGTCAAATTTTATTTCATAACACTCCTGTGAAGCGCTTGGGATGTTTTACTATGTTAAAGACGCTATATAAATACAAGTTGTTGTTGTATTTACTCTGCTCCAATCATGTACCTTAGTCCCAACCGCAGAAGAAACTTCTCATTTCGGCTGCAGTTATGGCCTTTCTCAGTTTTGCTCTCAGAAGGTACTGAATTGAGACTGCACAATCTCATTTTACAAGATCCCAACAGCCAGTAGACAGATGAGATTTTCATTACATCAGCCTGGGCTGGGGGAGAGTCCCGATCCCATATGAAAAGCTAGTCTCTAACCCACTGAGATGCTCAGATTACGTTGGCCTTCTTCAAGTCATTTCACTACTGAGTAAAGTCAGCACAAGAACCGTGGTGTTTTTACAAGATTATCTGTGTATATTTAAAAGGTAGTTATAATCTTGGAGCTTAGTTGGTAGGACCATAGCCTCAGCGTTAGAAGGTTGTTCATTCAAGCCCCATTCCAGGACTTGTAATCTAGGCTGACACTTCAGTGCAGTACTGAGGGAGTTCTATATTGTCGGAAATATTGTCCTTCAGATGAAACAAAGGCCATGTCTCCTTGTAATATGGGTTCAGGTTATTGTTAAAAGATCCATGCACTATTGGAAGAAGAGCAGGGAGTTCTTCTGTTGTCCTGACCAACATTCCTTCCTTAACCAACAACACCATAGAACAGAATAACGAGGGTACGGTCGCATAGTGGTTATATTACTGGACTAGGAATCCAGAGGCCTGGGCTAATGATCTGGAGACATGAGTGCAAATCCCACCACGGCAGCTGGGGAGTTTAAATTCAGTTGATTAAATAAATCTGGACTTAAAAAAAAAAGCTCGTATCAGTAATTGTCCAAAAACCCATCTGGTTCACTAATGTCCTTTAGGGAAGGAAATCTGCTGTCCTTACCTGGTCTGGCCTACATGTGACTCCAGACCCACAGCAATGTGGTCGACTCTTAACAGCCCTCTGAAATGGCCTAGCAAGCCAGTCAAGAAGGCAGCTCACCACCACCTTCTCAAGGGCAGTTAGGGATGGGCAATAAATGCTGGTCTTGCCAGCGATGCCCACATCCCATGAACGAATAAAAAAAGAAATAAATAACTAGTTATTTATCTCATTGCTGTTTGTGGGAGATGGTGTACCAAGTACTTGTACATGGTCACCTACGTAACAGTTACTGTACTTCAAAGCAATTCATTGTATGTGGAGATATTTGGGACATCTCTGAGAGATGTAATAGGTACTGTATAAATGCAAGTTCTTACAAAAAGTGTTTTATGTTCGAAGTCCTGCATTAATAAAGGAAAGACTTGCATTTATTTAGTGCCTTTCATGACCTCAGAGGGTCCCAAAGCCCTTTACAACTATGAAGTACTTTTGAAGTGCAGTCACTGTTGTATTGTAGGAAACGGGGCAGACAATTTGCGCACAGCAAGATCCCACAAACAGCAATGAGATAATGACCAGATAATTTTTTTTTTAGTGATGTTGGTTGAGGGATAAATATTGGCCAGGACACCGGGGAGAACTCCCCTGTACTTCTTCAAAATAGTGCCATGGTATCTTTTACATCCGGAAGGCAGCACCTCATCCGACAACGCAGCACTCCCTCAGACTGTCCAGTGGTTTCCTGCATGTGTGTGGATGTTGGGTGAGAACAGGATTGGGCTTTGCTGTTGTGCCCATGATTGAATAGCTTCAATGTGTAGGCTGACACAGGAAGGAAGACCACTCGGACAAACTATTGGACAATACCCAGTGCTCACAGAACTTTGAGAGGAAGGGAGAAAATAAACTGCAGGTGGGGAACCATATCCTTGTGCATGTCTGTAGTTTTTGGGTTTTTTTTTTTGTAACGGCTTGTTTAACACTTTCATTGCTTTGTTCCAGACACAATGGATTTCTCTAGCATGACATTGACACAAATCAAGCGACAGGAGATGGACTCGCAGGTACTGTAAAGCAGCCTTTGCATCGCATTCTGCACCTTTCCACTGGTTTCTTGAAGTAATTAAAAAGATAGATTACCTGCCTGGTTGCATCTTCCACATTCTTTGAATGAAACGCATCCTCCACCTACCATGGTCCCATCCATACCTGCAGGGGTTCAGGTTTAGAGGAATTAACGTTAAGTGGTTAGTTCAGTTTAGCTTCTAATCAAAGTGAACTTGCCCAACAAGTCCGAGTCCTTTATAAAATGAGGGAATGGGAAACCATGGCGTTTTCCTGTGCATGCTCAGCTTGCAGTTTCCCAGAAGCTGTACTCCCGTGGTGTCCAGAGGATGTGTATCATTTGAAGAATGAAAAATTCTCCATCAAGTAGAATAATCTGCCTTTCTCATGCTGTTGCCTGGAGAGCAGCAGTGGAAATGTGAGGATTGATACATGTTCTGGAGTTTTGCTCGATTACTGTTGAAGATCAGGGAATATTTGTGTCGAACTTTCCCTTGGGAGATTAAACGGGTGGAGACAGTCTGACGTGGTAGCTTGTACATGGTATGCAGAGGGATTGGGATTGATGGGCTCAATGGGTACTTTTTGTTTCACTTCTCCTGTGTTTTTAGTGTAATGTGCATAAAAAACAGGAGCATGGCCTCTACAAGCCTGGTCTGAATCAGATGTCGCCACAATTTAAGTGATGCCAGAACAAGTTGCAAGAGTAAGTCTAAATACAACATCTGTGTGTTTTTATCTCTGCCCTGAAGGTTCACGTTTTAGAACTGGAGAGCCAACTACAGAAAGAGAGGCAGCGCCTGGGAGGACTGCGCAAAAAGCATTACGAGCTGGCAGGAGTCTCTGAGGGCTGGGACGAAGGTGCGTGCAATTTCTTTCAGACTGGCTCCATTCTTTCGAGTAGTGCTCAAGGCCACTGGGGCAATACTGATTAGCAGTAACTTAGCAGAGCCACAAAACCATTACCAGCTGCGAGTGAGGGAAGGCTGTGCACCAGGGCTCTTTGCACTGGCTGCCAGGGGCTCTTGGTGACAGTTTAGCCCCGAGGGGAGTGCCTTTCTCCCATTCCCTATCACTCCTTTCTTTCAGAGGACAGGGCTGAGACTAGAGAATCACTTTCTCAAAGCATGCCCCTATCATACCTTGGTACAGGCTGTCAGTTCACCTCCCGGGTACCTCTGAATACATCTGCAGTCTGTTCTCTGTATAATATCTGGAATCTCTGTACAGAGGGCTGCTTTTGATGAAAATAATTGTCTCAGTTAATCATTCAGAATTAAGAGGAAAACCTTTTGTGAAGGATTTACAAACTGGAATATGTTATTAGCATGGGAGCAGACAGTAGCTTCCCCAATAAGATGGCAGGCCATACTAGATTTAGTAATGAGCCAGACTTGGTTAATAATCTAGCAGTAAGGGAACATTTATCTAACAGTCATCATAATATGATCGAATTCAATGTTAGGTTTGAAAACGAGAAACGTAACACAGTTACTAAAATTCTAGGCTTTGGTAAGGCTAACTTTGACGGGATGAGACAGAGACTGACAACAGCAAACTGGTCAAAACTGTTATCAGGTAAAACTACAGATGAAGGTGAAGGAGGTGTTCAAAAAATAATTTAGCTTAATACAGGACCAGTATATACCCCTAAGGTGCAAGAGCTCTACTTACCAAATAAAACAGTCATGATCAACAGAAGAGGTGAGGGATAACGTAAAACTAAAGGAAAGAGCATACAAAAGTGCAAAGAATAGTGTAGATCCAGGGGACTGGGAGAGATATAAAGAACAGCAAAGGAAGGCAAAAAAGATAGTAAGAGCCGCAAAAAGGGAATACGAAAAGAAACTTGGGAGGGATATCAAGATTAACACAAAAATGTTTTACAATCATATTAGAAGAAAAATGGTAGTCAAGAGTAATGTGGGCCCTTTAAAAACAGATGTGGGTAATATTGCAAATGAAAATAAGAAAATGGCAGACTTACTGAATAATTACTTTGTGTCGGTCTTCACAGTAGAGTAAGAGGATAATATACCTGACGTTCCAGGGAAACTAACAATGAATCAAGGACTGGGACTCACTAAAGTTAACGTAAGCAAGAAAACAGTATTAGAAAAATTAATGGCTCTCAAGACTGACAAATCCCCAGGACCTGATGGTTTCCACCTCAGGGTTTGAAAGAAAGTAGGTGAGGAAATTGTAGCCATAATCTCGCGATTTAGGAATTGTCCCTTTAGATAAATCTAACTATTATTTAAGAAAAGTGTGAGAGAGAAACCAGGAAATTATAGACCTGTTAGTCTCACATCTGTAGTGAAAAAGTTAGTGGAATCTATAATTAAGGACAAAGTGGCTGAGTACTTCAGAGAAATGTTATCTGATTAGGGAGCGTCAACATGGATTTGTAATGGGTAGGTCATGTCTAACAAACCTAATTGAATTTTTTGAGGTAGTAACTACAGTAGTAGACAGGGAAATGTCTATGGATGTAGTTTATATAGACTTCCAGAGGACATTCGGCAGTTCCATATAAGCGACTGTTAGCTAAAATTTAAAGCTCATGGAACTGAAGGCAAATTATTGACTTGGTTAGGAGATTGGTTCAGCGGTAGAAGACAGAGAGTAGGGATAATGGGTATGCACTTAAATTGGAAGGACATGACGAGTGGCATCCCACAAGGATCTATGCTGGGGCCTCAACTATTCACTCTATTTAATAATGACTTATATAACACAATAGAGAGCCATATATCCAAGTTTGCCGATGACACAAAGATAGGTAGCACAGTAAGTAGTGTAGACGGGAGCATAAAATTACAGAGACATTGATAGATTGAGTGGGCAAAACTGTGGCAGATGGATTTCAACGCAGGTAATTGTGAGGTCGTTTATTTTGGACCAAAACAGGATAGATCCGAGTATTTTTTAAATGCTGAAAAGCTAGGAACTGTGGAGATCCAAAGAGATTTAGGGTTCCATGCAATGTTCCCTTTAGGCTGCACCATGTTCTGCGTGGTCTGTTTCTTTCAATGCGCGGTTCCTTTAAATTTCTGCGCATGTGCGGTATTTCCGATGTAAAAGCTTGTGAGCGGCCTGCGCGGGACCTTGCAGATTACTACGCAGCCGCACACGCGCACAGCTTAGAGGGAACATTGGTTCCATGTACACAGATCACTAAAATGTAGTGATCAGCAGTGTTCCCTGTAGACTGCGCACCTCTCTGCCAGTCCCGCGCAGCCCGTGACCGGCTTTTTCAATGTATGCGCAAAACTTTGAATGGGCCGCACGGCCAAAAAAAAATGAGAGGGAACATTGGTGATCAAGCAGGCTAATGGAATCTTAGCCTTTATATCTAGAGGGCGAGAGTATAAAGGGGAGGAATTTTTGCTACACCTATGTAAAGCCCTGGTTAGACCACATCAGGAGTACTGTGTACAGTTCTGGGCTGTAGAAAGGATATATTGGCCTTGGAAGGAGTGCAGCGCAGATTCACCAGAATGTTACCAGGGCTCCCAGGGTTAAATTATGAGGAGAGATTACAAAAACTAGGCTCATATTCCCTGGAATATAGAAGTTTAAGGGGTGATTTGATTGAGGTTATTTAAGGATTTTGAAAGGAATTGATAGGGTAAATAGAGAGAAACTCTTTCCGCTGGTGGGGGAGTCTAGGACAAGGGAACATAACCTTCAAATCAGAGCCAGGCCATTCAGGAGAGCAGTTAGGAAACACTTCTTCATGCAAAGTGTGGAACTCTCTCCCACAAACAGCAGTAGTTGCTAGCTCAATTAATAGTTTTAAACCTGAGATCGATAGAGTTTTGCTAGCCAAGAGATATGGAGCCAAGATGGATGGATTGGAGTTAGGATACAGATCAGCCATAGCGTCATAACGGCACAGAAGGAGGCCATTCGGCCCATCGAGTCCGTGCTGGCTCTCTGTAGAGCAATCCAGCCAGTCTCATTCCCCTGCACTATCCCCGTAGCCCTGCAAGTTTATTTCCCTCAAGTGCCTATCCAGTCTCCCCTTGAAAACATTGAGTGTCTCCACTTCCACCATTTCCCCAGCAGCAAGTTCCAGGTCCTCACCACTCGCTGCATAAAAAGGTTTTTCCTCACATCCCCCCTGTATCTCTTGCCCAAAATCTTAAATCTGTGTCCCCTAGTCCTTGTACCATCATCTAGTGGGAACAGCCTTTCCCCATCTTGCCTATCCGATCCATCATAATCTTGTACACCTTTATCAAATCACCCCTCAACCTCCTTTGCTCTAATGAAAACAAATCCAGCTTCTCCAACCTGTAGCTAAGATCCCCCATCCCCGGAACCATTCTGGTAAATCTCCTCTGCACCCTCTCAGGGGCCTTCACATCCTTCCTAAAGTGTGGTGACCAGAACTGGACGCAATACTCCAGTTGTGGCCTAACCAGCACTTTATAAAGGTTCAGCATAACTTCTCTACTTTTGTACTCAATACCTCTATTTATGATCTCATTGAATGGCCGAACAGGTGTGGATGGGATCAGGCTGTGCCTCAATGCCGAATAACCCAAGGAGACTCACTGCCCACACTCGGGCATGTAGAGTGGCAGCTTAGGCACTAGAGAGCTAACCTCTTTGGGAGAGGAGCACAATTGGCAGGAGCGAAAAATTAAACTAACAAACTCTTTTTAAACACAGATACCAAGTAGGCCCAGAGTGGAGAAGGACGAGCAGAGATTGGGAGAATGTAGTCTCCAGTCAAAGACTGAATGAACAGTGAAAACCCAGTCTATTCTCTCCAACACCGAGAGGAAAAGTGCAGTAACCGCGAGCCTTGACCGGGAATGGTCCTACATTTCTGTATCACAGTGTTTTCCACTTGTATTCTGGATCCTGTTACTATTGAGATGAGACCGTCGTGTTCCTTTATTTATTATATGTATATTTTTTTCTTTATATTTGCACACTAGTGGTAAGTATTGTGTTAGTGTTTTCATTTCCAATGCCCGCAGCAAATCTTGGTCTAACTATTGATACCCCTTTCGCTGGCACATATCAGTAACCCGACAGCAAAACAGGAGTTTCCTAACATTTCAAGTATCTTGCTTTTTCCTCCATTCAAAACAAAAAGGCCTAGTGGGTAAAATGTAAAGCACAATAGTTGCACTTACTGATGGAAATTAGAGACTCTTTAGTCACAAGGAGCAATAGATTTGAGATGCTTCCCATCAGTTACAGTGTGAAAACAGAGGAACAGTACATCTTAATATGACATTTTTGGTCAGAACAAATTTACGATTTGCTGTAGTGTTGAGCTATACAGACCAGAAGGTCCCACGTTTGCCTTTGCTCAGTTGGCTGATGTAGTCCAGGGCAGCAGTTGGGGCACTGCGATTGGTCTCAGTGCCCGCAGGTTCGGGGGAGGCAGAAAAAAATAAGCTAGGGTTCCTGTTCCTGCTTGTTGTCGTGTAATCCGTTAAAAAGTGGACATGGGGCGTGTGATGCCCTCCGTCATCAATTAGCTTACTAGCACTCACTGTCCAGGCTGATTGAAAAGGAGTGCCCGTTTGGTATATGTTGCTAGAGGATGGGCAGTCCCCTTTGGAGCCGTGGCACGGCACGGCACCAGTGCCTTCAGGAGAGGTGGAGAAGATAAGTCATTTGGTTTTCCTGCTTATACAAAGGAAATGACTCCCCAGCCATTGGAAGTCCCCACCACGTTTTGTTCACCACCAAGAAAGCAGCTTATTGTCTGGTCCCAGGTCTCTGCCATTACATAGCATAACATACGAATTAGGAGCAGGAGTAGGCCATATGGCCCCACGAGCCTGCTCCGCCATTCAGTAAGATCATGGCTGATCTTCGACCTCAACTCCACTTTCTCACCCTATCCCCATATCCCTTGATTCCCCTAGAGTCCAAAGATCTATCTGTCTCAGCCTTGAATATACTCAACGACTCAGCATCCACAGCCCTCTGGGGCAGAGAATTCCAAAGATTCACAACCCTCTGTGTTGCATTACATGGCATTGCGTTACATGGCTTCCCCCTCCCCTTCTCCTTCATGCATGGTGGAACTTGCTACTGCAGTGACCATCTCAGGGGGTCAAGCTACCAACCTGTCGTGTTAAGTTGTGGGGAATTACGGAGGAAGAAATGAAACAGTAAAATAGACACACGGCATCCACTTCTTTTTAATCTCCATTTGAGCTCCATTTCCAACAAGTGGAACTTTTAAATCCTGTGGTCTCTTGGACGAGGTACCGGGAGACTGCCGGCGTCCCTGGAACGATACCCCAGTGAGAGGACGAGATTCCGGGATATCCCAGCGAGAGTCGATGTCTCTAGGAAGAGAGGGAAAAGAGCAACATGTCAAATCAGCTTATCGGTCGGTGCTTGCAACACAACAATGTAATGTCACTTTTGAAATAAACATGGTGCTAGTGAAGGGGGCTCACTGGTTAATTTCAGAGAGAGAACACTTGGGTATTTAGCTGTTTGGGGAAAAATATGATTTTAAAGATTTATTCAAACTGAATTAACGGCCAGGTATTTTCCCCTGACAAATCTGCTAATGTATTTCAAAGTGTCTTAATTATTACCTTCCCTGAAAATGTTAGAATTTTTTTTCCCTCTTCATACCTTAACTTATAAAAACAGTTCTTTTAGCAAAAAGTTTGAATTGAGTTGGTCAAACGTCTGTTCCAGTTGGACATTGGTTGTGAGTGCCCACCCACGACCGTGTATGTTATCTACTGAGAGTGTGTGTATCCCCTTTCATCATGAACTGTGACTGATCATTGCTGTGGCATTATTCTCTAATCCCGTGCACACTTACAGAAGCGATACCCTGCACCCAAGCTCTTGTAATGAACTTGTTCCAACTTTTTACACGCCCGACTTTATACTTTTTAATATTTGTTTAAAATCATAAAAATGGAGATTTTCAGCTTCTGTTGTTTTGATTAGTTCTTGTTTAATTCCTTACTTTGAATCAACACTTGGTTCTTTTACCCCCCCCCCCTCTCTTTCTCTTCCCCCCACCCCTCCCAGCAATCCACCACCTGTGCAATCTTTGCTTGCATGCCCTTTGAAGCAGAATCAACCCCCAGCAGGCCTTTGCCAGCCCGAGAGATTTAAATGTGATTACAATTCGGGCTACTTCCTAATATGATTTTACTTGTGCTTACTCCGGAGCTCTGCTTCCATTGGCAGCCATCTATCAATCACAACTTGACTTCCTGCGTTAAGTGTTTGTGATAGTGTTGCTGCAGGGTGAACGATGAACCCCTCTGCTGGGATGTGAACCTGAAATAATGTGCTCTCTACACTGTATGCTCCCCATCACTGCGCCAATCGAAAATACCAGATTGTGTGGATCAGGCTGAAAACTACAAATTCATATTTATTAAGAAATAAAATTACAAACACAAGAATGATTCAGCAGAAAAACTATCCACCAGCTCTCATCCCAGTGCCCTTTCCAACACTAGACTCCTTTTCTGGCCTGGTGCACGCGCTTCTGTCAACCTGTTAAATAGCTGGCATTCCTGTTCAGCGCACTCAAGATCCCAGATGGTCTCTCTCTTTCCCGCCCCCATCCCTGGTATGACAACCTTGTCCATGGACTACACACTCCCTGGGCTGCAGGCTAGAGCACACTTAGCATACTATTGGCTGGCTATCGACCACCTGATCTGGCTTAACCACCTCCGGTGGTACTGCGTTTCCCGATCAGACACATCTTTCCGTTAACCCAGAGCCATCATGGAGAGCAAGGAAAACCCCAAACTCCTCCACCAATTACCTCCCCAAATCTCCTCCACCCACACTTTGATGGAAGCTGCAAGGCCCTCATGGACTTTTGTTTCCACAGTCTGCTTCTGTTTTCTCTGCACACTTGCTGTTTCCGAGCCTGCCAGTTGTCTGTCTTGATCTATCCGACGGCCTAAATGAGCTGAAATTTCCAACTGGAAATGAACTGGAGTCATATTATTCACCGTTACCTACTCATCAATACCTACAACTCCAACCTCCCTGGCTGCATGTTCACCCTGAGCTGAGAAACCCTGCATTCAGTCTGTCACCAAGAACTCCTTGCACCTTCAGAGCATTGCCTACTACCTCAGCTCCATCATTGCTGAAACCCTTATCCACTTCTTCACCTCTAGGAGTGACTTACGGATGTTTTTCACTCTAGCTTCCCCACCTTCACTCGAGAAACCATCTAATCCTTGCGTCTAGGCTGTGCACTTTTCCCATGCACAGTCCTACACAAGTCCTCACAACTTCAATGCCTGCCTCCCTCCTATTCTATTCTGCTCCACTATCCTCTCCCTTGGGAATTCTTTTCCTAAACTGTTTTGCCTTGCGAGCATTTTCTCTGTCATCGGAGCTTCCTAAAAATCCATCTCTTTGATCATGCATTCCGTCTGTCTCCTGCATTCCCATCCCACTTCCCCAAATTCATTTGCACCCTGCTTGGCGTCAATCTCTTCGTCCTTGTAAAGTGCTCTAAGGAGTGCTATTTGAACCGCAAGTTGTTGAGGTGGAGGTATCCCAGCTGTTGCTGCTCATGGATGTGCTGGAGTGCCCTGGCTTGTATTGCGCTCTCTTTTCCTCCTATCCCACTCTTTCGGGTAGCACCTCCCCTCTTGACAGTATGAGCAAGATCCCCCAGTGGCTGAGTTGCTCAGTGCCCTGTCAGTGTGGCCCTGAGTCTTACAAAGCAAGGTGGTCAAAAGTTTGACCCCGGTCTGTGCTGAGTGAGCTGATCTCATGGCAGTGCAGCACCAGGCATCAGTGTCCATGGGCTAAAGAGAGTTCCCACTATCCAGTGATTTCTTTGGTATGTACAACAACAATGCGCATTTATTATAGGACATTTAACATAGAAAAGCACCTCCAGATGCTTCACAGACACGAGGAAACGAATGCCGAGCTAAAGAAGGAGATGAGGAGGAGTAACCAAAAACTTGATAAAAGACACGGGTTTTAAGGAGGAGTTGGTGGCGGCAGGGTTTAGAGAAGAAACTCCCGAGAGTATTGCTCGGTCTGGAGGTGACAAAGGCAGGTATGAAGATTTCAGCAGCAGATGGACTGAGGGAGGGGTGGAGGTGGGCAATGTTACAGCGGTCAAAATAGGCATGTTTTGTGATGGAGAGGATATCAGTCAGACACTTCGCCTGGGGTCGAACAGGACGCTAAGCTTGTGAACAATCTGGTTTAGCTTGAGATAATGGGTGATGAAGATGATAGCTTTGTTCTTCCCTATGTTTCACTGGAGGAAGTTGAGGCTCATCCAAGACTTGATGTTGAACAAGCAGGCTGACCCCACAGCGGCAGTGGAGAGGTCGAGGGAGGTGATGGAATAGAAGAGCTGAGTGGCATCAGCAAGCAAATGTTTTCACCAAGGGCCAGCTACAATATTAACTGGGATAGTCAGAGTGTGAAAGGCTTAGAGGGTGCGGAATTCTTAAAGTGCATCCAGGAGAGCTTTTTGAGCCAGCATGTGGAAAGTCCTACAAGAGAAAGGGCGGTACTGGACCTAATTCTAGGGAATGTAGCCGGGCAAGTGGTAGAAGTGTCAGTAGGAGAGCATTTTGGTGACAGTGACCATAATTCGGTGAGATTTAAGGTAGTCATGGAAAAGGACAAAGATGGACCGGAAATAAAGGTTCTAAATTGGGGGAAGGCCGATTTTAATATGATAAGGCAGGATCTGGCCAAAGTGGACTGGGATCAGCTACTTGTAGGAAAATCCACATCAGAGCAGTGGGAGTCTTTAAGGAAGGAAATAGAGTACAACGCCAACATGCTCCCGTAAAGGTCAAGGGTGGGACCAACAAACCCAGGGAACCCTGGATGTCAAGGGATATACAAGAATGGATTAGGAAAAAAAGGGAGGCTTTTGGCAGATACAAAGGACTAAAAACAGTGGAAGCACTAGAGGAGTATAGAAAGTGCAGGGGGGTACTTAAAAAAGAAATTAGGAGAGCGAAGAGGGGGCATGAAAAAACACTGGCAGGCAAAATAAAGGAAAATCCCAAGGTGTTTTATAAATATATTAAGGGCAAGAGGATAATCAGGGAAAGAGTAGGGCCCATTAGGGACCAAAGTGGCAATCTGTGTAGAGCTGGAAGATGTAGGTGAGGTTTTAAATGAATATTTTGCATCTGTGTTCACTATGGAGAAGGACGATGTAGGCATAGAAATCAGGCAGGGGATTGTGATATACTTGAACAAATTAGTATTGAAAGGGAGGAGGTACTAGCGGTTTTAGCAGGCTTAAAAGTGGATAAATCCCTAGGCCCTGACGAGACGTATCCCAGGCTGCTGTGTGAGGCAAGGGAGGAGATTGCAGGGGCTCTGACAAAAATTTTCAGAACCTCTCTGGCCACAGGGGAGGTGCCAGAGGACTGGAGGACAGCTAATGTAGTACCATTATTCAAGAAGGGTAGTAGGGATAAACCAGGGAATTACAGGCCAGTGAGCCTAACATCAGTGGTAGGGAAATTATTGGAAAAAATTCTGAGGGACAGAATTAGTCTCCACTTGGAGAGGCAAGGATTAATCAAGGATAGTCAGCATAGCTTTGTCAGGGGGAGATCATGTCTAACTAATTTGATTGAATTTTTCGAGGGGGTGACTAGGTGTGTGGATGAGGATACTGCAGTTGATGTAGTCTGCATGGACTTCAGTAAGGCTTTTGACAAAGTCCCACATGGGAGACTGGTCAAGAAGGTAAGAGCCCATGGGATCCAGGGCAACTTGGCACATTGGATCCAAAATTGGCTTAGTGACAGGAGGCAGAGGGTGATGGTCGAAGATTGTTTTTGTGACTGGAAGCCTGTGTCCAGTGGTGTACTGCAGGGATCAGTGCTGGGTCCTTTGCTGTTTGTAGTGTACATTAATGATTTAGATATGAATGTAGGAGGTATGATCAGTAAGTTCGCAGATGACACGAAAATTGGTGGAGTGGTAAATAGCAAGGAGGGAAGCCTCAGGCTACAGGACGATATAGACAGGTTGGTTAGATGGGCAGAACAGTGGCAAATGGAATTTAACCCTGAAAAGTGTGAGGTGATGCATTTTGGGAGGACTAACAAGGCAAGGGAATACACAATGAATGGTAGGACCCTAGGAAGGACAGAGGATCAGAGGGACCTTGGTGTGCATGTACAGAGATCCCTGAAGGCAGCAGGACAGGTAGATAAGGTGGTTAAAAAGGCATATGGGATACTTGCCTTCATTAGCCGAGGCATAGAATATAAGAGCAGGGAGGTTATGATGGAGCTGTACAAAATGCTAGTTAGGCCACAGCTGGAATACTGTGTGCAGTTCTGGTCGCCACACTATAGGAGGGATGTGATTGCATTGGAGAGGGTGCAGAGGAGATTCACCAGGATGCTACCTGGGCTATGAAGAGAGACTGGACAGGCTGGGGTTGTTTTCCTTAGAGCAGAGAAGGCTGAGGGGGGACCTGATTGAGGTGTCCAAAATTATGAGGGGAATAGATAGGATAGATAGGAACTTTTCCCCTTAGTAGAGGGGTCAATAACCAGGGGGCATAGTTTCAAGGTAAGGGGCAGGAGGTTTAGAGGGGATTTGAGGAAAAACTTTTTCACCCAGAGGGAGTCTTCAAAATAGTGCCATGGGATCCTTTATGTCCACCTGAGAGAGCAGACGGGGTCTCGGTTTAACGTCTCATCTGAAAGACGGCACCTCTGAAAGTGCAGCACTGCATCAGTACTGCATTGGAGTGTCAGCCTAGATTTTTGTGGTCAAGTCTCTGGAGTGGGACTATGAACCCACAACCTTCTGATTGAGAGGTGATAGTGCTACCAACTGAGCCACAGCTGACAGGAGGAGAAACCATTGATGGAAATATTCTGGCTACAATCAGTTATGTAAGAATGGAACCAAGCAAGGGCAGTCCCATGTAGCTAGACAACCGAGGAGAGGCGTTGGAGGAGGATAAGTGTGAACGATTGTGTCAAAGGCTGCTGAGAGGATGAGAAAGGAGAGTGCACCAATCGCAGAAAATGTCATTCAGGACTTTGATAAGGACTGTTTTGGGAGGGGCGTAAGCCTAAATGGAGCGATTCAACCTCAGTTATGGGACAGATGGGCACAGAGAACACGTTCAAGGACCTTGGGAAGGAAAGGGATTTGGAGATGAGGCAATAGCTATCGAGAACAGAGGTTACGAAGGTGGATTTTTTGAGTACCTTAGCTGTGGGCATGGTCGGGTTCAGTGTGATTGTGATGTGATTGAACAGTCTGCTGCTGCTCACTGTTTGGACTCACATGTGGGTCCTGAATTTCCGATCGGAGGCTTCCTGCGGGTGGATGCCTCCGATCGGAAAAAAATCTACGAACCTACTTGCTGGTTCCGTAGATCTCGAGGCTTCCGATCCTGGGCCTCTCCTGTTGGAAATGCACAGAGGCCCAGGTATCCCAGGGGCCCGTGCGGTTCGCAAGCGCCCCTGGGATCACGTGGGCCAGGCGAACCAATCAAAGAAGGGAATCCCCCTTCATACTTTTGACAGGTCTGTAGGGACAGAACTGTCAAAAGTATGAATGGGGATCACATTTAAAAGCACACTAAAAAATTAAATACATATTTTTAAATTACATAATTAAAATTAATTAAAATTCCTTTTAATTACTTTTTTTTAAATTTTGGATTAAAAAAAATGTTTTTACATGGCTAAAAATAAACTTACCTTTTTGAAGAGTATTTTTAATTTATAAATGAGTTATCAAATTTAATTTTTCTATTTTTCAACACATTTAAGCTGGTAAAAGCAGGCCTTACGCCTGCTTTTACCAGGCGTAAGAATTCTATGGTCTTTCAGCGGACGGAAGTTGTGCAAGAAGCCCAACCCTCCACCCGCAGAGGCACTTTTCATGTGCAGGCGGATGATCTGTCAGTAGAATTCTTGACAGATCGCAAGTGCCGGTTTTCAGCGCATGCACTTCGCATGCCTGAAACCGGCACTTGCGAGGCCCCTACAGGTGCGGACACACCTCGTATGTACCCGTGGGGGTCGGAAAATCCGGCCTATGATAACTGGCCACCAGGGTGAGACAGGAGGGCAGCCGATACCTGTGGCACTACTACAGCAAGACTGGGTGCGTCCAAGAGAGGAAGCTCGTGGCCTGTACCCGTGTGATCACTTCTGGTTTACAAAAGAGCACAGATTGACCTTCCAAATGTTTCCCTGACAGCCAGTTTGAGAACAATGAGGACCCACAAACACCAGAGCGGATGATCTGGTTTTGGTGGTGTTGAAGGAACTCTCCTCATTGTGCCAGGAATCTTTTAAATTCTATCTCAACAGACAGATGTAGCCAACATTTATAAAATCACAGAATGGTTACAGCACAGAAGGAGGCCGTTCAGCCCATTGAGCCCTTGCCGGCTCTCTGCAAGAGCACTTCAACTAGTCCCACTTCCCCGCCCTTTCCCTGTAGCCTTGCAATTTTTTTCCTTCAGGCACTTATCCAACTCCCTTTTGAAAGCCACGATTGAGTCTGCCTCCACCATCCTTTCAGGCAGTGCATTCCAGATCCTAACCACTCGCTGCGTAAAAAAGTTTTTCCTCATGTCACCTTTGGTTCTTTAGACAATCACCTTAAATCTGTGTTCTGTGGTTCTTGACCCTTCCGCCAATGGAAACAGTTTCTCTCTATCTACTCTATCCAGACCCTTCATGATTTTGAACACTGTAAGACATTCAGATTGGTTTGAACTTCTGTCTGACAGTTTATAGAGTTCAGACCCATGGAACAGACAATTCGAGACAAAGATTTCCGGGTAAACTATTCTTTACTTAAAATCAGCAAGAGGTTACAAGTAAGCACACAAAATATTACATGACAATCCGTACCCTATCCTTTACTTTTTTAAATTTGTTTATGGGATGTGGGTGTTGCTGGTAAGGCCAGAATTTATTGCCCATCCCTATTACAAGTAAGCACGCACGGATCATATAGTAAGACAACTCGTACTCAAGTCATTTACTTATTACAAGTAAGCACGCACGAATCTAATCATTTCCTTTAGGCTCAAGTGATCAGAAGCAATCACATACGTACTAACACCAGTGGGAGGTCGGCTCGGCGGTGACTAGACGTATGACTTTAACTGGCAACTGACCAGGTCGCCCTCGACTGCAGCCTCGAATGTCTTCTAGTAGCACCTTTTAATACCAAAAACTTGGCAACTGGCCCACAGCATTCATGTCCCGAACTGTGTGAATAATGTTGTTTTCTCTCTCTCACTTTCCGATCTGTTTTGATGCTTGGTCAACCAAGGCCAGTTACTTCATGGGTTGAAGAAGTCCTTGTTTTTGCACCTGAGGGTTGACTCCTTGTTCTCACAGAACTTTCAAGGTCTTATCTTCTGGAGAAAAAAATCAGCTTGCAAGCGCATCATTTATTTTACAAATGCTTAGCCAAGAAGTCTCTTGCCCTCAAAGCCTGTCGGTACATTAAATTTGGTCACTTTAGGTTCAGTCAAGTTTACCGTGGACGGTGTATTCTTAGAGTCCACCCTCAAGTGGCTGTGTTCCTGAATTTCAAGTCACAAGCACTTATACTTCGTCGTCGTTGTCCTCTTCTTTCAGTGTCTTCTGTAACAGCTTGACCAATGCTTGCTGCTTGCGGCGTCTGTTGACTCGACAAGTTATTATCAGTAAGTATAACACAATCACCAACTGAACAACGACTAAAACATGGGAGGTAATTCTTATCCAGGGGTGAACTTCGATATTCATACCGATATCCCACCAAGACGAATCATCCCCAATCTTAGATATTTCTTTGTGCGGGTTCCAGTTTTTCTGGGCCAGGGCATAATAGTGCTTTTGAGACTGACTAACACGTTTCATTAACTCTACCAAGTGTTCTGGCAGAGGCGGAATGTCGTAGCCGAACCAAGTCACATACTGCTGTAATTGCTCTCTTAACTCATCTTAAGTCTATCTACTTGCCTATGCAAATAAATGCTTAATAAAACCCACGCCCCAAGTCTTACAGGTTGGACTGGGGTAAAATAAAAAGTTCCCGCCACAATGGGACAAGTCAGTTTGTTACCGTATTGGTATTCCCGGTGCATAGTGGTGACACAATATTCACCCTTCCCTCGGTATGCAGATCGTACGGGGAAATGCTGTCCTGCGATCACTTTCATGGTACAGTTCCATTCTATCCCATCCCAATCAAACCCGCACACAGGGGCTGCGATTTCTATCACATCATAAGGGCAGATGAATGTGTCCCGAGCTTGAGCACACCCAGTAAGATCTGGGGCCACCCACGTGGTCCCCTCCACCCGGGTCACATACTGCGAGGGTTCGTCATACCTTATTAAGTGGTTTCCCTGGCGTACTCCTATATTCTCCACGCAGAATAGAGGATTTGGGGTCACCTTTTCGTGCAGGATGGGACAATACAATACCATCCCTAATAAGGTGATATTCTGTTCCTGCAAATTCCTGTTTTACCGGGTACACCTGTACTAACCCCCTGACTTGGCACATAGTTATGGTAAATTGATAAATGGGCATTGCCTTCAGATGTCTATCAGTCACCCACAAGGGGAGTTTCTTGTCAGCAATGCGCTGTAGGTTTTCTCGGGCTTGTTCCACTAACCAAGATCCATACATTACACATATGTCATTTTGTGCGGCCTCATTGGAGGCCTTCCCATCCTTTATAATCTGATTTATCTTTTTAGCATGGGATTCCAAGTACTTGACCACATCTTGCAGATGGATGGTCATAATTTGGTCCTCTTTCAATTCCTCATTTTCCAGACCATTCATTTCAGCCAGAATTTTCTTTAAACGGTTTCTGACTGCCTTTACAGATTGATCCAAGCTAGCCAAATCAAGGCTATTAATCAGGGAGGTTCCAGTGTTAAAAGCAGTCGTAGCATCATTTATCAAACCCCGTCGCTTTCTGATGTGATTTTCTTCAATAAATTCGGTACTATTATTATGTGCCCCGTTTAACCCATCACTCTCCCTCGGGTCTATGTAATATAACGGCTCTAATTCTGACTCTGCCATTGTTGTACTGGTTTTTTCCCAAAATGCCCCTATTAATTCCTGCATATAACCACGCTGTCTCTGGTTTGCACCAGTTTGGCAGTCCCACCTTGGTTAGATTTAATATTACAGGTACCACCTCATGATGCACATCATAGTACAATATCATCCGAGTTGGGATTACCACTAACCCATTTGTCAGCCCCGGAGTGTGTTTGGGGCAGACAACCCGGGTGACGTAAGAAAACTACTAGGCACTTGGTCTAAGTGTTAAACAAAGCTTTAATCAACTGTTTTACAACATGGAGGTCTAGTTCTGTCCTTCACTAGTTCCTGTTAAGAATGTCCTGCGCAAGCTGGGCCCGTGCCCGAGTATTTATACTCTCCCTGGACAGCGCCACCCGCAGGCCACTCAGTATTATTTCATAAGTCTTTCTTTCATGAATGACAAGGTTCATGTCACCGGGTTTCTTCTTCTTCTTCTTCCTGCGGTTGTGTTTTATTCGTAGGGAGGCAACGTTTAGGATGGACTTTCAAGTCCACCGTGTGTATTATTCTGTTTTTATATTCCTGCACATGATAATGTGTGCAACCCTTCGAACCCCTACATGGCCTTCCCTCCCCATCCACGGGCCAATGGTAGGGGCTCCTGTCATCTATTCCATTCGCTTGGATACTTTCCCAGCCGATCCAGTGGACGAGAGCTCCACAAAGCGGCTCTGTAGATTCAAAAGTATGTTTGGATGGCATCCCCGAAGGGTTTATGCACCAATAGATTCCCTCGTGTGCTTGCCACCACCGTGGCCAATACAACATGGTTTCCCCATGGTCTTCTGATTGAGTTGGGCTCCCATTGTGACCGCAGGGATCCCCTATCTGGGGGTAACTAGTATTGTCACCCGCTTTTGCCTGAATGAACCATACACGCAGCTGACTTGTAGTCCCACGCTTACACTTTACACGTACTCCCCTCCCTTCTTGGACCGTATATATGGTTACCCATACTATTCCTGAACAACTTGTGTTGCACGTACTCTTGATGGATCGGAGGGTAACCTCCCGAGCGATACCTCGGGGCGGAGGTATGGGGGCAATGGGAATCTGACTGTCATAACTTGAACCGCTGGATGCTTCCCCATGTGTTGCTGTTGCCCTTTCGAGATGGAGCGCTATGGCACATAGCAACCAAAATAGCCTTCCCATCTTTCCGCGCTTTGTTCTGGCCTTTGGGAGAGGGGAACAAAACGGAGTGTTACTCCCGGTCCCGTCTCCCTTCACCCTGCCATTGACCACTTCGGCTCTGCTCTGACTATTCACTATACCGCCGTGGCCGTTTCAGAGGTCGCTCAGGAATTTGTCCCAAGCCACCTCCTTAATTTGTTTATCAGTCAGAGTGGGGACCAACAGGTGTGTGGGGGTTCGCATGGGTCTCCCCGTTACCAATTCATGAGGGAAGTGACCCGTTCCTTTGGATCTGTTACTACGTATCCCCATAAGGATTAGGGGAAGTACCTCATCCCACTTAGTGTGCTGTTCGTTTAATTCCTTTCGCAGGGCCAACTTCAACGTACGGTTCATTCTTTCCACAATTCCCGATGATGGTGGGTTGCGGGTCTTATGCTATTTCCCTTCAATTCCAAGCAATTTCAGAGTTGCTTGCATTACCTGACCTGTAAAATTACTTCCCTAGTCTGACTCTACCATGCGAGGAAGTCCCCATCTGGAAAATACTTCCCTAACTAGGGTCTTGGCCGTCCATGAGGCTGTGGCCGACTTGCACGGGAAGATTTCTACCCACTTGGTAATCTTGCACCATCAACATTCATCTGGCCCCCTGCTTAAAAGAAAAGCAAACAATCCATTATGGCTTTCCTGCCAGCCCAATGGGTTAATTCATTAATTCCCGATTCCCTTCTGTCAATGTGGGGAAATATTCACTTAAAATTAAGAAACTTAAATTTAATAATGTCCAATATCTTTAAATTTCATTCAGCAATAAAAAGTTGTGTGGTGAATTTAGAAAAAAACAGCTGTCAGCGGAAAGGGTTAACTCCTTTGCAGGTTTGTAAGAAGGCGGAACAAATTGTCAGACGCACTCAATTGCGTCACTTCACGTAAATTTCAAAAAAACTTTCCCGATCGAAAAAGACAGTTGGGTTCTCACAATTTAATAGGTTAGTTAACTTTTTTTCAAAAGCAGACAAACCCAGATACCATCAATCAATGTCAGCTTGTGTTACACAGCTTCTCGCAGCTTTCAAAATCATTAGCAACACCACTACAAACATTCTGTGAAACAACTCCACACACAACAATAGCACTTTTTTTTCCCCTGGTCACACATACTTGGAATTGGTCAGAAACTTAAAAATACCAATTATTGATGTGATTGCCTCATGTCTGGAACTAGAGGCTTTCACATCAATAACTTACACCAACCAGAACTGGCCACCAGGGTGAGATAGGAAGTCAGCCGATGTCTGTGGAACTACTACAGCAAGAGTGGGAGCCTCCAAGAGAGGAACCTCGTGGCCTGAACCCGTGTGATCACTTTGGTTTACATAAGAGCACGAGTTGACCTTCCGAATGTTTCCCTGACAGCCAGTTTAAGAACAATGAGGACCCACAAACACCAGATCGGATGATCTGGTTTTGGTGGTGTTGAAGGAACTCTCCTTATTGTGCCAGGAATCTTTTAAATTCTATCTCAACCTCAACAGACAGACGGATCCAACATTTATAGAATCACAGAATGGTTACAGCACAGAAGGAGGCCATTCGGCCTGTCGAGCCCGTGCCGGCTCTCTGCGAGAGCACCTCAGCTAGTCCCACTTCCCCGCCCTTTCCCCGTAGCCTTGCAAATTATTTTCCTTCAGGCACTTATCCGATTCCCTTTTGAAAGCCATGATTGAGTCTGCCTCCACCATCCTTTCAGGCAGTACATTCCAGATCCTAACCACTCGCTGCGTAAAAAAGTTTTTCCTCATGTCACCTTTGGTTCTTTAGACAATCACCTTAAATCTGTTTTATGTGGTTCTTGACCCTTCTGCCAATGGGAACAGTTTCTCTCTATCTACTCTGTCCACACCCCTCATGATTTTGAACACTGTAAGACGTTCAGATTGGTTTGAACTTCTGGTCTGACAGTTTAGAGTTCAGACCCGTGGAAAAGACAACTCGAGACAAAGATTTCTGGGTAAACTATTCTTTACTTAAAATCAGCAAGAGGTTACAAGTAAGCACACAAAATATTACATGACAACCCGTACCCTATCCTTTACTTTTTACAAGTAAGCACGCACGAATCTAATCATTTACTTTCGGCTCAAGTGATCAGAAGCAATCACATACGTACTAACACCAGTGAGAGGTCGGCTCGGCGGTGACTAGACGTATGACTTTAGCTGGCAACTGACCAGGTCGCCCTCGACTGCAGCCTCGAATGTCTTCTAGAAGCACTTTTTAATACCAAAGACTTGGCAACTGGCCCACAGCATTCATGTCCCGAACTGTGTGAATAATGTTGTTTTCTCTCTCTCTCCGATCTGTTTTGACGCTTGGTCAACCGAGGCCAGTTACTTCATGGGTTGAAGAAGTCCTTGTTTTTGCACCTGAGGGTTGACTCCTTGTTCTCACAGAACTTTCAAGATCTTATCATTTGGAGGAAAAAAATCAGCTTGCAAGCGCATCATTTATTTTACAAATGTTTAGCCAAGAAGTCTCTAGCCCTCAAAGCCTGTCGGTACATTAAATTTGGTCACTTTAGGTTCAGTCAACTCTGTGCCCTGTACACCCAAGTCCAAGTCATTAATATATATCAAGAAAAGCAGTGGTCCCTGTATCGACCCCTGGGGAACCCCACTGTGTACCTTCCTCCAGTCCGAAAAGCAACCGTTCACCACTACTCTCTATTTCCTGTCACTTAGCCAATTTCACATCCATGCTGCCACTGTCCCTTTTTTTCCATGGGCTTCAACTTTGCTGGCAAGCCTATCATGTGGCACTTTATCAAGTCCATGTACACCACGTCAACCGCATTGCCCTCATCAACCCTCTCTGTTGCCTCATCAAAAAACTCAATCAAGTTAGTTAAACACAATTTGCCTTTAACAAATCTGTGCTGGCTTTCCTTAATTAATCCACACTTGTCCAAGTGACTGTTAACTTTGTCGCTGATTATAATTTCCAAAAGCTTCCCCACTACCGAGGTCAAACTGACTGGCCTGTAGTTGCTGGGTTTATCCTTTCATCCTTTTTTGAACAAGGGTGCAACATTTGCAATTCTCCAGTCCTCTGTCACCACTCCCGTATCTAAGGAGGATTGGAAGATTATGGCCAGTACCACCGTGATTTCCTCCTTAACCTCCCTCAGCATCCTAGGATGCATCCCATCCGGACCTGGTGACTTATCAACTCTAAGTTCAGACAGCGTTTCTAGTACCTCCTCTTTATCAATTCTTATCTCATCCAGTATCTCCACTACATCCTCTTTCACTATGACTTTGGCAGCATCTTCTTCCTTGGTGATGACAGATGCAAAGTACTCATTTAGCACCTCAGCCATGCCCTCTGCCTCCATGAGTGGGTCTCCTTTTTGGTCCCTAATCTGCCCCACCCCTTCTCTTACTACCTGTTTATTATTTATTTGCCGAAGAAGACTTTTGGATTCCCTTTTATGTTAGCTGCCAATTCTCATACTCTCTCTTTGTCTCTCATTTTCTTTTGAACTTCCCCTCTGAACTTTCTATATTCAGCCTGATTCTCACCTGTATTCTCAACCTGACATCTGTCATACACGCCCTTTTTCTGCTTCATCTTTCGTCTTCCAGGGAGCTCTGGCTTTAGTTGCCCTACCTTTTCCCCTCGTGGGAATGTACCTCGACTATACCTGAACCATCTCCTCTTTAAAGGCAGCCCATTGTTCATTACAGTTTTGCCTGCCAATCTTTGATTCCAATTTACCTGGGCCAGATCCATTCTCAACCCACTGAAATTGGCCTTCCTCCAATTAAGTATTTTTACGCGAGATTGCTCCCTGTCCTTTTCCATAGCTAATCTAAACCTTATGATACTATGATCACTGTTCCCAAAATGTTCCCCTACTAACACTTGCTCCACTTGACCCACCTCATTCCCCAGAACCAGATCCAGCAATGCCTCCTTCCTCGTTGGGACGGAAACGTACTGATCAAGAAAGTTCTCTTGAACACACTTTAGAAATTCTTCCCCCTCCCTGCCCTTTACAATATTACTATCCCAGTCTATATTAGGATAATTGAAGTCCCCCATTATTACTACTCCATAGTTCTTGGACCGCTCTGTAATTTCCCTGCAAATTTGCTCCTCTATATCCTTCCCACTAGTTGGTGGCCTAAAGAATACACCTAGTAGTGTAATGGCACCTCTATTATTTTTTAACTTTAACCAAATAGATTCTGTCCTTGACCCCTGCAGGACATCCTCTCGCTCCAGCACTGTAATATTCTCCTTACCCAATACTGCCACACCACTTCCTATCTTTCCTTCACTATCTTTCCTGAACACTTTATATCCAGGAATATTTAAAACCCAATCCTGCCCTTTTTTGAGCCTGATCTCCATTATCGCCGCGACATCATATTCCCATGTGTCTATCTGTGCCTGCAGCTCACCAACCTTATTTACCACACTTCGTGCATTCACACACATGCGCTGTAAACTTGTCTTAGACCTTCTTGTATTCTCTCTTATTCTGACCCCACCTAATACCTTACTATTTCTTACTCTACTGCCATCTGTCTCTCCCCATCCTCTATGCACCGTTTCTCCTTTCTAATGCTACACCTTGCTTCCCATCCCCCTGGCAGATTAGTTTAAACCCTCCCCAACAGCACTAGCAACCCCCCCCCCCACCCCCCCGCGAGGACTTTGGTTCCAGCTCTGTACAGGTCCCACCTCCCCCAGAACTGGTCCCAATGTCCCAGGAATCTGATGCCCTTCCTCCTGCACCATCTCTCCAGCCACACATTCATCTGCTCTATCCTCCTATTTCTATACTCACTAGCTCATGGCAGCGGGAGTAATCCAGAGATTACTATCTTTGAGGTCCTGCTTTTTAATCTCTTTCCTAGCTCCCTAAAATCTGCCTGCAAGACCTCATCTGTTTTTCTACCTATTGTCGTATGGACCACGGCCCCTGGCTGTTCACCCTCCCCCCTCAGAACGTTCTGCAGCCACTCAGTGACATAAGAACATAAGAAATAGGAGCAGGAGTAAGCCATTCAGCCCCTCGAGCCTGCTCCGCCATTCAATAAGATCATGGCTGATCTGATCTTGGCCTCAACTCCACTTTTCTGCCTGTTCCCCATAACCCTTGACTCCCCTGTAGGTCAAAAAAATGTCTATCTCAGCCTTGAATACATTCAATGACTCAGCCTCCACAGCTCTCTGAGGTAGAGAATTCCAAAGTTTCACGACCCTCTGAGAGAAGAAATTCCTCCTCATCTCCATCTTAAATGGGCGACCCCTTATTCTGAAACTATGCCCTCTAGTTCTAGATTCCCTCACTAGGAGAAACATCCTCTCAGCATCTACCCTGTCAAGCCCCCTCAGAATCTTATGTGTTTCAATAAGATCACCTCTCATTCTTCTCATCTTTGACGCTGGCACTCAGGCAACATACCATCCTGGAATCACGTCTGCGGCCACAGAAACGCCTGTCTGGTCCCTTAACTATCGAATTCCCTACCACTATTGCCTTCCCGATCTTCCTCCCCCCCCCTGTACAGCTGAGCCACCCGTGGTGCCGTGGACTTTGCTCTGACTGTACTCCCCAGAGGAAACATTGCCCTCACCAGTACTGGTTGGAGAGCGAGATGCACTTGGGACTCCCTCATCTAAAAGATAGCGGAGGTTTAATGCCTCATCTAAAAGATAGCGGAGGTTATTTTGGCCAATGGGTAAAAACAGGCGCTAAATGGATACTGTGCTCATAAGACGGTTTAGCATGCAATTTTGGTCCTAATTGCTGATTACCATAATTTGGACTTGCCGGAGGTGCTGAAACAGAGACACCCACAGGTTTAGCACTCAAGTGCTAATTGGACACAATTTTCATGGAGCAGTGTATGGGGCTCCACGCACCCACATCCACTGAAGGTGTGGAGTGTGCTGTCTGACATACAGCGGCAGGCTTCAGGATGGCTCAGGGACCGAGGGAGAGGGCGCACAGGTTCTCAGGACGCCCACTAGAGGTCCTGGTGGAGGAGGTCCAGAGGAGGAGGGATGTCCTGTACCCGCCGGGGGGAAGGAGTCCACCTCGCCCTCCTGTCCCTCTCTCCTGCAGCAGCTGGTGCTCTGCCCGGCCTCATCTCCTCCTCCCATTCCTCCTCCAGACCAAGGGGGACCCCTAGCAAGATGCCGATGACCAAGCACTCCCTTTCCCCTGGTGACTCCTATAAGGTGTCCAATAAAGTAGAGTATCACAGCACGCACTCTAGGT
Organism: Squalus acanthias; assembly: GCA_030390025.1. Lineage (NCBI taxonomy): Eukaryota > Metazoa > Chordata > Chondrichthyes > Squaliformes > Squalidae > Squalus > Squalus acanthias. The sequence goes on along the minus strand of CM059448.1, from coordinate 35,935,020 downwards.
GAATTTCAGGAATAAATGTTGATAGAATGTTGGTGCAGTCTTAACAAAGTGTCCCAGAGACTCTCCCGATCTGTTTCAGTAGTCCTTTTCAAACCTCCAGCAGCAAGTGAACAGTGAAAGGTGAAGTCCTCTGCAACAACTTGTTTACTTCCAAACAGTTAGGAGAGGGCATTAGGACAAGCACTAGTCACCAAAAGGCCATGCAGGCTCTTTAAGTATCAATTTTAGTATCAATCAGCCCCTTAATGAGCCTCGGACAATCGTTCCTAGCAAGCTTCAACTCCTTTACCAAGATGGCGTCTTATGCTAAACGCAGGCTAAACTCTTTAGTGCCTGAAAGCACCGTAGAAAATCGCCTCCAGCTTCTCAAACCAGGCAGTACTCCCTTGGTATTGAACTTGTCAACCTAGATGATGTGGTCAAGGTCTGGAATGAGTTTGGAACTCACAGCCTTCTGACCGACATGAGAGTGCTACCACTGAGGCAAGCTAACACGTTTGAATTGTCCAGTTCAACTACAACAGTGAGAAACGACCTCCAGTCCTACTGCACCGTTTTTCAGAAAGTGCGCAGAGCACAGGATCTAACTGCGGCACATTAGGGGAAAAATTTGCAGGGCTATGGGGAAAGAGCAGGCGAGTGGGACTAATTGGATAGCTCGTTCAAAGAGCAAGCACAATGGCTGAATGGCCTCCTTCTGTGCTGTATCATTCTATGATTGGAACGGGCACGGACCGCATCACGACGGTGGAGGAACGCGGGTTTGTACGCAGTGAGGCGCCATTGTATCCAGTCCATCTAAGGAAGGAGATGAGCAGAAGCTTCACTTCCTTGGGGAGAGAGGGAGGAAGGAAAAAAAAAATCAGAGCTAATGGGCACTTACAGCAGCACTGGAAGTGGATTGCCTGGCCTGCTCCCAGTGTGTGCATTGGAAGAGACTAATGGATGAATATGAAGTATATATAGATTTTAATTTCATAAAAGAAACAATTTCTAATTTTTAGGCAAATGTGAGAAGTTGCACAACACCAGGTTATAGACCAACAGCTTTATTTGAAATCACAAGCTTTCGGAGCGCTGCTCCTTCGTCAGGTGAAGTGGTTTTTTGGGGTCTATGTGCTCTGTCTATAATCCGACGAATGTATCTGGACACAAAACAGCAGGAAATGTCATTTAATTTGCTCTTCCAGTAGAGGGCAACATTGCCACACCAAACAACTCTTTAAACTTGCTGCAGCTGATGCAATTTATTCCCCTCATAATTTTACCGATCCTTTCCTGAACTAATACATGCTGTGCTGCCTGTCACCCTCCTCCAATACTTCACCCAAGTGACTAATCTGCACGTGTGTGTCTAGACAGTATTGACAGGCTATTGGATTGAGATAAGCGTCGTAAGTGAGTCTTGATTCTGTTCTTAATCCATGTCCACCCATGTACGCTTTGCAGCACAGTCACTGGATGGTAATCCGGATTGAACCCGGACCCTTTCTGGTTTGTGTGACAATTATGTAGTCGTAGTGATACTAAAGGCTATGGTACATTTGCTGAGACCCATTTTAGCTGACAAAATCAGTATCGGTCAGTACTAACATCACAAGAAGAAAGGAGCTTGCATTTATGGCACCTTATCTCATCCTCTGGATGTCAAAGCCAATTAAATACTTTCGAAGTACAATGACTTGTTATGTAGGCAGATGTGGTCGGCATTATGCATAGCAAGATTCCACCAACAACTAATGAGAGAGCCAATAATTTTTTTTTTGTCCACCAGAATCAACAGATAGACAGCTAGCGTTTGGTGTGTCGCATCTTTGACAGTGCAACGCTCCCTAAGTACCAGTTTCAGCTTATACCTATGTGAATCAGGCCTGCAAATCCAATTGAAGTTGGAGCCATTTGCTCCGAGTTCTATGGATATAGTATGAATGTAGGTATAGTATGAATGCGGGTTTAGTATGAATGGGTTTAGTATGAATGTGGGTTTAGTAAGAATGTGGGTTTTGTATGAATGTGGGTATAGTATGAATGTGGGTATAGTATGAATGTGGGTATAGTATGAATGTGGGTTTAGTATGAATGCGGGTTTAGTATGAATGGGTTTAGTATGAATGTGGGTTTAGTATGAATGTGGGTATAGTATGAATGTGGGTATAGTAAGAATGTGGGTATAGTATGAATGTGGGTTTAGAATGAATGTGGGTATAGTATGAATGGGTTTAGTATGAATGTGGGTTTAGTATGAATGCGGGTATAGTATGAATGTGCGTTTAGTATGAATGGGTTTAGTATGAATGTGGGTTTAGTATGAATGTGGGTTCAGTATGAATGTGGGTTCAGTATGAATGTGGGTTTAGTATGAATGTCGGTTTAGTATGAATGTGGGTTTAGTATGAATGCGGGTTTAGTATGAATGTGGGTTTAGTATGAATGCGGGTTTAGTAAGAATGTGGGTTTAGTATGAATGTGGGTTTAGTATGAATGCGGGTTTAGTGTGAATGTGGGTTTAGTATGAATGTGGGTTTAGTGTGAATGTGGGTTTAGTGTGAATGTGGGTTTAGTATGAATGTGGGTATAGTATGAATGTGGGTTTAGTATGAATGTGGGTATAGTATGAATGTGGGTTTAGTATGAATGCGGGTTTAGTGTGAACGTGGGTTTAGTATGAATGCGGGTTTAGTATGAATGTGGGTTTAGTATGAATGTGGGTTTAGTATGAACGTGGGTTTAGTATGAATGTGGGTTTAGTATGAATGTAGGTTTAGTCTGAATGTGGGTTTAGTATGAATGCGGGTTTAGTGTGAATGTGGGTTTAGTGTGAATGTGGGTTTAGTCTGAATGTGGGTTTAGTATGAATGCGGGTTTAGTGTGAATGTGGGTTTAGTATGAATGTGGGTTTAGTATGAATGCGGGTTTAGTGTGAATGTGGGTTTAGTATGAATGTGGGTTTAGTATGAATGCGGGTTTAGTGTGAATGTGGGTTTAGTATGAATGCGGGTTTAGTATGAATGTGGGTTTAGTATGAATGTGCGTTTAGTATGAATGTAGGTTTAGTCTGAATGTGGGTATAGTATGAATGTGGGTTTAGTCTGAATGTGGGTATAGTATGAATGTGGGTTTAGTCTGAATGTGGGTATAGTATGAATGTGGGTTTAGTATGAATGTAGGTTTAGTCTGAATGTGGGTATAGTATGAATGTGGGTTTAGTCTGAATGTGGGTATAGTATGAATGTGGGTTTAGTCTGAATGTGGGTATAGTATGAATGCAGGTTTAGTATGAATGTAGGTTTAGTCTGAATGTGGGTATAGTATGAATGTGGGTTTAGTATGAATGTAGGTTTAGTCTGAATGTGGGTATAGTATGAATGTGGGTTTAGTCTGAATGTGGGTATAGTATGAATGCAAGTTTAGTATGAATGTAGGTTTAGTATGAATGTAGGTTTAGTATGAATGTAGGTTTAGTCTGAATGTGGGTATAGTGTGAATGTGGGTTTAGTATGAATGCAGGTTTAGTATGAATGTAGGTTTAGTCTGAATGTGGGTATAGTATGAATGTGGGTTTAGTATGAATGTAGGTTTAGTCTGAATGTGGGTATAGTATGAATGTGGGTTTAGTCTGAATGTGGGTATAGTATGAATGCAGGTTTAGTATGAATGTAGGTTTAGTCTGAATGTGGGTATAGTATGAATGTGGGTTTAGTTTGAATGCGGGTTTAGTATGAATGTGGGTTCAGTATGAATGTGGGTTTAGTCTGAATGTGGTTATAGTATGAATGTGGGTTTAGTATGAATGTGGGTTTAGTTTGAATGCGGGTTTAGTATGAATGTGGGTTCAGTATGAATGTGTGTTTAGTATGAATGTGGGTTTAGTATGAATGTGGGTATAGTATGAATGTGGGTTTAGTATGAATGTGGGTTTAGTATGAATGTGGGTTTAGTATGAATGTGGGTATAGTAAGAATGTGGGTTTAGAATGAATGTGGGTTTAGTGTGAATGTGGGTTTAGTATGAATGTGGGTTTAGTAAGAATGTGGGTTTAGTATGAATGTGGGTTTAGTATGAATGTGGGTATAGTATGAATGGTTTAGTATGAATGTGGGTTTAGTATGAATGCGGGTTTAGTATGAATGTGGGTTTAGTATGAATGTGGGTTTAGTATGAATGTGGGTTTAGTATGAATGTGGGTTTAGTATGAATGTGGGTTTAGTATGAATGTGGGTATAGTATGAATGTGGGTTTAGTATGAATGCGGGTTTAGTGTGAATGTGGGTTTAGTATGAATGTGGGTTTAGTATGAATGTGGGTTCAGTATGAATGTGGGTTTAGTATGAATGTGGGTTTAGTATGAATGTGGGTTTAGTATGAATGTGGGTATAGTATGAATGTGGGTTTAGTATGAATGCGGGTTTAGTGTGAATGTGGGTTTAGTATGAATGTGGGTTTAGTATGAATGTGGGTTCAGTATGAATGTGGGTTTAGTATGAATGTGGGTTTAGTATGAATGTGGGTTTAGTATGAATGTGGGTTTAGTATGAATGTGGGTTTAGTATGAATGTGGGTTCAGTATGAATGTGGGTTCAGTATGAATGTGGGTTTAGTATGAATGTGGGTATAGTATGAATGGTTTAGTATGAATGTGGGTTTAGTATGAATGTGGGTTCAGTATGAATGTGGGTTCAGTATGAATGTGGGTTTAGTATGAATGTGGGTATAGTATGAATGGTTTAGTATGAATGTGGGTATAGTATGAATGGTTTAGTGTGAATGTGGGTTTAGTATGAATGTGGGTTTAGTATGAATGTGGGTTCAGTATGAATGTGGGTTTAGTATGAATGTGGGTATAGTATGAATGGTTTAGTATGAATGTGGGTTTAGTATGAATGCGGGTTTAGTATGAATGTGGGTTTAGTCTGAATGTGGGTTTAGTATGAATGTGGGTTTAGTATGAATGTGGGTTTAGTATGAATGTGGGTTTAGTATGAATGTGGGTTTAGTATGAATGTGGGTTTAGTATGAATGTGGGTTTAGTGTGAATGTGGGTTCAGTATGAATGTGGGTTTAGTATGAATGTGGGTTTAGTATGAATGTGGGTTCAGTGTGAATGTGGGTTTAGTATGAATGCGGGTTTAGTATGAATGTGGGTTTAGTATGAATGTGGGTTTAGTATGAATGTGGGTTTAGTATGAATGTGGGTTTAGTGTGAATGTGGGTTTAGTCTGAATGTGGGTTTAGTATGAATGTGGGTTTAGTATGAATGTGGGTTTAGTGTGAATGTGGGTTTAGTCTGAATGTGGGTTTAGTATGAATGTGGGTTTAGTGTGAATGTGGGTTTAGTATGAATGTGGGTTTAGTATGAATGTGGGTTTAGTGTGAATGTGGGTTTAGTCTGAATGTGGGTTTAGTATGAATGCGTGTTTAGTATGAATGTGGGTTTAGTATGAATGTGGGTTTAGTGTGAATGTGGGTTTAGTATGAATGTGGGTTTAGTATGAATGCGGGTTTAGTATGAATGCGGGTTTAGTATGAATGTGGGTTTAGTGTGAATGTGGGTTTAGTATGAATGTGGGTTTAGTATGAATGCGGGTTTAGTATGAATGCGGGTTTAGTATGAATGTGGGTTTAGTATGAATGCGGGTTTAGTATGAATGTGGGTTTAGTATGAATGTGGGTTTAGTATGAATGTGGGTTTAGTATGAATGTGGGTTTAGTCTGAATGTGGGTTTAGTGTGAATGTGGGTTTAGTCTGAATGTGGGTTTAGTGTGAATGTGGGTTTAGTCTGAATGTGGGTTTAGTATGAATGTGGGTTTAGTATGAATGTGGGTTTAGTCTGAATGTGGGTTTAGTATGAATGTGGGTTTAGTATGAATGTGGGTTTAGTATGAATGTGGGTATAGTGTGAATGTGGGTTTAGTGTGAATGTGGGTTTAGTATGAATGTGGGTTTAGTATGAATGTGGGTTTAGTCTGAATGTGGGTTTAGTATGAATGTGGGTTTAGTCTGAATGTGGGTTTAGTATGAATGTGGGTTTAGTGTGAATGTGGGTTTAGTGTGAATGTGGGTTTAGTCTGAATGTGGGTTTAGTGTGAATGTGGGTTTAGTCTGAATGTGGGTTTAGTATGAATGTGGGTTTAGTATGAATGTGGGTTTAGTCTGAATGTGGGTTTAGTATGAATGTGGGTTTAGTATGAATGTGGGTTTAGTATGAATGTGGGTATAGTTTGAATGTAGCTTTAGTATGAATGCGGGTTTAGTGTGAATGTGGGTTTAGTGTGAATGTGGGTTTAGTCTGAATGCGGGTTTAGTATGAATGCGGGTTTAGTGTGAATGTGGGTTTAGTATGAATGCGGGTTTAGTGTGAATGCAGGTTTAGTATGAATGTGGGTTTAGTATGAATGTGCGTTTAGTATGAATGCAGGTTTAGTATGAATGTAGGTTTAGTCTGAATGTGGGTATAGTGTGAATGTGGGTTTAGTATGAATGCAGGTTTAGTATGAATGTAGGTTTAGTCTGAATGTGGGTATAGTATGAATGTGGGTTTAGTCTGAATGTAGGTTTAGTCTGAATGTGGGTATAGTATGAATGTGGGTTTAGTCTGAATGTAGGTTTAGTATGAATGTAGGTTTAGTCTGAATGTAGGTTTAGTATGAATGTGGGTATAGTGTGAATGTGGGTTTAGTCTGAATGTAGGTTTAGTATGAATGTAGGTTTAGTCTGAATGTAGGTTTAGTATGAATGTAGGTTTAGTCTGAATGTAGGTTTAGTATGAATGTAGGTTTAGTCTGAATGTAGGTTTAGTATGAATGTAGGTTTAGTCTGAATGTAGGTTTAGTCTGAATGTGGGTTTAGTCTGAATGTAGGTTTAGTATGAATGTAGGTTTAGTCTGAATGTAGGTTTAGTATGAATGTGGGTTTAGTCTGAATGTGGGTATAGTATGAATGCAGGTTTAGTATGAATGTAGGTTTAGTATGAATGTAGGTTTAGTCTGAATGTGGGTATAGTGTGAATGTGGGTTTAGCATGAATGCAGGTTTAGTATGAATGTAGGTTTAGTCTGAATGTGGGTATAGTGTGAATGTGGGTTTAGTATGAATGCAGGTTTAGTATGAATGTAGGTTTAGTCTGAATGTGGGTATAGTATGAATGTGGGTTTAGTATGAATGTGGGTTTAGTCTGAATGTGGGTATAGTGTGAATGTGGGTATAGTATGAATGTGGGTTTAGTATGAATGTGGGTTTAGTCTGAATGTGGTTATAGTATGAATGTGGGTTTAGTATGAATGTGGGTTTAGTTTGAATGCGGGTTTAGTATGAATGTGGGTTTAGTATGAATGTGGGTTTAGTATGAATGTGGGTATAGTATGAATGTGGGTTCAGTATGAATGTGGGTTTAGTATGAATGTGGGTTTAGTATGAATGTGGGTTCAGTATGAATGTGGGTTTAGTATGAATGTGGGTTTAGTATGAATGTGGGTTTAGTATGAATGTGGGTATAGTATGAATGTGGGTATAGTAAGAATGTGGGTTTAGAATGAATGTGGGTTTAGTATGAATGTGGGTTTAGTATGAATGTGGGTTCAGTATGAATGTGGGTTCAGTATGAATGTGGGTTTAGTATGAATGTGGGTTTAGTATGAATGTGGGTATAGTAAGAATGTGGGTTTAGAATGAATGTGGGTTTAGTATGAATGTGGGTTTAGAATGAATGGGTTTAGTATGAATGTGGGTTTAGTATGAATGTGGGTTTAGAATGAATGGGTTTAGAATGAATGCGGGTTTAGTATGAATGTGGGTTTAGAATGAATGGGTTTAGTATGAATGTGGGTTTAGTATGAATGTGGGTTCAGTATGAATGTGGGTTCAGTATGAATGTGGGTTTAGTATGAATGTGGGTTCAGTATGAATGTGGGTTCAGTATGAATGTGGGTTTAGTATGAATGTGGGTTTAGTATGAATGCGGGTATAGTATGAATGGGTTTAGTATGAATGTGGGTATAGTATGAATGTGGGTTTAGTATGAATGTGGGTTTAGTATGAATGTGGGTTCAGTATGAATGTGGGTTCAGTATGAATGTGGGTTTAGTATGAATGTGGGTTCAGTATGAATGTGGGTTTAGTATGAATGTGGGTTTAGTATGAATGCGGGTTTAGTATGAATGGGTTTAGTATGAATGTGGGTATAGTATGAATGTGGGTTTAGTATGAATGTGGGTTTAGTATGAATGTGGGTTCAGTATGAATGTGGGTTTAGTATGAATGTGGGTTTAGTATGAATGTGGGTTTAGTATGAATGTGGGTTTAGTGTGAATGTGGGTTTAGTATGAATGTGGGTTTAGTGTGAATGTGGGTTTAGTACGAATGTGGGTTTAGTGTGAATGTGGGTTTAGTATGAATGTGGGTTTAGTGTGAATGTGGGTTTAGTATGAATGTGGGTTTAGTGTGAATGTGGGTTTAGTGTGAATGTGGGTTTAGTATGAACGTGGGTTTAGTGTGAATGTGGATATAGTATGAATGTGGGTTTAGTATGAATGCGGGTTTAGTATGAATGTGGGTTTAGTATGAATGTGGGTTTAGTGTGAATGCGGGTATAGTATGAATGTGGGTTTAGTATGAATGTGGGTTTAGTGTGAATGTGGGTTTAGTATGAACGTGGGTTTAGTATGAATGTGGGTTTAGTGTGAATGTGGGTTTAGTATGAACGTGGGTTTAGTATGAACGTGGGTTTAGTATGAATGTGGGTTTAGTGTGAATGTGGGTTTAGTATGAACGTGGGTTTAGTATGAATGTGGGTTTAGTGTGAATGTGGGTTTAGTATGAACGTGGGTTTAGTATGAACGTGGGTTTAGTATGAATGTGGGTTTAGTGTGAATGTGGGTTTAGTATGAATGTGGGTATAGTATGAATGTGGGTTTAGTATGAATGTGGGTTTAGTGTGAATGTGGGTTTAGTATGAACGTGGGTTTAGTATGAATGTGGGTTTAGTGTGAATGTGGGTTTAGTATGAATGTGGGTTTAGTATGAATGCGGGTTTAGTGTGAATGTGGGTTTAGTGTGAATGTGGGTTTAGTATGAATGCGGGTTTAGTGTGAACGTGGGTTTAGTATGAACGTGGGTTTAGTATGAACGTGGGTTTAGTATGAATGCGGGTATAGTATGAATGTGGGTATAGTATGAATGTGCGTTTAGTATGAATGCAGGTTTAGTATGAATGTGGGTTTAGTCTGAATGTGGGTATAGTATGAATGCGGGTATAGTATGAATGTGGGTTTAGTATGAATGTGGGTATAGTATGAATGTGGGTTTAGTCTGAATGTGGGTATAGCATGAATGTGGGTTTAGTATGAATGTGGGTTTAGTCTGAATGTGGTTATAGTATGAATGTGGGTTTAGTATGAACGTGGGTTTAGTTTGAATGCGGGTTTAGTATGAATGTGGGTTCAGTATGAATGTGGGTTTAGTATGAATGTGGGTTTAGTATGAATGTGGGTTTAGTATGAATGTGGGTATAGTATGAATGTGGGTTTAGTATGAATGTGGGTTTAGTATGAATGCGGGTTTAGTATGAATGTGGGTTTAGTATGAATGTGGGTTTAGTATGATTGTGGGTATAGTATGAATGTGGGTTTAGTATGAATGTGGGTTTAGTGTGAATGTGGGTTTAGTATGAATGTGGGTTTAGTATGAATGTGGGTTTAGTATGAATGTGGGTATAGTATGAATGTGGGTTTAGTATGAATGCGTGTTTAGTATGAATGTGGGTTTAGTATGAATGTGGGTATAGTATGAATGTGGGTATAGTATGAATGTGGGTTTAGTATGAATGTGGGTTTAGTTTCATGAACTCAGACGAGTAGTCAACGACATCTTCAAATGATGTCTCCTACCAACTGTACCACTAGGCTCACACATTGCTTAATGCATGACCCCCCCCCACCGATCACTAACCTACCAACAATCTTTACCAAACACGAGGCACACCTTACATTCCTAGCTTCATCTCACCCTTTCCCATTTCTCCCTCATCACACAGGGAGGATGATTTACAAGCTGCACCTCTTGCTTTACCCCCCTCCCCTCCCCACAACCCTGCCCTTGTGCCTTCCTCATTTCAGACACCCAAGAAATCCAGCCTGCCCAGCCAGTGGTTGCCCAAGAAGTGGAGAGTCATAGAGACATAACGGCACAGAAGGGGGCCATTCGGCCCATCGAGTCCGTGCCGGCTCTCTGTAGAGCAATCCAGTCAGTCCCATTCCCCCGCTCTAACCCCATAGCCCTGCAAGTTTATTTCCCTCAAGTGCCTATCCAGTCTCCCCTTGAAAACATTGAGTGTCTCCGCTTCCACCACTTCCGTCGGCAGCAAGTTCCAGGTCCTCACCACTCACTGTGTAAAAAATTTTTCCTCACATTCCCCCTGTATCTCTTGCCCAAAACCTTAAATCATTGTCCCCTAGTCCTTGTACCATCAACTAGTGGGAATAGCCTTTCCCCATCTAGCCTATCCAAACCTGTCATAATCTTGTACACCTCTATCAAATCACCCCTCAACCTCCTTTGCTCTAATGAAAACAAATCCAGCTTCTCCAACCTGTCCTTGTAGCTAAGTTTCCCCATCCCCGGAACCATTCAGGTAAATCTCCTCTGCACCCTCTCAAGGGCCTTCACGTCCTTCCTAAAGTGTGGTGACCAGAACTGGACGCAATACTCCAGTTGTGGCCTAACCAGCGCTTTATAAAGGTTCAGCATAACTTCCCAACTTTTGTACTCAATATCTCTATTTATGAAGCCCAAGATCCCATATACTTTGCTAACCACTCTCTCAATATGTCCCGAGAGGAGAGTGAGGAAGAAGAAGAAACACCGTCACTGGATTTGACACTCCCAGCCACCAGCTCCTCGAGGTCGTCCTGTAAGGCCATCTGCAGTGTCCCCCACTGAAAGTCAGCAGCCTTCCACCAGCCATGCTGCAGCCACTGCGTAAGAGCATTAGGATAGGCAAAGGCACCCGCAAGAAAGCCGTGAAATTCGGCCCATTTGCTCCGGCTGATAAGGCCAGTTTGGATGAAAAAATGGCAGCTGCGGCGTCCTGCGCCAGAAGTGGCCAGAAGTGAGGCAGCCGCCATTTTCTCATCCGAACTGGTCTTATCAGCTGGGGTAAATGGGCCGAATTTCATGGCCTCTAACTTCTAACTTTTGTGCACTGGCGTTTGAATCCTTCACCATGACGAACAATCTGCTTGTGTCAATTTTGGTCAATTCCCTTTCATGATTTTGAAAACTTCAATTTGACCATCTGGAAGTCTCTTTTACAAATAAGTCCAGCTTTCTTATCCTTTCCTGATAGCAAACTCCTAGAACCATCTTTGTTCTCACGATTTGCATCCTCCCCAAATACTGTTACAAATTTTGGGTCTATAATATCCTCTTTGGTTCAGTGTCACCAGAAATTCTCATAAATTGACCCCATGTTCCCTATGATCAGGAGTTTACCCTTACTGCCCAATATCTAGTTATACAATAGCAAGACCCTACGGCCATACCAATATTATTGTGTGTATTGGGTACTGTGATCTTACGTGCATTTCTTCTATCTTCATGTATGTAGCCTGATAAGAACTCTAGTGAGACGAGGCCAATTGCAAACAAACTGGTTTATTCTCCATGTAGTACGTGAATGAACAGAATATCGTTTTCGGTGAAATTCAGCCTGTTTCATATCACTCCTCAAAAATAATAAAGTTCACCACTGCACCCCTGTGTAAAAGACAAAAACTCACTTTAAAGGCCAGCAGTCCCAGAAACTGGTGGGCACTAACCTTTCCGACAGGATGGATTCCAGCCTCAATCTAGAGCCTGTCACAGCCTTCCTCTGGCTGTAGAGAAAGCGAGACCTCTCTGCCTTCCAGACTCAAACCCTACTGTAAACTGACTCTTTGCTTACAGATAGAGAGTGCCAAAAGCTGAACCTCTTCCCCCTCCCCCACCTCTGTCGCAACTGGCTTATCAAGCTACCAAGCAAAAATTCCACCTCAAATGAGGAATCTCCCATGTTTAGCTAGGCATCCTGCAGTGCTCAATGAATTGAAGCCCTTCTAATATTACAAGTACGAATATCTCAAATGGGGTGGTGGATGATTCCCATTATCTCAAGCTAATGTGAGAAATACAATTTGGTTAATTATTCCATCTGGTGCTCCAGTAATAGACCTATTAAACATCCCAGATAGCGTGTGTGTTCCTAGGAGTTAACCCCTTGTGGGCCAAATTTTATCTCATACCAACATCCCGATATAAATTTACTCACAAATTGAAATCCAGACAATTAGGCATATATCTCAGAATGTGGTGGATAATGTTCTTGCAATGAATAGGTTCCCAGTGCTGCTTGTGGTCCCCCAAATAAGATCTGACCAACACTTTACACAGGAGCAATACATTCTCCAGCTTTGTGTTTGTAAGGTGCAAGATAGAAAATCCATGAGATGGAAATGTGGTATTGGTTTTAATGAAGGATGGTTGGAGTTACATCCGTTTATGATTTCTTGACAACAGAAGCCTCAGTGTAAACTGCGACAAATCAAGGCGAGGAAAACACTCCCAGCTGAGTTTAATAGAACTTGGATCTGCGCCCATTAATCAGATTCTTGAAATAAACATTCAGATTTTAACATTGAAGTGATTCCGCAGAATGAGTGTGAGCTGTTGCAACTAATCCACATATTGCACAGCAGAATTATTCTCTCTCACCGCATGTAATGAAGAGCAGGAATACTGCTTTCGGGCCTGGACACCTGCGTGAATATCACTCACGAGAAACAGTCCAGCAGGTAAAAACTATTTTACAAAATACATACAAGAATTTTGTTTTACACTGGTGCTAATTACGGAATAAGGCCGTACTGACTGAGCCTCTCACAAGACAAGGAATAGTTGGGCAGGATAGGATCAGTATCACGGCTGAACCCGATCTTCTCCTCACTCGATGCCCACACCTTTGCACTTCCTGTCGATTCACTAGCCAGTGGTCAGGAGTGGGAGGCCCCGCTGCTCATCTCGCCCTGGGGTGCTGAATGGGAATGGAAACTGTATGGCTCAAGCTGACATTGGGGCAGGAATCACTGGTGGAATCGTGTTGTTCTTGTTATTAATTTCATTTAATCTTCCCTGACGTTGTAAATTGAGAAATCTGGATGAGGGACCAATGCTGGTAGTGCAGGACACTACCAAAGCTGAAAAGAGAAGGCAGTAACAACAGCTACTTGCATTTATACAGCGCCATGGCAAATAAACCTCCCAAGTCACTTAAGTAGGTTGGGCCTATACGTTGAATAGAATGGGCCTATACTCTCTGGAGTTTAGAAGAATGAGAGGTGATCTCATTGGAACATATAAGATTCTGAAGGGGATTGACAGGGTAGATGCTGAGAGGTTGTTTCCCCTGGCTGGAGTGTCTAGAACTAGGGGCCATAGTCTCAGGATAAGGGGTCGGCCATTTAAGACTGAGATGAGGGGGAATTTCTTCACTCAGAGGGTTGTAAATCCTTGGAATCCTCTGCCCCAGAGGGCTGTGGATGTTGAGTCATTGAGTATATTCAAAGCTAAGATCGATAGATTTTTGGATTCTAGTGGGGAAAAATTCGGTTGGTTAGCGCCTCCTGTTAGCGTCACCGGGGGCGCGAACGACTTAACGCCCGAGCGCGGCGATTTTAGCGCCGCCTGCGAAATTGACCTGGTGCTTTGCGGTGGTGCTAAACATTACCGCCACGATCTCCTGCGCCCGGAGATCGTGAAGTAATTGAAGTGTGCAACGCCCCGGTAGCGCCCCGGACCGGAAATTGATTCTCGCCCCCTGCCTTAGCGCCTGCCGCTAGGAACGACAGGTACAGGGGGACGTTTTGCAGTCGGCTGGGAGCTGGGGAGTGCTATTTAAAGGCGTGCGCTTCCAGTTTTTTCCTGTCGGCAAAATATTCTGCATACGCAGGTTGAGAGAGGGAGAGAGGCGTCTGGAATCATTTAACACTGTCCTACAAGGAGTTTTGTTCCTCAGCAAGACTATTCTGGTTCCCATTTCTGTCAGCTTTATTACTACCATATTTAGAAGATTAAATGGGGGCTGTACTAACTCGGGGCGTCGTCCTCCAGCTTCACCTTCGGAGGCAGCAGAGGCGCAGAGAGAGAGTAGCAAATGTGGCCAGCGGGAGAAAGGCCAACAGGCCTCTGCACAGGAGACCTCACCCTCCCAGGGTATTCAAGGAGCAATTCTCCTACATTCATTTGTCTGAGGAGCAGTGTTTGTGCAGGCTCCACTTCAGCAAGGAGGTGGTCACTGAGCTCTGCCACCTCCTGCAACCAGAGCTCCAGCCTCAGCTCAGGACCAGGACGTCTCTGTCGGTGGCAGTGAAGGTGACGGTGGCTCTCAATTTCTACGCCAGTGGCTCCTTCCAGGCTTCAACTGGGGATATTGCGAACATCTCCCAGTTCACTGTCCATTGTTGCACCCGTGAGGTCACAAATGCTCTATACCAAAAGGAGAAGTGAGTACATCTCATTCCCCATGACCTGAGACAAACAGCACGAACGCGCATGTGGCTTTGCTGGGATAGCGGGCTTCCCCATGGTTCAGGGTGCCATTGACTACACACATGTGGCATTGCGGGCACCGCATGAAAATGCAGAGGTTTTCTGCAACCGCAAAGGCTTCCACTCTCTCAATGTCCAGTTGGTGAGTGACCACAGACAACGTATCCTCGCCGTCAAGGCTCGCTATCCTGGCAGCAGCCACGATGCTTTCATACTGCACCAGACTTGTGTTCCAGACCTCTTTCAACCACCGCATCAACCTCGTGGCTGGCTCCTCGGGGACAAGGGTATCCACTCTGCACCTGGCTGATGTCACCGCTCCGTAACCCCAACACTCCTGCTAAGCTCGCCTACAATGAGAGCCATAGCGCCACCAGGAATCTCATTGAACAGATGATCGCCGTATTGAAGCAACAGTTCCGGTGTCTTGACCACTGGAGGAGCCCTGCCGTACTCTCCCGAGCGAGTATCGGTAAACATTGTTGTGTGCTGCATGCTTCACGACCTCGCAATTATGAGGACCCAGCCATTGCCACCAGGGATTGGTGCACCATCTCAGGAGGAGGAGATGGAGGCAGAGGAGGAGGAGACGGAGGCAGAGGAGGAGGATGAAGAGGAGGATCAGCAGCAACAACGTGGGAGGGAGGCGCTCAATGTTGCCTCTGCAAGGGCCGTTCGTGAATGCCTGATAAGACACCGCTTCTGATGAATGACAGATAAGATGGCTTCTGGGATGAAGAAGCACACCATTACAACCATCCTGCAGCCCATCCTGCAAAGCTCCAATGAGTAAAATGAGCAAAGTTGTCAAGTTTCAATAAAACATTTTATTTTTTTGACAAACTGACTTATTAAGCACAACCAATAACAAACACAACAATTCATTAACAAACAAAAGTGGTTCTTACCACATTGCGATAAGTGTTAACAGAGTGAACAATATATTAACATAAACATCCAACTTTGGGACAAACATTCCCCCCATTTGTTTGAGAATTTTTAGTTATTCGCCCTTCGAGAATGACAGCTGTGCTGGCGGCGGACTCCTCCACACTCCTAGCCAGTGCATCCATGCTGTCGGGCACCCTTGCCATTGCACCCATGAGCTCCGTATGCATGCTCATTGCCTGAGTATTCATCGCCGCGATATCGAGGTCCTCATCCGAGTCCTGTGAAGCAGAACTCGTGCGCGCACTCACCCTCTGGGGAGATGGCCCCCGAGCCTGCCTTCCCCCATGGCGTTGCTGCAGCCCGCTGGGTCCCGGAGCTTCACCCACATCAGATCCAAACCCCCTGCTCCCCTCCAGTGAATGCGTGGCCCCCGTGTCGGATGTCTCGCCCTCGGGCGAGTGAGGCACCGGCTTCGTGTTCCTCCTCCTCTCCCGCGTCGCTGCCACTGGGAGTCAGAGGGACAGGCTGCTCAGCTGGTGGCTCACTATCTGAAAGCAGGATGGTACAAGAGTGGCTTTAACATGAGGGCAGGGGGGCAGGAAGGGAGCAAGGTCTGGAGACAGTATAGTTAGATGGAAAGTGTAAAAGGCTGGTGTTGTGAGGGGGAAGTGGTATGAGAGAGGAGAGAAAGCTGATGAACATACCGTTGCTGTCCCCAAGGGGGTCGACCTCTTCAACTGCCACAGCGCCCACGACATGTCTGGCGATGATGCTGTGCACTCGCTCCTCCAGCTGTGTGAGGGGGTGCAGCTCCGCCTGTCCTCCTCCTGTGCATTGTTGCTCCCTCCGGTTATATGAAAGCTTGGCCTGCAAGAAAAAGGACAGCGTCTGAGTGAGTGTGCAGCCATGTGTTTGGCAGATGTGTCTACCATAGTTGAATAGCTGTTAATGTCTGCAAGGTGTGGGATGTGGATGTGACTTTCATTAGATGGGCATAGTTGTTGGGTGAGTGTTGGGGATTCAGGAATATACGCTGTCTGTGCACAGAGTGAGGTTGAGATGGTGGGATGTAGAGGTATTTCAAGCATGTACTCACCCTGACCACCCGAGTGAGGTTGTTGAACTTCTTGCGGCACTGCGTATGAGTCCTTTGGACCAGGCTCCTGGATGAAATGTGCTGGGCAACCTCTCTCCACACCCTTGCAAACTCCTGGGGCAATGGCCTCCTGCCAGTCTCTGGAAACAGCACTGCCCGTCGGTGTTCCACAGTGCCAACCAGGGCCACCAATGCCTGGCCGCTAAACCGGCCAGCTCTCTCCCTGGGCCTCTGAGTTGCCATCATGAATCTTTGGCGAAGATTTTTACCTGCTTGCAGGCCGAGGTGAAACGCTGCAATGAGCAGGGTGTGGCTGTGCAGCAAGATGGACCACCCCCTTTAAGAACTGGACGGCACCAGTCTGTCTGAGCACAAGATAATTGACATCACCTGAGCTTGCGTAGCGCCTCATTCCCCGACGTTAGCACCCTAAGAGAGGTGTGTAGCACCTGATTCAGCGCTCCAATCACCTCCATGGGCGCTGGAGACAAATTTCGCTGTCACCGGTGATAATTTGCGCCGGGCACTAAAATTTGAGCCCGGCCGATATTACCGCCCCAAAATGGGTGATACCGAATTTTTCCCCCTGGGGAATAAAGGGATATGGGGATCAGGTGGAAAAGTGGAGTTGAGGCCGAAGATCAACCATGATCTTATTGAATGGCAGAGCAGGCTCGAGGGGCTGTGTGGCCTACTCCAGCTCCTAATTCACAGAATCACCACAGTGCAGATAGAGGCCATTTCGGCCCATCGAGCCTGCACCGACACATATCCCACCCTATCCCCGTAACCCCACGTATTTAATCCCCCCTAACACTAAGGGTCAATTTATCATAGCCAAATCAACCTAACCCGCACATCTTTGGACTGTGGGAGGAAACCGGAGCACCCGGAGGAAACCCACGCAGACACGGGGAGAATATGCAAACTCCACACAGACAGTCACCCGAGGCCGGATTCGAACCCGGGTCCCTGGCGCTGTGAGGCAACAGTGCTAACCACTATGCCACCGTGTTGCCCCTTATGCATCGTATGTTCTTATGTTAATGGATGTAGAAACAGAGGCCAAGCAGTTTTGTGAGTTATTCTCAGTACCACTCGATTAGATTCCAGCCTGTAACCCACTGCCAGGGATCCATTATTCTATATGTAAACTATCTATATCCCTCGATTAGATCCCAGCCTGTAACCCACTGCCAGGGATCCATTATTCTATATGTAAACTATCTAAACCCCTTGAGTAGATTCCAGCCTGTAACCCACTGCCAGGGATCCATTATTCTATATGTACACTATCTAAATCCCTCGATTGGATCTCAGCCTCTAACTCCAGGGGGATCAATTATATATTGTATTTTTCAGGATAAATGAATTATTTTGTCCACATTAAGATGAATCTTTGCAATATCATTTTCCATTTGCTTTGCTGAGAGGGAAGCTGGTGTATTCAGTTCCATCCTGTATCTGAATTAATTCATTTACAAACACAGCTTTACTGACTGTCAAAATCCCATTAAATTAATTGGAGGAGCTTGTGCATAATAAGTACTTAAAGCATCGATGAGCAGGGAGCGTCATCTTTGTTGCCTGGGCTGAATTCATCCATCAAAGCCTAAAGCAGAGACAAGAGCTGTTCAGATTATAAATTAGGCTATTAAGAGAAACTGAGCTTCACCTGGTAACAGCACAAGTCTGTCTCCGTGGAAAGCTGCCAGGGACGCGGCTAAACTGACCTCGAGGTGACAGCGGCGAAGTGTCACGGACAAGCCGCAGTCGTTGCAGCAGCATCACTGTCACTCAGTGCTACAGGACTCCACTAAGGCCCTTGGGAGCGATGCAATCATTTTCTCTTTTAGTAAGTGGATTTAAAAATTCTCAAGCTTTAAGCTTATTCCACTTACCCCGGCTGGGCACACCTGCAATATCTCAGTCTTTGCATTGTGTGTAGCTACAGAGAACGATACCTGAGATATTTGTCTGTCCTCGCCCTCCCCATGCCATCTGATTTTCTTTGATTTTCCACCACTCCAGTTCCCCATCTACTTAAATGTCTTGAGTTTGCTATTCCTCTATGTCTTTCCCATGTACCGGATTTCTTGTCCTCTCTTCAAGTTCCCAGTCCTCTCAGCCTTATCCTATGTTCTCCGTTGTCCTCTTCTTCAAGTTCCCCATCTCCTCAACCTGATCCAGTTTCCCAGATCCTTCAAGTTCCCCCGACTCTAGAATTCACCACCCTATCTTTTTTTTTCCAAGTTCCCATCCTCCTCTTGTCCTCTCTAATGTCTTATCCGCTACTCCTCCACGGTTCCCCAGGTCGTCAGCTTCCACCCAATTTCTTTGTCCACTCAGCATTTTACCAAGTTATGTGTTCCCTTCTTTTATGAGTTGCTCATTCCTTTCTTTATTATTACCATCTCCTTCCAAGTTGTCCATCTTCTTCTTCTCCTAAGTTGCCCATCCCCTCTACCCAAGTTGCCCATTCCCACTTTTGAGTACCTTCCATTCCTTCTCTTGAGTTCCCATTCCTCCTCCTCCCAAGTTCCCTTTTCCTCTTTTTTTCCAGGTTCCCCATTGCCCCTCCTCCAGAATTCCCACCCTTTCCTTTTCTGAAGATACCTTCATTCTCCTGAGTTCCCATTCCTCTTGGAAATCTGGAACCCGCTGCCCCAAAAGGTTGTGGATGCTGGGTCAATTGGAATTTTCAAGACTGAGATCAGTAGCTATTTGTTAGGTAAGGGTATCAAGGGATATGGAACAAAGCGGGCAAATGGAGTTGAGGTACAGATCAGACAGGATCTAATTGAATGGTGAAATCGTCTTGAGGGGCTGAATGGCCCATTCCTGTTCTTATGCTTCTCTCAAGTTCCCTTTCCTTCCTTCTAGGTTCCCCATTCTCCCCTCCTCCTGAGTTCCTATCCTTTTTCTCAAGCTCCCCATTCCTCCTCCCAAGTTCTTGATTTCTCCTTTCCTCCCGCCATGTGCCGATGCACTAGTCCTTCACTTGATGGTTCTCCCAGTAGTGCTGATGAGATCAAGATAGCTAATGAATACAGGAATTATCTTTAAATCCTCCCAGTTCCACACAACTATTGCAATTTGCTCTGGCTCAACAACTCGGAAAAATTCAATTAAAAAAAATGTAGGTTTTTCTGGTTTTTGTAATAGACCAAACAAGTAAAACTGATGATATAACTGATGTACAATCTGATTCCGTGCTGAGCTCCATAAAACTGTGCAAGTACATGGCATCCAGAAAACCACAGTTACACATGGAAATAGAAGATCTATTTGGAGATCAGTGATGAATGTGCTTGATGTGTCTTCCAGCCATGACAGAGCTCCGGACAGCCCTGCAACCAACTCTGAATTAGTTTCATAGAGTCTGAGGAGCTCTGGTTCACCACCCACCATACCCTCCATTTTGAGTTCATTTCATTTCCTCGCTTGGCAACACTGCAAAAAGACCCAGATAGTTTATGACCACACGCAAGAAGGTGAATGATTGGCTCTGCCTGATTGATTAACAGCACAAGGTAAACAACAACAACTTGCATTTATATAACACCTTTAACGCAGTAAAACCTCCCAAGGCACTTCACAGGAGCGATTATCAAACCAAGTTTGACACCGAGCCACATAAGGAGATATTAGGACAGGTGGCCAAAAGTTTGGTCAAGGAGTGTCTTAAAGGAGGAGTGGCAGAGAGCTTTAGGGAAGGAATTCCAGAGCTTAGGACCTTGGCAACTGAAGGCACAGCCGCCAATGGTGGAGAAATGAAAATTGGGAATGTACAAAAGGCCAGAATTGGAGGAATGTACAAAAGGCCAGAGATCTCGTAGGGCAGTAGGGCAAGTGGAGAGTATTCCATCACACTCCTGACTTGTGTCTTGTAGTTGGTGGAAAGTCACTTAGAAAATCATAACATGGTTAGGTAGAGTCAACATGGTTTTAACATAAGAACATAAGAAATAGGAGCAGGAGTAGGCCAATCGGCCCCTCGAGCCTGCTCCGCCATTCAATAAGATCATGGCTGATCTGATCCTAACCGCCAATCTACTATCTACTATCACAGAACCATCTCCTGCATCTAACAGAATTGCACACACGAAATAGGAGCAGAATCAGGCTACACGGTCCCTGGGCCCGCTCCACTACCCACAGGGCCATGACCGATCCGAACCTAGACTCATGTCCAAATTCCTGCCCGCTCCCCGTAACCCTTAATGCCCTTTACTTCTAGGAAACTGTCTATTTCTGTTTTAAATTTATTTAATGATGTAGCTTCTACAGCTTTTTGTGGCAGCATATTCCATGGACCTACCACCCTCTGAGTGAAGTAGTTCCTCCTCATCTCAGTTTTGAAAGAGCAGCCCCTTATTCTAAGACTATGTCCCCTAGTTCTAGTCTCACCCGTCATCGGGAACATCCTCCCCGTATCCACCCGATCCAACCCCTTCACAATCTTATATGTTTCAATAAGATCGCCTCTCATTCTTCTGAACTCCAATGAGTAGAGTTCCAATCTACACAACCTCTCCTCATATGACCACCCCCTCATCCCCGGGATTAACCGAGTGAACCTTTTTTGCACTGCCTCGAGAGCAAGGATGTCTTTCCTTAAGTAAGGACACCAAAACTGTATGCAGTATTCCAGGTGCGGTCTCACCAATACCTTGTACAACTGAAGCAATACCTCCCTATTTTTATATTCTATCCCCCTAGCAATGAAAGCCAACATTCCATTTGCCTTCTTAATCACTTGCTGCACCTGCATACTAACCTTTTGAGTTTCGTGCACCAGGACCCCCAGATCCCTTTGCACTTCAGTACTCTCCAGTTTCTTGCCATTAAGATAATAAATTGCTCTAGGATTTTTCCTGCCAAAGTGCATCACCTCACACTTTCCAGTGTTGTATTCCATCTGCCAAATCTCTGCCCACTTACTTAGCCTGTCTATGTCCCCTTGCAGGTTTTTTATGTCCTCCTCACTCACTACTTTCCCTCCCATCTTAGTATCATCTGCAAATTTTGATATGTTACACTTGGTCCCTTCCTCCAAATCATTAATATAGATTGTAAAGAGTTGGGGACCCAGCACTGACCCCTGTGGAACACCACTAGTTACTGATTGCCAGTCTGAGAATGAACCATTTATCCCAACTCTTTGCTTTCTGTTAGATAGCCAATCCTCTATCCATGCCAGAATATTACCCCCAATCCCGTGATTTTTTACCTTAAGCAATATCTTTTGTGTGGCACCTTGTCAAATACCTTTTGGAAGTCTAAATACACTACGTCTACTGGTTCCCCTTTATCCACTCTATATGTTACTTCCTCAAAGAACTCCAGCAAATTTGTCAAACATGACTTCCCCTTCGTAAAACCATGCTGACTTTGTCCTATTAAATTATGATTATCCAAATGTCCTGTTACTGTTTCCTTAATAATGGACTCCAAAATTTTACCTACCACAGATGTTAGGCTAACAGGTCTATAGTTACCAGCCTTCTGTCTACTGCCCTTTTTAAATAAGGGTGTTACATTAGCAGTTTTCCAGTCTGCCGGGACCTTAGCGGAATCCAGGGAGTTTTGAAAAATTATTACCATTGCATCTACAATCCCTACCGCCACTTCCTTCAAGACTCTAGGATGTAAGCCATCAGGTCCAGGTGATTTATCCGCCTTGAGTCCCATTATTTTACCGAGTACCACTTCCTTAGTGATTTTGATCGTTTTATGAAAGGGAAATCATGTTTGACAAATTTATTAGAGTTTTTTGAGAATGTAACTAGTAGGGTAGATAAAGGGGAACCAGTGGATGTAGTATATTTGGATTTCCAAAAGGCATTCGATAAGGTGCCACATAAAAGGTTATTACACAAGATTAGGGCTCATGGGGTTGGGGGTAATATGGTAGCATGGATAGAGGATTGGTTAACGGACAGAAAACAGAGAGTAGGGATAAACGGATCTTTTTCAGGTTGGCAGACTGTAACTAGTGGAGTGCCGCAAGGATCAATGTTAGGGCCTCAGCTATTTACAATCTATATTAATGACCTAGAGGAAGGGACCAAGTGTTATGCATCCAAATTTGCTGATGATACAAAGCTAGGTGGGACAGTAAGCTGTGAGGAGAACACAAAGAGTCTGCAAAGGGATATAGATAGATTAAGTGAGTGGGCAGTAAGGTGGCAGATGGAGTATAATGCAGGGAAATGTGAGGTTATTCACTTTGGTAGGAAGAATAGAAAAACAGAATATTTTTTAAATGGTGAGAAACTTTCAAATGTTGGTGTTCAGAGAGATTTGGATGTCCTCGTGCAAGAAACACAGAAAGCTAGCATGCAGGTACAGCAAGCAATAAGGAAGGCAAATGGCATGTTGGCCTTTATTGCAAGGGGGTTGGAGTATAAGAATAAGGAAGTCTTGCTACAATTGTACAGGGCCTTGGTGAGACCATACCTGGAGTACTGTGCACAGTTCTGGTCTCCTTATCTAAGGAAGGATATACTTGCCTTGGAGGCGGTGCAACGAAGGTTCACTTGATTGATTCCTGAGATGAGAGGGCTGTCCTATGATGAGATATTGTGTAGAATGGGCCTATACTCCCTGGAGTTTAGAAGAATGAGAGGTGATCTCATTGAAACATACAAGATTCTAAAGGGGATTGACAGGGTAGATGCTGAGAGGTTGTTTCCCCTGGCTGGAGTGTCTAGAACTAGGGGGCATAGTCTCAGGATAAGGTGTAGGCCATTTAAGACTGAGATGAGGAGGAATTTCTTCACTCAGAGGGTTTTGAATCTTTGGAATTCTCTGCCCCAGAGGGCTGTGAATGCTGAGTCTTTGAGTATATTCAAGGCTGAGATAGGTAGATTTTTGGACTCTCGGAATCAAGGGATATCGAGATGGGGCGGGAAAGTGGAATTGAGGTCGATGATCAGCCATGATCTTCTTGAATGGCGGAGCAGGCTCAAGGGGCCGTATGGCCTACTCCTGCTCTTATTTCTTATGTTCTTATGAAAGGCTTTGGGGAGTCAGGAGGTGAGTCACTCACCACAGAATACCCAGTCTCTGACCTGCGCTTGTAGCCACAGTATTTATGTGGCTGGCAATGTTCCGCCTTATTTTTATTTGTTGTGCAGTCCGTTTAACTGGCTGCGCGGCCCATTCAAATTTTCGCGCATCCGTGGTTTCTCCCATATCAAAGCCAGTCAGTGGCCTGCACGGGACCTCCAGAACGCTGCGCAGCCGCGCACCTTAGCAGGAACATTCGTGGCTGGTCCAGTTAAGTTTCTGGTCAATGGTGACACCGAGGATATTGATGGTGGGGGATTCGGCCATAGTAATGCTGTTGAATGTCAAGGGGCGGTGGTTAGACTCTCTTGTTGGAGATGGTCATTGCCTGGCACTTGTGTGGCGCAAATTTTACTTGCCACTTATCAGCCCAAGCCTGAATGTTGTCCAGGTCTTTGTGCAAGCAGGCACAGACTGCTTCATTATTTGAGAAATTACGAATGGAACAGAACACTGTGCAAGCTTCAGCGAACATCCCCACTTCTGACCTTATGATGGAGGGAACAGCTGAAGATGGTTAGGCCTAGGCATACATCTAAGATCCTTAAGGAATTAAAGAAGGGAATTAGTGACGGTCCATAAATACTGGAGTAATACCTGAGGACTGGAGAATGTCAAATATAGTTCAACGTTCAAGAAATGAGTACAGAACATAGCTAGTAATTAGATGCTGTTTATATTGACATTCCTAGTGGGATGCTATCAGAATACCTGAAGAGCAGAGGTATTAAATAGTCCTGGTATGGTACGAAGCAATCATCATGATTTGAGGAACAGTAGGTCATGTTTTACAAACAAGCACAGGTCGTCCGGTGCTCCTGTCCCACCCAGAAACTACTGCATATGAGATCAAACCGTTGAAAGGACACGGAAGCAGAGTATTGGTGACGCTGCTTGTGTAGTGCACAGGTTCAGCAAGATTGTCCACGTGCTTCCTGCCTCCGAATTGGCCTGGATCTGATCTCGAGGACCAGTGGCAAGTCCAGAATGATTCCGAGTTGCAACTCCAGCTTAATTAGATGAATTGGACTTGGACTTGCATAGAAATCAAACTTGGATTTCAAAGATTATTGATTAAGCCTGGCTCTGTTTTCACATTACAAGTTGCTCCAATTCAGTTCACTTACGAAATTAGAAAGACAGTATACACCCATTTAATGTTGAAAATATATGCTGATAAAAATGTGGATTGATTCTGTTTATAACAATTCTTTACTTCCAATAAAGGCTCGCCATGCAGGGTCTCCTCACTGCTGGGCACTCCAGTGACATCACCAACGTGGAGATGCCTCAGACGCCCCTGAGGAGTCCCATTTGTTAACAGGGAGATCGCTATCTTAGACTGGTCTGGGAGCTGATCCTTCGTTGCCAGACCCGGGGTAAGCATGGGTGTGCTGCATACAATGATATATATACACACACATTCACCAAATCAAACTATTGGGGGAAACAGCTTTTTCTGGGTCAATTTAACTGCATAGGAAAATGACTGCACAAGACAGAGTGGATTAGCAGAGCGCCCAGCTTTCTTTGATAACATCATGTTGTATGGTACTCAAAAGTGACAGTATGGGTGACAGTGAGATCCTCCCATGGGGCAGGCCAGAACCCAATGTCATATCGGGAAAGGCAAAGAACAGTGAATGGAGTCAGTTTTTTCACCAACTGTGCCTCCAAACTAAATATTTTGCACTAGGCCCAAAGCGCCACAAAGAACTGTAAACATGTGGGTAAATGCTGCTGTAGCGACAAAATAGGCAATCCCCCCCTTCAGTAGATGTAAATATTTCAGAACAGTTTTGAGTCGACAAGTTGGAGATGCTCCTTTAACAATCAGTACCTGACAACGTCTCAGCGAAGCAACAGGCCTGACACAGCCAGAGTGAAGGGATAATTACTAGTCCCAGCCCCTTTAGGGCTACCCCAGATCAGGCGTATTTCGCAGACGTTCACTTTCAACTAAAGTTTGAGGTAGCCGAATCCTAAAGACGCTTAATTGGGTCTAAAGGTCTGGACTATCTCTCCCTAAAGGAAAGGAACAATCTGAAAATGTTACCGTCCTCCAGATAGCACTTTTAATAAGTTTAGCTAGACTGTAACGTTCCGGATATTATGAGGGTCCGGAAAACTCCCCCAGAATTCTGCAACTCCTCACCAAAGAGTGTACAGAGATTGAGTTTGCGAGTTTGATACAGAAGTCTTATGTGAGACAATTCTAAAAATATAAAATATTTAAAATATTAAAGAACCGACAAGTAATTTACAGTTGGTGAGTCAATTGCAACATTAACAATTCCAAAAAGAGAAAGCTTACAATTCTATTATCAGAGAACCTTATTCTCAAATCTTAACTTTGCTACAGTTTTACAGTTCTTAGTTTTCTACAGGATATCCACCAAAATCAAATACCTTTGATCCTCGAGGTACAAAGAGTTGGAGACTTACAGAGCTGCCTCTGAAGCCGAGAATTGCTTTAAAGCGAGTCTACTATCCCATTTGAGAGTTCAATATTTATACCCTTTTCCAGTGGTATTTCCTTTAAGGTTTTCTGCTGATGTAAGCTAATTATCTCTAATTCTGCTGACCCCTGCAATTCTTACAGTCACCTCAGCTAGTAGCATTACAGAATTATGTCTCTTCTCTAGGTGTTCTAAGTTTACCATAAAAAACGGTGTAACGGCAGGTGTGCTTTACTTGATGCCATTTTTACGAAGGCAGATGTTTGTGCTTCTTTACGAGGTGTAAATTAGAACACCTTGTACAGGGTGAACCATTGTTTCATTCTGAAAGGTTCAGACTACCGGAGCCTTTAACCTTCTGTTTCAATAAGGTTATTGATTCAGTGTCAACAACTATCTTATCTCTACAGCCAGAATGCTTTCACAGCTTTTTCATAGTTAGGTTTCTAGATTTCCAAACCCAGTTTGTCATGTTTTAATAAGGCCAGAATTCTTTCAAAAGATAGTGTATTTTTCTGAATAGGTTATATGGCTTTTTCCTTCACAAGAGCACCGATGGTGGAGCTCTCTGAGGAGAGGCTGAACTGCCGCGGTAAATAATGCTGGTTTATGAACCTCGAGTTCGAGCCCTTCTGAGACTAAATCCTCAGAACAAAGGAATAGATCAGTACTGTCCAGTAGGTTAGCTGCTAATCACATGTGGCTAATTGAGAATCCAGATGTGGCTAATTAGTAAGTAACAAATGAGTAACAGGCACGGTCGGTGGACATGGGATCTCAATACTCATTAGGGCGTATGCTTCTGCACCTTAACCTTTTTGTGCATTTTTAGGTAAAATGGTGAGATATAAAGCAGAGTGTGCGAGTGATTTTTGATCCTTGTGAGT
The DNA here is from genome assembly GCA_030390025.1 of Squalus acanthias. Taxonomy (NCBI): domain Eukaryota; kingdom Metazoa; phylum Chordata; class Chondrichthyes; order Squaliformes; family Squalidae; genus Squalus; species Squalus acanthias. Next base: position 35,908,039 of record CM059448.1, on the reverse strand, counting down.
GCTTTACTTCCCTGGTTACTGAATGGTGGTAGAAGTTTCTTTAGTAAATTTACATGGCAAGTGCATTTACCTGTATTGTGGGAGTGTGTGTCAGGCCTTTTCTATTAAAATGATTGCATGTGGCTAAAACGGTACAGCTGCAGCCACACCTGTGGCTAGTCAGCAATTTCAATTGAACACTGGAGTAGATAAAGGATGGCAGGTGTGTCTAGAAAAACGGATGAATTATTTGCAGGTAAAGCCCTTGGGTTTGAGTTTCTGCTTGATTGCGCGAGTTATATCAGTGCAGTACGGATGGAATCGGCCGAACCAGCGCAAAAGATCGGGGAATTTTAAACGTGAGTGAGTTATTCCCCAAACCACTTACGTTCATGTTTTCCGCGATCTGATTCAAGATTCAGTTTGCCCGAATCAGACCACGCCCCCAAAACGGGCCACGCCCCCCCCCCCCCCACTCGAAATTGCAAGATTCTGCTGATTGCACTGGTTCGGAAAGGCTCTTCAAATCGCACTTATTTTCTCAGGAGCCCCAGGTGGGCAGAGGAAACGCTTCAAGGACACCCTCAAAGCCTCCTTGAAAAAGTGCAACATCCCCACCGACACCTGGGAATCCCTGGCCCAAGACCGCACAAAGTGGAGGAGAAGCATCCGGGAAGGCGGCGAACACCTCGAGTCTCTTCGCCGGGAGCAAGCGGAAGCCAAGCGCAGACAGCGGAAGGAGCGCACGTCAACCCAAGCACCCCACCCACCGTCTGCCCCACCTGTGACAGAGACTGTAGGTCCCGCATTGGACTCATCAGTCACCTGAGAACTCATTTTTAATGTGGAAACAAGTCATCCTCGGTTCCGAGGGACTGCCTAAGAGAGAGAGAAGAGACTTTCTTAGGTGCACAGGCTGATTATAAAAGTTTATTTAAAATATTGAATTTATTAAAAATCTGACTAGCGCACACCAATTAAATGGTGTTAAATGGTGCAGTACAGTTTTTTAAAAAGTCATTTTTAGTCATTTTAAATCCGATTACTCACAGGTGGAGGACAGGACACCCGTATTAAAAAGGCTTTCTTTTGCTGATGAACCCATTTTCAGCTGTATTATTAAAATTCTCCACCAGGTTATCACTCTGAAATACATCAAGGAATACTTTTTAATGGAAGGAAAAAGAAACGATACAATGACATTCTATTACTCTGCCCTATTGTGCTGGGTCACGGAATATTTTACGTTTGTAATTATGCAAATGAATTTTAGCGGGAACTTGAATCATAACCCAACCAGCGCAATTTCAAGCACACTTTGGGCCCAATTTCCCAAATGTGTCCAAAGGGGAAACTCTACCCCTTTGATTCTTATATTGCCAGCATGATCCTTGCTCTACAGCAAGTCTCAGCGTTCCCTCTGTCGTGTCTGGACGGATACACTGCACAGGATGGAGCAGAATTGGATTTGTGCCCACAGCATAACCATTTGTTTCTACTGAGCAAGCAGGTGAATGGGTCGAGGCCCATAGCACAAGAAAGGTCTAAACGAGATGAAGACAGGGGAAATCAAGTGACAGTGATTAGGTGAAGCCACACTTTGGTTATAAAAGCATCTAGAAAACATATAGGAAGGGGAGACTAAGGAGTCATAATTAGAGGCTCTGGGAAGGGATGAGTAAGAAATAGTAATGAATCTTGGATTTCAAATTTAGGTTTTTTAAATTCGTTTATGGGATGTGGGCGTCGCTGGCAAGGCCAGCATTTATTGCCCATCCCTAATTGCCCTTGAGAAGGTGGTGGTGAGCCGCCTTCTTGAACCGCTGCAGTCCGTGTGGTGAAGGTACTCCCGCAGTGCTGTTAGGGAGGGAGTTCCAGGATTTTGACCCAGCGACGATGAAGGATCGGCGATATACTTCTAAGTCAGGATGGTGTGTGACTTGGAGGGGAGCTTGGAGGTGGTGGTGTTCCCATGCGCCTGCTGCCCTTGTCCTTCTAGGTGGTAGAGGTCGCGGGTTTGGGAGGTGCTGCCGAAGAAGCCTTGGCGAGTTGCTGCAGTGCATTTTGTAGATGGTACACACTGCAGCCACGGTACGCCGGTGGTGGAGGGAGTGAATGTTTAAGGTGGTGGATGGGGTGCCAATCAAGCGGGCTGCTTTGTCCTGGATGGTGTCGAGCTTCTTGAGTGTTGTTGGAGCTGCACTCCATAATTATGTGGTTCGTTACGAAGAAATACACACTCTCTACATTATAGAGAACAGCAGCCCCTGTATACATTATAGTCAGAGCAGACCATCTGTATATTATAATGAATAGCAGTCGCTGTTATAGATTCGAACAATATCAATGCAATATAGCAAGGGATCAACTGGAATAGAGAATTGAACTACTCTGCAGTTTCTGCTATCTGGGATCCTGGTAATAGCACAACTCGGTTTCAGAAGAGATGAGAGTAGACCTTCAGCGTGGCGAGGTTCCTGTTAGAGCATTTAACGTGTTCGTGCTACATTCCTGTACTCACTATTTGAAACAGGTTAACACCTGTGTAAAAATAGCACAGACAGGACTGCATTAAACGAGCTTTGCTGATCAGAAATTCTATCCAAAGAAGTAGAGTTACCCTGGCAAGGAATGCAGCTGAAAGGCTGAACGCAGTTTGGAAGGATGGAGCCATATCTTGCAGAACAAAGGAAGCACTGCTGGAAACTAGGGTGCGACCACTAGTTCTCTAAGGATGTGATGCACGGGGATTGAAAAAGGACAGAGAAATGCTGTACGCCTTTAAAGTGCAAGGATAAAGGAAGATCCTCAATGTTCCATGGACCACAACGTGAAGTACTGAATGAGTGCTGGAAGGGTTAATGAAGTTTTTATTTGGTCAGCTGGATGCTTGACACATGCAGAAACACATCAACATGTTTAAGACCAAGCGATCACACCACCCAGGTAGAATTTCTGTTTGCGCACTCTGTCCCCATAGGAACACAACCCTGAGTCCAGATAGATTCTATACAGGACCATAGAGTCAAGGCTTTGGAACCCCAAGTGTGCTGCTGGAGTTTAACCAATTGAACCATGCAGCCTCCCACCACGAAGCACTGGTAAAGTGCTGCTGCTTGTCCAGTCAAGACCACCCTACCCGTTAGGATTTATCCTATCTCCCAGTGACATGTCTAGTTCTCACGTTCGATTTGTCAACCAGACTGGTTTGTCAATCATCAAGTGCCCTGGGATACGGCAGATCCGTCTCGCACTGAGAGTTAACTTAATTCTGAGCTTTCAATGCCTGGAATGTCAAGTTGCAGCCACCTTTGGAACCACGTCAGACATAGCTCAGACATCACTGTCTCCTGCCACGTCTACACTCCCAGCCGCTGTGCTGCTCCCCAGAGCTAACTCAAAACTCATTTTCTCAGCTGCAGATTCAAACTCACATCATGGTAAATTCTACGAATATGTCCACCACGAGTGCAAATTGGAAAAAATTGTACACACCTTTCCACCCATCAGTTGTAATTTAAATGTTAAAAAATCTAGGGGTGCACGCAGCCAAATTCCCGATATGTGCTCCCATTGGGTGAGGCCCACGCCGGGAGTGCACGTTCAGAAAATGTATTCTTAATGTTGACTTGGTTCAGTTGGTAGCACCGTCACATCTGAGTTAGAAAATTATAGGTTCGAGCACCACTCCAGGATTTGAGCACGTAATCAAGACTGATACTGCAGTACAGTACTGAGGAACTAATATGATAGGGAAAGCTAAGCCTGAATTCTATGGAATAACACATCCTGGCTACATTATTCACTATAATGTAACCAGCTGTGTCAGGCCTGGCTCAGTGGTCTGGCACGGACTTGATGGGCCGAATGGCCTCCTTCTGTGCCGTATGACTCTATGACTCTTGCCTCTGAGTCAAAAGGTTCTGGGTTCAGTTCGCACTCCAGGGACTCGAGCACACAATATCTCTGACTCTCCAGTGCAGTGCTGAGGGAGTGCTGCACTATCAGAGGTGCCATCTTTTGGATAAGACGGTAAACCCGTCTGCAATCTCAGGTCGATGTAAAAGATCCCACGGCTTACTTTTCGAAGAAGAGCAGGGGTGTTCTCTCCCGTGTCCTGGCCAATATTTATCCCTCAACCAACATCACTAAAACAGATTATCTGGTCTTTATCACATTGCAGTTTGTGGGAGCTTGCTGTGCGCAAATTGGCTGCCCTGTTTCCCACATTACAACAGTGACTACACTTCAAAAATAGTTCATTTGCTGTAAAGCACTTTGGGAATCTTGAGGTTGTGAATGTCTCTCGAAATCCAAGTCTTAATAACAGACTGTGCATAATAAATATTATAGTTCCTACTCTATTCTATTATATAGAATATTTTTGTTAAGAGTGATGCAGAGTGAGACAAGGAGTCCCTTACCAGTCTCTTTTTAAAAATTATCCTTAATATTCTCCTCATTTCTCACCTCCTCTCCCACAGGCACTAATTTATGGTGGGGTACAGGTCCACAGGCCTTACTGGTAATTTGCATCCACCTCACCTGAGTTTCCTTTCTACGCGTGACCAGCCTGGAGTCAGGACTATGGAGCAAGGATGACATTGCTGAGTGTGACCCACTGAAGTCTAAATCAATTGTCAGCAGAATTACAATCTTCTGCATCAACCTGCATAAAAAAAGGGGGGGGGGGTGGAAAAGCTCTCACTTCATTAAAACACAATGTCAATATTACAAATTGCAGTGGAGATGCTGTCTAATGAGGTGCCAGGAATTACAGATTGTTACAGTCTGCCTTGCAGTTATTAAAAGACTCAATTTCCATAAATGTAATGAAAAATTCTGAAAAGCCTGTTTTGAAATTGGCTGTCATTATAATAATGAAAAAAACCTGATAACACGCCAGGCTGTATAGATGTAGTTGGAGTTGGCTGATGGACTGTTTAAACCATGTTCACATCTGAGGTCGTTGTGTGTGTGAGTGTTTATTCCGATGCTTATACAATAGAGAACTGGTTCAGACTGGGCCGGTTCTGTCTCTCTGGGCTACAGTCCGTTTAGATTGTGCGTTCTGCGTTAGTTTGCACACCCACCCTCGCCTGCCCCCCCACACTTTAAAAAGAGCCTCGATTGTGAAATTCTTTTAAAGAGGTCGTGAGGGTGAGAGGCCCTCTTTAATATTGATATTATGGCCTGAATAACTATATTCACAACAGAGTAGGGCCACAGATAATAGAATAGAATTTTATTATTCATTATGTCTCATTTACATAATTTAATCAGTTTGAGAGACTATATAACACCCCAAAGTGTCCAGAAATAGTTCAGACAAACTGCTCAAACACTATCTTTTTATTAATCAGCCACAGGCTAGTTGCAATTTCCATCCTTGTGACACTTGAGCCTAGAAGTGACTGTTGCCAATATTTATTAGACAAATGCTTAATGTATCCATGTGTCAATCCTCTGTCTCCTATGTTAATTGGGGGGCGGGGCACTGATTCGTTTATTTTAAATAACGTGTTACATGTCCGTCTGCTAATATCACCAGTCTGGGCTTTTAACTATTACAAGAATACAAATCTATTTGAAAATCAGCAGATTGGCGTAGGAATGGTTGCTAGGGTGAAGCCCTTTTGCCGGCAAGGCTGCGGAGCTCAGCTTTGGTCCTATTTGGAGCTAGGGTTTGCCAACCCTCCAGGATTGTCCTGGAGTCTCTAGGAATTGAAGATTAATCTCCTGGACACTGCTACAAGCAAACCCAGGAGAAATATCATAGGAACAGCTTGGATAAGGAATTGGCTTAAGGACAGAAAACAGCGAGTTGTGGTAAATGACTGTTTTTCAGACTGGAGGATGGTAGACGGTGGTGTTCCCCAAGGGTCAGTGCTGGGGCCACTGCTTTTTTTGATATATATAAATGACCTGGATATTGGAATAGAGTAGAATTTCTAAATTTGCCGATGACACCAAACTTGGGGGTGTGGCAAACAGTGAGGATGATACCAATTGACTGCAACAGGACATAGAAAGGCTAGCAGAATGGGCAGACAAGTGGCAGATGGAATTTAATACAGAGAAGTGTGAGGTGATGCATTTTGGCAGAAGGAACAGGGAGAGGCTATATACACTTAATGGCACAGTTTTAAAGAGTGTGCAGGGACAGAGGGACCTGGGAATTAATGTGTATAGGTCCCTGAAGGTGGCAGGACATATTGAGAGAGTGGTTAGCAAAGCATATGGGATCTTGGGCTTCATAAATAGAGTACAAAAGTAGAGAAGTTATGCTGAACCTTTATAAAGCGCTGGTTAGGCCACAACTGGAGTATTGTGTCCAGTTCTGGTCACCACACTTTAGGAAGGATGTGAAGGCCCTTGAGAGGGTGCAGAGGAGATTTACCAGAATGGTTCCGGGGATGGGGGATCTTAGTTACAAGGACAGGTTGGAGAAGCTGGATTTGTTTTCATTAGAGCAAAGGCGGTTGAGGGGTGATTTGATAGAGGTGTACAAGATTATGATGGGTTTGGATAGGCTAGACGGGGAAAGACTGTTCCCACTAGTTGACGGTACAAGGACTAGGGGACACAGATTTAAGGTTTTGGGCAAGAGATACAGGGGGGACATGAGGAAAAACTTTTTTACACAGCGAGTGGTGAGGACCTGGAACTCGCTGCCGACGGAAGTGGTGGAAGCGGACACACTCAATGTTTTCAAGGGGAGACTGGATAGGCACTTGAGGGAAATAAACTTGCAGGGCTACGGAGTTAGAGCGGGGGAATGAGACTGACTGGATTGCTCTACAGAGAGCCGGCACGGACACGATGGGCTGAATGGCCTCTTTCTGTGCCGTTATGATTCTATGATTCTATAGGCTGGATTTTCATTGACCCGTGGAGGCGGGTTTGGAGGCGTGTGGAGGCGTGTGCAGATTCGGGGGTCCCGACCCCATCCCGCCCCCAACCCGTCTCCATGCCAGTTTCGCTGGAGCTGGGTATCCGACCTGTGCTGGGACCCGCCTCCCCGAGGCGGGAAGGGGATTAGTGACAATTAACTGCCTGTTAACAGGTAGTTAACAGGCAGTTTTTTGCCTAATCCCTATTTTGAAAGCTGAAATGTGGGCTTCCTGACAGGTCCCAACCACGCCAAGTTAGCGAGGCGGACCGTGGGTCTGCAGGGGTTGGAGGTGTTGATATGTCCGGTGGGCAGGTGTGTAAGGGATACTCTCCTGACCCTGCGTGTCTCGTAACCTGTGAGGTTCACGCGGCTCTGTGCAGCCTGTATGTCAGTGCGGGTCTAGGCCTGGTCTCCAGCCAGTCTGGGAACACTAGACACCCCTGTGAGTGGTTCGAATCACTCTCCCTTACGGTTCTAGACACTGGACTTAGATGCGAGAGCAGCAATGGAGATAAAACTCATGTAGACTTGGTTTGAACGGTACGAAATGGAAAATCTTTATTGCATGATACTTAAAATTATGAAATACATGTCATATGCACAGATTAATGACAGTACAATCTTACAAACAGTTATAATCACTCTTAGGGAAACGAGGAACGACCAGCACAACGTAAATAGGGCACACATTACAAATATCCTTAAACTTTCAACCCTCCCCTATCAATAACTATCCTAAAACTAGCTTCGTAGGATCCCGAGACTCATGCTCACCACTCGTAATAACTCGGAGAAATCCCGAATAGCTGATCGGATGTTTTTTCACCGCAGCACCCACGTGTTGGTCAGGAGATCTCCTGGTCCCACTTGTTTACTGCTTCTGCTGCTCGGTCAGTCGGCTGGACCGTCCGCTGTAGTGAAGACCTCGTGGCGATGGATAAGGTCTTCTTCTCTTCTCCTCTCATCTCATCTCATCTCATCTCATCCCGGGCCTTCGATTCCGCTGCCAGCTACCAACATAGGTCTTTGCAACAGTCTTTCACCCAGGAGCAGCCACGATGATAACAGCAGCAAGCGGCAAGAGTCACGAACACGAGGCAAGGGCAAGAATCAAGAGTCAAGAGGCAGAATGGACGGTTTGGGCCTGCAATTATAGTGCACAGTTCTTCCGTTTCCCGCCCAACTATAATGTCCATTCTTTTGTTTAAGGTTTGGCGCCCAAAAAGTCCTGTATGGGTGATCTCTGTCTTTAATGGGTTTCGGGGCTACTCCTGAATGTTTGAGTACCTGCTAATACTTCTCCCATTGTTAAATCGGTCGGTGTTCCCCCTGGAGGGGTTTGGGGCTTCCAAGTGTCCTGTATAACTACCTGCTAACGGCTCTCTCATCGTAGAGCCGTTGGGAGTTTACATATTAATGTCCTTTGGATGGGCCCTTGATGGCTTTCCTTTGTACCTGGGAGACCGATTCCAGTATCGATGTTTATACTGTAAACCCATAATGTCCTGTGTAATGTCTTCACTGTGCTGAATCGTTATCGATCCTGCAAAAAAATGTTTATTGGAACGCCATCTTGTCTGCCTGCCGAAAAGTCTCGAATGTTCTGTCACGCGGTGCGGCGGCCATTTTACAGGCTGCTTGTGTCCAATTTAAACCTGACAGCATTCCGCTGAAATAAAAGCTGTTTTGAATGAAACTTGTGTTTTCTCCTTAATAAAATGAAATCGCGATAATTGCGAATTCTACAGTCCCTCCTGTTGATGCGAATAACTCCGCTTATCGTATCAAAAACTCAGTGGTGAGCAATCTTATCTCGATTTCACTCCGAATCCAGTAAATTAATCCCATAAAATTTTAACTTCACTAGGGTCTCTGTGTCGTCCTTATTTCCCAAGAAAATCACACTTTATATCACCGTAGGCATCATTTGCCCTTAAACTTACACCACTTGTTTTCCTTCCCGGCGTAACCAGGCCGATACCTCACGCATCACCTGTATATTTATCTTTTATTCAGGGAAAGGAAAAACAAAACCCAAAAAACCAAACAATCAACACCATCACCAAAATAAACAAATCCCAACTCTTAAACATGTCGAGTTTCCAACGTATTTACAATGAGTACAAACTTCCGCGGCGCACGTGGCGAGCGGGAGTGACGCCGTTTTCCCATTACACTGCGCTCTCATCGTGCACGCGCACGTAACGTTCTCGCCACTCTCCCGTGTTCTCATGCTTGGTGAGGCGCTTGTCTCTTTTACAATGTATAAACAAAAGGTATACTACAATAAACACTTGACAGACGACTAAAATGTGGGAGGCTATTCTGACCCATGAGGGCACTTCAATATTCGTGAACAGATTCCACCACGGTGGAACCACTATGTCCAAAATGTCTGTACCTATCTCGACGGTTTTCTGTTCTAAAGTATAGAAATGCTTTTGTGACACCGCGACGGCTTTCAGAAGTTTGGTTAAATGCTCGGGGAGAGGGGGAATGAGGTACCCAAAATGTGCGACAAAACGCTGCAAGTCGGTAAAATTCTCTTTTACTGTGAGGTGAACAGTGGATGGTTCAGGGATTGGGATAATTCGCTGTTGTGCTACTTGAACTTCAGCCCTGGGTTTAAAACAGAAACTGCTGTCACTCACCGGACACCGGCTACGGTTTCCATGCTGGTAGTGTTGCGCTGCAGTGGTAACACAATATGTTCCACCCCCGATGTATGCTACCTGCGGAGGCACATGATCTTGTGCCATTGCCTCCATGGTGCAATTCATGGACTTGGCGCCAGCCGTTCTGAACCCGCACTGTGGTGTTAAAAAGGCATTCAAGTGCTGGGGGCACAGTATTATGTGTGCTCCCCTGCCACGACAACCAGAGAGATCTGTACCTGTCATCGTTTGCTCCCAGCGGATGACGTAAGGTGGAACCGCTGCATAACGAATGTGGGCTCCCCCCCGAATGACACCAATGTTCTCTACCCGATACACCGGGGCGGGCTTTGCTGTGTTGCCCAAAACCGGCATGCGTAATACTATTCCCATAATAGTATGGTTTGAACGTCCGCAGTCCACGGGGACTGGGTAAGCTTCTGAAGCTAGCCTGAGCTGGCACGGACTTAATGCATTCTGAAAAGGGTGGAGCGCCCGCAGGTGTTTGTTACTTATCCAGGACGGGACCAAACCTTGTTTTAAATCCTCCAAATTACTGCGGCCCTCGCCCAGTAACCACGCCCCGTAAAGCACGCACACCTCGTTCTGCGCAGCTTGATCGGATGCATTCCGATCTTCCCTAATCAGGGCATTTACCGTACGCGCATGTTTCTCCAGCTCTGCTATAATCTCTTTTAAGTGTAGTGTCATGGCTTGGTCCTCGTGCAGACCCGACCCTACCACTTTATTCTCATCTGTAAGAATATCCTTTAACTGTGTTTTTAAACCATTAATCTGGGTCTGCAGCTCCACACTGTCTAGAGCGTTGACCACAGATGTCCCTGTGTTAAAAGCAGTGAACGCATCGTTCACCAAACCCCTTCTTTGCCTCCCAACTTGATCCAAAACTTCCTGCGGTGCGGTGTATAAACTTGTCTTATCAATTTCCGCGAAATCGAATTCGTAAAACTGCCTGAACATCTTGGTCAACAGGACCTGGTACAACTGTTCCGTCTTTTTGGGGCACCACTCTGGTAACCGTACCTCAGTGAGATTTAAAATCACCGAGGCCACCGCGTAATGCACTCCCTGAAATAGTATCTGGTCTGTGGGGACCAGTACCAAACCGTTCCCGGGTCCCTTACTAGTTTTAGGGCACCCTTCTTCCTCAGTTAGAACTACCGGAATCGTGGGCGGGGCTTTGCGTGGGCGCGTAATGAGCTCAGTGGCATTTACTGGGATCGGGGAGAATGGGGCTCCGCACCCCCTGGTGCTCGCATCCCACCTCATCCCCTGTCCGTTATCCTGCCACTGGTTAATAAAGAATATGGAGATGCCTTTGGGGCAAACGTACTTTGACCCCCACATACAAACATAAATCCCCTCATCTGGTTCCCACCATTTGTCCCAACAGACTTTCACTTGTCCATCAGTCCCCGTAATTGTCCGATGGGTATTATTACCCAGTCGCTCCCACTCAACCGAAGAGTTCCTCATAGTTTTGCTCAGCTTTCGCAGCCACCACCATCGGCTCAATGGGACATTCCCACTGCAAGTCAAACAAATCCGTTTGCCGACGGTGACGCTGATCCTGGGTGCGATGATCCGTACTTTGGGGCACATTAAAGAAGTCTCTTTGTAGGCGAACCCCGATGTGCTGGAATACTCCGTTGAGTTCGTTCCCAGCCATCCTGGCCACCTTCCCTTGTGGAAATAGGTGCTGGTCCCTTCTGCCTTCCGTCTCCCGGTCCCATCCACCGCGATGGGGGCCGTGTCCCCGGAACATCCAAACACCACGACATCCTTGGTGAGGCCCCGATAGGCCAATCCACATCCGATTGCCACGAGCAATACTATGAGTCGTTCCATCCTTCCTTGGTTCCTGTGATCAGATAGAATGAGGTAGCCAGCCTCGCAAAAAGTCTCTGGCTTTTGTGAAGGGTGAGCGGGTCCCCTGACCTCGCCTCACGTAAACTTCAACTTTTGCTGAACAGACTTCCTCTAAACCTGGCCTTAAAACTCCCATCATTTGTCGTTATCTGTTAAAACCACTACAAACTTAAACTTGTTAAAACTACTTAAAACTTTAAACTAAACTTAAAACCTTAAACTAATAACTTTACAATGCCGCCCGTTCTCAGGGCGGCCCCTTTAAATCCTGAGAAGGCTGCTGCGAGCTCTTCCCGACGGTGGGAGGGCACTGACCCTTCCCTCTGATCTGCCGCAGCCTGTTGCTGCGCTGACCCTTTCCTCTGATCTGCCGCAGCCTGTTACTGCCTCGATGTGGCCTGTCTCTACCCGGGTTATCTTAACCTGAAACTTACGCCCTGGGGCAGCCTGTGGACCTGACCACGTCTTCCTGGGCTGGGGTACTCTGCTTGACCTACGGGGAATTGCTATGGGCGGGGGCTCCGTGACGGACGGACCGGGTCCCGAGACCTTCAACGGGATGACCTGGGGTTCCATCACAGGCGCCAGCCCCGCCTCCGCTGACTCCTCCTCCCTAACCTCGGGGCTGGCAGTTCGGGGCCCCGCCCTGCTCGGCCCAGCAGGCGGCCCTTCACTCGCGAACTCTGCCTCCCCTGAGGACTGGACGTTTAAAGCGGGCGGCCACACCTCTGGGAACCACATAGCGGCTGGCCCGGCCTCCTCTAGCTCCCTCCTCCTGCTGTCGGGACCTGCAGCTTGTGTGTCCACCCCGTATGGATCTCTACCTAGCGGCCCCAATCCTTCCAGACCGTTCCTGTGAAACCACCCGTCATCATCACTATGCTCATCTGCACTATCCTCATCTGACCAGGGTACCCTGGGGTCCTCGTCATCTAACCCCCAACTCCAGAAAAACGCTGCATGATCGTCCGGGATGTCCCTTCCCCTGATGCAAGCTGCTACGCCTGCCTGTGTGCCTTGTGGTCCTACCTGGGGCTGTGCTTCCCCACTCGCAGGTCTGGCCCCTCCCTTAAGACAGGCCACCGCCCCTGCTTGTTTCTGTGAAATCTCACCTGCTGGAGGCTGCAGATTTCTATCCTGTTTTAAATACTCATACTCCCTGCTTTTGGCTACCCTGTAGGCTGCTTTTATCTCTCTAAGCTGCTCTTCTAGCCTGAGCACGTCTAACTTTCCCATTGATCGGGCGTTCTCCTCCCGTAGGGTCTGCTCTCTAAGCTGCCCTTCCAGCCCATCTATTCTCCCTATTAAGCGGGTGTTCTCCTCCCGCAAGGCCTGCTCTTTTAACCTGGCCTCCTCACCGCAGACCCCCTCCTGTGCGTGTCTTTTAAAAGGACACAGGTAGGCAGGCTGCGTGGACTCTAGTCATGGGGCACTATTAGACGGTCCTGCGGCACCTACGGGGCCGGTTGCGACCGCCACCTGTCCACGCGCATTCAAAACCATCTTGCGCATGACTCCTAACACTGCTTCGAGGTCTTCAGGAGAGGTGGGTGCCTTTGCTTCCTTAGCCGGGACAGGCGCCTGGGTTCGGACCGCGGGATTTTTATCCTTGGAATCCTTCCAAGGGTTCCTGCAGTGCTTGCGCCAGTGCCCTGTCTTCCCACACCCGTAACAGGCATTACTTGCCTGTGGGGCGCGATTACCCTCCTGATGCCACTCTCTTTGAGCCGGGGCTGCGGGTCGTACCTCATGTACTCTTCCCTTAAAGGGACGTGTTGCCATACCCCTTATGTTACGGTAACCTAACGTGAGTCGATTCAAGACCGACTCTTCCGTAAGGTTGAGGTCATTGGGATCGAACCAGGCTTTTGCCTGCTCTCTAACGGCTGGTAAACTGTTGGCTATTATGCACCTAAGCCAATGAATTAAAGCGGCGCCTTCCACATCTTCGCGCTCGGGCGCACCTAGACAGCTGCGCTCATATACTGGCCACAGCCTGTCGGCAAAAACCTTCGGGGGTTCTCCCTCCATCTGCACTGTCTGTCCCACTCTAGCAAACGGACCTCCGTCGTTCGCTCCCACTACTTCTAGGACCTCATTTTTCAATTCCTCATAACTTTTATTACCCCTCTTGCTATCGCCTGAGAGACACTGAAGGACCGAGCTGTCTAATGAGAACAGCAGCATTTTTGCTGTCTCCCCATCATCGCAGCCGTTAATGGCTGCGGCTTGCTCAACTTCCCTAAAATGTACGGAAGGGTCGTCTATCTCGGTCAGCTTCCTTACGTGGTTTATCATGGCTCTCAGCTGATGTGAACTGTGAGGCAACACCAGCTGTCCGAGGAGATCCCCCGGTTCTTCCCCACCGTTTCTGCTTGGGCCCCTTTTAATCCCCGTTACTGGATACAACGATCCCTTTTCTACCTCCTTTTCAACGGGCTCTTTTGTTTCTTCCGTTGCTTCCTCCCTAACCCAGGTTTCTGAATAGCTGGGTGGCGCGGAGGGCGCAGTGGCTACTACTTCTTCTGCTTTACTTGGTGGGGAATTTCTAAATCTCTCACTTACTAGCGGCTGGCGTGCCGACGGATTAATAAGGCACACCATGCCGTTCGCATTATTCACGGCCTTTTTGAGGCTCTCTATCTCTTTTTCGCAGGCGCTATGGTCGGCTCCCTGAAACTTATCCTCAAGGGCCAACTTATACGCCGACCTAACCCCCATTAAGCTCTCTTCTTGAGTTCTTATCTGGGCAGCTTGACGGTTACATCTTTCCTTCATCCTATTTTCGTTTAATTTTGCTTCAGTGATCTGGCACTCGAGATACTCTACCCTTGTTTTAAGGTAGCTGGAGACTTCCTGGCTTTCCTGGCGTAACTCATTTAAACTCTTAATGAGCACCTCCCCTCCAGAAACCTTCTCCTCCATTTCCTCCTCTAACTGCTTGATTCGAGCGGTTAGCGCTGTATTGGTCTGGTTAGAAATCTGGACCTGCCTTTTGTAGCACATAAGCCAGACTGCTTTCTCAACTGCCTTTTTATGCTCCTTACTATCCGTCCACCTTTCAGCTGCCTCTAGTGGGCTCTTATCCGCTAACAATTCGCTTATCCACTTTTTCGTTAGATTAACCTTTCCAAACACGTAATCCGCTATCTTTTCCTGCATCACATTTCGTACAGTCATTCCAAAATCCAACACACCACCCTCTCGCTGCCAATGTCCTGCCGCGGTCGCCATTTTCTGTAAGGGATACTCTCCTGACCCTGCGTGTCTCGTAACCTGTGAGGTTCACGCGGCTCTGTGCAGCCTGTATGTCAGTGCGGGTCTAGGCCTGGTCTCCAGCCAGTCTGGGAACACTAGACACCCCTGTGAGTGGTTCGAATCACTCTCCCTTACGGTTCTAGACACTGGACTTAGATGCGAGAGCAGCAATGGAGATAAAACTCATGTAGACTTGGTTTGAACGGTACGAAATGGAAAATCTTTATTGCATGATACTTAAAATTATGAAATACATGTCATATGCACAGATTAATGACAGTACAATCTTACAAACAGTTATAATCACTCTTAGGGAAACGAGGAACGACCAGCACAACGTAAATAGGGCACACATTACAAATATCCTTAAACTTTCAACCCTCCCCTATCAATAACTATCCTAAAACTAGCTTCGTAGGATCCCGAGACTCATGCTCACCACTCGTAATAACTCGGAGAAATCCCGAATAGCTGATCGGATGTTTTTTTCACCGCAGCACCCACGTGTTGGTCAGGAGATCTCCTGGTCCCACTTGTTTACTGCTTCTGCTGCTCGGTCAGTCGGCTGGACCGTCCGCTGTAGTGAAGACCTCGTGGCGATGGATAAGGTCTTCTTCTCTTCTCCTCTCATCTCATCTCATCTCATCTCATCCCGGGCCTTCGATTCCGCTGCCAGCTACCAACATAGGTCTTTGCAACAGTCTTTCACCCAGGAGCAGCCACGATGATAACAGCAGCAAGCGGCAAGAGTCACGAACACGAGGCAAGGGCAAGAATCAAGAGTCAAGAGGCAGAATGGACGGTTTGGGCCTGCAATTATAGTGCACAGTTCTTCCGTTTCCCGCCCAACTATAATGTCCATTCTTTTGTTTAAGGTTTGGCGCCCAAAAAGTCCTGTATGGGTGATCTCTGTCTTTAATGGGTTTCGGGGCTACTCCTGAATGTTTGAGTACCTGCTAATACTTCTCCCATTGTTAAATCGGTCGGTGTTCCCCCTGGAGGGGTTTGGGGCTTCCAAGTGTCCTGTATAACTACCTGCTAACGGCTCTCTCATCGTAGAGCCGTTGGGAGTTTACATATTAATGTCCTTTGGATGGGCCCTTGATGGCTTTCCTTTGTACCTGGGAGACCGATTCCAGTATCGATGTTTATACTGTAAACCCATAATGTCCTGTGTAATGTCTTCACTGTGCTGAATCGTTATCGATCCTGCAAAAAATGTTTATTGGAACGCCATCTTGTCTGCCTGCCGAAAAGTCTCGAATGTTCTGTCACGCGGTGCGGCGGCCATTTTACAGGCTGCTTGTGTCCAATTTAAACCTGACAGCATTCCGCTGAAATAAAAGCTGTTTTGAATGAAACTTGTGTTTTCTCCTTAATAAAATGAAATCGCGATAATTGCGAATTCTACAGGTGAGTGATGGGTGCATGTGTGCAGAGGTAAGTGTGTAAGGTAAGTGCTAAGTGTGGGAAAAAGTTTTACTTACCTTAACTTCCTCCTGCAGGTGTCAGCCCATCAGTTCTCGGGAGTCAGAAATCTCACCGACACAGAAAGCAGGAAAGCCGTGGTTTTGTCAAAAGTTTCAGCCTCTGTTTTCTGTGCTGGAATGATTTCTAACACAGCCTGAGAGGAAGGACTCAAGTTAGAAGACAAATTGTCAGTGTTTGACAGCTTCACAGAGCTGTCAAACGCTGATATTTCATCTGTCAAAAGCTCTTGACAGATGAAATGTCAATTTGTGATGTCACCTGTTGCCGGGTGGCCCTTAATTGGCCTGCTGAGCTCGCTGGGCGGGCTCAACAAGGTCAATGAAGTGAAAATGCAGTGGGTTGGCCACAAGTCGATGGAGGCGGGTCTACAACCCAAAAAGTGGGAGTCCCGACTCCATCACGTCCCCAGTATCAAAATCCAGCCCTATGACTCTATAAACAAAATTGTGCATTTTTCATTTTCTTTGAATACTTTTGTTTATTAGTTCTAAAAATATTGGCAATGGGGCAAAAAAAGGCTGTTTCACTAACAGTCAAGAGTAATCCAATTGGGTAACAATGGCCGTGAATTTAATCATGGTGAGGGGGCGGGTATGGAGGCAGGTCCACTGTCAAAATCGCAACGGTTGATAGTGGGTAGGAAACCCTCTGTCAACCTGTCTCCTGACCCGACACCAAGCGGTGGGGGAAACAATTCAGCTACTTAAATGACTTGCTAAGAGCCTTATTAAGAGAATTTTGAGGCTTACTTGTAATTTTACCTTCTCCCCACTGGTTACCCGCTGTTTGGGGAACACGTCAGCTCACCCTGGCGTGTTTTGAGTCTGCTCTGATGTTTGTGAAATCTGACAGCTGCAGAAGTGATGCCATGTTGCAGATGGTAAGTTTCAGAGTACAGAAAATGTTGGTTACTGCATTTTTTATACATATAGAGATTTCTTTAGCTTACAAGTTTTTAGATCCAACTGTATGTCCAGTGCCACCTCATTGGGAGAACCTCTCTCACCAGTGACAGATCGCTTCTGTCATCTCACCTGCAGCTGCCATCTGTTGCAGCAACATCGGAGCCAATGAAACAATCAGACCTTGGTCCTCCGAATCATTCCACAATCATCCCCAACACCAACATCACCAACCTCATCACCAACCTTCGCCGCCATCACCTGATGCTGCACTGGACACAGGGCATCAGCCCCTGACAAAATTGCTGGCCGGAAGACCAGCGATGGCATCACCATGGCCAGATTTCCTTCACTTGACGCTGTAAACCCTGGCTGCCACATGATGCGGCAGGTTGACAACAGCATCGTGAAGCATCCCTTTAATGTCCAAGCCATTCCATGCACACACATCACTATAGCGGGGCGGGGTGGGGGGGGGGGGGCGGAGGAAGTTATGGCTGAACAATCACCGGAACTCAGTGAGACACTTCTCAAGGTGCGCTCAGATCTGTCCAATAAGGGGCACTTTTTGAAAATGAGATTTCACTGTATGACAACACATTACCAGAAACTTCACATGGACATTGGTTAAACCTCTCAAGTGCCTACCCTTGTGTGTTGTTAGTTGGTATGCTTGCAGTAGGATGAGGGTGAGTGTGAGGAGTGGCTAGTGAGATGGGGAAGTGATAATGTAGATAGAGAGGGTTGGGTGGAGGTGCAAGGTAAGTTGGTGTCCTGGGGAGGTCTCCCACCCTTGGAAGGGAAGAGAACCTCCCTGCGAGCTGTGACTCCCTCCATAAGCATATGGAGGGAGTCATTGGAGAGCCTGGTGCAAGCGTTCACCTTTGTGCAGTGATTGTTTGTGTTTCCAGCACCTCAATGCTGTCAAACACTGACAGAACAACTGTCAAACTCCATGTGGACCTGGTCATTTAAGGAAACTGGCTGATGACGTGTTATCAAATGACGTCATCAGACCTGCTTCCTGTTAATTGGCCGGTAAGTCCGCAGGGAGGGCTTAACAAGGCCAATCAAAGGAAAATCACGTCTGCAGAGAGGAGGCAACTGAAAGCGGGACTGGAACCCAGAAACCAGCTGTCCCGCCCCCATCCCGCCTCCTCCATTAAATTCGCGGCCAAAGACTCCCTTTCCAATTGGTGTGGGAAGGCAGTGTGTCAGGAGGATGGCGGTAGTGTGGAGGCAGGGTGGGGGCAGGGTGGGGGCTGTGTGGGGGCAGGGTGGGGGCAGGGTGGCGGCAGGGTGGGGGCAGGGTGGGGGCAGGGTAGAGGCAGGGTGGAGGCAGGGTGGGGGCTGTGTGGGGGCAGGGTGGGGGCAGGGTGGGGGCAGGGTGGGGGGAAGGGTGGGGGCAGAGTGGGGGCAGGGCAGAGGCAGGGTGGAGGCAGGGTGGGGGCTGTGTGGGGCAGGGGGGGCAGGGTGGGGGCAGGGTGGGGGTGGGGCTGTGTGGAGGCTGTGTGGGGGCAGGGTGGGGGCAGTGTGGCGGCAGGGTGGGGGCAGGGTGGGGGATGGGTAGAGGCAGGGTGGAGGCAGGGTGGGGGCTGTGTGGGGGCAGGGTGGGGCTGTGTGGGGGCAGGGTGGAGGCAGGGTGGAGGCAGGGTGGCGGCAGGGTGGAGGCAGGGTGGGGCAGGGTGGGGGCTGTGTGGGGGCAGTGTGGGGGCAGGGTGGGGACAGGGTGGGGGCTGGTTGCCGGCAGGGTGGGGGCAGGGTGGGGCAGGGTGGCAGCAGGGTGGGGGCTGTGTGGGGGCAGTGTGGGGGCTGTGTGGGGGCAGGGTGGAGGCAGTGTGGGGGCAGGGTGGCGGCAGGGTGGGGGCTGTGTGGGGGCAGGGTGGGGGCAGGGTGGGGGAAGGGTGGGGCTGTGTGGGGGCAGGGTGGGGGCTGTGTGGGGGCAGGGTGGCAGCAGGGTGGGGGCTGTGTGGGGGCAGTGTGGGGGCTGTGTGGGGGCAGGGTGGGGACAGGGTGGGGACAGGGTGGGGACAGGGTGGGGACAGGGTGGGGGCTGGTTGCCGGCAGGGTGGGGGCAGGGTGGGGCAGGGTGGCAGCAGGGTGGGGGCTGTGTGGGGGCAGTGTGGGGGCTGTGTGGGGGCAGGGTGGGGGCAGGGTGGAGGCAGGGTGGGGCAGGGTGGCTTGTGGTGGGAGGTCATGTGATGAAACCTCCAGGAATATACCCAACCTGAGTTGGCAACCCTAGTTTGAGAATAACTTCCTGTTCCAACACATTCTTTTCACCTGTGCTTCAAAATAGCTCAGGTTAATGGGATGACATTACGAGGGTTCACAGGACAGGATTTCCCATTCTTTTCCATTGATGGTCTCGCTGAGAGAAGCCACAAGGAGAATGGTGCGGGAAATAACATTGGCCTGTAATTTCCGACAGGAGGCTTCCTGTGTGCGGTTGCCTCCTATCGGAAAAAAATCTACGAACTTACCTGAGGGCTCCCGAGGTCCGGACACTTCTGCTCCTGGGCCTCTCCACAGTCGAAGTGCGCAGGGCCCACGTATCCCGGGGGCGCAGGCAGTTCGCAAGCGCCCCTGGGATCACGTGGGCCAGGCCGGCCAATAGGAGAAGGGAATCGCCCTTCATACTTTTGACAGATAGACCTGTCAAATATATAAATGGAGATCACCCCAAAAAGACAATAAAACATTCAATAAATTTAAAAAAAACATCATGTTTTTAAAATGAGTTAAAATTACAATAAATTAAATATTTTAAACAAAAATTTAATTTTTTGAAAAAAATAATTGAAGTTCTTTACGGGGCTAAAAATAAACTTAGCTTTTTTAAAAGTATTTTAAAATTATAAATGAGTGAAATTAAAAAAAACTTTTTTTCAACTCTTATGCTGGTTAAAGCAGTCTTACGCCTGCTTTTACCAGGCGTAAGATTTCTAAGGGTTTTCTGCGGGCGGAGGTTCTGCAGAAAGCGCAACTCTCCCCCCCGCAGAGGCCCTTCTCCAGGACAGGCGTCCGATCTGTCAAGAGCATTCTTGACAGATCGGAAATGCCGGTTTTCCGCGCATGCACTGTGCATGCCTGAAACCAGCATTTCCAATGTCCCTACGGGTGGGTACACAGCCCGTACACACCCGTAGGCATTGGAAAATACGGCCCAATGTCACACCGTGGCAGTAGGAGGTTTCCTTAGATCAGTAGGAAGACATGTTTCTAGGGCTCTCATGGCTCAGAGAGTTTATTCAGTATGCAGTTAAGCCACACAGACCAGGAAGGTCCTAGATTCAACCCATGGTCTACACTGAGTTTGTTGATCATGGGGTAGGGGTGCTGTACTTGGTCTCAGTAGCCCTGGGTTAGGGAGGGTAGAATTGATCAGACTTCCTACTCCTGGATACTGTCCTGTCACCCCTGCTACTACTGCACCTGTGTGACTGTCAGGAGAGGACAGGATTTGGCTTTTGCTGCGATTAATCCCTCTGATAAAATAGCCTGACAACGTTCGCAGGAGCGTAATCAATAAGAATTTGACACCGAGCCATGTAAAGGGATATTAGGAAGGGAGCTTGGCCAAAGAGGTAGGTTTTAAGGAGCGTCTTAAAAGAGGAGAGAGAGGTAGAGAGGCGGAGAGTTTTAGGGAGGGAATTCCAGAGCTTAGGGCCCAGGCTGCTGAAGGCACGGCCGCCAATGGTGGAGCGATGGAAATCGGGGATGCGTGAGATGCCAGAGACAATAAAGTGGTGGAGACACACCAGACCCTGAGGTAGGCTGAAGAAGCTTGAGTTAATTTGTTTAAAGAAATAGAGTTAGCAGCATATTACTTGGGTATGGTAGCCCAGTGGACTACACTAGCAATCCAGAGGTTGTGAGTTCCTAATCCCACCATGGGAAATCGAAGTCACAAAATCTGGCAATTTGTAATATGATCATGAAAAAGTGCTGGATTGTTTTAAAAACCCAACTGGTTCACTAATGTTGTTCAGGGAAAGGAGCCTGCGATCCCTCCCCAGACTGGCCGACATCACCCCAGTCCTACACTCTTAATGCCCTTAGGGCAACCATGAATGGGCAATAAATGCCGGCCTTCCCAGCGACCCACATCCTGAGAATGAGTAAAAAAAAATATATGCTTCAGTCTTTTTTTCCCCAAAATGTTTTTGTAGGAGGACAGTTCCAATTTATGTCGGGGCCCTCAGCACCTGACAAGTCATAGATCAGAATACGTAAAAACAAACTTTGTGACTTGCTTCGAAATCTCATTATTGGAATAAACATAAATTCACAGACAAGGAGCAACAAGGTGAGGCAGGACGAATGGAGAGAACTAAAGGAAGCGTTACTTTCAAATAGAATAACGGTTCTAAAAATGCATCAACGGTAAAAGCTCATTCCAAAATAGACCATAATTCATCTGCAGATTCATCCATAAAACAATATACCAGACGCCTGCATGACATGGAGTGACCGCGGGATTCACGGGACGCTGAGGATAGAACTGCTGCCTTGGAACCACTCGAGTTATTGATTGTGTTAGTTTAAAAGCTTTAGTTACGACCATCAAACCTTTATGCATTCTGAAAGTGATTCTAATTAGACTTTCTCTTCAGTTTAGTTAACAGTTAGTTTCCAATGATCTGCAGTTATGCTTCTTCTCTGAAACTATCACTCTTCCTCTTTCTAACCTCCAGAGAAACAGCAACAGCTCATTAGGTTTATGTGATCTATTTACTTCCAAACAATATAACAAATCCAAAACCTACCATTTTATGATTGATGACCACTTAATGCATCCTATTAATTTTAAATAATCAATTCCTCTTTATAGTAGTTAGGATTATCCAATAAAGATGGCGCTAATCAGGTATTTGACTTTCAACTGAGACTAATTGATTTGAGAAATGCTACACAGGGCCATTTTCTCCCAAACCATAGCCGTTTATTTATTTTGACCCCCCCTGTCATTTTCCCACCCTCCCTCCCAAAGGTACTGACTCATGCTATGGTACATGGGTGCTGGGGGCCACCGACACAAGAGGAACTGTCCTCATACAAACAAATTGGGGAAAAATTGATTGAAAGAGTAGATGATTTGCTTTGACCTGATTGACTTGGAGGAGCCTGTAGAGGAAAAGAAAGGAGCTTTCAACTGAGAGAAAATCGTTTGGCCCGTCGAGCTTGCTCTGTGTGTTGGATCAGCGCTGTAGGTACCTGCCTTCTGTTGTAACCCTGTAATTTACTCAAGCTCATCGTACCTCTTGGCACTGTTTTGCAAGTGAAGTGTGTTGGTTTCCTTTTTGAAGAACCCAAAGGGGGACAATGTAGTCTGCTGGCCGCTCATTTCTCACCTGAAAAAATGGCGGCCAACAGTTGATAGTTCGAAGGAGCCGGTGCAGACTCGATGGGCCGAATGGCCTCCTTCTGTGCTGTACTATTCCATGATTCTAAGATAATCGGAGAGGGGCCACCTCTTCCCACTCACCCACCCCCATTGATGCCCAAGGCCTGTCTGCTGCAATTTTCAGGGTGGGCCTGTAAATGGTGAGCAGCACATCCACCCGAAACAGGCGGGAGGCTGTTTCAATATGCAAATTGGGATCCTATGCAGTGCATGAGGTGCCTTCGCTTCACGGAGGAGGTAGTGAGTGAGACACGTCAGCTGCTGCAGCCACAACTGCAGCCTCGAAGCAGCGCATGGACAGCCCAGCCCTGCCTGTGGTTGTCAAGGTCACCGTTGCCTTGAATTTGTATGCAACGCGCTCCTTTCAGGCTGCATCAGGTGACATAAGCAACATATCACATGTCGCATTGACTTGTAGGATCCCGATATCAATTGTCAGGTGTAAATGGGTGGAGTGTGCACTGTGTATGTTCCGCCCATTCAGACCAGGCCTGTTCTTCATTCAATGGCTAAGCTTGCTGTGCATGTTTAACTATCATGTAAAGAAATAGAAATTGGCACTCTGACGGGTGGGCGGTAAGTCCGTACAATTATCAGAAATGTACTGCCTCCAGCAGCTGGCATGGGCATGAAGGGAATGGAATCCTTCTGTGCAATAAATTCTATGACTCTAACCATAAGTAACTCGACAGCAGTAACTGCCCACATTTTGGAACAATTTATTACTAAATTGGCAAACTCATTTAGACCATAAATGTCGGACTGATGTAGTGGAGCCAGACTGCTGTGACGATGTTGGATTCAGAGTAGAGGGAGCTTCAGTCCATAATAACAATAGAAAACGCTGGAAAAACTCAGCAGGCCAGGCAGCATCCGTGGAGAGAGAAACAGAGTTAACGTTTCAGGTCGAAGACCTTTCGTCAGAACTGGAAAAAAGCAGGAAATGAAATAGATTTAACGCAAGTATAATGCTGGGAAAAGGGGGCCTTTTTTTCTTCCCTCCCAGAAGCTGGCAGCTGTCCTTCATTCTGCCAGCACAATTCACACTTCCTCTAGAGCCATCCTTTGTTCCTCAACCTGTCACATTACCACCTCCTCTTGCCTTGAATATCTCTTAATGTCTCTCAATGTCTCTTAATCTCTCCTGCTTTCTATCCGACCACTGACCTTCCCTTTTGTTCTTTCATCCCCTCCCCCTTTTCCCAGCATTCTACTTGCTTTAAATCTATTTCATTTCCTGCTTTTTTCCAGTTCTGACGAAAGGTCTTCGACCTGAAACGTTAACTCTGTTTCTCTCTCCACAGATGCTGCCTGGCCTGCTGAGTTTTTCCAGCGTTTTCTGTTGTTATTTCGGATTTCCAGCATCCGCAGTATTTTGCTATCGTCGAGCTTCAGTCCATATTTGGCCCATACTGTACTTGATTGTGTGTGTGTGTGTGTACTTCATGTAGACACTCAGTGGGAAAATGTTCTATTCCCCAGCACTGACAGCTCTTACCTTTTATGAGTAGAAACATTAACAATTACCAAAAAAAGTAGCAAAGCAATAAAAGTAATTGAGCAAGAGCAATAAAATGACTTCTGGGTACAAGAGACATCATTGGGAAGTGTAGCCTGGGAATCACTACTCTGGCTATGGACAGACCAGGGCTGAATGCACTCATATAATCAGGCTGATTCCTCAATTGGCCACTGCCAGCGAGGCAGTGATTGGGGACTGCTGATTGGGGGACTGCAGCTCCCCAGCCCTTGACTGTACATTCATTAACTGAAATTCATGGAATGTCAGGTGCTGCAAGCCAATGATTTCCTGACCTGTGCTCCCTGCCAAGCCCTGCTCCTCCTTGGGATTGGCCTATCAGGAAATCAGCTCTTGGCAGCTGTGGCTCAATGGGTAGCACACTCGCCTCTGAGTCAGAAGGTTGTGGGTTCAAGTCCCACTCCAGGGACTTTGAGCACATAAAGACTAGGCTGACACTCCAGTGCAGTGCTGAGGGAGTGCTGCACTGTCGGAGGTGCCATCTTTCGGATGAGACATTAAACCGAGGCCCCGTCTGCTCTCTCAGGTGGACGTAAAAGATCCCATGGCACTATTTTGAAGAAGAGCAGGGGAGTTATCCCCGGTGTCCTGGCCAATACTTATCCCTCAACCAACATAACAAAAACAGATTATCTGGTCATTATGACATTGCTGTTTTGTGGAAGCTTGCTGTGCGCAAGTTGGCTGCTGCGTTTCCCACATTACAACAGTGACTCCACTTCAAAAGTACTTCATTGGCTGTAAAGCGCTTTGAGACGTCCGGTGGTCGTGAAAGGCGCTATAGAAATGCAAGTCTTTCTTTCTAGTATTCCTCTGTCCCCTATTTTAATGGAGCTGTCAGCCCATTCGGTCACTAGTGTCAATAGCACGCTTATATGAAAATAAGTGGGTCTTATTACATAGAATTACTTACTATGGGCTAGAAATTTGCTCCTTTCCGCCTGCCGTTAGCGCCTCTGGGGGGGCGTTAACGGGGCGCAAAGGGTTTATTGCCCGGGGGTGCGAAAAAAGCACCTCCCGAGAAATTCGGCGGGGTGTTGCTGAGGCGCAACCCGATAGTGCCGCGCCCCTGCCGGTAGCGCCCCAGATTGCTGCGCTGCCGGCGATGACATCATCACCGTGCGCCACGAACCCTTAGCGCCCCGCGGCAGAAATTTGGCTGTGCCCCGCGAGGCTGCCATGGGCAATGTCAGCGCCAGCCTCGCGGGGGCGCACCGGGCCGACCTCCGCTTGCGGGGCGGTATTTAAAGGGGAAATGCGTCCGTGACCCGCGCCGCCATTTTCTCTTTTTGGCCGACCTCCAGGTCGGCCCTCCGTGGTGGGACGTGGCGCAGTCCCGGCCATTGCATCTCGGTGCCGGGCTGCGGTCGTGGTGACCTAGTGTGAGCCATCGGAGGCCCTGCAGAGTGCGCAACGGCCCTCCCCTTTAATGAAGGGGAGGGGCGTTGAAACGTGGCAGCGCTCCGCAGAGCCTCCGTGGAGCGTTGCCGATTGCGGCCCAACATCGCCTCGGTTACTGCCCCACCAGGAAGTGGAGCGCCCGACATTGCGCTCCACTTCCTGTGCAGGGCTGTAAGCCGAATTTAGCGGAAGGTGGGGTACTTCTGCGCCGGGTGCTAAACATCCAGCCTTAACTCGGTTACCACCCCGAAATGGGGCATAACCGAATTTCACGCCCCATAGAGTCTACAGCACAGAAACAGGTCATTTGGCCCAACTAGTCTATGTTCCACACGAGCCTTATTAACTTGCGTCGCTACCTTTAGTGAATTGTGTATCTGTACCCTAAGATCCCTTTGCTCCTCTACCTCAGAAACTTATTATCCAAGCAGTATGTGGCCTCCTTATTCTTCCTACCAAAATGTAACACCTCATACTTAGTTGTATTGAAATTTATTTGCCAATGACATGCCCATTCTGCAAATTTATTAATGTCGTCTTGCATTAACTGCACCCTCCAATTTGGTGTTGTTCATAAATTTTGAAATTGTACTTCCAGTTCCCAAGTCCAAATCATTTATGTAAATTGTGAACAACAGTGGTCCCTTGTGGAAGACCACTACTTCCCATCTTTTGCCAATCTGAGTAGCTACCCTTAACCCCAACTCTCTGTTTTGTGTTTTGTAGCTAGCTTGCTATCCATTCTGCTACTTGTCGTCTGATTCCACATGCTCTGACCGTAGTCATGAGTCTACTATGCAGTACATTATCAAAGGTTTTTTGAAAAGCCAAATATATTATATCTACTGCATTACCCTTGTCTACTCTTTCTGCTACTTCTTCAAAGAATTCAATTGGCTAGAAATTTGGCTCTGTAGCGCTCAATTCTTCTACGTATTTTTGTGATAAAAGTGGCATCCGTGCCGTGCGCACACACTTCTGGTGCCTGCCACGCTGGATGCCATCTTGGTGAGTGCGGTAGGAGCGTGCACTGGAAGTATGTTGAGTGGGCAGATCGTGACGTCAATTAGCGTGCAACACTGAATTAACGCCAGTGCTGCCATTTTTGTCCTCAACGCTGGAGCTAACTCCCTGTCTTAACCTTGCACTGCTGACTATGTGGTCAGCAGCAGCAAGGACCCCCCACCAGTGATATTTAAAGGGAACAGCAACCACTCCAAGGTTAGTTGCTGATTAATTTCTACTGGCTCTGTGTAGGTTTGTGGAACTGTTTGGAGCTTTCCAGAGTTGTTTAAAGTTGGTGAGGTGACAGGGCATGGTGCTGCAAGTGGAGAAGGCCTTGGTTCTGACTTCAAGGGTTCTGGTTAGACCACTTGCTCCCAGTCATGGGATTTGAAGATGAATTCACTGACCTTGACCACTCGTGTGAGCTCATTAAACTCCTTCCTGCACTGCGTCCAGGTCCTCGAGGCTAAACTGCTAGCATTCACCACAGCGGCTATCTGCTCCCAATGAACTTTACACATTTGCCTGGACGGCCTCCTGCCTCCTGTGGAAACAGCATCTCTCTCCTCGAATTGACGTCCTGCACAAGGCCTCCAGTGCTGCATCCGAGAACCTTGGTGCACGCTCTGTCCCCTCTTGTGACATCATTGTTGTTTTTTCCTCCTCTCAATATCTTCCCCAGCCAGTTCAATGAGCTGCTGCAGGCAGAATGCACCTCCCCTTTAAGAGGTGCAGACTGCCTTTAAGAAGTGCAAGCTAGCTTTCATTGGTGATAGCCTCGCATGAACCTGGGCCCCCTGCTGAGCGTTCAGCCACTCAGCAGCGCATTCAGCGCTGGGCTGAATTTTCAAAACACTTTTTTATTCGTTTATGGGATGTGGGCATCGCTGGCAAGGCCAGCATTTATTGCCCATCCCTAATTGCCCTTGAGAAGGTGGTGGTGAGCCACCTTCTTGAACCGCTGCAGTCCGTGTGGTGAAGGTACTCCCACAGTGCTGTTAGGGAGGGAGTTCCAGGATTTTGACCCAGCAACGATGAAGGATCGTCGATATATTTCCAAGTCAGGATGGTGTGTGACTTGGAGGGGAACTTGGAGGTGGTGGTGTTCCCATGCGCCTGCTGCCCTTGTCTCTAGGTGGAAGAGGTCGCGGGTTTGGGAGGTGCTGCCGAAGAAGCATTGGCGAGTTGCTGCAGTGCATCTTGTAGATGGTACACACTGCAGCCACGGTACGCCGGTGGTGGAGGGAGTGAATGTTTAAGGTGGTAGATGGGGTACCAATCAAGCGGGCTGCTTTGTCCTGGATGTTGTTGAACTTCTTGAGTGTTGTTGGAGCTGCACTCATCCAGGCAAGCGGAGAGTATTCTATCACACTCCTTACTTGTGCCTTGTAGATGGTGGAAAGGCTTTGGGGAGTCAGGAGGTGAGACACTAGCCACAGAATACCTAGCCTCTGACCTGCTCTTGTTGCCACAGTATTTATGTGGCTGGTCCAGTTAAGTTTCTGGTCAATGGTGACCCCCAGGATGTTGATGATGGCGGATTCGACGATGGTAATGCCATTGAAGGTCAAGGGGCGGTGGTTAGACTCTCGCTCATTGGAGATAGTCATTGCCTGCCACTTACCAGCCCAAGCCTGAACGTCGTCCAGGTCTTGTTGCATGTGGTCATGGACTGCTTCGTTATCTGAGGAGTTGTGAATGGCGCTGAATACTTTGCAGTCATCAGCGAACATCCCCATTTCTGACCTTATGTTGGAGGGAAGGTCATTGATGAAGCAGCTGAAGATGGTTGGGCCTAGGACACTGCCCTGAGGAACTCCTGCAGCCATGTCCTGGGACTGTGATGATTGACCTTCAACCACCACAACCATCTTCCTTTGTGCTAGGTATGTCTCCAGCCAGTGGAGAGTTTCCCCCCCCACCCCAATTTCCATTGAATTCAGTTTTGCTAGGGCTCTTGATGTCCCACTCGGTCAAATGCTGCCTTGATGTCAAGGGCAGTCACTCTCACCTCACCTCTGGAGTTCAGTTCCTTTGTCCATGTTTGGACCAAGGCTGTAATGAGGTCGGGAGCTGAGTGGTCCTAGCGGAACCCAAACTGGGCATCAGTGAGCAGGTTATTGGTGAGTAAGTGCTGCTTGATAGCACTGTCGACGACACCTTCCATTACTTTGCTGATGATTGAGAGTAGACTGATGGGGCAGTAATTGGCCGGGTTGGATTTGTCCTCCTTTTTGTGGACAGGACATACCTGGGCAGTTTTCCACGTTGTCGGATAGATGCCAGTGTTGTAGCTGTACTGGAACAGCTTGGCTAGAGGCGCGGCTAGTTCTGGAGCACAAGTCTTCAGCACGATAGCCGGGATGTTGTCGGGGCCCATAGCCTTAGCTGTATCCCGTGCGCTCAGCCGTTTCTTGATATCACTTGGAGTGAATCGAATTGGCTGAAGACTGGCTTCTTTGATGGTGGGGACCTCAGGAGTAGGCCGATATGAATCATCCACTCAGCACTTCTGGCTGAAGATGGTTGCAAACGCTTCAGCTTTGTCTTTTGCACTCACGTGCTGGGCTCCACCATCATTGAGGATGGGGATATTCATAGAGCATCCTCCTCCCGTTAGTTGTTTAATGGTCCACCACCATTCACGACTGGTTGTGGCAGGACTGCAGAGCTTTGCTCTGATCCGTTGATTGTGGGATCACTTAGTCCTGTCTATAGCATGCTGCTTCCGCTTCTTAGAATTCATGTAGTCCTGTGTTGCAGCTTCCCCAGGTTGGCACCTCGTTTTTATGTACGCCTGGTGCTGCTCCTGGCATGCTCTTCTACACTCCTTATTGAACCAGGGTTGGTCCCCTGGCTTAATGGTAATGGTAGAGTGAGGGATATGCCGGGCCATGAGGTTACAGATTGTGTTGGAATACAATTCTGCTGCTGCCCCACAGCGTCTCATGGATGCCCAGTTGTGAGCTGCTAGATCTGTTCTGAATCTATCCCATTTAGCACGGTGGTAGTGCCACACAACACGATGGAGGGTGTCCTCAGTGTGAAGATGGGACTTCATCTCTACAATGACTGTGTGGTTGTCACTGCTACCAATTGGACAGATGCATCTGCGACAGGTAGATTGGTGAGGACGAGGTCAAGTAGGGTTTTCCCTCGTGTTGGTTCTCTCACCACCTGTCGCAGGCCCAGACTGGCAGCTATGTCCTTCAGGACTCGGCCAGCTCGGTCAGTAGTGGTGCTACTGAGCCACTCTTGGTGATGGACGTTGAAGTCCCCCACCCAGAGTACATTCTGTGGCCTTGCTACTCTCAGTGCTTCTTCCAAGTGGTGTTCAACATGGAGGAGAAATGATTCATCAGCTGAGGGAAGGCGGTAGGTGGTACCCAGCAGGATGTTTCCTTGCCCATGCTTGACCTGAAGCTTCATGGGGTCCGGAGTCAATGTTGAGGACTCCCAGGGCCACTCCCTCCTGACTGTATACCACTGTGCCGCCACCTCTGATGGGTCTGTCCTGCCCGTGGGACAGGACATACCCAGGGATGGTGATGGAGGAGTTTGGCTGAAAGGTATGATTCTGTGAGTATGACTATGTCAGGCTGTTGCTTGACTAGTCTGTGGGACAGCTCTCCCAATTTTGGCACAAGTCCCCAGATGCTGGTGAGGAGGACTTTGCAGGATCAACTGGGCTGGGTGTGCCGTTGTTGTGTCCGTAGCCGGTGCCGAGGTCGATGCCGGGTGGTCTGGCCGGTTTCATTCTTATTATTGTGTTTCGTAGCGGTTTGTTACAACTGAGTGGCTTGCTAGGCCATTTCAGAGGGCAGTTAAGAGTCAAACACATTGCTGTGGGTCTGGAGTCAGACCAGGTAATGATGGCAGATTTCCCTAAAGGACATTAGTGAACCAGATGTTTTTTTTTATGACAATCCGATAGTTTCATGGTTACCATTACTGATACTAGCTTTTAATTCCAGATTTATTTAATTAACTGAATTTAAATTCCCCAGCTGCCGTGGTGGGATTTGAGCTCACATCTCTGGATCATTAGTCCAGGACTCTGGATTACTGCCCAGTGACATTTCCACTATGCCATCGTTCCCTGCCACAATATGCTAATCAGCAGGCAGCACGAAGTTCGCGTGCTGCCTACATTCCTTTGAACGGGCGCGGTACGATTGCGCATTGCAATCCCCGCGTTCGTTTTCGGGGACAACCGAATTTCTAGGATATTAAGTTTGGTCAAACATGACCTTCCCTTTTGAAATCCATACTGACTACTCTTTCATTATATTTTTGGTTCCTAGATGTTTATCTATTACATCTTGGAGTAAAGATTCCATTATCTTTCCTACCACCGACATTAAGCTATCTTTTATTAATCTGATGGTTTTTAAAAAAAATTTAATTGAGGTTTAGCTGTTCTTTTGGGGGGGTATAGTATTCATAGCTTTCACAGCCGTGCTGTGAAAGCTATGAATGAAAGAGGGTGTGCTGCCATTGGCTCTAACTGAGTCACGTGATCCCACAGCTCGCACGAATTAACTACGCCTGTGGGATACGAAAGCACTGCACAGATGCTGTCCAGAACATCAAGTTCGTGCGAGCTCGGACTGAAAAAGCCAGCGCGCAGTGAGAGATCGCGGGAAGGCCTTACCCTCGCACGAAGGCTCACTCACTAATTTTTGGGCCATGGTCTATAGTTCCCTGGACTTGTTCTATCTTCATTTTTAAATTTAGGAATAGCATTAACTGTCTGCCAGTCCTCTGGCATTATTCCCTTTTCTAATGAACTTTTATACATATATATACATATGCTGTCTCTTCCCTAACTTCTTTTAATATGCGTGGATGCAATCTATCCAGACCAGAGGTTTATACTCTCTAAGTTTGATTAACTTATCAATTATCTCCCCCCTTTCTATCTTAATTGTCTTTTTCGATCTCTTCTTCTAATGCCTTGCTCACCTTGTTAGTTTCCCTGGTAAATACTGAGGCAAAATAACTATTCAATATTTCTGCCATTTTGCTGTCATTACCTATGAGTTTACCTTGTGCTTCCTTTAGTGGCCCTGTCCCTATCCTAATTTTCCTTTATTATTTATGTGTCTGTAGAATACTTTACTATTTCTTTTTATGTTCCTTGATAATTTAATTTTGTAGTTCCTCTTTGCTTTCCTAATTTTTTTTGACTTCTTCCCTAACCTCTTTGTATTCCCTTTTGTCACCCTACTTTATTGTACTTAGTGTGTGCCTTCTTCTTTAGTTTCAATTTTACCCTTTCTCGTTAATCATTCATGATATTTCATTACTGGCTAGATTGTTCTTGTTTTTTAGCTGACTCTATTTCACCTGAACTCTATTGATCTCCATTTTAAATATTTCCCACTGATCTTCTATCTCTTTGTCTGTTAATTTTTTTCCCAGTTTACCTTCTCTAGTCCCATTCTCAGCCCCTCAAAATTAGCTTTTTTCCAATTTATTGCTTTGGTCTTTGTCTTGTTGGGCTTCTTATGTTCTGCGTAAGAATGGAGTCCTAAATAAACTGTAATACCCTTTTTCCCTTTCCTTACCTTTTCTGCCGGTTTATTTGGGAATAGTTGAAAACTCTCATTATTATTCTATGGGCTAGAAATTCGTTAGAGCCAAGGAATGGGCGGTGTCAGTAGAAATGGAGAATTAGCGGGGACGAGTGGGCTGCAGCAAGGCCAGAGGGAAAGGGTAGCTTGGGGGCCAGCTCCCCGGAGGGTGAGTTCACGTGTGAGTTCTGCTGCACAGGACTTGGATGAGGACCTCAATGGGGAGGCCTTTAGAAGAAGGGTGATGGGCATGCAAACGGAGATGATAGGTCCAATGGCAAGGGTGACCGAGAGCCTCTCAGCAATGGTAAGGAGCGTGGAGGAGTCCGCCTCCAACATTGCACAAGGCTCTGCGCACACCATGGAGCCCATCATTTCCAGTCTGCAAAGGGTGGTAGACTCCCAGAGAGACCGTGGCAACCCAGACCTGATGCCACGTGTGATGGGCGGTCTGGCAGCTTCCATTGCAGCACAGGTGGAAGCGACGCAATGTCTTAGTGCCGTAATGGAGTCTATGCTTGGCGGCATCCAATCTCAGACTGCTCTCATGCAGTCTCAGCTTGATGCCACGCAAGCTCTGACTACTGCCATCGTGGCTGGATCGACCACCATCGACCGGGGCTTTCACAGTGTCGCAGCAGGCCAGCAATTTGTGCTCCAACAGATTGCTAGGGATACTGAGGTGCTGCCCCGGGGGAGTGGCAGTGGGTCAGTGGAACAGGAACCTGCTGTCCTCTCTCAGGATGACAGCATTCCTGCACCCACCACTGCCAATCTGCCATTGCCCTTGTCACTGCCTGTCATCCAGCCAGCCCAGACTGCTGCCGCCCATGCTGAGGTGGTGCAGTATACAGCTGGGCCTTCCAGGTCCAGAGCTGGTCGAGGACGTCCTGCAAGGCTGTCTGAAGTCTCCCGCATGGACACTCAGCAGCCTTCCACCAGCCCTGCTGCAGCCACTGGGCCAACACTTCATAGGATCACTAGAGCAGGAAAAGGCACAGTAACGAGAGGCACTAAGGGATTGCACAAGGGTGAAAAGTAAATATTTTTGGTGTAAATATGTGTCCACTACTTTTTGATAAATTTATTACTTCACTTGCCATTCTTTTGTGGTGTCTCTCATTTCAGCTTTGCACTGTGATATGGCCTGCGAGAGGGATGGAATGATGAGGATATGCTGAGCAAAGTGTATCTGGAGTTTAAGTCATCCTGGTGTGAGGCTGGAGGTCTGTTTGGAGGAGGTGCCAGAGTTCCGTGACCACCTCCAAGGTGAAGCGGAGCTATCTAATACACTGCTCCTCGCTTAATTGAAGGTAGGAGAAGTGTTTTCTGAATACCCTCAGAAGGTAAGGCCTCCTGGTGAGAACCCTGATGGCCTTCCTCATCTCTCTGCGCACATGTTCCAGTCTTTCTCGCTGCCTACGCTCCCTCTGCCATAGATCCTGGAGGGTGAGGTGGCCCCAGTACAGCCCCCATTAATGTTAGCAAATGTAGCAGTTTGAATCTTTGAAGAATAAATGTAACTACTTTTTAGTTGCCAGAAGACTCCTGATACAAAAGAACCTTGAAATTACTGAATGAAACTGTTGCAGTGGGTGAAACTAACAAAAAGAACCACTGAAACTACACTAAACTGACAGCTACGAGTGTTTACTGATGATCCCTTTTAATAATGTCCCTGGAGCCGGCTTCCTGGTGCTGCACGCCAGCTCTCTCTGTCTGTGTTTACTCCAGGCAGTGAGGTATGTGGCGAGAATCAATTTTGCAAATTAGGCAATCAGTGAGCATTGCACACTCACTGACGTCACGATCTACCGGTGTTGACATTCCCAGCGATACCTCTTACAGGCGGTGCTACAGGGGGGCTGGATTTAGCGTGCGGCGCGGGAATTGCCTCGCCCCAGTGATACGGGTCTAGCGTCCATTAGTGCCATCTACTGACGCTAAGAGGCTGAATTTTTCCCCATGTCTTTTACTCATTTCATAGATTTGCTTACATATTTCTTCTTCCACTTCTGTTCCACTATTAGGTGGTCTGTAGAATATCCCTATTAACGTGATCGATCCCTTCTTATCCTTTGTCTCAATCCATATGGATTCTGTTTCTATTTTAATTTTAGTTATGTCCCTTTTTTCTACTGCCATTATATTATCTCTAATTAGCACAGCTACCCCACCCCCTCTTTTTAAATACATTGGCCCAAAAATTAGTGAGTGAGCCTTCGTGCGAGGGTAAGGCCTTCCCGCGATCTCTCACTGCGCGCTGGCTTTTTCAGTCGAAGCTCGCACGAACTTGATGTTCTGGACAACAGCTGTGCAGGGCTTTCGTATCCCACAGGCGTAGTTAATTCGTACGAGCTGTGGGATCACGTGACTCAGTTAGAGCCAATGGCAGCACACCATCTTTCATTCTGTGAAAGCTATGAATACTATACCCCCCCAAAAGAACAGCTAAACCTCAATTAAATTTAAAAAAAAAAACAACACATTAATAAAATAAGTATAGTTAAATAAATTAACCATTTTAAACAAAAAATTAAATTTTTGAAAAAATTTAAAATCTTTTAAAAAGTTATAAAAATAAACTTACCTGTCTTTAAAGTCTCTAAAAAAGATATACCTGTTAAAAAAAATTCAAAATAATACTTAATTAAGTACTTACCTTGTTAAAAGAGGGTCTTACACCTCCTTTCTTTATGTCTAAAATCTTCCATGCTTACCTGCGCGTCCAAAGCACTAAGTGCACTGCGTGCGCGCAGCCTGTAGCGTGCACTGCGTGCGCGCAGCCTGTAGCGTGCACGCGGTTCACCTAGGAACCGCCCCCTTTTGAATTCACCAAGTGCCGGTTTTCAGCGCATGCGCAGTGCATGCAGAAAACCGGCAATTGGAGACAGAATACGCGAGAGTACACAGTGCGTACTCTCGTGTAGCGGCACTAATTTTTGGGCCATTATATCCTGCAATATTTAACAGCCAGTCCTGTTCTTTCTGTAGTCATGTTTCAGTTATCCCTGGCTGCTCGATATAAATTATTGCCGCCAGGTACCCATTTTGTTTTGGACGTTGTGCACATTGCTGCACAGGCAAGTTAATTTGTTTTTATTAATTGTTCTCTTCAATTTATTTTGAGCAGTCATTATATGAAACTAAGGTGTCAGCCGTGGCTCAGTGGTAGTACTCTCGCCTATGAGTCAGAAGGTTGTGGGTTCAAGTCCCACTTCATAGACTTGAGCACATAATCTAGGCTGAGGGAGTGCTGCACTGTCAGTGGTGCCATCTTTTGGATGAGATGTTAAACCTACAATCTGCTCTCTCAGGTGGATGTAAAAGATCCCACGGCCACTATTTTGAAGAAGAGCAGGGGAGTTCTCCCTCGTATCCTGGTCGATATTTATCCCTCAACCAACATCACTGAAACAGATTATCTGGTCAGTATCACATTGCTGTTTGTGGAGCTTGCTGTGCACAATTTGGCTGCTGCGTTTCCCTCTGTCACAACAGTGACTACACTTCAAAAAAAGCCCTTAATTGGCAGTAAAGCGCTTTGCGACATCCTGAGGTGGTGAAAGACGCTATATAAATGCAAGCCTTTCCTTCTTTAAAAGGACACACCATATTGGAGCCTTTTCTCACGCTACGTACCATGAGGTTTCCTTTAAGGTTGTTGAGGATAATTGATTTTTTTGTGTGATTTGATTTTCTTAGATACAGTCAGTAAGGGCCAGCGAGACTGAATATTCTCTTCTAAAGCACCTGTGCTGAATTATAATTCGAACCAAATCATTTGCACAGTTCACTAACCCCAGCTATTGTACCATTTGAAATGTCAGTATTGATTGGCTTAGTTTAATAAGGTAGTGCACCCACCATCCTGTAGATTGAAGAGCAGGAGCACTGACATTAAAGTATATTTGTGCAATCAATACCAATCAAAGCTCAAGGGGAACATAGCTGAGAAGTGAGCCAGTTACTCGGGCTGTTTGCTGATATATCGGTGCATGTATTTTTTAAATCACTGCTTCTTGACTTACCTTCTGTCCTACTCTTTAGATCCTCAATACTGCCCCACACTCTGGGCCTTAGTAACTTATCAAGGTTTCTCAATCATCTTTTTTTAATTAAAGTGAAAGATCTTGGAAGGAAAGAAAGAACTTGAATTTACTTAGCACCTTTCATGCTCTCAGGGCCTCCCATATTCAGTGAATTATTTTTGAAGGGTCGTCGCTGCCGTTGAGTCAACAAAACCAGCAGCCAATTTGCACACAGCAAGCTCCCACAAACGGCAATGAGTTAATGACCTGTTAGTCTGTTATTTTGATGGTGGTTGAGGGAGCAATGCGGGCCAGAACACTGGGAAAGCTCCCCTGCTCTTCTTTGAATAGAGCCATGTGATCTTTTACACCCTCCTGAAGAGATAGAAGGACCTTATGTGAAAAACAGAAGGAAGCACTGTGAGATACTCATATTGGGGAATGGAACATTTTACTACTTTTTGCCTGTGGAGTCGAGCACTTGCAGCTCAAGTATGTCGAAGGTAAGCTAGAGAGTAAAGCTCCCTCTCCTCTGCCTGATTTCTTGATTCCGAGTAGTGTTTAGAATTCTTGGTGGTCTGTTTGCTTAACTCCAACCATTTGAACTCTGGGGCTGACCAGATGAATTGAAATGCTGTTTTCTCTGTCCAGCACCTTCCTATAATATACACCCTAACCTATATTAAAAGGGAAGAGAAGAGTAGAGGGAGGTCCACTTTCCACCTCACAGAAGAACAGAGACAAAGGGGTAGAATTTTGTCTCGGGCATTGGCCGCCAGCTATAGGTCCTGCCCGATATTCAGTTTCATTGACTTCAAGGTAACTGAATATCGGGCGGGCGTGTAATAGGTGGCCCATGCGATAACGCCAATTTTGCGCTGCCCCTCAAGACGGATTTCTACCCCAAAGTCACAATGCTATACCATATAATACCAAACTAACACTACATAAAAACTCGGTTACAGAAGCAAAATACTGCGGATGCTGGAAATCTGAAAAAGAAACAGAAAATGCTGGAAATACTCAGCAGGTCAGGCAGCATCTGTGGAGAGAGAAACAGAGTTAACGTTTCAGCTCGATGACCCTGCTGAGTATTTCCAACATTTTCTGTTTTTATACAAAAGCTCGGTTGACTGTTTTAAAATGAGTCTATAGCTCTTGCAGCTTGGCAGCTTTTAGAAGTCGGTAGTGGTTTATTACAGAGCTCGCTCAACACCCGTCCATCTTCGAGCTGAAGAAACTGAAGAAGATTGAGAAATTTCTAATGCTACACAGTTATTTTTTTCCTTTGAAGTTCCAACCAGTTGCTTGCAGCAGCCAGGCAATCAAACTGTTAACAGCCATAAAACAACAAGATAATGGACTCCAACTGTTGGCATCCTCATACATAATAGCCCGGTTGTTTTGAGACTAAATTACATTTTCGGTCTGCCAACATGCTGCATTTGTTAGCATTTTAAACACGCTGCCTCAGGCATCGAATAGAATCCTTTCATCGTCTATTTCCCACAAACTGAGCATCTCTGTCTTCCATTTTGTATATAATGAAGAGAGCGGCATCCATTTTAACTCTAGCTATTTAAAATTATATCAAACCAAAGACAAAAAAAATGCTAATTATTGTCACAGTCTATTCTATATAATTAGTCTCACTATTGCAAACTCACTTGGATTGGATAAATGTTTTATTGAGATGGTCCCATTAATGGAGAAGAAAGGTATTTGAAATATTCCCTCTATGATATTCTTCTTTCATCTTATAAACTAAAATTACACCCACTGTTGATTTAAAGGATCATAATTACTCCGTTAGACGTAAAACACTTAGTGTGCAAAAAAAATCTCTTAACTATGCTGCAGCAATGCTTTCAAAGGAAATAAATTAGAAAACTGAAGACAGGATGTAGAAAGGCTGCTTGACCCATTAAAGCTCTGCTTTGTAACCCAGCTCTTCTGTTTTCGCATCCAACTGTGTTTTGAATATCCGTAATGCTCTTGTCATTAATGGCAGATTGTTTTAAAGACTGAGGGTGTGTCAGAGGTGCCATCTTTCGTCTTTCGGATGAGGCGTTAAACCCAGAGTCCGCTCTCTCAGATGGACATAAAAGATCCCACGGCACTATTTTGAAGAAGAGCAGGGGAGTTCTCCCCGGTGTCCTCACCAATATTTGTCCCTCAACCAACATCACTTTAAAAACAGATTATCTGGTCATTATCACAATTGTACATTATTGCTTGTGGGAGCTTGCTGTGCGCAAATTGGCTGCTGTGTTTCCCACATTACAACAGTGACTACGCTTCAAAAGTACTTCATTGGCTGTAAAATGTTTTGGAATGTCCTGAGGTCATGAAAGGCTCTATATCGACGCAAGTCTTTCTTTTTTTTTCAAGTTACTAAATGTTTGAATTCCCTACTTATGTACCAGGTCTATAAAATGGGAACCCAGGTCTCTCTCAGCTCTCTGCCCCTTCGCTTCCGCGACCAGCGGTCAGTCCAGGACATGGATTCTATAACTGACCACAATAACGAAATAGTGGGCTGGAATTTTCTGGGGTCCGTGTGGGCATGATTGGAGGTGGGTCGGGAGGGAAATTTGAAAAACCTTGGAGCGGGTCGGGAACCCGCCGTCATCCCGCCCCCAATCGCCTTTCACTTGCCAGCGCGACAGCGACCCAAACGACAGAGGCAGCCGAGGTCATTGAGATCATTATGAAGTACTTTTCATACACGGTGGCATAGTGGTTAGCACTGGTGCCTCACAGCGCCAGGGACCCGGGTTCGAATCTGACCTCGGGTGACTGTCTGTGTGGAGTTTTCACATTCTCCCCGTGTCTGCGTGGGTTTCCTCCGGGTCCTCCGGTTTCCTCCCACAGTCCAAAAATGTGCGGATTAGGTTGATTTGGCTATGATAAATTGACCCTTAGTGTTAGGGGGGGATTAAATATGTGGGGTTATGGGGATAGGATGGGATATGTTAGGGGGATTTAAATACGGGGGTAGGGTGGGATATGTGTACTGTGGGGATTAAAGCAGGGACAGGGTACTGGATTTGAATGATCAGCCATGATCGTATTGAATGGTGGAGCAGGCTCGACGGGCCGAATGGCCTACTCCTGCTCCTAGATTCTATGTTTCTAAGTACTTGTCAGACCCTTAAGTGTCTTTTGAACCCTACCTTTCAAATTTCCCTGGATGAGCACGGGAATCACACAGCTTGGGAACCACGTCTGTGAACCTGAGGCGGAGGTTGAGTGGCCATTGATGCACCTCATTAGTGCACAGCATGAAAACTACAATAAAAATTCCCACCTGACAGCTGGTCACTTTCCTAAAGCAGATGCTGTTGCTGAGTGTATTGTCAGCACAGATTTAGCTTTCTAGAGGTTGCAAGTGTTTCCAGTAAAGTCAGGATCCACTGTCACCTCATTGGTAGAACCTATCACACCATTGACAGATTTCTTTTGTCATCTCTACTTGACTTGCCATCTATTACATCAGAATGGGTGCCGTTTATACTGTCTCACCTTGGTCCTCAGAATCGGACCATGATGAGCCCCAACACCAGCAGCACCAAGCACACCAGCAGCACCAACAACAACACCACCAACCTTCTCCTCAAACACCTGATGCTGCACAGGACAGAGGGCATCAGCGCAGGGCTGCACCGCGCCGGAGGCGATATCCCCAACACAGGGTATACAGGCAGAGGATGAGCTTCCTCAACATGACTGAGCAGCAGTGCCAAAGGAGACTCAGGCTATCGTGCCAGGTCATCGCAGACATTTGCACATTGCTGGAGCAAGACCTGCAGCCCAGAGGAGCAGGTGGACACGCCTTACCAGTGGCTGTCAAAGTCACCAATGCCCTCAACTTCTTTGCCTTAGGCTCCTTCCAGGGATCTGCAGCAGACATTTGCGGCATCTCGTAGTCGGCCGCCCACAGATGCATCACACAGGTCACCGATGCCCTCTTTGACAAGTCAGCCAATTATATCAACTTTACCACTGATGAAGCCAGTGCTACTGAGCGGGTGCTGGCCTTTGCCGCTCTGGCTGGCTTCCCACGGGTTGCAGAGTGTCATCGACTGCATACATGTGGCCATCAGGGCACCCATCATCACCCAAGAGTCTTTGTCAACCACAAGGGCTTCCACTCCCTCAATGTGCAGCTCATCTGCACCCATAGTAAGATCATCATGAACGTGTGCGCCAAATTCCGTGGGAGCTGCCATGACTCTTTCATCCTGTGCCAGTCCAGCCTCCCTCAGCTCTTCGCTCCTCCAAACAGACTTTCTGGCTGGCTGCTTGGAGACAAGGGCTATTCACTGAAGACGTGGCTCATGACAGCCTTGAGGAGGCCAAGTACTGAGGCCAAGGAGAGATATAATGAAAGCCACATCTCCACCAGATGTGTCATAGAGCAGACAATATGCATGCTGAAAGATCTGGAGGAGCCCTTCAGTACGCACCAGCCAGGGTCTCCAGAATCGTCATGGTCTGCTGAGCCTTGCACAACATAGCGCAGCAGTGAGGATTAACGCTGCATGAGGAGCAAGGCTCTGAGCACACAGCCTCTTCAGAAGAGAAGGAGGAGCAGGAGGAGCATCAACTGGAAAGACGAGGAGGTGGATGAGCAGGTGGAACCTGAGGTCCAGATCCCACCAGCACCCGAGTACATTGCTACCTGGGAGGCCAGGGATGGGCTCATTTTACTTAACAAAGGCATCACACCAATTTGGCTGCCACATGCGGTGCCAGATTCCCACCACCCCACAGCAACACCATAAAGCACCCCTACAATGACCAAGCTATTCCTTGCATACTGACCACCATTGCTAGAGGTAACATTATGTCTGACCATTCACTCCAACTCACCAAGCCACTTCCAAAGTTGCACACAAATTTGTCAATGACCAGAAAGTGGTGAAAATAAATAGTTTTATGCGTGACATCACAGTAACGGAAACTTTACAGAGACATTTATTAAAACATCCAAGTGGCTACCCTTGTGCATCTACTTGTGTTTCATCATTCTCTTACGCGTGCTTCTACGAGGTGCTACCCCTGTGGTTTCAGCAGAGGTAGAGGCAGCCTGCTCACTTCCCTGCTGCGACTGCATAGACACCTTTTGAGAGGAGCCCCCACTTCCATGTCCCCTCTCACCAACATCCCTCTCATGGGCCACTCGCACATCCCTGCTAGCAAGGAGCTGGAGAGCACCTTGCTGCACAGCAGTGGGGCCATGAGGACCCACGTCTACATTGACATCCCTCCTAGGGAGGAGGTCTATGAGCCTCTGCCATCTATTCTCCATATATAGCCATCTATCCTCCATAGAGACCATGTGCTCCTGTGAGTGGCGCATTAGCTGCTCCATGCATGTGACCATCCTATCCATGGAAGAGCCTACAGTCGCCATCGCCTGCGACACGGTGGTGCTCATGTTGGAGATGGACTCCTCCATTCTCTGCACATTTGCAGACATCGCGATCGCAAAACCTGTCAAAGCCTCCTGCACGTCTTCCTGCACCTCCAGGATTGCCCTCTTTCTGGATGGCCCCGGAGGCTCAGCATCTTCATGCAGTTGAGCAGAGCTGGGAGTGTCCTGCGCCCTCCGGCGAGGAGTCTCCACTGTTGACCCTGTCTCCACCATCTGCTCTTGCTCACTTGTGAGTTGTGAGACACCAGGTGACAACACTATTCTATCTCGCATGGCTCCCACCGAGGTGTGTGTATCTGCACTGGTGCTGGGTGCGCTTATGTCTGGTGACGGTGCACCCTCAGTGGCTGGAGGCTCCTCTGAGGAGTCGTCTTCCTCTTCCACCTGGACAGTGGGAGTGGGGGAGGCCTCTTGATGGACCTGTGGGAGAGTAAAGAGATGAGTTAGATATGTCATATGAAGAATGGGTACAGATACCATTATGTACTTGATGAATATTCACTGGCTGCTGACATCAGTCCCCATATGAGTGACTGCTGTATGCCATGTAGCTGTATGAGATGTAATACTGTCACCAGGTTGCTGAGATGTCCCCCTCTCTCCGTCTCCCACCTCCAGATGCTCAGCGACTCCAGACACTTCCAAGGCAACCTCATGTGCTGCTGTTAAGGTGGCCAATGATGAAAACGCCACCTCCGATTCTCTCCCTCTTATTGTGCGCTCTCTTTTCCTGCAAGAAGGGAAAGAAGAGAAGGTTGAGTGAGAGTGATGGAATGAGTGTAAGGAATGGAAAGGTTACATCTTTAGAGGGTGACTATGATGGAGGGGGGTGCCAAATGCCAAGTGGCCTCCTTGTGTGTTGTTCGTTGGTATGATTGCATTAGGATGAGGGTGAGTGTGTGGGGTGGTTACTCAGATGGGGATGTGATAATGTAGATAGACAGAGAGGGATGGGTGGACGTGCAAGGTATGTTGGTGTGAGTAAGGATGTGCAGGAGTAGGGTTGGGAAGACAGAGTGATGGGGATGTGATGAGAGGCACAGCAGGATGAAGTTGAGTGTGGCTTTGCACTCACCTTTCCTGA
This sequence comes from Squalus acanthias, assembly GCA_030390025.1. Lineage (NCBI taxonomy): Eukaryota > Metazoa > Chordata > Chondrichthyes > Squaliformes > Squalidae > Squalus > Squalus acanthias. The sequence goes on along the minus strand of CM059448.1, from coordinate 35,865,486 downwards.
TCTGATGAGATAATTGAAACATTCGCGGCACTGCACCCAGGTCCTCCTGACAACATCCCTGCTGTTGACCTCCTCTGCTATTTGAAGCCAGGCTCCTTTGGTCTGCTGGAGAGGTCTCTTCCGCCCATTGGAAGGGAAGAAGATCTCCCTGCATGCTCTCACTCCCTCCACAATCATATGGAGGGAGTTATCTGAGAACCTGGGTGCAGCCCTCTGCCTCTGTGCAGTCATTTTTAAAACTCTTTGTAACTCTCCAATAGTGCAGTGCAGTGCCTGCACACTCCTAGATGAACCTTCAAATGCAATGTGGCCAAGGTTCCTTTAAATATCCCACCTGAAGACGCGTCATCGATGATGTCATCAGACCCGCACCATTTAATAGGGCCAGGTAACGCGCAGGGCTGCCTTAATAGGCGCAATTAACGGAAAGTCGTTCTCAGGAGCGGGATGGAATGAAGAACGGGGTCGTGACCCGCCACAGTGACTGCCCGCACCCGACCCGCCCAGGCACAGGAAATTGCGGCCATGGTTTAGTTTATGTTATGCTTCTTTCAGTTTGATTAGACCGCGTTAGTGGTGCCCTCCTTGAGGGGGCACTGGTGGTACTGATTTCTGTCCTGTGACCCTGGGGTTCGCAGTGCCACCCCTACTGGTCCAATTAAAACAGGCTCTGCCCCTTCCCTCTGCTGCTTCTCTCAGCACCTGTTAAGCACCAAGGAACATGCTGTCCTCTTTCAATTAATTTTAACAAAAAGAAATAGATGCGGGTAAACTGGCAAGTAAGAAAAGGGGAAGTGAATTTTCTTCCCTTTTTATCACAGATCAGAGTGTTCCTCTGATGCTGAAATCTGATTTGAAAGTTAGCCTGCACAAGTACTTGTTAAATCCTTAACAGGAAATCAAGAAAATATTGTGCAGTTTTGAACGGGAGGGGGGAAGGGAAGTGGCAGATTTAAGTTTATTTCTCACAGTCAGACCTGTGAGCTATTTGTAGAAAGGCAGGGCAAGATTTTTCACTGACTGAAGTAATGAATGGTGGAGTGGAAGGGGATGCAGCACAATCCCCTTTATTAACCCGACTCCTGCTGCCAACCTCGGCTCAACCCATAGTGGTGGCCCTCACCTGGTCTGCTGCAACAGGTATGTAATTATCCATCAACTCCACAGGCACAACATGGGACTTTTGTGCCTACTGCACCTGAGCAATTGAACAAGTGAAGGGTCATCTCTGCAAATGATACAACTCCTGGTTTAGTGTGTATGCAACGGAGACAGAATTTCCTAGAAACTACCTAAAGCAGCCATTTCTTCAACACTGCTAAGGGTTTATACAGCAGCGGGGGCCCCGATCATCTCCAGCCATCAATCAGTTCAGCTGAAATTACCACCAGGGGTCCACAGCTATGATGCAATCACTGCCAGTTCATTGGGAAATAGTCCAGAAATTCACTGGAAAGTTTTACATCCAAGATATATTATGTAGATATTCTGGGGTGCAGACTTACAATCCGTTGCTTTTACTCATGCAACTCAATAGAAAACCAGGCCTAAAATGGAAGACGGAGAGTTAAAGAAAGACTTGCATTTCTATAGCGCCTTTCACGACCAAAGCACTTTACAGACAATGAAATACTTTTGAAGTGTAGTCACTGTTGTAATGCAGGAAATGCAGCAATCAATTTGCGCACAGCAAGTTCCCACAAACAGCAATGAGATATTGACCAGATAATCTGTTTTAGTGATGTTGATTGAGGGATAAATATTGGCCAGGACACCTGGGATAACTCCCCTGCTCTTCTTCAAAATAGTGCCATGGGATATTTTATTAGCTTTTATAGACTTAAGTGAAACACGGAAGAGGGTTGAATAAGCTGAATCTATCTACCGTTCCTCCCTAGTATGCAATTTATCAGGACATGCTCAAGTGTTGTTTTACCTCTGTCAATCAAATGAAGACTTTATTTACAGTAATAGGTCTTTGGTGGCTCAGTCAATGCTTGGTAAATTATATATTGTTAGATCGATTGAGTATAAGTTAGAAGAGGCCTTGCTAAAACTGGTCAGTCCGCATCTTCAGTACTAAGTTCAGGTTTGGTCATGAAGGCAAACGATCATGAGAAGAAGGACGAGGAAAAAAGTCATCAGGCCCATCAGTTGCTCCATCCAGTTGAAGGCACAACCTCACACACCATCGTCCCACCCTCTAGCAATGTACTTTCCTGGGAGAGGCAAAATAAAACTCTGGAATTTCCTCAATGACTTGAATAAGACAACCAAGCAAAGCTCCAGGAGACTGCAGTTGAGCATGACTCCCAATTGCAAGTATCTAGCAACTTACAACAACATCAACAAATTGCATTTATATAGTGTCCTTAATGTAGTAAAATGTCCCTAGGTGCTTGGTGGCACTCTTTCTTTGTCCAACTGCAACTTTATTGTCTGTGTTTCCACCTGCCATGAAGGTGCAGCCATGAAGGTGCATCACAAAGCACTTTACACTCACCGGAGAGGGCCGAAGGGGCCTCGGTTTTATGTCTCATCTGAAAGATGGCACCTCTGACAGTGCAGGACTCCCTCAGTACTGTGCTGAAGTGTCAGCCTGGATTTATATGTTGAAGTCTTTGGAGTGGGACTTGAAGCCTCAATCTTGCCAACTCAGAGGCAAAAGTGCTTCTAACAGCCACGGCTGACAACACAAAGACTTGCAACTGAAGCTGTCAATATACCCAACATACCTTCACTCTTATTGTAGGCAAAACCCTCAGGGCTGGATTTTGAATGACCCATGGAGTCGGGTTTGGAGGCGTGTGGGGGGTTAAATTTGCGGGGTCGGGGGTCCCGACTCCATCCCGACTCCACGGAATTTTGACAAAATCAGTCGCGGGGTTCTCGACTCCGTCCCGCCTCCAAGAGGCGGGAGAGGCCATTAAAGCCCTTAACAAGCCCTAAATTGGCTCTGTAATGCCATTTTGAAACGTTTTAGCTAGTTTAACCCTTTTCTGACGTGAAGTACGCCTGGTGTGAAACACTCCAGTGAAACCTGGCGGGAGCACAAGTGGACAGCTGACTATCAGCTGCAGGCCCACTATTACAACGGAGATGTGATGAAGGTAGTAGTAGTATTAGGTGTGAAAGTCGCCTCTGAATTGAATGTGTTCAGAGACTGCCTGGCCTTTGCTGTGAGAGGACTTGGATGCAAAAAAATTCTCTCTCTCTCTCTCTCTCTCCCCCCCCCCTTTTGGATCCAGGTCCACTCACATCAAAAGCAAGCCACGCAGGTCCTCTCTCACCAACAGTCTCTGAGACTAGGCAGTCAGCAATGATGACATCATCAGAGGCGACTTTCAGACTGAAAACACTAATTAGTTCATGGGTTCCCACATGCTGGAACTCAATTGCCCAATTAAGTGAAAATTGCATCATTCATCCACATTAATCTGGAGTCGGGGGGGAACCACGAAATGCGGATGACACGACCCCAACCCGACCCCAAGACAAAATCCAGCCCTCAGTGTTTGAAAACCCAAAGGTCGATACAAGCACAGTATCAACCTTGCTGGAGTCTGCAATGATTTAAAAAAAATCTAAAATGAAAGAACATTTCCTCAATTTTATTGAAAACTACTCTCTATTTACCAATTGAGAATTAATGATTTATCTTTACCTTTAAACATTTCTTTCTCCCAGTAGCAGTAGTACTCCATTGCCAGGAGAAAAGTAAGTTTGCATTTTTTTTTAAAGCAAATTTCCTATTTTTTTAATAACAACAGAAAACGCTGGAAAAACTCAGCAGGCCAGGCAGCATCCATGGAGAGAGAAACAGAGTTAACGTTTCAGGTCGAAGACCTTTTGTCAGAACTGGAAAAAGCAGGAAATGAAATAGATTTAAAGCAAGGATAAAGCTGGGAAAAGGGGGAGGGGATGAAAGAACAAAAGGAGAGATTAAGAGACACTGAGAGACATTAAGAGATGATCAAGGCGAGAGGAGGTGTTAATGTGACAGGTTGAGGCTAAATGAAGTGTGAAATCCACTGGCAGAATGAAGGACAGCTGCCAGCTTCTGGGAGGGAAAAAAAAGGGGGGGTCCAAACAAAAGGGTGGATGAAAAAATAAAATATAAATGTGATAGGGGCTGAGGTTATGATCTAAAATTGTTGAACTCGATATTGAGTCCAGAGAGCTGTAAAGTGCCTAAACGAAAGATGAGGTGCTGTTCCTCGAGCTTACGCTGAGCTTCCGTGGAACAGTGTAATAGGCCGAGGACAGTGAGCAGTGAGGTCAGAGTGGGAGTGGAGCGGAGAATTAAAGTGACAGGCCACCGGGAGCTCGGGGTCCCCCTTACGGACTGAACGGAGGTGTTCTGCAAAGCGGTCTTCGACCTGAAATGTTAACTCTGTTTCTCTCTCCACGGATGCTGCCTGTGCTGCTGAGTTTTTCCAGCGTTTTCTGTTGTTATTTCGGATTTCCAGCAGCCGCAGTATTTTGCTATCCTATTTTTTTAATTTGATTGTGGGATGTGGGTGTCGCTGGCTTGACCAGCATTTATTACCCATCCCTAATTGCCCTTGAGAAGGTGGTGGTGAGCCGCCTTCTTGAACCGCTGCAGTCTGTGTGGTGAAGGTACTCCCACAATGCTGTTAGGGAGGGAGTTCCAGGATTTTGACCCAGCGACGATGAAGGATCGGCGATATACTTCTAAGTCAGGATGGTGTGTGACTTGGAGGGGAACTTGGAGGTGGTGGTGTTCCCATGCGCCTGCTGCCCTTGTCCTTCTAGGTGGAAGAGGTCGCAGGTTTGGGAGGTGCTGCCGAAGAAGCCTTGGTGAGTTGCTGCAGTGCATTTTGTAGATGGTACACACTGCAGCCACGGTACGCCGGTGGTGGAGGGAGTGAATGTTTAAGGTGGTGGATGTGGTGCCAATCAAGCGGACTGCTTTGTCCTGGATGGCGTCGAGCTTCTTGAGTGTTGTTGGAGCTGCACTCATCCAGGCAAGTGGAGAGTATTCCATCACACTCCTGACTTGTGCCTTGTAGATGGTGGAAAGGCTTTGGGGAGTCAGGAGGTGAGACACTCGCCGCAGAATACCCAGCCTCTGACCCGCTCTTGCGGCTACAGTGTTTATGTGGCTGGTCCAGTTAAGTTTCTGGTCAATGGTGACCCCCAGGATGTTGATGGTGGGGGATTTGGCGATGGTAATGCCGTTGAATATCAAGGGGCGGTGGTTAACAAATAGGAGATTCATACCCAGTTTTATTTACATCCGCTCAGCCCAGTCAGGGCTGTAGGTAGCAAACTCAGAATTGTACAACTCCTGCCAAGCTGCCCTAGTGCACGGAGACGCTTTCTTCCCCCTCTCTCCTCAGTTCACTCTTTTCTCACTCCTTCACCTCCTATACATCCCGACACTTCTCCCTCCCCTCCCACCTGTGTCTCCAGCTCATGATAGCACCCATTTCCCTTTCGCCCTGAGTCCTGCCTCACTCAGGTGCTGACTGACTTGCCGGGTATTTTCCGTGAAGATTTCTGAGCCACTAAGTCTTGCTGGAGAGAGCACCGAGCAATCTAAGCAATTCATTTTTGTAACAATAGCCCAAGGCCACATGAAGAATCCAATCTGAGGGCTAGTCAACTAACAACACACCACAGGCTGAGAGGAGCTATAAACAGGGCTGTGATGTCTGCACATCATGCTGATTTAAAAGTGCTCCCTTAATAACTCTTCCTGTGTTCATATTTGATGGAACTTTCACAGGAGGCTGTGTGTATCAAATAAATCAGGCTGCATGATGCCATTAAAGCCAAAATCCTTTCCCACACTCTCCCACCAGTCTGCTACATGATAAGCTGTGTGAAAAAAAATCAAAACTAATGTATGCAGCAAATTAAGATGGAATATATTTCTTCACGTAATATTTACTCTGAACAGGAGCGTCCATTACAGGTTTTGTAAATGAGTGTTCTGAGGGAACTGACAGCCGTTGCTTCAATCAATAGGGTGGATCTTGTGAATCCCTGTCTAGGTGATCTCAATTCTCCTTTGATAACACTCGTAAAGAAAGAAAGACTTGCATTTATAGAGCACATTTCACAACCCCAGGACATCCCAAAGCACTTTACAGCAAAGTACTTTTGAAGTATAGCAACATCTCACCTGACTGACAGCACTATCCAACAGTGCATCGCTCCCTCAGTACTGCACTGAGGTGTCAGCCTGGATTATATTCTTAAATCTCATGGTGTGGGACTTAAACCCACTACTTTCTGACTCAGAAGTGAGAGTGCTACCAACTGAGCCATGACGTTTATTACAATACTAGAAGAATTTATTACTGTGGTGATTGGCTTCTACAGCTATGCTTATTTCTGTGGGCCATTTTCTGATCTTGTGGTAACAGTGGGAGCCTTATCCCTGACTGTACATATTGGGAAATCTTGAGCACACCCCTGACATTTTTGGATGTGTATGGCCAGCGGCCAGGGAATCACCAGTACAGGGTCTCAGAAAATCACCCTCCTAGTTCCCTCTTTGCCCACTCAAACCCTCCAGTTTCCATTTTGTCCTCCGGGAGGGCATATCAGGAATGCAGACGCATGCACCCCTTGATTTTCCGACTGTTCATTTTATTAGCTGATAAATTAGCAGGAAGGTAGACCTGAATTCCTGATTTGTGCTCCAGGCAGGAGAATCCCAGTGCCAGCAAGGTGAGTTCCTCAAACAACATCTATATTCTCGAATACAAAAAAAAATACTGCAGATGCTGGAAATCTGAAATAAAAACAGAAAATGCTGGAGACACTCAGCAGGTCGGGCAGCATCTGTGAAGAGAGAAACAGAGTTAACGTTTCAGGTCGATGACCCTTCGTCAGAACTGGAAAAAAGCAGGAAATGGAACAGTTTTTAAGCAAGTGTAGAGGCTGGGAAAGGGGGGAGGGGATGAAAGAACAAAAGGGAAGGTCTGTGATAGGATACCTGACGAAGGAGCAGCGCTCCGAAAGCTTGTGATTTCAAATAAAGCTGTTGGACTATAACCTGGTGTTGTGCGACTTCTCACAGGATAGAAGGTGGAAGAGGTTAAAAGACATTAAGAGATATTCAAGGCAAAAGGAGATGGTAATGGGACAGGTTAAGAAACAAAGGATGGCTCTAGATGAAGTGTAAATTGCGCTGGCAGAATGAAAGACAGCTGCCATGTGGGAGAGAAGAAAAAAAGACAGACAAGAGTGTGGATAAAAAATATATATATGATAGGGGCCGAGGTTATGATCTGAAATTGTTGAACTCTATGTTGAGTCCAGAAGGCTGTACAGTGCCTAATCGAAAGATAAGGTGCTGTTCCTCGAGCTTACGCTGAGCTTCCGTGGAACAATGCAAGAGGCCGAGGATGGTGAGGTCTGAGTGGGAGTGGAGCAGTGAATTAAAGTGACAGGCGACTGGAAGCTCGGGGTCCCCCTTACGGACTGAACGGAGGTGTTCCGCAAAGCAATCACCCAATCTGCGTTTGGTCTCCCCAGTGTAGAGGAGACCACATCGTGAGCAGCAAATACAGTATACTAAATTGCAAGAAGTACAAGTAAATCACAGTTTCACCTGGAAGGGGTGTCTGGGGCCCTGGACAGTGGGAAGGGGGGAGGTATAAGGGCATGTGTTGCATCTTCTGCGCTTGCACGGGAACGTGCCGGGCGAAGGGGAAGGGGTGTTGGGGGTGATAGAGGAGTGGACTAGGATGTCGTGGAGGGAGCGGTCCCTACGGAATGCTGAAAGGGGAGGTGAGGGGAAGATGCGTTTGGTGGTGGGATCACGCTGGAGGTGGCGGAAATGGCGGAGGATGATCCGTTAAATGTGGAGGCTGGTGGGGTGAAAGGTGAAGACAAGGGGAACTCTGTCGTGGTTCCAGGAAGGAGGGGCAGGGGTGAGGGCAGAAGTGCGGGAGATAGAACGGACACGGTCAAGGGCCGTGTCAACCACTGTAGAGGGGAATCCTCGGTTGAGGAAAAAGGAAGACATGTCTGAAGCACTAGTACGGAAGGTGGCATCATCAGAGCAGATGCAGCGGAGACGGAGAAACTGGGAGATTGGAATAGAGTCCTTACAGGAGGCGGGGTGGGAGGAAGTGTAGTCCAGGTAGCTGTGGGAGTCAGTGGGCTTGCAGTGAATGTTTGTCAATAACCTATCCCCAGAGATGGAGATGGAGAAGTCGAGGAAGGGAAGGGAAGAGTCGGAGATGGACCATGTGAAGGTGAGGGAAGGGTAGAAATTGGAAGCAAAGTGAATGAAATTATCTAGTTCAGGGCGAGAGCAGGAAACGGCACCGATACAGTCATCAATGTACCGGAAAATGAGGTGAGGGAGGGGACCTGAGTAGGACTGGAACAAAGAGTGTTCCACATATCCCACGAAAAGGCAGGCATAGCTAGGACCCATGCGGGTTCCCATAGCAACACCTTTGATTTGGAGGAAGTGAGTGGAGTCAAAGGAAAAGTTGTTCAATGTGAGAACATGTTCAGCCAGGCGGAGGAGGGTGGTGGTGGATGGGGACTGGTTGGGCCTCTGTTCAAGGAAGAAGCAGAGCACCCTCAGGCCATCCTGGTGGAGGATGGAGGTGTAGAGGGATTGTACGTCCATGGTGAAAAGGAGGCGTTTTCACTATCCCCTCTGACCTTCCCCTCTCTGACCCCGAACGATCAGTCCTTAGAAAAGGCCTAAGCTTCATCCCCTTATGCCCCCACCTCAATGAATTTCGAGCTCGGCATGATGCTGAGCTCTTTTTCCACCGCCTTCGTCTCCGTGCCCACTTCTTTGGCCAGGAGTCTTCCCCCCGCACGGCTGACCCTTTCTCCCGCTTTCAGAATTCTCATTCCACCTGGACCCCTCCCTTTGGCCTCTTACCCTCTCTAGATCTTTTCATTGCAAACTGCCGGCGTGACATCGGCCGTCTCCATTTCTCTGCTCCCCTCACTCACTCCAACCTACCTCCCTCTGAATGTGCAGCACTCCATTCTCTCAGATCCAACCCCAACATTGTCATTAAACCTGCTGACAAGGGTGCTGCTGTTGTTGTTTGGCGAACCGACCTCTACCTAGCGGAAGCTGAACGCCAACTCTCCGACACCTCCTCCTACCTCCGCCTGGACCATGACCCCACCCCCGAACAGCAAGCCACCGTTTCCAAGACTGTCACTGACCTCATCTCCTCTGGAGATCTTCCCCCCATGGCCGCCAACCTCATAGTTCCCCAACCCCGCACAGCCCGCTTCTACCTCCTTCCCAAGATCCACAAACAGAACCGCCCTGGTAGACCCATCGTTTCAGCCTGTTCTTGTCCCACGGAACTTATCTCTTCCTATCTCGACTCTATTTTTTCTCCCCTTGTCCAGTCTCTTCCCACCTACATCCGCGACTCTTCCGACGCCCTCTGCCACTTTAACAGTTTCCAGTTTCCTGGCCCCAACCGCCTCCTTTTCACAATGGACGTACAATCCCTCTACATTTCCATCCCCCACCAGGATGGCCTGAGGGCGCTCCACTTCTTCCTTGAACAGAGGCCCAACCAGTCCCCATCCACCACCACCCTCCTCCGCCTGGCTGAACTTGTTCTCACATTGAACAACTTCTCCTTTGACTCCACTCACTTCCTCCAAAATCAAAGGTGTTGCTATGGGAACCCGCATGGGTCCTAGCTATGCCTGCCTTTTCGAGGGATATGTGGAACACTCTTTGTTCCAGTCCTACTCAGGTCCCCTCCCTCACCTCTTTTTCCGGTACATTGATGACTGTATCGGTGCCGTTTCCTGCTCTCGCCCTGAACTAGATAATTTCATTCACTTTGCTTCCAATTTCCACCCTTCGCTCACCTTCACATGGTCCATCTCCGACTCTTCCCTTCCCTTCCTCGACTTCTCCATCTCCATCTCTGGGGATAGGTTAGTGACAAACATTCACTGCAAGCCCACTGACTCCTACAGCTACCTGGGCTACACTTCCTCCCACCCCGCCTCCTGTAAGGACTCTATTCCATTCTCCCAGTTTCTCCGTCTCCGCCGCATCTGCTCTGACGATGCCACCTTCCATACCAGTGCTTCTGACATGTCTTCCTTTTTCCTCAACCGAGGATTCCCCTCTACAGTGGTTGACACGGCCCTTGACCGTGTCCGTTCTATCTCCCGCACTTCTGCCCTCACCCCTGCCCCTCCCTCCCGGAACCACGACAGAGTTCCCCTTGACCTCACCTTTCACCCCACCAGCCTCCACATTCAACGGATCATCCTCCGCCATTTCCGCCACCTCCAGCGTGATCCCACCACCAAATGCATCTTCCCCTCACCTCCCCTTTCAGCATTCCGTAGGGACCGCTCCCTCCACGACATCCTAGTCCACTCCTCTACCACCCCCAGCACCCCTTCCCCCGGCACCTTCCCGTGCAAGCGCAGGAGATGCAACACATGCCCTTATACCTCCCCCCTTCCCACTGTCCAGGGCCCCAAACACCCCTTCCAGGTGAAACTGCGATTTACTTGTACTTCTTGCAATTTAGTATACTGTTTTCGCTGCTCACGATGTGGTCTCCTCTACATTGGGGAAACCAAATGCAGATTGGTAGACCGCTTTGCGGAACACTTCCGTTCAGTCCGTAAGGGGGACGCTGAGCTTTCGGTCGCCTGTCACTTTAATTCACCGCTCCACTCCCACTCAGACCTCACCGTCCTCGGCCTCTTGCATTGCTCCACAGAAGCTCAGCGTAAGCTCGAGGAACAGCACCTCATCTTTCGATTAGGCACTTTACAGCCCTCTGGACTCAACATAGAGTTCAACAATTTCAGATCATAACCTCGGCCCCTATCATATATATATATTTTTTTTATCCACACTCTTTGTCTGTCTTTTTGTCTTCTCCCCCACATGGCAGCTGTCTTTCATTCTGCCAGCGCAATTTACACTTCATCTCGAGCCATCCTTTGTTTCTTAACCTGTCCCATTACCATCTCCTTTTGCCTTGAATATCTCTTAATGTCTCTTAATGTCTCTTAACCTCTTCCGCCTTCTATCCTATCACAGACCTTCCCTTTTGTTCTTTCATCCCCTCCCCACTTTCCCAGCCTCTACACTTGCTTAAAAATCTGTTCCTTTTCCTGCTTTTTTCCAGTTCTGACAAAAGGTCATCGACCTGAAACGTTAACTCTGTTTCGCTCTTCACAGATGCTGCCTGACCTGCTGAGTATCTCCAGCATTTTCTGTTTTTATATCTATATTCTCTCCTTCCTACTCACATTTCAACATCCAATTACCAGTTACTGTAATTTTAACAAACACCATTGATTCAGGTCTGTTTCTCAATTCTACTGGCAAAGGACAATTCTAATTCTTATTCAAATCACAATGCTTAGCTCAAACCTCATTTGCAATTGCTTTTGTGGTTCAACTTCACAATTCAAATTTTTGAAATTCACATATGTACACTCGTTCCTTTTCCTCATCTCAGAGCCAATTCATAAATTACATGTTTTAACGGGGCTAACAATAAACTTACCTTATTGATCAGGGTTTGTAATGTATAAATGAGTGATAAAATTTTATTTTTCTATTTTTTAAAACTCTTTTGCTGCTAAAAGCAGGCCGTACGCCTGTTTTTACCAAGTGTAAGAAATTCACGGGCATTCAGCGGGCGGAAGTTGGGCAAAAAGTGCAACTCTCCACCCGCGGAGGCCCTTCTCCCGGGGATGCGGAGGATCTGTCGAGAGGCTTCTTGACAGATCGCAAGTTCCGGGTTTCAGCGCATGCGCTTCGCCTGCCTAAACCCGGAACTTGCGCGGCCCCTACGGGCGCGTACACACCTCGTAAAATACGGCCCTATGATTTGAATTGGAACAGCGCATAGTTACTTACCCTGGATAGTGGAAGAAAGAAATGGATTGACATATGAGCATGAATTAAGAAAACAGTCTAAAATGAAATCATAGCTGCTCATTGCAATTTGAAATGGCAGTGACTACAAGAATAAAAATAGCCATTTGAGGAGAGAAACCAGTTGTAATGTTAACTTAGACAATAATTACCTGTGGCAAATGAGATTTCAATGCTGGAATGAGTTTTAATGAAAAATAAAATTGGAGCTGTATTTGTGTTGAGAAATGGCAAATGATGTTAAATATAAATGGGGAATATAGAGATCACATTGAATTGTGGTTTGAATCAGAACAGTGCACATGCAATAGATTTGGAGAAATGGATTGATCGCTAGGGTCGAGTTAAGAAAAATCATGGGTTCAGTCAAAAGTGATGATTGGAATTTGAAACGAAAATTGGAAAAAGACTCAAAACACATGCTTGAAATGGGAACCAAAAGACAATTGAAATATGAATGCGGACACTAAAACGTTTTGCAATTGAGCGTTCAATTGAGCGATGTGATCTGAATACGGTATCAAAGTAAGATCTTGATTTTGGTTGGGGAGTCAATGGTAAAATGGCATTGGGTGTGAGTAGAATGTGGAGATGAAGAGAAAAATGTAAAGATGGTGTGGAGTTGGGATTGAGCACTGTGGCTTGAAATGAACGGTTTTGATTCAACTTCAAGTGAATCTCCGCCATTGTTTCTGATCCATTTTTGCTCTCTAGTGTGGAAGGGGCACTGACAAAGGCAGAGGGGAGGAGAAATGGATCCGAAAGTATGGCCGAGGTGTAGAAGAACAGATTGAAGTTGAGTAAACACTGCTCATTTCAATTTGAAAAGGTATTGGGTAAATGATATGAGGCCACAACTTTGAAATGGAAAAAAGTAGTTGGAATGTTAATTTGGACCATAAAAGCGATTGGCCGTGAGGTTGGGTTCAGCAATGTGATATGATCGAGGAAATTAGAGTTGTGACAAGTTTAAAATGTCTCCTTTATTTTCTGGGAAGACTGTCGCATGTCCTGTCGTGTGCCATTTCCACAGGGAATGGATTGGTTCTAGAATCTAAGGTGGTAAGTTTCATTGCATCCTAACTATGGAGGGAAAACCTAAATATCACGCTGAATTGGGAATTAACATAAGGACAGTGATAGAGACCCCCCTTTAACAGAGAATTGGATTGCAAGCTATGGTTGAATTAAGTACATTTTGATATTAAATTATAACTGTTAATTCCAATTTGAAATAGTAATAAGAAAATATGATTGCATATTTCAAAAGCAAAAAGCAGTTGGAATGCAAATTTGGACCATGGAAGTCTTTGCAAATGAGTTTTGAATTGAAAAAGACGATTTTAATGGCTGACCGCAATCTGAGTTTGATTTGGGTGTAGAATGATTGATAAATGGCAGTGATTCTGAGATTGGGTGCAGGGTGTAGACATCAGGTTGAATTGTGAATGAAGAAGAACCTGCATTTATATAGCGCCTTTCACAACCTCAGGACTTCCCAAAGCGCTTTACAGCCAATTAAATACTTTTTGAAGTGTAGTCACTGTTGTAGCACCAACCTGTGCACAGCAAGCTCCACGGACAGCAATGAGATAATGACCAGATAATCAGTTTTTTTGTGATGTTGGTTGAGGGATAAATATGTGCAATGAGAGTGGGAAGAACACCCCAGCTCTTCTTTGAATAGTGACATTGGATCTTTTACATCTACCTGAGAGGGCAGACAGGTTTAATGCCAAGATCAAAGGAAGATGGTTGTGGTAATTGAAGGTCAATCATCACAGCCCCAGGACATCGCTGCAGGAGTTCCTCAGGGCAGTGTCCTTGGCCCAACCATCTTCAGCTGCTTCATCAATGACCTTCCCTCCAACATAAGGTCAGAAATGGGATGTTCGCTGATGATTGCACAGTGTTCAATGCCATTCACAACTCCTCAGATAATGAAGCAGTCCATGCCGCATGCAACAAGACCTGGATGACGTTCAGGCTTGGGCTGATAAGTGGCAGGTAACATTCGCGCACCGAAGTGCCAGGCAATGACTATCTCCAACAAGCGAGAGTCTAACCACCTCCGCTTGACATTCAACGGCATTACCATCGCCGAATCCCCCACTATCAACATCCTGGGGGTCACCATTGACCAGGAACTTAACTGGACCAGCCACATAAAATATTGTGGCAACAAGAGCAGGTCAGAGGCTAGGTATTCTGAGGCGAGTGTCTCACCTCCTGACTCCCCAAAGCCTTTCTACCATCTACAAGGCACAAGTAAGGAGTGTAATGGAATACTCTCCACTTGCCTGGATGAGTGCAGCTCCAACAACACTCAAGAAGCTCGACACCATCCAGGACAAAACAGCCCGCTTGATTGGCACCCCATCTACCACCTTAAACATTCACTCCCTCCACCACCGGCGTACCGTGGCTGCAGTGTGTACCATCTACAAGATGCACTGCAGCAATTCGCCAAGGCTTCTTCGGCAGCACCTCCCAAACCCGTGACCTCTTCCACCTAGAAGGACAAGGGCAGCAGGCGCATGGGAACACCATCACCTCCAAGTTCCCCTCCAAGTCACACACCATCCTGACTTGGAAGTATATCGCCGATCCTTCATCGTCACTGGGTCAAAATCCTGGAACTCCCTACCTAACAGCACTGTGGGAGTACCTTCACCATAAAGGACTGCAGCGGTTCAAGAAGGCGGCTCACCACCACCTTCTCAAGGGAAATTAGGGATGGGCAATAAATGCTGGCCTTGCTAGCGACGCCCACATCCCATAAATGAATAAAAATGTCTCAACCGAAAGTTGGCACCTCATATAGTTCTGCACTCCCTCAGTACAGCACTGAAGTGCCAGTATAGATTATGTGCTCCAGTCTTTGGAGTGGGACTTGAACCCACAACCTTCTGACTCAGAGGCCAGAGTGCTACCACTGAGCCAAGGCTACCTGCCGTCTGCGATTTGAATTAGAACAGTGCATGGCGAATGCCGATTCACATGGAATGAGGAAATAGTTGGAAGAATGATTTAAAGTTGAATCAAAACTGCTGGTTGTAATCTGGCCAGATAGAGGCTGTATTCTCTATGTGGTGATGCAGTTTTAAATTTGCCCAATAGATGGCATATCCTCTGGTTACATTGAGTTACATCGAGCTCAATGTGCCCTTTATGGTGCGCGGCTGCACAGTGCTCCAGGGATCCTGTGTAGCCAGCTTGCTGGCTTTTCAATGCAAAAACCGTGCACGTGCGGTATTTTGAATGGCCCTTAAAGGGGCCACGCGGCGGCAAAAAAAATTACAGGGAACATTGAGCGAGCCTACGGCGCAGAAACAGACCATTCGGCCCAACTGGTCCATGCCGGCTTTTATGCTCCATGCGAGCCTCCTCCCACCCCTCTTCATCTCACCCTATCAGCATACCCTTCTATTTCTTACTCCCTCATGTGTTAATCTAGCTTCCTCTTAAATACATCTATTCTAGTTGCCTGAACTATTCCTTGTGGTAGTGAGTTCCACATTCTCACCACTCTCTGGGTAAAGAAGTTTCTCCTGAATTCCCTATTGGATTTAATGGTGACTATCTTATACTTAAGACCTCTAGTTTTGGTTTAGCATAACTTCTCTACTTTTCAATTCTATCCCTCTAGAAATTAAGCCCAGTGCTTAGCTTTTTATAATGGCTTTATTAAACTGTGTCGCTACTTTTAGTGATTTGTGCATCTCTACCCCAGATCCCCTTGCTCCTCTACCCCATTTAAACTTTTATTATCCAAGCAGTATGTGGCCTGCTTATTCTTCCTACCAAAATGTAACACCTCACACTTAGCTATAATTCATTTGCCAATTACACACCCATTCTGAAAGTTTATTAATGTCTTCTTTTATTTTTTCGCATTTTTTCAGTATTAACTACACCTCCCAATTTGGTGTCGTCCACAAATTTAGAAATTGTGCTTCCAATTCCCGAGTCCAAATCGTCAATGTAAATGGTGAACAACAGCACCGATCCCCGTGGAACACCACTTCCCACCTTTTGCCAGTCTGAGTACCTGCTCTTAAGCCCTACTTTCTGCTTTCTGTTTTGTAGCCAGCTTGCTACCCATTCTGCTATCTATCCACTGACACCACATGCTCTGACCTTAGTCATGAGTCCACTATGCGGCGGTTCCTTACCAAAGGCCTTTTGAAAAATCCATTCCCGTTCCCTCATTCCTATCTGCACATGCCATTTATCAGCCATGTTGGAAACCAGACCGAGAAATCCTGAACCATCCGAGGTAAAGCTTATTGGAAAAGGAAGGATATGCCTGGAGAGTTCGTCAGGCAATATTTGTTCTTATTTTCCTTGTTGTTTTGAGCCCAGTTTGGAATATGTTGAATTGTTACAATTAAGAAAAGAGTGAAGCCTTGTTGCATAAAGCAACAGGCAAATTATTTGGTTTGATGTTTAAATACAGAGTGTAATTCCATGATTATCTAAAAATGTAGTACATTACAAGTTCTTGGGTCTGCTTTAGATATTCTCTGGGGTACAGTGGTGCTGTAAGTAAGTGGTCCAAGTGTCCTACATTCTGTAGTGTCGGTACTACCCAATATCTTTTCCAGTCTAACACATTTGCTTTTATTTTTATTGTGTTTTTTTCCTTCATCTATTCTGACTGCAAACCTAATTATTGCATGATCATTGGCCCCAAATATTTCCCTACCTTCAGGTCAGTTATTTGTTTCAGTATATTAATCAGAACTAATATCAGTCCAGTATTGTATCTTTCCCCATTGAACTTGTAATGGTCTGTTTTAGAAAACAGTCCTCAATACATTTTAACCACCATTGTTGGCATTCTGCCGGGCTGCCTCTGGACAGTTAAGTCCCCTCCTTACATCACAGCCCCATTACTTCTGCAAACTCCTTTGATCGTCTGCCATCTCTTCCCTCTATTTCTGTCGCACTATTTGCCAATCATCACGGACAGTCAGTATTGCTGCAGGTCTTTTTCTATTTCTCAATACAATCCAGAGAAACTGCAGAATGTCCCTCCTTTTAATGCTGCAATCATTAGTTGGTAATGCCATTCTCTTTCCTTTTTATGTTTGCAATTACTTCTGTAAAGCTTAAAGTCGGGAATGTTTCAGTCCTGAAGCTGTGCTTGAATCAAAGCTGTGATGTTACACAACATGCCTCTCAAAGTAATCAGTGCTTCAGTTTTATACAAGGACACTTCAACCCTGACCTATTTTTCTTCCTTCTCACTTCTATTTTTCCTTATTCATTCCTCGACTACACTTATCCATGACCTCCCAACTACTCTAAGGTAATTTTCTGCATACCACTCCTTGTGCTCAATACCTGTACCAGTCGGGCATGTAGAGATGTTGTAAATGGTAAATAAGAACTGAGGTTTGAATAAGAACAGTGCCCAGAGAGTCCTTTTAACAGTGGAATGGAGAAATGGACTGGAAGCTGTGACTGAGTTAGATTGCACGGTCTGAACATAAATCACAGCAGGTTGAACTGGTGATGGGAAGAAAGAATGAAAATGCATGTTTGAAAAGGGTCACGATGTGAATTTTGACCATAAAACACATCACAAGTGAGTTTTGATTTGAAGAATACGATTTCAATCTTGGGGTATGTGCTGTGTTTGAGTCGGTGACTGGACTGATTAGAACCTCAGGTAGTAAAATGGGATTGAGTTTTAAGTGGAAATGAGGTACACGGAGATTATGTTGAATTCTATCATTTGATCCAGAGGAATTATCCCTTGACAGTGGAATGGAACGAGGCTCCGAAACCATCGTTCAGCACTTCTGCCTCACAAATTGAGCCATCGCTCCTGAATTCCCTCCAGCACGCCCGCCCTGCACAGAAGGACCTCTTGTGCTTGTTGCAGCTGGATGCCATCCTCTTCTTCGACTTCTGCCGTGATACCTCCAGCGGGACAAGTTTACTGTCAGACATGGGCGAGTTTACCTGGCAGAAAACTCTGTCTCCTTCCTGGCTCCACCGGGAGGCCTGGGGTGGAGTGCAGTGGAGGCAAACCTTTATTTGAGCCACTTCGCCTTGTCCATGTGTCCATTCTGTGTCCGGGGTGAAAGAGTCTGCCACGTATGTCTGCAATGCCAGAGGCTGCACCCCCTCTTTCACTATCAGAAGAGGTTGCTCCTCAACTTTTGATTCCGCCTCTTCCCAACATTGTTTATCTTTGATCACCGAGTGCAGGGCGAACAGATTACATAAAATTACATAGCGTCTGCAGCACAGAAGCAGGCCATTCCATGGTCTATGCCGGCGGTTATGCTGCACACGAGCCTCCTCCCACCTCACTTCCTCTCACCTTATCAACATATTAAGATCGAAGAATGTCTGGTAGATCTGCCCCTGGACCTGGAGAATTCCACTGTGGACAGGCCCAGGGTGCACAAGATCACTGGGGGGGGAGGGTCTCTCCCAACTACTTGCCTACGTTTAGATCTTTGAGAAGTGTCTGGGTGACCATGGGAAACCACAATGGGTTATTCACTGGTGCGCTAGGACATTTCCATGACTGGTGTGCTCTGTGGGATAGCGATTGCTTCCTTTGTCCAAATTACACTACTGTCATTTATATATTTTTTTACTGACATGCATTCTTAGGTTGGAAGGACAGGTGTGGGATTCTGAATATCCTGACTGGGAGGTCCTCTTCTCTTATAATCACCAGGACATTGAAGCTGCTCTCTTTGTCCATTGCTACTCTGTCATTTCTGTACTTCAATTCATCTTAAAGAATTGGAGCTGCACATTGAAGCAGGGTTATCCAATCATGTAATGTGATGATGTTCTGGATGGACGATATTAAATGGAGCAGAAGCTTGATCCAAACCTATTCTGTGATCACGAACGACTTTCAGAGCAACATTTTTCAGGACTCTTTATTGAGTTCTGGCCATAGAAATAGGGGGAAAAAAATTAGATCTTGCTTCTTTAAAACAATTCCCAATCTCAGAGCAAGGTGAGACCGTTGACAGCTGCACTACTCAGAGACAACCCCAGTATTCGCTCCTTCCTACTCCCATTTGAACCCGAGCAGTAGTGCAACACGGGCTGTATTGGATCGGCCGCCCGTTATACTCCCCGCCTGATAATCAGTTCCATTGACTTCAACAGAACTGAATATCGAGCAGGGCCTATGGCAAGCGGCCCGTGCGGTACTGCCCGTTTAGCAGCCCCGCTCTGGTCGATTTCACCCCCATACAGTGGAAAACAAACTCTAATCAGTTGTAAATGGCTGGGCTCAGCATCGAAATGCAGAGCACTGGGCGTCACTCTCTGTGTTAGGAACCGTCCCAGACACAGAAAGGAAAGGAAATGAACCGCTGGGAATCTGAAATAAAGCCAGGCGATGCTGGAAATGCACAGCAGGTTAGTCAGCATCGTAACGGGAAAGGACTTTGTTGAAGTGTTGTCACTGTTGTAATGCAGGAAACGCGGGAGCCAATTTTCACACAACAAGATCCCACAAAGAACAATGAGACACATGACCAGATCATTTTTTTTAGATGTTGGTTGAGGGATAAGTACGGGCCAGGACACCGGGGAGAACTCCCCTGCTCTTCTTCAAATGATGGGATCAGTTACGCTCACCTGAGAGGGCAGTCAGGGTCTCGGTTTAACTTCTCATCCAAAAGACGGCACCTCTGACAGTGCAGCGCTCCCTCAGTACTGCACTGGGGTGTCAGCCTAGATTACATGCACAAGTCTCTGGAGTGGGACTTGAGCCCACGACCTTCTGACTCAGAGGCGAGAGTGCTACCCACTGAGCCACAGCTGACACCTAAATTGTATTTGGGCTTTGGGAGGGCGAGGGGTTGCAATTCCACAGAGACCAGAAACTCTACAGTAACCCACCCCTAGGTGGCTATCCTTTGCGAGTGAGTCTAGTGAGTCTTTAGCGAGCTAGTGGACTGCGGAGGGCATCAGGGCCGAGCACGTGCATCCACACAATTTCTAGCGGGTGGCACTGGACGCCCATCAGGATGGATGTTCTTTTTTTTGAAAAATCGTTCCAAGTGGACAGCATGGATGGCCGAGATTTCTTTACTGCTCGTGCACCCGGCTGCTGTGAGCGGCTCTTATTGCATGTTTTACTGCTGTCACTTTCAGTGTGGTCCATTATTACATTAACTCTCGCCAACCTCACTTGTCAGGCTCTGGCTGTTTTTGCCCTTGCTTTCTGTGGCCCAATTGCACGCATTATTTCTACGCTGGAGCACCGTGTGACGGCTTGGAGTGTGACAGCAAGCTTAATCTTACAGAAACTACACACACAAGAGGCACCATTGAAGGGGATGAGCTGACTGTCACAGCTTCTCGGGCCATTAACAGCTCATGTGTTTTCCACGGAGAACAACACAATTAACAATTTCCTCGGCATTTTACTGTTCCAATGAATTCTTTAAACGTTCCATTATCCTGGATGATATAATTGTTCTGCAATAAAAACCGTTCAACTGCAGAGTTTGAGAAGTTTGCTTTGGTACTTTATGAAATTTTATTTTAAGGGGAAATGCACAGTTAAGACCTGTGGGCTTTAAAAGCTAGTGTCGATTTGAGTAAGCAATTACTGCACAGAGCCATTAGTCTGCTCTTTTTTTAGCCCACATTATTATTGCTCTACTGCTCTGGGTCTCTGCTCCTACCTGATTTCCTTTGTTTTAAATAGTGTCTAAGCCTGCATTTCATTTGGCGCTCATTTTGCTCGGATGAATTTTTGTTCTTGTCAAGGGCGCGAGGTGTCAGGGAGTGAATGAAGCGACTGTACCACTCATTGCCCATGCCCGTGACTGGCAGCCTGGGTCCTGGTGGCGCGCAGAGCTCTGCTACGATAATGGGTTACGCGGCCTACTTCTGTGCCTTCCCAGCCCACGGTATATGTCGGGAAATTGCGGATCGCCAGCCCGCGAGTTTTACCCCTGTTTGTTTTAATGTGTGGGAAACCGTGGGCCGAGGTTCCACAGTCTCACAACGAGCACTCCCGAATATTTGGAATTTTTACCCTAGCAGGCCTTAACCCCGGCTTCAGAGGACCACCACCAGCCCCCCCGCACACCCCCCCACTGTCGGGTTATACACCGTGCGGGCCTCCCCCTGATGTTAAAATCACGTCGCAGCACCGAAGACCTCATCAGGCCGTGACTTTTGAATTTAAAGCAGGCCGTCGCTTGCCTGTAGCGGGAGATGAAATGGCGCCAGGCGGGAACGGAGTGACCTCAGGCCGATAAGTGGACTCGGCCTAATCTTAACCCCCTTACCCCGCTCCATTCTCAGTGGGGGAAGGGGATTAAGATTGTTGGTGCGCTGTGGAATTAATATAAGTAACAACAATTCCGGGTTCGACTCACCTCTCTTACCCACACACTGCTCAATTGTGGGTCATTGTTGGGGAAGATGCTGAGCAGAGGTTAACAGGGAAAGAATGAACGGTTCCTGGACTGGCATCGTGCCCCTCTGCTGTTTACATGCACGGACGTCGGGTGCAGCTGCTGGCACATGTGCCCCGGGGCAACAGGTGTGCTCGTGTGTAACTGAACACCAAATGAACCAACCTCTGCATGGAAACATCATTCTTTTTTAAAAAATGGGGCACTGAGGAGGAGAGATTCAGCCCCTTTCAAAAATCACCACAAAAAAACAATGACCAATTCAGAAAAGTAAATTCCAATTGGGATTGTCACATATTACCCTCACTTCAGCCATTTTTGTATGAGTTGTACGGAATGCCTTTAACGTTTGGTTTGTCATTTTTCCTGAGCAGATTCCACCCTACCCGCCCAAGCCCACAGATACTGAGGCCAATTGTAGCACCACTACAGCCGGCTGAGATCAGCTGACAGCACAGACTGGGCATCGAACCTTGGGCTTTCCTCCGACTGCACCAGACTGTGGATCTCCCGATGAGCCAATGGGGAGCCATTGCTGTCACATGATACAGGACTAACGTTTACCAATAGTGGCCTTAAAAATACTGAGCCAGTTATTGGGAGTTGGGTTCTATCAACTCCAGGACACTGCCTATTGACCAGCCAGCCTGGCTCAATGGCAGGGTTGACCTTTCACTGGCGGCTGGGATCTTTCCAGCTCAGCTTCAGTAAACCCTGCAAGTCAATGCCCTAATGGGGAGGATGGCCCTGGCTGGACGCGTGGTACCAGGGTTACCAGTTCTCTGTGTTGGTAAATTGCATGGTTTTAGCTGATTAAACTCCAGCAGCACTCCTGCACGCACTTGGGTTCCCTAAGGTTGGATTCTTGCCTACCTGCTCCTAAATTCGCTAGGATTGGGAAAGTGTCCCGATGTTCCTTCATTAAATAAACTCTCAAACTCCCAGTTCCCTTTCTGATAGCCCTCCAGCCATTGCAACACCTCTTCTGTAGTTGTAACTGTTCCCTTCCTCTGCCTTCAACATCCTTGTACCTATCAAATCACTCTCTGTCTCTCATCCCTGCAATTCCACAGTACAGTCCCCACCTTTGCTCCCGAGAGCCCCAACAGCATACCTGCCATTCAAAGCGCGATGCAAGTCAGCGTGCGAGACCTGCTGAATGTTACACTGAGGGTCAGTGAGAGCCTGGGAGAACGGCACTAAGCCTGACAGTAAGGGATTGGGAGTCTGGCAGTAGGGCATTGAGAGTCTGGGAATAGGAGACTGAGAGCCTGGGATTGAGATTGGACCTGTAGGGAGAGGTTGGCTGAGGTTGAAAGTGGAAGAGAACGAGTGTGAGAACATGAAAATGGCTGAGGTTGAGAAGCTGAATTAAACAGGCACACAGAGAATGGATAGTCTAGGCATATAGAATTAGGGAAAGAGTTATAAATTAAAGTAAAACGGTTTGAAGGGAAGAACTATAGAGTAGGAGTTAAGGGAGTTTCTCAAAGTGGTTGAAAGTGGGTAACAGTGTCCCACTTGGTTCTGTTCCGGGACCGTTTCCGTTTACTGCGTATTTTCAATGATTTGGATAAAGGGCAACTGGGAGTGGAGGCCAAATTTGCAGACGATATTAAAATAGGAGGCATTGTAAATAATTCTGAGGACCAATAGAAGTTGCAAGGGGATGGTGGAATGGGCAAAATTGTGGCAGTTAGAATTCAATGTTAATAAGTGTGAGGTGGTTAAAACAGTCATATACGGTGTTGGAGAAAGGCTGGGTGTTGTGGAAAGCAGAGGGATTTGGGACTTCAGCTTCACCAGACATTAAAACCAGCACCACAAGTAGATAAGGCCATAAAAAAGCTAATGGAATACTGGGTTTTATGAGAAGAGGTATTGAATATAAAAGTTGCGACGTAATGGTGAATTTATATGAAATCTTAGTAAGACCACAGTTAAAGAAAAGAAAGAGATGCATTTATATAATGCCATTCACAACATCCTAAAACCTTTTAAAGTCAATTAAGTACTTTTTGAAGTGTAGTCACTGTTGCAATGTAGGAAATTTGGCAGCCAATTTGCACACAGCAAGCTCCCACAAACAGCAATTAAATAAATGACCAGATAACCTGTTTTTTTTAGTGATGTTGGTTGAGGGATAAATATTGACCAGAAAACCAGGGAGAGCTCCCCTGCTCTTCAAATAGTGCTATGGGATCTTCTACATCCACCTGAGAGGGCCTTGGATTAATGTCTCATCTGAAAGATAGCACCTCCAACAGTGCAGCACTCCCTCAGATTTTGTGCTCAAGTCTCTGGAGCAGGACTTGAACCCACAATCTTCATTGATTCAGAAGTGAGAGTGCTACTACTGAGCCACAGCTGACACATTTGGAGTGCTATGTACAGTTTTGGGATCCACACTCCAGGCAGTATGTTGTGGCAACAGAGTATAGCGCAGATTCACGAAGGCACTGCCTGGTATGAGGAAACAGAAATATGAAGAAAAGCCTGAAAAAATTGGGGCTGCTTCCATTGAACGGAGGGGATTATGGCGTGATTTGATAGAAGTGTTTAAAATAATGAAGGGATGGGACAGAGTGGATCGAAACAGATTGTTTCCAGTGGTTGAGGGCCTAGAAAGAGGGCACAAAGAGGCGACTGAACTTACTGTAAAGAACAAGGATGCATGATATTCGGGAAGTAAATTGTACTGTCGTATGCGGAGAGCACAAATTGTAATTGTAAAATGGTGTTAAATAATCCAGACCCATTCAGTAAAGTTTTGTTCTTTAACAGTTGTCCAGTTGGTACTTAAGGACATTAATAGCAGCTCACACCCAGGAGTGCAGGTACTGGACAAGAACTGTGTGTCTACCATTATCATAGAATGATACGGTACAGAAAGCAGCCAATCGCTCCAGCAGGCCTGTGCCATTAGATGCCAATCACTTGTTATTTGAATGCAGACACTCGCCGGTTTATTTTAAATCAGTTAATATCTCCATTAAAGTGATGCGAATGCACTAAATGTTCAGCATTGATATCACCAGTAGTAATTTCTAGGCTGTTGTCATTAACAGAGCTGGCCAAGAGGTGTCACTGAGACTGACGGTGTGAGAGGCTGATCAGCATTGGTCCAAGTCGTGCAAACCTTTCGCCTTTTGAACTGTGCATCAACTAAAGGAACAGAGGAGCACTCCAATTCCCTCAACGGGACAAAAATGCTTCACTTTTGTGTCTGTTTTTGAAGTAGTTTGAAGTTGAAATGCTGAAATGATTAGAAGGTCACTTCCCTAATCTGTGACCATGAAAAACAAAACCCCAATTCAGCTGGAGTCTAACTTTCAGGAGGGTCCAGCCACAAGAATATTAAATCCATCAAGAAATTACACTCCTTGGATAAAGTATAAAAGAAATGACAAATGGATACGAGCAGATTTAATTTATCCAATTAAAGTGTGACATTCTGTGAATGGTCCAGTTAATTAATTGGTGCTAGAGCCGCATAATTAGTGAGCAACACCCACCAACGGCAATTTATTCTGAATTTTAATTTAAGTAAAAATATTCAAAGAAAGCCAGAAGAATTAGACAGGAAATAAAAGGATGTTAAATGTAATTGGGATTTAGTTTAATTGCTTAATTGTTAAACTTGGTTCTGATGTTGAAGCTCCATTTTTTAATAAAAAAATATTCACCCAGTAAACACTTTCCCTAAAATAGGACTGGGTCACATCCCCTGGTGGTTCATGGAGTTTATTCATTTAGTGGGGGAGTCACGAGGATCAGAAAGGTCCTATGCCCAATCCCCAGCCTCTGCTGAAGCCATTCTCCCTGTGTGAACCTGGACAGTAGGCTACTGACTGTGGGGATCAGTATAGCTGAGCCCAATCCACACACACTGGATAATGATCAGGAACCCTAGGTCATTTCCACCCCCACCACCCCCCGCCCCCCAACTCCCTGACCTGGCTGAGATTAGTCAGATCAGCACAGAGCAGGAATCATAAATGGGGCCATAAGTATAAGATAGTTACTAATAAATCTAACAAGGAATTCAGGAGAAACTCCCATATTCAGAGAATGGTGAGAATGTGGAACTCGCTACAAGGAGTGGTTGAGGCGAATAGCATAGCTTCATTTAAGGGGAAGATAGATAAGCACAGGAGGGAGAAAGGAATAGAAGGATATGTTGATAGGGTGAGATGAAGTAAGGTGGAGGAGGCTTGTGTGGAGCATGAAAACTGGCATGGACCAGTTGGGCTGAATGGCCAGTTTCTGTGCTGTAAAATTCTATGTAATTTTGTGTAATTCTATGAATCAAACCCAAGCCTTCTAAACCTGAAGAAGAGTAGGGAAGACAAGTGTCCAAAAGGCTGATATTTAGAGATATTTAGTGGACGAGACTCATATACATATAAATTCAAGTGTAGCCATTGACCAAATAATATTACCCATAATTACTCCTGGGTAACTAAAAAGCTAAGACTTGTTCAAAATGCAGCCGCAAAGACAGTCAAAAGCAGTTTTGACTAAGTTCTGATAACAAACAGCCATAGGCTGCGAGTGAAGGTTAAATTGCTAAATAACATATTATGATGCTAAGTAGAAATTAGAATTCACTTAACAAAATGAATTGCAAAGATATTTAAAAGATAATTAGTATAAGGAACATAAAATGAGAGAGATCATGGAGTTAAGGTATTTATTTGGTGGATTAAAGTGAGATAGTCTGGATAACTCAAGACTAGTGAAACAGCGCTGATATGGGCCCTTGGTGTAGAAAGGCCTTGTACCAGGGAGGCTATGAAATGAAAGAGATATGGTAAATTCCAATGTGGTGAAAAGCTATAAACAAGATAACATGACAGCGAGGAAGAGTTAGTGGAAATGTACTGGAAAAGGAGTGGCCAAGATGCTACCCTTAGTCTGAGTGACAATGGTATTTTGACCATTAGAACCAATTAAAGAAGGTGATTTTGTTAAAGACCATATCTGGACACTGGTCAAACGAACTGTTGATAAGAAAAGGGTTAAAACCTCGATACTCAAAGAACAACTTTACTTACTGCGAGAACAAAGGAACAGACTTAAGACGACATCATCTGTGTCCGAGAGGTTCCAGAGACCAAGGGCTGTGAGCTACTCATTAAAACTATCACCTTTTGTTAAGTATTGATTACGCTGTAAGCTTAATAAATCTTGATCTATTGCTCAAACATACTGGCTGCTGCCTATTGGTGTCTTGTCCAAGAACTCAGAGATCATTAAGATCTTACACAAGATAATGGTGGTGAAACCAAGATTTCAGGAGGAAGGGAAGAATGAGAGAGGCCAAGAGGCCCACATAGAGTCATAGATAGAGTCATAGAGTTATACAGCACAGAAAGAGGCCCTTCGGCCCATCGTGTCCGCACCGGCCATCAAGCCCTGTCTATTCTAATCCCATTTTCCAGCACTTGGTCCGTAGCCTTGTATGCTATGGCATTTCAAGTGCTCATCTAAATGCTTCTTGAATGTTGTGAGGGTTCCTGCCTCTACCACCCTTTCAGGCAGTGAGTTCCAGATTCCAACCACCCTCTGGGTGAAAAAGTTTTTCCTCAAATCCCCTCTAAACCTCCTGACCCTTACCTTGAAACTATGCCCCCTTGTTATTGACCCCTCTACTAAGGGGAAAAGTTCCTTTCTATCTACCCTATCTATGCCCCTCATAATTTTGTACACCTCAATCAGGTCCCCCCTCAGCCTTCTCTGCTCTAAGGAAAACAACCCCAGCCTGTCCAGTCTCTCTTCATAGCTGAAGCGCTGCAGCCCAGGTAACATCCTGGTGAATCTCCTCTGCACCCTCTCCAATGCAATCACATCCTTCCTATAGTGTGGTGACCAGAACTGCACACAGTATTCCAGCTGTGGCCTAACTAGCGTTTTGTACAGCTCCATCATAACCTCCCTGCTCTTATATTCTATGAGAAGTCGCACAACACCAGGTTATAGTCCAACAGTTTTATTTGAAATCACAAGCTTTCGGAGCGCTGCTCCTTCGTCACCTGGTGTTGTGCGACTTCTCACATTTGTCCACCCCAGTCCAACACCGGCATCTCCACATCATGGCTTATATTCTATGCCTCGGCTAATGAAGGCAAGTATCCCATATGCCCTTTTAACCACCTTATCTACCTGTCCTGCTGCCTTCAGGGATCTATGTACATGCACACCAAGGTCCCTCTGATCCTCTGTCCTTCCTAGGGTCCTACCATTCATTGTGTATTCCCTTGCCTGGTTAGTCCTCCCAAAATGCATCACCTCACACTTTTCAGGGTTAAATTCCATTTGCCACTCTTCTGCCCATCTGACCAACCCGTCTATATTGTCCTGTAGCCTGAGGCTTCCCTCCTCGCTATTTACCAGCCCACCAATTTTCGTGTCATCTGCGAACTTACTGATCATACCTCCTACATTCATATCTAAATCATTAATGTACACTACAAACAGCAAAGGACCCAGCACCGATCCCTGCGGTACACCACTGGACACAGGCTTCCAATCACAAAAACAACCTTCGACCATCACCCTCTGCCTCCTGCCACTAAGCCAATTTTGAATCCAATGTGCCAAGTTGCCCTGGTTCCCATGGGCTCTTACCTTCTTGACCAGTCTCTCATGCGGGACTTTGTCAAAAGCCTTACTGAAGTCCATGTAGACTACATCAACTGCACTACCCTCATCCACACACCTAGTCACCCCCTCAAAAAATTCAATCAAATCGGTTAGACATGATCTCCCCCTGACAAAGCCATGCTGACTATCCTTGATTAATCCTTGCCTCTCCAAGTGGAGACTAATTCTGTCCCTCAGAATTTTTTCCAATAATTTCCCTACCACTGATGTTAGGCTCACTGGCCTATAATTCCCTGGTTTATCCCTACTACCCTTCTTGAATAATGGTACTACATTAGCTGTTCTCCAGTCCTCTGGCACCTCCCCTGTGGCCAGAGATGTTCTGAAAATTTGTGCTTAAACAAGAAGGAAATTGAAGTCAGGGATTGTGCAGATATCGACTCAGTTGATTTTCTCATTGATTTCCTCGATTGAAATATGAACCCAGGTGATCCAGAGAGACAGATTAAAGTGATTACGATCCAGTTAATAAGTGGAAAACTGCCTCCTTGGTGGCTTTGTTGGTAAGGACAGGATATAGGCTGAGCTGTCCCCTTAGAATGTCCCATGTTCGATTTCCAGTCTCTGCTGGATTAACAGTTCTTGGCTAAAGAGGCTGTAAGGGCATTACAATTGGGTTGGAGAGGGGAAAAGAATTAGACACAGTTTCAGCTCCTGCTGGCTGTCCATGGACCTCCTGCTTTGCGATCTCTGACTTTTTATACTTGGCGTCAGCTTGTCTCAGTTGGTGGCACTCCTGATTCTGAGTAGGAGCTTGGTGGGTTCAAGCCCCAACCCAGAACTTGAGCACATACACCCTGAATTTCCCCGTTATGCTGGGCTATTGCTCCTCAACCCAAAGCCCGACAGTATCCAGTTTGCCCCTTGGGTGGGGGGGGGGGGCGGTGGGGCGAATGGGAGGGGAAGGGAGTTCACTACTTAACTGCATGTTATTCAATTGCACCATCAATATAAAAATCTTTAGTGCAGAACATTCAGCAACTGATAATAAGCACAAAGACAGGGACCAAAGGAGGATTTGTGTAACTTGGCCAATAAACTACCACAAATCATTGTAACCGTGGAGATGTTAATACAGTTTCCTTAAAAATTCAGTTTAAGTTACGTTGTGCCATTTTTTTTATGTGCCCATGAAAATAATGACTCTTTATTAGTCTTCCTTTCCTGGAATACATTTGTCAAATGCAATACCCGTGTTCCAGTGACTGCCAGAATGTATGTAATTGATGCCTCATGCATGACCTTTAATATCTTGTAACACATTTCTCTAGCCCCAGAGTAATTTTATAACTCTGTCTGCTTTCAATCCTCCTCCTCTCCCCTCCTCTCAAGCCAACAGCTTCTTGGCTGTGATATTGAAATCCTTTAGCTGAAGATTTAAGATCAATAATAATGGGCTGCAAATGTACATTTGTTTCATTCAAGCTCGTAGAGCTTTCTTCACACAAAGGGTAGTGGAAGTCTGGAACTCTCTCCCCCAAACCACTGCTGAGGCTGGGTATTTAGGGTTGTGGAGTTAAGATACAGATTAGCCATGATCTAATTGAATGACGGAACAGGCTCGAGGGGCTGAATGGCCTACTCCTGTTCCTATGATCTTATGAGCTGGAGACATATTTAACTCCACAGGGTTGATTTTCACGTGTGGTATATATCGGAGTTTGGGGGGGGAAGGGGGGGGGGGGTGGGTGGTGGGGGTGGCTGTGGTTCCGCTCACCCAATGATGTCTGCGGCAGGCCCGATCAGTATTCGAGATCAGGCCTCATTCACATTGAGCTGCCAACGCTAATCACTCTACTTATAGGCCGCTTGCCGTTTGGCTGCCTTGCCGGATTTCCTGCCCTCCCAATCACAATGGACCTCCTGCAGCACCTGAAAAGTGAGGGGTGCAAGTGTCGGGATTGAATCGGGAGCAGAAGGTAAGTTTTGTAGCAGCCACAGCAGCCTTTACAGCTCAAAACACACAAGAGACTCCAGAAAACATGTGCCTGACTTGTATTTCTTTGATTGCAGCCTTTTAAGTCAAGTGGCTGCCTCCTGACTTGTATCACCCATGGTTTGTGAGACAAAAATGGCACTGGGGTCCTAAATGTGTCCTTTGACCCCTATTTTACATACATTAATTGTTTCAGGTGGGAGGACTGGGTGACTCATTTCAGATCAGGTGGTCCTCCAGCGGTAAGTCAAAATATTTCCCCCCCCGCCGATTTTCGTCCCACGAATGCCCCATTTATTTTAGGTGTGAACAGGGATCTGATCAGATCTGATCAGAACTGATCAAAAATCGGAAAAGAAAGGTTGCATAGCTTAATAAGCAAATGGGCATATGTACAATAACAGTAAAATCTGTGTGCTGGGGCACACTGCTTTGAATGTAATGAAAGTCAAACTCAGGTTATTAATACTCTGCTATGAAACTATTCAGGTAAACATGACTAACAGTCTAAGATAATTGGCCACTGTGCGCATATATGGAATTTAAGGTCATTGACAATGATACCCAGCTAGTGGGTAGCACACTTGCCTCTGAGTCATGAAGGTTGTGGATTCATAGTCCCACTCCAGCAATGTGAGCACATAAAGCTAGGCTGACACTCCAGTGCAGTGCTGAGGGAGTGTATCACTGTTGGAGGTGCCGTCTTTCAGATGAGACGTTAAACCGAGATCCTGTCTGCTCTCTCAGGTGGATGTAAAAGATCCCATGGCACTATTTCAAAGAAGAGCAGGGGAGTTATCCCCAGTGTCCTGGCAAATATTTATCCCTCAATCAACATAACAAAAACAGATTATCTGGTCATTATCACATTGCTGTTTGTGGGAGCTTGCTGTGCGCAAATTGGCTGCTGCGTTTCCCACATTACAACAGTGACTCCACTTCAAAATACTTCCTTGGCTGGAAAGTGCTTTGAGATGTCCGGTGGTCGTGAAAGGCGCTATAGAAATGCAAGTCTTTTTTCTTTATATATAGGACCAACAATTGCTGTGGCAGACCAACGAATGGTGCCCGCTGTTAGTTAGACTTGCCCATGTAATCACCATGATATTTTGCCCTGTAAGTTGCTGGAAGTGGGAGATGGAAACAGCGTGGTGCCCTCTACAGGGCATTTGTGTGAACAGGGTAAGCAACTGTGTGTCTTCTTAACCAATCAGATTGAAGGATTGTAAAATTAACAGTGCAAGTTCTGAACAAGGACGTGAAAGTTAGAGTGGGTGAATGCAATGTCAAATCAGGTACAGAAAGAGAAATAACATGTGGGAAAGAAAGATTGGAATAAGAGAGAGAGAGACAAAAGAGACAGAAAAAAAGTAAAAAAAGTTTTTTAATTTAAATTTTAAAACAAATCTCCAACAACAATTTAAATCTGAATGAATGAGACTCCATACTTGTAATAGTTAATTTTTAGTGCCAGAGAGGTTGACTGGCAGTAATTAACACTTATCACGTTGTTAATAGTATACTTAGACTTGAAAAGGCTTGACTTAACTTGCAGTGGCAAGTTTATTTTGTATCCGCCATGCATGTACAGAAACTTCATGCCACTCATTGCATTTGCATGGAGAGCAAGTCAGCGAGAGGCTGTTTTCACAAATACATCTCCAACAGTAACTTTTCGATTTCCGTGCTTAATCGTGCATCTGCCCTCGCCTGAAGTTGCTGTGACATTTGCGCATAAATAACAGAGTGCTGTTAGCCTCACCGTTATTTTGGCAGCAATTTTTGGGCCACTGTAGTGTAAGTTAATTAATGGTTTAGCTCAACAACTTTTCTTTAGATTATATAAAGAAAAAGAAAGACTTGCATTTATATAGCGACTTTCACGACCATCGGACGTCCCAAAGCGCTTTACAGCCAATGAAGTACTTTTGAAGTGTAGTCACTGTTGTAATGTGGGAGATGTGGCAGCCAATTTGCGCTCAGCAAGCTCCCACAAACAGCAATGTGATAATGACCAGATAATCTGTTTTAGTCATGTTGATTGAGGGATAAATATTGGCCAGGACACCGGGGAGAACTTCTCTGCTCTTCTTCGAAATAGTGCCGAGGGATTTTATACGTCCACCTGAGAGAAAGCAGACGGGGCCTCGGTTTAACGTCTCATCCAAAAGACTGCACCCCCAACAGTGCAGCACTCCCTCAGCACTGATTTATTGTGCTCAACTCCCTGGAGTGGGACTTGAACCCACAACCTTCTGACTCAGAAGTGCAAAAGTGTTACCAACTGAGCCACTGGCTGACACTACCTTCTTCTATGTATCTGTCAAACTGTAGCAGATAGTAAAGCAGAAAGAAAGAACTGCATTTATAAAGTGCCTTTTATGATCTCAAGATGCCCCAAGCACTTCAAAGTCAATTTTTGAAATGTAGTCGGTGTTTAATGTAGGGAAACGCAGCAACCAATTTGCACACAGCAAGGTCCCACAAACAGCAATAAGATAAAGTCTGTGTCAGTGATGTTAGTTGAGGGATAAATGTGGGCCAGGACACTAGGGAAAAGTCCCCTGTGCTTGTTCAATTAGTGCCATAGGATCCTTTACATCCACCTGAGAGGGCAGACAGGGCCTTCAGTTTAATGTCTCATCTGAAAGACAGCACCTCCAACAGTGCAGCACTCCCTCAGTTCTGCACTGAAGTGTCAGCCTGGATTATGTGCTCAAGTCTTTTGGGGGGGGACCTGTACCCACAATCTTCTGACTCAGAGGCAAGAGTGCTACCACTGAGCCACGGCTAACACCTTCGCTTTGGAAACTCACCACATCTGTGATCAACTATCTCAGAACAAATAGGTCCTTCCTGGCTTGGGTGGCTGAGGATCACACTGGTGCATTTACCCGCTGAGGCATAAGGGCAGCTGTGCCAGGTATGTTTGGGAACAGCTGGAATGAGGCAGGGCCACGCAGCCCTTCAAGCCTGCTACAGGAAACTTTCGTTTATCCGGCACCCTAATATCCGGAATTCTCGCTTAACCGGCAAAAATCAGGTAAGTTTTATTATCCAGACAAGACCCCGATTCTGACCTTTCGCCCCCACGAAAGGGGGGTCAACGTTCTTCCGACTCCGACCTGTCGCCGCCACGGAGGAAAAAGCCGGAGTCTCGTTTACCTTCCCTCTCCGGGTCCCAATTGTTCAGCCTGTGGCCGTGTACGGGGCTCTCGTACCTTGGTAAGTATACCTCTCTGTCATCCGGCACTTTCGATCAACCGGCACCACGCCGGTCCCGTCGGTGCCGGATAAACGAAAGTTTCCTGTACTTTCACAGCCCATGCGTGACTACCTTGATTATTGACCTTTCTGACCCTGCTGTATCCCTCCACCAAAGATTTCTGTGCTCTCTTACTAACCACCCCACCCGTGAATCAAACCGATTGTTAAAATCTTTAATCCTCTTTCTTGATGGGTTTTGATCTTGTTCCTTTAGAAAGGTTATCAATTGACTTCGAAGTAACTATGTTTCCTAGCAGTCTCTTCCACATTCAGTACCGTGAGGCAAACAAGTCTTTTATTCTTGCTTGGGCTTGTGCATTTTGTAATTATGTCCTCGAGTTCTGTGCCTCACTGTCCAAGGCACATTGTTGAGGTAGAGTGTAGGGAGAGTTTTATTCTGGATCTGGCGGTGCTATTCCTGGCCTGGGAGTGCTGATTGCTGTCAGTGGGTGCCTGAAATGGGACTATTCCATTCTCGGCACTAATATCCCTCATTTAAAATTTTTTATTCATTCTTGGGATGTGGGCATCGCCGGCAAGGCCAGCATTTATTGCCTATCCCTAGTTGTCCTAGTGGTGAGCCGCCTTATACAACTGAGTGGCTTGCTAGGCCATTCAGAGGGCAGTTAAGAGTCAACCACATTGCTGTGGGTCTGGAGTCACATATAGGCCAGACCAGGTAAGGACAGCAGATTTCCTCTCCTAAAGGACATTAGTGAACCAGATGGGTTTTTATGACAATCTGATAGTTTCATGGTTACTGATGTAAGAAAACTACTAGGCACTTGGTCTAAGCGTTAAACAAAGCTTTAATCAACTGTTTTACAACATGGAGGTCTAGTTGTGT
This sequence comes from Squalus acanthias, assembly GCA_030390025.1. Taxonomy (NCBI): domain Eukaryota; kingdom Metazoa; phylum Chordata; class Chondrichthyes; order Squaliformes; family Squalidae; genus Squalus; species Squalus acanthias. Next base: position 35,831,449 of record CM059448.1, on the reverse strand, counting down.
CCTTCACTAGTTCCTGTTAAGAATGTTCTGCGCAAGCTGGGCCCGTGCCCGTGCCCGAGTATTTATACTCTCCCTGGACAGCTCCACCAGCAGGCCGCCCAGTATTATTTCATAAGTCATTTTCCATGAATGACAAGACTCATGTCAGTTACCATTACTGATACTAGCTTTTTTTAAATTCCAGATTTATTTAATTAACTGAACAGCTGCAGTGGTGGAGATTTGAATTCATGTCTCCAGATCATTAACCCAAGCCTCTGGATTACTAGTCCAGTAACATAACCACTATGCTACCGTGCCCGATATGATGAGCATGAAAAGTTGCAATAAGATTTTTTTTTAAACAATAGAAACCCTACATTCTGTGGTTATATTATGAAGTAAATGTAGTTGAACTTGACTATTCTGGAAGGAGAAAAAGGGGTATTTGTTTTGAAGAAATAAATTCCTTTCTAATTTTGCTAGACCGCCCTGGAAAGAAGTAGGTCATGATGCCTCCTACAGCTCTCTGCCAATCTGCTCTAACTGATATTCTGACAGTGGCTCTGTGGCATCTTCTTCTTTGGCCTTGTGTTCCCTTTCTTCCTTCTGCCCATTAGGCTCCTCCAATGCCAGGCCTGTGACGATAGCACCGTTGTGTAACATGCAAGTAGACTGTCACCATTTTCCCAACTCTTCACAGGACAATATGGGTAGAATCCCCCTGAGTGTAACTAAGGCTTGAGTATCCAGAAAGTGTAATTAATGAGCACCCTGAATCTGGTGTAGATGTTACCACGGGTACAGCGCTTCACCAACCATTCTTCCTTTCAAACAATTCAATCACAAGGACTCCTGCATACTCCCTGCGTACTGTGCATGATTTTCATGTGCCAGTTGTACACCACCTGCATATTGACAGAGTGGAGGCCTGCCGGTTCATTTATAGTTTAGGATTATTAGTAGGTACCTGAACGGCTAACCTTGTGCAGTCAGTGATGTCCCACACTTTGGATGGTGGTGTAGCTGGTAAAACCAAGGCTGCCTTTGCTACTGTCGGAAGTCCATGCTGAACTGTATGAAGTGGATTACCTTCCTACAGGGCGAGAGGGAGAGGGTCTTTCTCCCATCCTGAATGCAGCAGTTTACTGCACATTGGCTGATTTCAGTCAAGTCTTTCGGGGTGGGGTGGGTGGGGGGAAGGGGGCATAGCTGGAAAGTTCAGGGCAGTTGTTATTTTGACTTGCCCCAACTATGCCCTAACAGGGTCAGCTGTGTCTCAGTGGGTAGCACTCTCTAGGTGGGAGGGGCTAGGAGTGAGCAGGTGCTGCTGGATGCTTGATTACTGTAGGGAGTTGGAGTGAGTTTGTAAAAAGTTGGTGGTGCATTTTTTTTCAGGTTTTAGGGCCTTTTTGGTCCTTAAACAGCAGCCAGATGGCCCAGAGCCGGGCCCCTCAGAGGACAATGTTCCCAGGAGGAATTTAATCAGGGGAGAAAATGTTGGGGCAAGGGAGAAAAAAAGGCCCAAAGATTTGGGCTGGGACCCCAGGAGGTTTGGAAAAGAAAACACGGTGGTGGTTCAGTGCGAGGATAAGGAGATACGAGCTTGGGATATTATCCAGGTGGTACATCAGGACTGCGGCGAGGGAAGCTGCTTTGCCTGTCGACCAAAGCCGAATGTTGGGTTCAAGGTGATGGTCAGTGGCTGAGAGGAGGTGGAAAGACTTTTACTGACTTTGAAAGTTGGAGATAAGTTGTTGGAGATATCTCTGCTATATTCTGAAGAGGTGGTGGTCTCATCCTTAAACCTGCTGGTTTATATTGAGGACGATGTGCTAATAAGAAAGTTGGAGTCATGGGACATTAAAATTTGCTCGGCAATAAAGAGGAGAGACTATCCAGGAACGCAGGTAGCAGATGGAACCCGTTATATAAAGGTGCGGTTCCCAGAGGGGGTGAAGTCATTGCCGTAGAGCATGAAATTTGAGACAATGGAAGGAGTGCAGTACTTCCGGGTACTGCATGATAACCAGGTGAAGGATTGTTATTATTGTCTTGGACATGACCATCTTGTAAGAAGCTATCCAGTCTTGTACTGTTATAACTGTGGCGAGTCTGGACACATCGCTCGGAGCTGCAAGGCAGAGAGCTGTTGGGTGTGTCACAAAGGCCCCACCCGCTGTGTGTGTGAGGCAGAAGGAAGCCCCTTGAGTGCTGAGGAGATGGGAGAAGGAGAAGGAGCAGGAGATGTGAGTGGAGCGGTTGGAGGAGCGGAGCAGGCGGAGGACACAGCTGGTGAATGGAAGGAGAAAAGAGTGCAGGAAGAGGCAGAAAATTGCGGAGCAGAGAACAGGATGGAGATGGTGGAAAACACACCAAGTACGGTGGAAAAGGACAAAGACAGCAGCGGCCAGCACAGGTCGAAGGCAGAGTTGAGCCATAATACGGCTCGGCTCTCCCTAAAGAATCTGGTGTCCGCGGGGGGAGAGGAGGCGGGAGCGGGGTGCGGGGTAAGTGTAAGTACTCCAAAGAAAGACGGGGTGTCGGACATCTCGGGGAGCAGGAGGGGGCAAAACAAGGAGAGGGTGCAAGAGGCAGGAGCCTTAAAGGGGCATCAGGATGGGAGCGGGGAGACAAAGACGCCAGAAGGGAGCAAGATAGGTGCAGATGCGCCATTGTCCCAGAGAGAGAAGAAACGGGGAGCAAGAGTCAGCGGTGGAGATGAGGCCGAAGGGAGTGGCACTATTGGAGAAACTGTGATAGCAGGAAGACTCTCGAAGGGAGATTATGTATCTGATGGGGAGCAGGGACGGGAGGTTACAGAAGAGCTCGAGAGTGAGGATTCAGAGGGGGACAGAGACATGGAAGTGGGGGCTGGGGTGGCATCGTGTGGAAAGGGAAAGGTTAGTGAGGGGCAGAAGGAGGGAGAAGGGGCAGCTCCTCAGCCCAAACCTAATGTAAGGAAGAGGCTGAAACTGCAGGGAAGGTTCAAACAGGAGGTGAAAAAGAGCCGGAGGCTGCAGGAGAAAGCAACAGCTGCCCGAAAAGTTGGGAAGGAGCATGAGAGAAGGGAAGGGCCGGAGGCTAAATGATGGGGGATTATCAGGCACACTTCCCTTATTCGGAGCCATGATTACTGATCAATTTTTAAAGTACAATAGATTAGTATATGTTATGGGAGACAAATTAAACTTCAGGTTTTGATGTTAATATGTGGTGGAGGAATCGCTGTACAGAGCGGCGGAATGGATTTGTATGATACAATGGAATGATCATGATGTTGTAAATGTTTTCAATGTTCAATAAAGAATATATTTTTAAAAAGTGGGTAGAACTCCCACCTCTGAGTCAGAAGGTTGTGGGTTCAAGTCCCACTCCAGAGACTTCAGCACAAACTCTAGGCTGAGCCTCCAATGCAGTACTGAGGGAGTGCTGCACTGTCAGAGGTGATGTCTTTCAGATGAGACGTTAAACCAAAACCCCAACTGCTCTCTCAGGTGAATGTAAAAGATCCCATGGCACTATTTGAAGAAGAGCAAGGTGGGTGTCCTGGCCAATATTCATCACTTAAAGACCGATTGTCATTTTTCTCATTGGTGTTTGTGGGAGCTTGCTGTGCGCAAATTGGTTGCCGCGTTTCCGACATTGCAACAGTGACTACATTTCAAAAGTACTTCATTGGCTGTAAAGCGCTTTAAGACGTCCTGAGATTGTGACAGGTGCTATAATGCAAGTTCTTTCTTTTAGTGCTGTTTTTTCTGGCTGATCTCATCTGCAAATCATCTCATCCCAAGTGACACAACTCAGTGACTGCTTCATGGCGGAGCCTGAACATCATCAGACATGGCTCCATGGTCAGCTCCTGGTGTGGAAATGCCTTATGCTGGGGTAGTTGATTGCAGATTGCCGAGCCTCCTATACTCTTGACGTTCCCTTGCTTCGAATCTCTGCCATGACGTAGGCTGTAAGTGCCACCATGCCCATTCTGCTGCCACTGAGAGAGGGTGATGAGAAATTTCAAAGCTCTATTCTGCGAACCAATTGGCACTGCGAAGATTCATTCATTTGCGTGTGCAATTATTTGCTTTACAGAATTACCCCGTACAAGTTTAAGTTAGCTTTCATTTGGCCAGCAAAGCTATAATTGGCACCAGTTCTTCAGAGTATACTTAAAGTAAAGGCTCTGCTGAAGGGAATGAATGGTGATGGCACAGTTTAGGTGCGCAGAGTGATAATTACTGCGTAAAAAAATTCTCCTCATGTCGCCTCTGGTTCTTTTGCCAATGGCTTTAAATCTGTGTCCTCTGGTGACCGACTCTTCTGCCAGTGGTTACCGTTTCTCCTTATTTACCCTATCAAGACGTCACATAATGTGTTAAAATGCACAACATTGTGAGTACGTTTACAACATATGCCAAAAAGGGGCAATGGAGATACATTTGCAGAGTGGGCTGATTTACAGAGCGTGAGCTCCCTGCAGACGTTCATCACATTCATGCTTGACTATGCTGAGAGAATATCATGCAGTGTCTCGTGCACGTCGCATTCAGCTGCAGCTCAGCTGTGCACCAACAGGGGTTGTGTTTGAGAGCACAGGTTGGGTCGGACCGCAGGAGCCTTGCATAAGAACAGGGGACCGGTTTGAAATGGACTGTGCGACCTATATCCCACCTAAAACAAGTGCATTACTACTGCTAGTAAATCAAAAGCAAAATACTGTGGCTGCTGGAAATCTGAAATAATAACAGGAAATGCTGGAAGCACTGGGCAGGTCTGGCAGCATCTGTGGCGAGAGAAACAGTGAACGTTTCATGTTGATGATCTTTCATCATTCTTCTGATAGTGTTCTGCTGATACTTTGACGTCTGAGCCCCTGTGCTCGCTGGCCTACATTGGCTCCCAGTCCGGCAATGCCACAATTTTAAAATTCTCATCCTTGTTTTCAACTCCCTCCATGGCCTCGCCCCCTCCCTATCTCTGTAACCTCCTCCAGCCCCACAACCCTCCAAGATCACCGCGCTCCTCCAATTCTGGCCACTTGCGCATCCCCTATTTTCATCGCTCCACCACTGGCAGCCGTGCCTTCAGCTGCCTAGGCCCTAAACGCTGGAATTCCCTTCCTAAACCTCTCTGCCTCTCCATCTCCTTCTCCTCCTTTAAGACTCTCCTTAAAACCTACCTCTTTGACCAAGCTTCTGGTTATCTTTCCTAATAGCTCCTTATGTGGCTCGGTGTCAAATTTAGTTTGATAACGCTCCTGTGAAGCGTCTTGGGATGTTTTACTACGTTAAAGATGCGATATAAATACAAATTGTTGCTGTTGAGAACTAATAGCAGGCTGATTTTCACAAGAGAAAAGTTCTAACTTTTTCCGCTCCATGAATCTTCAATAAGTCTGATATCAGTCAGCAGCTCACAAGCCTTTAATATGTTTTTTCTCTGCTGTTATTATTTATATCTCAGCACTTTATGCACAGGAAGAAATCAAGGCATATGTGAGACTAACACATTTTGAGTAAATGTAGAAAAAATGCAATATCTGCATTACTCACCTGTGTACTCCTTTTTCAGAATGCTTTGTACCATGAGGTAAGTTACCACTTGATATGTCTTTCAACCTCAATGTGTGTGTTAATATTTTATATATATATCACTCGAATATATATCACACTCTGTGCTGGTCTATAACACATACTGGAGTATATTTTCCTCGTTTAGAAATAAGCTTTAAAGTTTACCCAGTTCTGGTCATGAGTGACACCTGCCAATCAAAGTGGCAGACGCATCTGAAGTTTCCTTCATCAGATTTTAATGTGAATCTGAGAATTTTGCTCAGCAGAAACCAGTCTATCAGCACCTACCTAACCTAACGGACATTTCACCGTTCTAAAGCAACTGATATCCGAGCAGGAAGTGCCTGACTTGGAGACAGCTACCAAGAAGATGCGAATAGAACGGCCAATACTGCAGGCTGCAATATGGGTCGAAAGCACAAATTTGAATGTCACAGCTTAATGAATTACAACTTAATTATTAAAAGCCATAACCTTATCTTCACACAGATATAATTGAGCCAAGATGTCCTGAGGAAGATGGTATTATTTTTTCAGAAAGGTTTTAATTGGACAGCACAGGAAAGCTAAAGCAACATTACACCAGTCTTCATGAACTGACCCTTTCACTGATTCAAAGGTGACTTTTCCAGAAATAAACTGCATTTAACCTGCGGGCCATTGGCGAAAGACCCAGCACAGTATAAACCCTGATATCCTCGAACAAAAAGACAGTGCCCTTCATCAACTAAACATACTCTTAATGAATTGGGGGAGAGGGACAATAAAAAATAACGTTGTTTCTGATCTGTAGAACAGGTGACGTCAGTGCTTTAATGCTCTTCGACTGAGTACATTCAACGGCCACAATGCATTGGGAAATCTGCTTGCTTAGTCAGAGGTCCAATTTTTATCTTTTCTTTACGTATGGCTAAAGATTAGTTCCGGGTGTCCGAGTGTCTATGTGCGAGCAGTGAATAACGCCCTGCACTGTGGCCAGCTGCTGAAAAGCTAATTTTGCCCCATTGCTGGTGGCCATCTATCTGATGCAGCTATGCACCAAACAGTGAATCCGTTCTGTGCTGCCCCCTGTTGGGGAGCTACCTGTAGTACAGAAATTTAGAGCTGCTGTAATCGTGAACGGTGGTGCTGAATGAGGCCTGTTGTTTGAGCTCATCGTCCAGTAGGTGGGGCAGCTCAGTCACCACTGCACTGGACAGCCAGTGATTGTCAGTCAGGGGCAGTCACTGATTCTCAGTCAGGGACAGACACTGATTCTCAGTCAGGGACAGTCACTGATTCTCAGTCAGGGACAGTCACTGATTCTCAGTCAGGGACAGTCACTGATTCTCAGTCAGGGGCAATCACTGATTCTCAGTCAGGGACAGTCACTGATTCTCAGTCAGGGACAGACACTGATTCTCAGTCAGGGACAGTCACTGATTCTCAGTCAGGGACAGTCACTGATTCTCAGTCAGGGACAGTCACTGATTCTCACTCACGGACAGTCACTGATTCTCAGTCATGGACAGCCAGTGATTCTCAGTCAGGGGCAGTCACTAATTCTCAGTCAGGGACAGTCACTGATTCTCAGTCTAGGACAGTCACTGATTCTCAGTCAAGGACAGTCACTGATTCTCACTCAGGGAGAGTCACTGATTCTCAGTCAGGGGCAATCACTGATTCTCAGTCAGGGACAGTCAGTGATTCTCAGTCAGGGGCAGTCACTGATTCTCACTCAGGGACAGTCACTGATTCTCAGTCTAGGACAGTCACTGATTCTCACTCAGGGACAGTCAGTGATTCTCAGTCAGGGGCAATCACTGATTCTCACTCAGGGACAATCACTGATTCTCACTCAGGGACAGTCACTGATTCTCAGTCAGGGACAGTCACTGATTCTCAGTCAGGGACAGTCACTGATTCTCACTCAGGGACAGTCACTGATTCTCAGTCAGGGGCAATCACTGATTCTCAGTCAGGGACAGTCAGTGATTCTCAGTCAGGGGCAGTCACTGATTCTCACTCAGGGACAGTCACTGATTCTCAGTCTAGGACAGTCACTGATTCTCACTCAGGGACAGTCACTGATTCTCAGTCTAGGACAGTCACTGATTCTCACTCAGGGACAGTCACTGATTCTCATTCAGGGACCATCACTGATTCTCACTCAGGGACCATCACTGATTCTCACTCAGGGATAAAAATGAGAAGTCGCACAACACCAGGTTATAGTCCAACAGATTTATTTAATTTTACAAGCTTTCGGAACAGTTCGCTCCTTCGTCAGGTAAGTTAGCAGTGAGAGAATCTCCCAGAATTCACAATTTAAACACAGACAAAATATATTCAAATCTTTCCTACATCAAAGAGCACAGCCAAGACAATGAGATGTGTCCCAGGGGGTCCAACGTGTCAAACCACCTGCTGGCTGCATATCCTGTCAATCTGTGTAGGTTCTTGTGTTAGTCTTTTTAAAAAAAAAAACACCTGGGAAGACCGACCATGATGTCAAGTCACGTTCTGTATCGTGACATGAACCCGATATCGCGATTGAGGCCATCCTCATGAGTGCGGAACTTGGCTATCAGTTTCTGCTCTATGATTTTGCGCTGTCGTGTATCTCGAAGGCCGCCTTGGAGAACGCTTACCCGCATATCCGAGGCTGAATGCCCCTGGCTGCTGAAGTGTTCCCCGACTGGAAGGCAACCCTCCTGCCTGGCGATTGTTGCGCGGTGTCCGTTCATACGTTGTCTCAGTGTCTGCATGGTCTCGCCGATGTACCATGCTCTGGAGCATCCTTTACTGCAACGTATCAGGTAGACAACGTTGGCCGAGTCACATGAGTATGTACCGTGTACCTGGTGGATAGTGTCCTCACGTGTGATGATGGTATCTGTGTCCATGATTTGGCATGTCTTGCAGAGGTTGCCGTGGCAGGGTTGTGTGGTGTCTTGGTTGCTGTTCTCCTGAAAGATGGGTAATCTGCTGCGAACGATGGTACTTTTGAGGTTAGGCGGCTGCTTGAAGGCGAGTAGTGGAGGCGTGGGGATGGCCTTAGCAAGGTGTTCGTCGTCATCGATGACATGTTGAAGGCTGCAAAGAACATGGCGTAGTTTTTCCGCTCCGGGGAAGTACTGGACGACGTAGGGTACTCTGTTGGTTGTGTCCCGTGTTCGTCTTCTGAGGAGGTCTATGCGGTTTTTCACTGTGGCCCGTCGGAACTGTCGATCGACGAGTCGAGCGTCATATCCCGTTCTTACGAGGGCGTCTTTCAGTGTCCGTAGGTGTCCTTCGCGTTCCTCCTCGTCTGAGCAGATCCTGTGTATTCGCAGGGCTTGTCCATAGGGGATGGCTTCTTTAACGTGGTTAGGGTGGAAGCTGGAGAAGTGGAGCATCGTGAGGTTGTCCGTGGGCTTGCGGTAGAGTGAAGTGCTGAGGCGTCCGTCTTTGATGGAGATTCGTGTGTCCAAGAATGAAACCGATTCTGAGGAGTAGTCCATGGTGAGTTTGATGGTGGGATGGAACCTGTTGATGCTATCGTGTAGTCCTTTCAGTGATCCTTCGCCGTGGGTCCAAAGGAAGAAGATGTCGTCGATGTATCTGGTGTACAGCGTTGGTTGGAGGTCCTGTGCAGCGAAGAAGTCTTGCTCGAACTTGTGCATGAAGATGTTGGCATATTGGGGTGCGAATTTGGTCCCCATGGCTGTTCCGTGTGTTTGGGTAAAAAAATGGTTGTCGAAGGTGAAGACATTGTGGTCAAGGATGAAGCGGATGAGTTGTAGGATGGCGTCCGGAGATTGGCTGTTGTTGGTGTTGAGTACTGAGGCTGTCGCAGCGATGCCGTCATTGTGGGGGATATTGGTGTAGAGTGCCGATACGTCCATTGTGACGAGGAGTGTTCCTGGTTCAACTGGTCCATGGGTGCTGAGTTTCTGCAAGAAGTCTGTAGTGTCGCGACAGAAGCTGGGGGTTCCCTGTACGATGGGTTTCAGGATGCCCTCGACGTACCCAGAGAGGTTCTCACACAGGGTTCCGTTGCCTGATACGATAGGACGTCCGGGTGTGTTGGCTTTGTGTATCTTTGGGAGGCAGTAAAAGTCTCCTACGCGGGGAGTACGTGGGATGAGAGCGCGCAGGATGTTTTGAAGGTCTGGATCGAAGGTCTTGATCAGTCTATTGAGTTTACATAGAAACATAGAGCAGGAGTAGGCCATTCGGCCCGTCGAGCCTGCTCCACCATTCAATACGATCATGGCTGATCATCCAAATCCAGTACCCTGTCCCTGCCCCCTCACACAGAATCCCCATTGAGACTGCACCGACACATATCCCACCCTATCCCCGTAACCCCACGTATTTAATTCCCCCTAACATATCCCATCCTATGCTATCCCCGTAACCCCACATATTTAATCCCCCCCCTAACACTAAGGGTCAATTTATCATAGCCAAATCACCTAACCCACACATTTTTGGACTGTGGGAGGAAACCGGAGCACCCGGAGGAAACCCACGCAGACACGGGGAGAATGTGCAAACTCTACACAGACAGTCACCCGAGGCCAGATTCGAACCCGGGTCTCTGGCGCTGTGAGGCACCAGTGCTAACCACTATGCCACCGTGTTGGCGGGTGTGTTCTTTGGTCGGATCTGCGGGTAGCTGTCTGTAGTGTTCCTGGTTGTCCAGTTGTCGGTATGCTTCTTTGCAATAGTCCATTCTGTTCTGTATGACGATGGCTCCTCCTTTGTCCGCTGGTTTGATGACGATGTTGCGGTTGGTCTTGAGTGCGTGGATGGCGTTGCGTTGTGCTCGGGTGACATTCTGGACTGTCTTGTGAGTACGGCTGATGAATCTGGCGTTGATGCATTTCCTGACAGCTTGAGCATACATGTCAAGCTTAGGGTTGCGACCCTCCGGAGGGGTCCAATTTGACTCTTTCTTCCTCGGTTGTAGCACTGCGGTTCCCTCTGTCTGCTGTTCCGGATCATTGATTGTCTCATTAGGAATGTTGCTGACATCTTGGGATTTGTGGTAGTATTCCCGGATCCTCATTCTCCTGATGAATTCCTCTGTGTCCGCCGCGAGAACGATGGGGTCCATTTTGGTGGTGGGGCAGAACTTGAGCCCTAGGGCGAGAACTTCGATTTCGTCTGGTTGAAGGGTGTGGTCCGACAGGTTGACGATGGACTTCCCTGTGGTTGCAACCGTGGTACCGGGGGAGGCTTGGTTGTAGCTGGTGGTTACGCCGAGTTTCTCAAGCTTCCTGTTCTTGATGCGCATGTAGGCAGCGTAGTTCCGTTGCCTCGTCTGTTTGGCGGTGTCTCGTAGCTGGTCTGCTGTGTCCTGAGCACAGGCTGAGAGCATGGACTCTATCTTGGTTTCGAGGTTGCGACGTCTGCTGTAGAGCTGGTGTACGAGATGGTTGAGGAGTGTGCGAGAGGTACGACGGCAAAGTCTCTCAGCGTAGTCTGTGTTGTATGTCGACTTGAGTGGGTTCGTGATCTGTAGTCCTTTCGGAATCTTGTCTGCTTTCTTGCATCTCTGTAGATACTTGATGTCTGTGTCAATATGCGCGATCTTCTTGGAGATTCTCTCGGACAGTCACTGATTCTCACTCAGGGACAGTCACTGATTCTCACTCAGGGACAGTCACTGATTCTCACTCAGGGACAGTCACTGATTCTCACTCAGGGACAGTCACTGATTCTCACTCAGGGACAGTCACTGATTCTCACTCAGGGACAGTCACTGATTCTCAGTCAGGGACAGTCACTGATTCTCACTCAGGGACAGTCACTGATTCTCACTCAGGAACAGTCACTGATTCTCACTCAGGGACAGTCACTGATTCTCACTCAGGGACAGTCACTGATTCTCACTCAGGGACAGTCACTGATTCTCACTCAGGGACAGTCACTGATTCTCAGTCAGGGACAGTCACTGATTCTCACTCAGAGACAGTCACTGATTCTCACTCAGGGACAGTCACTGATTCTCAGTCAAGGACAGTCACTGATTCTCACTCAGGGAGAGTCATTGATTCTCACTCAGGGACAGTCACTGATTCTCACTCAGGGACAGTCACTGATTCTCAGTCAAGGACAGTCACTGATTCTCACTCAGGGAGAGTCACTGATTCTCAGTCTAGGACAGTCACTGATTCTCACTCAGGGACAGTCACTGATTCTCACTCAGGGACAGTCACTGATTCTCAGTCAGGGACAGTCACTGATTCTCACTCAGGGACAGTCACTGATTCTCACTCAGGGACAGTCACTGATTCTCACTCAGGGACAGTCACTGATTCTCGCTCAGGGACAGTCACTGATTCTCAGTCAGGGACAGTCACTGATTCTCGCTCAGGGACAGTCACTGATTCTCAGTCAGGGACAGTCAGTGATTCTCAGTCAGGGACAGTCACTGATTCTCACTCAGGGACAGTCACTGATTCTCAGTCAGGGACAGTCACTGATTCTCACTCAGGGACAGTCACTGATTCTCAGTCACGGATAGTCACTGATTCTCACTCTGGGACAGTCACTGATTCTCACTCAGGGACAGTCACTGATTCTCAGTCTAGGACAGTCACTGATTCTCACTCAGGGACAGTCACTGATTCTCAGTCAGGGACAGTCACTGATTCTCACTCAGGGACAGTCACTGATTCTCAGTCAGAGACAGTCACTGATTCTCACTCAGAGACAGTCATCGATTCTCACTCAGGGAGAGTCACTGATTCTCACTCAGGGACAGTCACTGATTCTCACTCAGGGAGAGTCACCGATTCTCACTCAGGGAGAGTCACTGATTCTCACTCACGGACAGTCACTGATTCTCACTCAGGGACAGTCACTGATTCTCACTCAGGGACAGTCACTGATTCTCACTCAGGGACAGTCACTGATTCTCACTCAGGGGACAGTCACTGATTCTCATCAGGACAGTCACTGATTCTCAGTCAGGGACAGTCACTGATTCTCACTCAGGGACAGTCACTGATTCTCACTCAGGGACAGTCACTGATTCTCACTCAGGGACAGTCACTGATTCTCACTCAGGGACAGTCACTGATTCTCACTCAGGGACAGTCACTGATTCTCACTCAGGGACAGTCACTGATTCTCACTCAGGGACAGTCACTGATTCTCAGTCAGGGACAGTCACTGATTCTCACTCAGGGACAGTCACTGATTCTCACTCAGGGACAGTCACTGATTCTCACTCAGGGACAGTCACTGATTCTCACTCAGGGACAGTCACTGATTCTCAGTCAGGGACAGTCACTGATTCTCACTCAGGGACAGTCACTGATTCTCACTCAGGGACAGTCACTGATTCTCACTCAGGGACAGTCACTGATTCTCAGCTCAGGACAGTCACTGATTCTCAGCTCAGGGACAGTCACTGATTCTCACTCAGGGACAGTCACTGATTCTCAGTCAGGGACAGTCACTGATTCTCAGTCAGGGACAGTCACTGATTCTCAGTCAGGGACAGTCACTGATTCTCACTCAGGGACAGTCACTGATTCTCACTCAGGGACAGTCACTGATTCTCACTCAGGGACAGTCACTGATTCTCACTCAGGGACAGTCACTGATTCTCACTCAGGGACAGTCACTGATTCTCACTCAGGGACAGTCACTGATTCTCACTCAGGGACAGTCACTGATTCTCAGTCAGGGACAGTCACTGATTCTCACTCAGGGACAGTCACTGATTCTCAGTCAGGGACAGTCACTGATTCTCACTCAGGGACAGTCACTGATTCTCACTCAGGGACAGTCACTGATTCTCACTCAGGGACAGTCACTGATTCTCAGTCAGGGACAGTCACTGATTCTCACTCAGGGACAGTCACTGATTCTCAGTCAGGGACAGTCACTGATTCTCAGTCAGGGACAGTCACTGATTCTCACTCAGGGACAGTCACTGATTCTCAGTCAGGGACAGTCACTGATTCTCACTCAGGGACAGTCACTGATTCTCAGTCAGGACAGTCACTGATTCTCACTCAGGGACAGTCACTGATTCTCACTCAGGGACAGTCACTGATTCTCAGTCAGGGACAGTCACTGATTCTCACTCAGGGACAGTCACTGATTCTCACTCAGGGACAGTCACTGATTCTCAGTCAGGGACAGTCACTGATTCTCACTCAGGGACAGTCACTGATTCTCAGTCAGGGACAGTCACTGATTCTCAGCTCAGGGACAGTCACTGATTCTCAGTCAGGGACAGTCACTGATTCTCACTCAGGGACAGTCACTGATTCTCAGTCAGGGACAGTCACTGATTCTCAGTCAAGGACAGTCACTGATTCTCACTCAGGGACAGTCACTGATTCTCACTCAGGGACAGTCACTGATTCTCAGTCAGGGACAGTCACTGATTCTCACTCAGGGACAGTCACTGATTCTCACTCAGGGACAGTCACTGATTCTCACTCAGGGACAGTCACTGATTCTCACTCAGGGACAGTCACTGATTCTCACTCAGGGACAGTCACTGATTCTCACTCAGGGACAGTCACTGATTCTCACTCAGGGACAGTCACTGATTCTCACTCAGGGACAGTCACTGATTCTCACTCAGGGACAGTCACTGATTCTCAGTCAGGGACAGTCACTGATTCTCACTCAGGGACAGTCACTGATTCTCACTCAGGGACAGTCACTGATTCTCACTCAGGGACAGTCACTGATTCTCACTCAGGGACAGTCACTGATTCTCAGCTCAGGGACAGTCACTGATTCTCACTCAGGGACAGTCACTGATTCTCACTCAGGGACAGTCACTGATTCTCACTCAGGGACAGTCACTGATTCTCACTCAGGGACAGTCACTGATTCTCACTCAGGGACAGTCACTGATTCTCACTCAGGGACAGTCACTGATTCTCATGCAGGGACAGTCACTGATTCTCACTCAGGGACAGTCACTGATTCTCACTCAGGACAGTCACTGATTCTCACTCAGGACAGTCAGTCAGGACAGTCACTGATTCTCACTCAGGGACAGTCACTGATTCTCACTCAGGGACAGTCACTGATTCTCACTCAGGGACAGTCACTGATTCTCACTCAGGGACAGTCACTGATTCTCACTCAGGGACAGTCACTGATTCTCACTCAGGGACAGTCACTGATTCTCACTCAGGGACAGTCACTGATTCTCACTCAGGGACAGTCACTGATTCTCAGTCTAGGACAGTCACTGATTCTCACTCAGGGACAGTCACTGATTCTCACTCAGAGGACAGTCACTGATTCTCACTCAGGGACAGTCACTGATTCTCACTCAGGGACAGTCACTGATTCTCACTCAGGGACAGTCACTGATTCTCACTCAGGGACAGTCACTGATTCTCACTCAGGGACAGTCACTGATTCTCACTCAGGGACAGTCACTGATTCTCACTCAGGGACAGTCACTGATTCTCACTCAGGGACAGTCACTGATTCTCACTCAGGGACAGTCACTGATTCTCAGTCAGGGACAGTCACTGATTCTCACTCAGGGACAGTCACTGATTCTCACTCAGGGACAGTCACTGATTCTCACTCAGGGACAGTCACTGATTCTCACTCAGGGACAGTCACTGATTCTCAGTCAGGGACAGTCACTGATTCTCACTCAGGGACAGTCACTGATTCTCAGTCAGGGACAGTCACTGATTCTCACTCAGGGACAGTCACTGATTCTCACTCAGGGACAGTCACTGATTCTCACTCAGGGACAGTCACTGATTCTCAGTCAGGGACAGTCACTGATTCTCACTCAGGGACAGTCACTGATTCTCACTCAGGGACAGTCACTGATTCTCACTCAGGGACAGTCACTGATTCTCACTCAGGGACAGTCACTGATTCTCACTCAGGGACAGTCACTGATTCTCACTCAGGGACAGTCACTGATTCTCACTCAGGGACAGTCACTGATTCTCACTCAGGGACAGTCACTGATTCTCACTCAGGGACAGTCACTGATTCTCAGTCAGGGACAGTCACTGATTCTCACTCAGGGACAGTCACTGATTCTCACTCAGGGACAGTCACTGATTCTCAGTCAGGGACAGTCACTGATTCTCACTCAGGGACAGTCACTGATTCTCACTCAGGGACAGTCACTGATTCTCACTCAGGGACAGTCACTGATTCTCACTCAGGGACAGTCACTGATTCTCAGTCAGCGACAGTCACTGATTCTCACTCAAGGACAGTCACTGATTCTCACTCAGGGACAGTCACTGATTCTCAGTCAGGGACAGTCACTGATTCTCACTCAGGGACAGTCACTGATTCTCACTCAGGGACAGTCACTGATTCTCAGTCTAGGACAGTCACTGATTCTCACTCAGGGACAGTCACTGATTCTCAGTCAGGGACAGTCACTGATTCTCACTCAGGGACAGTCACTGATTCTCACTCTGAGACAATCACTGATTCTCAGTCAGGGACAGTCACTGATTCTCACTCAGGGACAGTCACTGATTCTCACTCAGGGACAGTCACTGATTCTCAGTCAGGGACAGTCACTGATTCTCACTCAGGGACAGTCACTGATTCTCACTCAGGGACAGTCACTGATTCTCACTCAGGACAGTCACTGATTCTCAGTCAGGGACAGTCACTGATTCTCACTCAGGGACAGTCACTGATTCTCAGTCAGGGACAGTCACTGATTCTCACTCAGGGACAGTCACTGATTCTCACTCAGGGACAGTCACTGATTCTCACTCAGGACAGTCACTGATTCTCACTCAGGGACAGTCACTGATTCTCACTCAGGGACAGTCACTGATTCTCACTCAGGGACAGTCACTGATTCTCACTCAGGGACAGTCACTGATTCTCAGTCAGGGACAGTCACTGATTCTCACTCAGGGACAGTCACTGATTCTCAGTCAGGGACAGTCACTGATTCTCACTCAGGGACAGTCACTGATTCTCACTCAGGGACAGTCACTGATTCTCAGTCAGGGACAGTCACTGATTCTCAGTCAGGGACAGTCACTGATTCTCACTCAGGGACAGTCACTGATTCTCAGTCAGGGACAGTCACTGATTCTCACTCAGGGACAGTCACTGATTCTCACTCAGGGACAGTCACTGATTCTCACTCAGGGACAGTCACTGATTCTCAGTCAGGGACAGTCACTGATTCTCAGTCAGGGACAGTCACTGATTCTCACTCAGGACAGTCACTGATTCTCACTCAGGGACAGTCACTGATTCTCACTCAGGGACATCACTGATTCTCACTCAGGGACAGTCACTGATTCTCACTCAGGGACAGTCACTGATTCTCACTCAGGGACAGTCACTGATTCTCACTCAGGGACAGTCACTGATTCTCACTCAGGGACAGTCACTGATTCTCACTCAGGGACAGTCACTGATTCTCACTCAGGGACAGTCACTGATTCTCACTCAGGGACAGTCACTGATTCTCACTCAGGGACAGTCACTGATTCTCACTCAGGGACAGTCACTGATTCTCAGTCAGGGACAGTCACTGATTCTCACTCAGGGACAGTCACTGATTCTCACTCAGAGACAGTCACTGATTCTCACTCAAGGACAGTCACTGATTCTCACTCAGGGACAGTCACTGATTCTCACTCAGGGACAGTCACTGATTCTCACTCAGGACAGTCACTGATTCTCACTCAGGACAGTCACTGATTCTCAGTCAGGGACAGTCACTGATTCTCACTCAGGGACAGTCACTGATTCTCACTCAGGGACAGTCACTGATTCTCACTCAGGGACAGTCACTGAAATGTCACTCAGGGACAGTCACTGATTCTCACTCAGGGACAGTCACTGATTCTCACTCAGGGACAGTCACTGATTCTCACTCAGGGACAGTCACTGATTCTCACTCAGGGACAGTCACTGATTCTCACTCAGGGACAGTCACTGATTCTCACTCAGGGACAGTCACTGATTCTCACTCAGGGACAGTCACTGATTCTCACTCAGGGACAGTCACTGATTCTCAGTCAGGGACAGTCACTGATTCTCACTCAGGGACAGTCACTGATTCTCAGTCAGGGACAGTCACTGATTCTCACTCAGGGACAGTCACTGATTCTCAGTCAGGGACAGTCACTGATTCTCACTCAGGGACAGTCACTGATTCTCAGTCAGGGACAGTCACTGATTCTCACTCAGGGACAGTCACTGATTCTCACTCAGGGACAGTCACTGATTCTCAGTCAGGACAGTCACTGATTCTCACTCAGGACAGTCACTGATTCTCACTCAGGGACAGTCACTGATTCTCAGTCAGGGACAGTCACTGATTCTCAGTCAGGGACAGTCACTGATTCTCACTCAGGGACAGTCACTGATTCTCACTCAGGGACAGTCACTGATTCTCAGTCAGGGACAGTCACTGATTCTCACTCAGGGACAGTCACTGATTCTCACGTCAGGGACAGTCACTGATTCTCACTCAGAGACAGTCACTGATTCTCACTCAGGGACAGTCACTGATTCTCACTCAGGGACAGTCACTGATTCTCACTCAGGGACAGTCACTGATTCTCAGTCAGGGACAGTCACTGATTCTCACTCAGGGACAGTCACTGATTCTCACTCAGGGACAGTCACTGATTCTCACTCAGGGACAGTCACTGATTCTCACTCAGGGACAGTCACTGATTCTCAGTCTAGGACAGTCACTGATTCTCACTCAGGGACAGTCACTGATTCTCACTCAGGGACAGTCACTGATTCTCACTCAGGGACAGTCACTGATTCTCACTCAGGGACAGTCACTGATTCTCAGTCTAGGACAGTCAGTGATTCTCAGTCAGGGACAGTCACTGATTCTCAGTCAGGGACAGTCACTGATTCTCAGTCAGGGACAGTCACTGATTCTCACTCAGGGACAGTCACTGATTCTCACTCAGGGACAGTCACTGATTCTCACTCAGGGACAGTCACTGATTCTCAGTCAGGGACAGTCACTGATTCTCACTCAGGGACAGTCACTGATTCTCACTCAGGGACAGTCACTGCTTGGTAGTGTGCGGGTAGTTGGTGATAATAGGCATGAAGTGTGGTGTGAACCCACTGCACCTGTTGCGCTCCCTTTATCTGGTGGGGATGTAGTACAACACATACCACACCTGCAAACTCACCAGCATCGTTACCTTATGCAGAGATAAACTCCAACTCGTGCTGGGAGCAATGGGCACTGATGGAGAATTTATTGTGCAAACTAGAAATCAGTACCAATTGCTATTAAGGGATATTAACAAGCTCTTAACTGACACTATTAATCAACCAGTGTTCAAATAATAGCAGAAAATGGTTGTAATAATGCTATTACAACCAGCTGATGCTGCTAATGTTGTTCTCTCAATATTCTGTTCATTTTAATGCCCTTTTCCATGGGTACTAGCAACAAATAACAGGCCCATCTGTAGTATTCATCAACTTTACAGTGCATATCATGTGCTGTGGTGTGTATCACACTGCGCGGTATATATCCCACACTCCATGGTGTATGCCACACCCTGTGGTGTGTATCACACTGCGCGGTATATATCCCACACTCCATGGTGTATGCCACACCCTGTGGTGTATATCACACTGCGAGGTATATATCCCACACTCCATGGTGTATGCCACACTCTGTGGTGTATATCACACACTGCGAGTTATATTTCATGCTGTAGTGAGCATGCAATTCTTTGTGGTGTGTATGTTACTTGTACTTGTAGGGGAGTTCTCCCCGGTGTCCTGGCCAATATTTATCCCTCAATCAACATAACAAAAACAGTTTATCTGGTCATTATCACATTGCTGTTTGTGGGAGCTTGCTGTGCGCAAATTGGCCTGCTGCGTTTCCCACATTACAACAGTGACTACACTCCAAAAGTACTTCATTGGCGAAAGGCGCTATATAAATGTAAGTCTTTCTTTCTTTACTCCTACTCCCTAGACAGTAGGCTGGCATTATGTCAGTGAGTATACCATCTTTGTAGAGTATAGGTTGGCATTAATGTAAGTCAGTGAGCGTGTGCTGTTCGTACAGGATAGGTTGGCATTACGTAGTGATTAGGTGCTGTTTGTAGAGTCAGGCTTGCCTTATATCTGAGTGAGTGTATCTTGTTTGTATATCTGAAAAAAAGCCAGTCAGTTAATACTGTTAATGGGTTTCCCAGACACACACACTGACGTAAGAAAACTACTAGGCACTTGGTCTAAGCGTTAAACAAAGCTTTAATCAACTGTTTTTCAACATGGAGGTCTAGTTGTGTCCTTCACTAGTTCCTGTTGAGGAATGTCCTAAGCAAGCTGGGCCCGAGTATTTATACTCTCCCTGGACAGCGCCACCAGCAGGCCGCCCAGTATTACTTCATACATGAATGACAAGATTCATGTCACACACGTTAGTTATCACCAAGCACACCCAAACGCTGGAAACAATTAACATATATTACCAGCTATTAAGCAATGACCTATTATAATAGGATAGTCCTGTGCAAACATCATAGGTGGCCATCCATACTTTTGAGTTTGTGCCATAGAGCTTGTTGTATATTGTTTGAGGAAAATACCTCTGGAGGACTGTAGAATTTTACAGCACAGAAGGAGGCCATTCAGCTCATCATGCCCTCCTGGACTCTGAAAGAGATGTCCATTTGGTCCCATTCCCTTGCCTTTTCCCCATACCTTTATTATTTTTATTTTACAGATATTTATCCACTTCCTTTTTACAAGGTGTTATGGATTGAGCTTCCATCACTGTTCCTGGTTGGTATTCTATGTCCTAGCAACACTCTGTGTAAAAATAAAAGTATCCCAATCCTTGCCCTTTGTTCTTTTGGTGAGGATCTTTAATTTATGAAATCTAGTTACTATCTCACTGATGACTGGAAATAGATTCTTCCCTATTTACCTTATCAAAACCCCTTATAATTTTGAACACAGCTATCAGATTTCTGCTTAATCTTTTCTATTCTAGTGAAAAAAGCCAAGTTTTTCTATGACTATAGCCTCGCATCCTCAATATAATCCTAATAAATCTCTTCTCTATCCTTTACAAGCCTTGATGTGCTTCCTATGGTAAGGTGCCCTTAACTGTGGCCTAACCAATGATTTCCATAGGTCTAGCATTACCTCTTTGCCTTTACACCCTAGCCTGCTCTCTTTATACCATGGGCCCATATATTTTTTCTTTAACAAACTCACAGACTGGCTCATCAAAGGGATTCATGGGTATGAGGATTTTCTGATCTACCAGTAAGTTATGACTCTGGTCATAAGGAGGAGTGCTTACATAATTCTGAGAAATACTAACTGTCAGCGTCCGGGCATCTACTCCCCTTCTGAGGAACAGCCACTGTCTTCTTTTTGGAGAGGTTTGAGAAGAATGCTGTTCAAAGGAGCTCGACTGGTTGGATTGTCTATTTGACCCTTTCCTGAACTGGTTCAAAGCTGCTGTGTTTATTAGAACTGACTTCAACACCTGTTTGCTTCTGTACATGACTCTATTTGTGAATAAACCTGTTTGGTTGTTTTCATATCTTTCCATTCGCCGGGACTGCCTCGAGCGGGGCTCGAACCCTCACCTCCTGACAGAGGCGGGATTGCTACCACTAAGGCAATGGCCTGTTTGGTAGAATAGTCCGCTGTGAAACCTTCTGGCATGATTGATATTAATTGTCTTCTGAAGTGATGAAGCCATGTAGTGCAAGTCCTATGTGTAATCTAGAGATAATAAACTGGCCCATTTGCCCAGAACATGCTGTCCCAGATTACTTTGCACACAAGATCTTGCTTTAGGTCATAAGAAGCTTGAGCTAGCCTATAAGAACTAGTTTTTGTGTTGGGCGTAAGAAAAAATATTTGAAGAAATCCAAATGGTAACAATTGGCATTATGTCAAAGTGATTGTTTCCTGTTTGTAGACAGTTGGCTGCCAATATGTCAGCTTGAGCAGGCTGTGTGGGGCAGTAGATAGTTTCTAACTAAGGACTGATGTAAGAAAATACTAGGCACTTGGTCTAAGCGTTAAACAAAGCTTTAATCAACTGTTTTCCAACATGGAGATCTAGTTGTGTCCTTCACTAGTTCCTGTTAAGAATGTCCTGAGCAAGCTGGGCCCATGCCCTGAGTATTTATACTCTCCCTGGACAGCGCCACCAGCAGGCCGCCCAGTATTATTTCATAAGTCATTTCCACATGAATGACAAGTTCATGTCAAGGACCATGGATGAAAAATGTATGTCGATACAAAACTGGAGGTTTATTCATGTTCTCACTTCAGATTGTAGTTATTGGTAGATCATTTATTCCCTCCACCAAAATGTTCACTAGCATTTACTGTGCTTTCTAGGTTATTTAAAGAATAATGAATCACTGAATCTCCTGTAGTGTTGCTCCTAATAAATTCTTCAAGCCCTACTTTAGGATTAGAGCTCATAACCTAGGCTTAAACACTCCAGTGCTGCATTGAGGGTGTGCTGCACTGTTAGAGGTGCTGATCTTTGATGTTAAACCAAGTTCAGATGGGTATTAAAGATTCCATGTCACTACTTCAAAGAACAGCAGGAAGTTATCCCAGTGACCTCACCGTTTTTCCTTACTCAACTAACAGTATGAGAAACAGGTGAAGTGATCATTCATCCCATTGCTGCTTGGAGGATCTTGTGCACGAAAATGGCCGTTGTGGTTACATACATAACAAGAGCGATCACTTTTTGTTTTGTGTTACTGGTGACACTGACAAGGCTGCTTTAATTTGCCCTCAGGAGGTGGTGGTGAGCCTTCTCCTTGACTCGCTGCCATCCTGTGTTGATGGTACTCGCATAGTGCTGTTAGTTAGGGAATTCCAGGACCCAGCAACGATGAAGAAATGGTAACATATGTGCAAATCAGAATGGCGAGTGGCTCGGAGATGATGGATGTTCCCACAGTATTGCTGTTCTTGTCCTTCTTGGCGTTAGAGGTTTGCAGGGAAGGGAGATGCTGTTGGAGTAACCGTGGAAAGTTGCTGCAGTATATGCAGTAGATCATGGGTACTATAACCACAGTGTGCTGCTAGTGGAGGGACCGGATATTGGCCCAGAAATTCGCCTCTCCGGCTTGCCGCGGGGGTAAGGATCGCGCGCACTCTTACCTACCACGCCTGCCGTTGTGTTTTGGGCCCACGGGAACTTCGGGTACTGGGCCTCTCCCAACTGCCGGCGCGTAGTACTTGCGTGTTCCAGGGGCACAGTTAGTGCGATGCGTCCCCTGGGATCACGTGGGCCATGGAGAGCCAATGGCAGCAGACCATCTTTCATTCATAGATTTGACAGGAGACCTGTCAAATCTGTGAATTGAAATCGGCCCCAAAAGAACAGCTAAACTTAAAATAAATTTTAAAAAAAACCATCACATTTATAAAATAACTATAGTTAAATAAATTAACCACTTTAAACAAAAATTTAAATTTTTGAAAAAATTATAATACTTTTTAAAAGTGATAAAAATAAACTTACCTTTCTTTAAAGTATCTAAAAAAGATAAACCTGTTGAAAAAAATTTAAAATTATACTTAATTAACCACTTACCTTGTTCAACATGGGTCTTGCGCCTCCTTTTCATTAGCGTAGTTTCTTCAATACTTACCCTCGCGTAGAAACCTGAAAAAAAATCTAAGTGTGTTGCGTGCGCGCAGCCTCTAGTGCGCACGCGGTTCACCTAGGAACCGCCCCCTTCACCATACTGGAAGTTCCGGTTTCCCGTGCATGCGCAGTGTATGCAGGAAACCAGCACTTCGGGAAGCAATACGGGTGAGTACAGAGCGCGTACTCACCCGGGAAGGGCCGAATTTTTGGCCCATTGAGTCCAGTTGAATAGTAATATTTTTTTAGGTGCTTTGAGATCCTTCCGAGACATGTGATAAGACTCTATATAAATGCAAGTTCTTTTGTTATATAATGACAGGCGATAAATAATGCTGAGGTGGAGCTGTGTTTAACATGACTTGTTCTTTTAAGGTCAGAGTCTATTTGCTGTGAATATGGTCAATTCAATAAGGAGCGATCCATTCTGAATGCTGAAAGGGGAGGGAAGGGGAAGATGTGTTTGGTGGTGGCATCGTGCTGGCGGTGGCAGAAATGGCACAGGATGATCGTTGGAGGCTGGTGGGGTGGAAGCTGAGGACAAGGGGAACCCTATCGTGGTTCTGGGAGGGAGGGGAAGGGGCGAGAGCAGAAGTGGGGGAAATGAGACATGAGACAGACACGGTCAAGGGCCCTGTCAATCATGGTGGAGGGGCATCCTCGATTGAGGAAAAAGGAAGACATATCGGAAGCTTTGGTGTGGTAGGTGGCATCGTAAGAACAGACGCACCGCAGATGGAGAAACTGGGAGAATGTAATAGAGTCCTTACAAGAAGCGGGTTTGGAGAAAGTGTAATCAAGGTAGCTATGGGAGTCAGTGGGCTTATAGTAGATATTGGTTGACCGCCTATCCCCAGAAATGGAGATAGAAGGGTAGGGAAGAGTCAGAGATGGACCATGTGAAGGCAAGGGAGGATATTTGAAGCAAAGTTGTTGAAATTTTCCAGTTCAGGGCGAGAGCAGGAAACGGCACCGATACAGTCATCAGTGACATTGGCCAAACACTGGCCTTTGTCAGTAGGGTTAATGACATTGGTCCCGGATTTTGCTGAACTAATAACGACGAGGCTCTCAGCGCTCATCGTTATTACAGGGTAAATCTGACAGCAACTTCTGGCGTCCGCACATGCGCAGTTACACGTGGAAATCCAGATGTTGCTGTCAGAGATGCACCACTCCTCCACAGGGTGCGCTGTTACAGTCCTCGCCGATAGACTCGACATTGAAATCACTGAAATGATGTGATCTTAGGGTGATTACCCAATAGTCTCACACTAAAAATGGCTGGAAATGTTATGGCTGGTACATTTAGGAGTAAGTAAGCTTTTAATAAGTGAGAATTACTGCTGAACAACCTCTTTGGCCCTGAAAAAGTAATTTTATCAGTGTTGGGTCTCATTCCCTCAGAAGAAAGTTACTGTTGGAGATTGTTTAAAAATAAAAATATTTTTTTTTAGTTTTTCTGTTTTTCTCTTTTATCACACTCCTTTAATCCCATCTGTATGTCCTAATCTTTATTTTGCTTCCTGTACAATGATTTAAATGTAATTTATATTTCCTGTTTTTTTTACTTCCTGGTTTGCAGTCAGCATGGCTCAGTGAGGATTCTTCAATCTGGTTGGTTGAAGAGCCTCCCTGCTGCTTGACCTGCTGACAGATGCCACAGATCCCCTGCACTAGATCAGACATGGGATTAGTAGAAATCATAAGAAAGAACATAAGAAATAGGAGCAGGAGTAGGCCATTCGGCCCTTCAAGCCTGCTCCGCCATTCAATAAGATCATGGCTGATCTTCTACCTCAACTCCACCTTCCCGCACTATCCCCATATCCCTTGGTTCCCTTAGTATCCAAAAATCTATCGATCTCTGTCTTGAATATACTCAAAGACCGAGCATCCACAGAACTCTGGTGCAGAGAATTCCAAAGATTCGCAACCCTTTGAGCGAAGAAATTTCTCCTCATCTCAGCCCTAAATGGTCGACCTCTTATTCTGAGACTGACCCCTAGTTCTAGATTCTCCAGCCAGAGGAAACATCCTCCCTGCATCTACCCTGTCAAGCTCCTTAAGAATGTTATATGTTTCAATGAGATCACCTCTCATTCTTCTAAACTCATGGGAATATAGGCCTATTCTACTCAATATCTCATCACAGAGCAATCCCCCATCCCAGGAATCAGTTTAGTGAACCTTTATTGCATCCTCCTCACAACTTAAATTCCCACCCAGCTTTGTATCATCAGCAAACTTGGATATATTACATTTGGTCCCCTCATCCAAATCATTGATGTAGATTGTGAATAGCTGAGGCTCAAGCACTGATCCTTGCGATACCCCACTAGTCACAACCTGCCAACCTGAAAATGAACTGTTTATTCCTACTCTCTGTTTTTTGTCCGTTAACCAATCCTCAATCCGTGCTGATGTATTACTCCCTATTCCATAATTGTGTAATAACCTCTTGTGTGGCATCTTATCGAATGCCTTCTGAAAATCCAAATATACTACATCCACTGGTTCCCCCTTATCTACCCTGCTAGTTACAACCTGAAAAAATTCTAACAGATTTGTCAAACACGATTTCCCTTTCATAAATCCGTGTTGACTCTGCCCAATCCTATTATTATTTTCTAAGTGCCCTGTTACCACGTCCTTCACAATAGATTCTTACATTTTCCCGACAACTGATGTCAGGCTAACTGGTCTATAGTTCCCTGTTTTCTCTCTCCCTCCTTTCTTGAATAGCGTGGTTACATTTGCTAACTTCCAATCCGTGGGGACCGTTCTAGATCTAGGAAATTCTGGAAGATCAAAACCAATGCATCCACTATCGCTGTCGCCGCTTCTTTTAAATACCTAGGATGTAGGCCATCAGGTCCAGGGGATTTGTCGGCTTTTAGTCACATTAATTTCTCCAGTACCATTTCTTTACTAATACTAATTTCTTTAAGTTCCTCATTCTCACTAGACACTTGGGGGTAAAAATTCAGTTGGTTGCGCCTCCCGTTAGCGCCTTAAATGGGCGCTAATGGGGCGTTAAGGCGCTAACGCCCGGGCGCAGCGCTGTTTGCGCCGCTCGAGAACTTAACTTGAGATTGTGCGGCGGCGCTAAAACTTACCGCTGCGACCACCTGCGCGCGCAGATTGTGACGTCATTCCGTGGTGCAACGCCCTTGGGGCGCCCCGGAGCGGAAATTGAGTGGCGCCCCCTGCCTTACCGCCTGGCGCTTCCAACGACCGGAAGACTGGAACGTTATCAATTGGTGTGGGGCTGGGGGGGGCGCTATTTAAAGGGGGCCTCTTCCTGTCTTTTTCTGTGGTCGACATTTATGCACCACTCGTTCTGAGAGAGAGAGAGAGATTCGGAGAGAGAGAGAGAGAGACTTCTACATTGACTCAACGCTTTGTGAGGTAGTTTTGCCTAGTTCATCCTAACTTTGCTGCTACTTTCGTTGCTGTACCTCATTACTTTTCTGGCAAAGAGAATATGGGGGCTGCAATGATTGGGGGCGTCGTCCTGCTCCAGCTCAATCGGAGGATAGTGAGACGCAGACAGAGAGTGGCAATGATGGCCAGACGGAGGAGGGCCATCAGGCGCATGTACAGGAGAGCTTACCCTCCCAGGGTATATCGTGAACAGCTCTCCTACATCCACATGTCCGAGGAGCTGTGTTTGCGAAGGCTGCGATTCAGCAAGGAGGTGGTCACTGAGCTCTGCCACCTGCTGCAGCCAGATCTGCAGCCTCAGCTGAGGTCCAGGACGTCTCTGTCGGTGGCAGTGAAGGTCACAGTGGCTTTGAACTTCTACGCCACTGGCTCATTCCAAGCTGCTGTTGGGGACCTCGCCAATATCTCCCAGTTTGCGGTGCATCGCTGCATCCGGCAGGTCACCAATGCCCTCTTCACAAGGAGACGAGACTTCATCTCCTTCCCTATGACCCCAGACAAGCAGCATGACCGTGCTATGGGCTTTGCGAGGGTAGCGGGCTTCCCCATGGTGCAGGGCGCCATTGACTGCACGCATGTGGCTTTGCGTGCTCCGCGAGAGAATGCAGAGGAGTTCCGGAACAGAAAGGGGTTCCATTCCTTGAATGTGCAGTTGGTCTGTGACCACAGACAGGTGATTCTCGCTGTCAATGCCCACTATCCGGGCAGCTGCCACGATGCTTTCATCCTGCGCCAGAGTACTGTGGCAGAAATTTTCGAGGCACCGCATCAGCCAGTTGGTTGGCTTCTGGGGGACAAGGGGTACGCATTGAGCACCTGGCTGATGACACCGCTCCGTGCGCCAAACACCCCTGCTGAGCTGCGGTACCAGGAAAGCCAACAAGCAACCAGGAACATTATTGAGCGCACAATCGGCGTGCTCAAACAACGATTCCGCTGTCTGGACCATTCCGGAGGAGCCCTGCAGTACTCGCCTGAGCAAGTTTCCAAATTCGTAGTGGTGTGCTGCATGTTGCACAACATGGCAATCCTCAGGACGCAGCCAATGCCACCAGGCCTTGCAGCACCACAAGAGGAGGAGGAGGAAGAGGAGGAACAGGCCGAGGACGATGATCAGCAGCAGCACCAAGGCAGGAGGGCGGCCCACAATGGTCAAACTGCAAGGGCCGTCCGTCAACGACTAATAGCAAGCCGCTTCTAGGGCCCCTGCCAGTGCTACAAACACGAATCAACCCAGCACGCAACCCCTAAGCCGGCCAAGGCACCAATAATTCCAACCACCAGCCATGTATATTTTGAATACAGAAACTTATTTATTGTACAAACTCTGTGTGTGTCAATTCCTCATGACAAACTCATAGAAATAAACACAAAAAAACAGTCAATAACATAACTGGTTCTCACAACCTGGAGATAATGTCCAAAACACTAAACAAAAGTTGGGCCATGAACCTCGGCCTTTAATAAAAAAATGACCAGCATTTTGGCACACCTCCTACTTTTTGCCCTTCGAGGGTAATCTCCTTCCCTTGCGCACTTCCCCCCTTCTAACCCTACTGCTCCTCCGTAATGGGACCTCAGTGGCTGCAGCAAGGCTGGTGGAAGGCTGCTGCTTGTCAGACCCTGACACTGCAGATGCCCCTGAAGGACGGCCTCGACCACTTCTGGGCCTGGAGGGCCCGGCTGCAGACTGCACCAACTCTGCATGGGCGGCAGCAGTCTGTCCTACAGGCGGTGGCAAGTGCAGTGGAGAAGTGACAGTGTTGGCAGCAGGAATGCTGTCATCGTGAGAGAGGACAGCAACTCCCTGCTCGCCCGACACACTGGCACTCCCACGGGGCAGCACTTCAGCATCCGGAGCAATTTGCCGGAGAACAGATTGCTGGCCTGCTGCGGCGCGGTGACAGCCCCGGGGACATGTGCACGAACCATCGAGGATGGCAGCAGTCAGTGCTCGCGTGGCCTCAATCTGAGTCTGCATGAGAGCAGTCTCAGATGGATTCCTGGCAGCCAGTGACTGAATTGCAGCAGTAAGCTTTAGTGTGGCATCCGCCTGTGCTACAGCGAAGTGCTCCACACTCCTTGCCAGTGCCTCAATGCATTCGGGCACCCTTCCCACTGCACCCATGAGCTCAGTGTGCATGCCCACCGCCTGGCTGTTCATTTCTGCAATCAGCCGCTCCTCCTCTGCGTCCATTGCATTAGGAGTGTCTGGCATACTCTCCCTCTGGGGAGAAGGCTCCCGTTCTTCCCTCCCCCCCCCATGGCGTGGCTGCAGCCCGCTGGGTCCTGGAACTTCACCATCATCAGCCCCTTCCCCCCTGCTCCCCCGTTCTTCACTCCCCCCCCAATGGCGTTGCTGCAGCCCGCTGGGTCCTGGAACTTCACCATCATCAGCCCCTTCCCCCCTGCTCCCCTCCGGGGAAGGCGTGTTCCCAGTGTGGCCATGGGCTTCCTCGGGAGAGGGTGGCACTGATGCTCCGGCTTCCTCTTCCTCCTCAGCTGCAGCATCACTCCCAGTGGCAGCTTCAGGGACCATCTCCTCAGCTGGTGAATCACCATCTGAAAGCAGGGAGGTACAAGAGTGGCTTTAGCGTGAGGACAGGGTGGCAGTAAGGGAGGAATAAGTGCAGCGAGTTAGCAAGTTGGATTGAAAGTGTCAAAGGCTGGTATTGTGAGGGACAAGTGGAAGGACAGAGGACAAAAAGGTGATGACGTTACCATTGCTGTCCACAACGGGGTCGGCGTCTCCAGTGGCGACGGGACCGATCACCCGGCTTGCCACAATCCTGTGGACGCGCTCCTCCAGATCGCTGAGGGGTTGCAGCTGAAGCCGCCCTCCACCCGTCCGTTGCTGCTGTCTCCGATTATGAGCCAGCTTAGCCTGCAAGAAAAAGGACAGCATCTGAGTCAATATACAGCCATGGTCTTGCCTGATGTGCCTCCCATAGGTGAATAGCCCTTACAATATGCAGCCATGGTCTTGCCTGATGTGCCTCCCATAGGTGAATAGCCCTTACAATATGCAGCCATGGTCTTGCCTGATGTGCCTCCCATAGGTGAATAGCCCTTACAATATGCAGCCATGGTCTTGCCTGATGTGCCTCCCATAGGTGAATAGCCCTTACTGTATGCAAAGTGTGGAATGTGTGTGTGTGTTTGATGAAAGGGCCATAGGTGTTGCATGAGTGTTGTGCATTGGGGTTTTAAGACCCTCTGGCCATAGAGTGAGGTTGAGATGGAGGGATGGAGAGGTATTGAGAAAAAGCCACTCACCCTGACGACCCGAGTGAGGTCGTTGAACTTTTTGCGGCACTGGACATGGGTCCTGGGCACCATGCTCCTGGAGGAGACGCTCTGAGCCACCTCCCTCCACACTCTTCTGAACTCGCGTGGCAAAGGCCTCCTGCCACTCTCCGGGAACAGCATGCATCGTCTGCGCTCCACTGCGTCAACCAGAGCATCCAAGGCCCGCTCGGTGAAGCGATGAGCGCGTTCTCTCACCCTCTCCATGCTTGGCAGCAAAATGGATTACAGGTCTCTCCAGGCTGAGATTCAAGGCTGCAATGAGCAGGGTGTGGCTGGGGAGCAAGTGGCCCCCCCCGCTTTAAGAAGTGTCCGGCGCCAGTGTGTCTGTGTTCCCTCGCTAACTGGCAGCAGCTGCGCTGCGCTCGTGCGCTGAGGTAGCGCCTCACTCCTAGGCCTTTGCGCCTTAAGAGAGGTGTGCAGCGCCTAATTTAGCGCTCCACTCACCTCCCGGGGCGGTAAAAGTGAAGTTTCCTGTCAGTGCCGATAATTAGCGCCAGGCGCTAATATTTGCGCGCGGACGATATTTGCGCCCCAAATGGGGCGCGACCTAATTTCTACCCCTTGGTTCCCCACTATTTCCAGAATGTTTTTGTGCCTTCTTCCGTGAAGACAGATACAAAGGGCTAGAAATTCGGCTCCTTTCTGTCTGCCGTTTGCGCCTCTGGGGGGGTACTAACGGGGCGCAAAGGGTTTATTGCCTGGGGGGGGAGGGGAAAGTGCCTCCTGAGAAATTCGGCAGGGTGTTGCTGAGGTGCTCCCCTGCCGGTAGTGCCCCAGCCCGAACCAGGCCAACCTTTGCTTGCGTGGTGGTATTTAAAGGGGAGGTGCGGCCGTGACCCACGCCGCCATTTTCTTTTTTTGGCCGACCTCCAGATCGGCCCTCCGTGGTGGGCCATGGCATGGTCCTGGCCACCATTGCGCAGCCTGGCACCGCGTCTTGGCGCCGGGCTGCTGTCAAGGCACCACGCCGCCCTGGTGGCCTAGTTGGGGCCATCAGAGGCCCTGCAGAGTGTGCAGTGGCCTGCCCCTTTAAAAGAAAGGGAGTGACGTTGAAATGCAACAGCGCTCAGCGGAGCCTCCGCCGAGCACTGCCGATCGCGCCCCGACATCGCCTCGGTTACTGCCCCACCAGGAAGTGGAGTGCCCGAGATTGTGCTCCACTTCCTGTGCGGGATAGTAAGCCAAATTTAACGGCCGGTGTGGTACTTCAGCACCAGGCCTTCAACTTGGTTACCGGCCCCAAATGGGGCGTAACTGAATTTTGCGCCCAAAGTATTTGGTTAATGTCGCTGCAATTTCCTTACTCCCCATTATAATTTCTCCTGTCTCTGCCTGTAAGGGACCCACATTTACTTTTGCTAATCTCTTTCTTTTTACGCACTTATAGAAACTTTTACAATCTGTCTTTATGTCTCTAGCTAGTTTACTCTCACATGCCATTTTATACTCGCCCCTCATACCTACGTAGTTTGCTTTGTTCAGATTTAAGATCCTTTCTTTGGACTTAACTAAATCACTCTCAAACGCAATATAAAATTCTATCATATTATGATCACTCTTCCCCAGAGGCTCCATTGCTACAAGGTTATTAATTAACCCTGTCTCACTGCACAATTCTAAAATAACCTGTGCCATAGTTTGTTCCTCAACATACTGATCTAGAAAACTATCTTGAAAGCATTCCATGAATTCGTCCTCTGCACTATTACTGTGAATTTGGTTTGTACAGTCTATTTGAAATTAAAGTCCTCCTGATTACTTGCAACCTGATTTTCTGATTTCTACTGTACCCGACACTAATAATACTGTTAGAGTGCTTTAAACTACTCCCACCAATGTTTTCTGCCCCTTGTTGTTTCTTAGCTCCACCCAAACTAATTCTACTTCTTGATTTTCAGAGCTAAGATCCTTTCTCTCTGCTGCCTTTATCCCATCCTTTATTATCAGGGCTACCACCCTTCCTTTTCCATTTTGCCTATCTCTTTTAAAAGTGAAGTATCCTGGAATATTTAGTTCCCAACCTTGGCCATTCTGCACCCACATCTCCGTAATGGCTATTAGATCGAACCCATTTATTCCTATCTGTGCTATTAATTCTTCTATTTTGTTGCAAATGCTTCACACATTCAGATATAATGCCTTTAGCTTTAACTTTTTTCTATTTTTCCTTGATGTCACCTTAGTCACTTTTGCCCTATTACCTTTGTTAAGCTCTCTGTCCCTTTCTGACCCACTACGCTGACAAACCCGCAAAAAGTCTCTGGGCAACTGTATGCGAGGTGAATGGTGAAAGCAGTTCCTTCCCCACTGAGAGGAAAATCTGGGCCATTGTTAGGGTTGGACCTGAGAGAACAGAGTGCTGCAAGTTCAGATGGAGGTACTTAGAGTGAGTGAGGGGAGTAGAGAAGTTATCAAGGTCGGCAGAAAATGTGATTTGGCTTTCTTTCTCTTTATATAATTTTTTAAGATCCTCTGTGGATTGTATGGTTCTCTATCTGTTCAGTCGTAATTTCTTGCTGTTTTAAGAATATGGTATTTGAGCCAATTAGGTAGAGGTTTAACACAAACTTTGCAAGTGTGAGACTTTCAAGTGTGATGGACATACTAAACTTTCCTATCTGTATGACTGAATCTCTCGGCAATACCTGGTGAATTAGATGATAGACTGTTTTTTGAGGGCTTGAGCATTAAACCATGTAAAATAGAATGTAGGCTCACGCCCTTTTAAAGCTAGAAGGTGTAATTGGTCTCCATTTTTGAAATGAATGGAGAGTTCACTTCTAGATCAAGTGTCAGATGAACATGTTGGGTTTGTTTGATTGACAGGTCAATTAAAAAGCGGATGATAGTACAGAGTCAGTACATTGTTAGAGAGAAGGGCTGAAGCACGCAGCATTTTAATATCGCTTTGCATCTGTGAGAGAGAGAGCTGAGCACAGGAGATCGACCTGTAAACTATCCTAATTCTAAGATCATCCTTTAAAAAGTTTAATCATTTCTACATTGACATGAAAGCTTGGAGATATTTTGATTTAATGTATTTGTCCGTGGTTTTCTGCTCTTGAGAAAGTGGAAGTCAACACTGGGAGTCAATCACATGGGAAGGATGACCTAATAAGATGTTGTAGAATAAATTTGCCCATGA
The DNA here is from genome assembly GCA_030390025.1 of Squalus acanthias. Lineage (NCBI taxonomy): Eukaryota > Metazoa > Chordata > Chondrichthyes > Squaliformes > Squalidae > Squalus > Squalus acanthias. Next base: position 35,798,382 of record CM059448.1, on the reverse strand, counting down.
TTGAGTGGCATGGAAGTATTACAGGAAGTGTGTGACAGCACAGGACTTTTAATATATTATAGACATATACATCAATTATTCAGTTTCACACAAAAAATGTCTCTACAGTCACCATAATGAGTCCTTTAATAATTTTCTATTCTTCCCAATATTCTGTCCTCTCCTAAAGGTACCATCCTTAAGAACATAAGAACATAAGAAATAGGAGCAGGAATAGGCCACTTGGCCCCTCGAGCCTGCTCCGCCATTCAATAAGATCATGGCTGATCTTGGGCTCAAAGCCACTTCCCTGCCCGCTCCCTATAACCCTTCACTCCCTTATCTTGCAAAAATCTGTCTATCTCCACCTTAATTGTATTTAATGACCCAGCCTCCACAGCTCTCTGGGGCAGAGAATTCCACAGATTTACGACCCTCTGAGAGAAGAAATTCCTCCTCATCTCAGTTCTAAAAGGGCGACCCTTTATTCTGAAACTATGGCCCCGAGTTCTAGATTTCCCCACGAGGGGAAACATCCTCTCTGCATCAACCTTGTCGAGCCCCCTCAGTATCTTATATGTTTCAATAAGATCACCTCTCATTCTTCTAAATTCCAATGAGTATAGGCCCAACCTGCTCAACCTTTCTTCATAAGTCAACCCCCTCATCTCAGGAATCAACCGTGTGAATCGTCTCTGAACTGCCTCCAATGCAAGTATATCCTTCCTTAAATAAGGAGGCCAAAACTGCACGCAGTACTCAAGGTGTGGTCTCACCAATACCCTGTACAGTTGTAGCAGGACTTCCCTACTTTTATACTCCAATCCTTGCTGGAGTGCAGTTCCATGGATAATGGCATTTGTCCAGCACCTCACCAAACCAAGTCCCATAGACAGCATCACATCTGACCTGAATGCTGTCCTCACCTAATGTATTTATACCCACACACATGCACTGTGCACAGACACACACACACACACACAGTGCACACCTTTCAGTACGCACACACAGTGTGCACACATGCACACACACTTTCCAGTGTAAGTCTTTCTATAGCAGATGCACAAAGCCTGGCTGATTTTTCTGACCCTTTACTAGGGGCACTATTGTAGCCTCATAACAGCTGTCCTGACTGAGAGGTTAACTCGGAAGCGAGTGCAGATTAAACTCCCTTTGCGATTTTTAAACCTTAGGCTATATCCTCCAGTCAACTGGCCTTTCTTTCCACAGGTTCGGTTTCCTTGGCTGCTCTTTGTGATGACCCTTTCAGTGTGGTGGATGAGTTTATATATCTGGGCACTGTTGGTCCCTAGGTACCATTGATGTATCAAGTGATTTCCCTCTTTGTAAGACTGTTTGATATTTTAACAAAAGTGTGCCACTTCGAAGTGTGACATCTGTAATGTGATGGACTAATGCTCGAGCAAGACTGCTTTATGTATACTGGTGGATCTCCCATGGTGCTGCTCACAGTAAGTCAAATTATCTCATATAATTATATATGTAAATATAATTTGATAATTATATATGTGTGTATATTTTTAATTGTATGTGAATGGAAGTAACATTTGATTTATTTTAAGAATTTTTTTGAACACAGAAATTGATATAAATGCAGTCTATTATATACATAATACATTGAAATTTATTACAACACAAAATACAATTAAATTGAAGATATAAATTGAGTGGTGGAAAAAGAAAATTAATTGAAGAAACCTTAACAAAGATACAATTCTGTAAAAACAGGGATAAAGTAATAAAATGGAATGTTGGAACAGGGACTAAGCTGTGTTTAGAATAGTAAGTAAACCAAGAGGGACAACAAAAGGAATTCGATCTGTTTGATTTGGTTTAGCTTCTGCTTTTATATTAGTCGACTTTCCTCACTGCACCTAGTTATAGAGTTCTGATACAAAAGCAAAATACTGTTGCTGCTGGAAATCTGAAATAAAAACAGAAAATGCTGGAAATACTCAGCAGGTCAGGCCGCATCTGTAGAGAGAGAAACAGAGTTAATGGGCTGGATTTTGCCAGCCCTGGGGAGGCGGGTTTGGAGGCGGGACTGCCGGGTAAATGGCAGAATCTGGGGGCGGGTACCCATCCTGCTCCCAACCCGCCTCCGTGCCATCTTCCCAGGAGGCGGGTAGCCGACCCGTGCCGGGTCCCGTCTCCTGGAGGCGGGAAGGGGATTACAGTCACTTAACTGCCTGATAACAGATAGTTAACAGGCAGTGAAGAGGATTATCCCCATTTTTCCAGCAGATGCGCGGGCTTCCTGACGTCGGGAAACCCCGCCAGGGTCACCGAGGCGAGCAGTGGGTCTGCAGGGGTCGGAGGGGTGCAAAAGTGCGCTGTGGAGGTAAGTGATGGGTGCAAGTGTGGAGAGGTAAGTGTGTGAGGTGAGTCAAAAGTGATAGAAAATGTTTACTTACCTTTGCTTCTTCCTGCAGGCTTCAACAGTTGGGGAACTGGAGAGTCTTGCATCTCACCGGCAGAGATGACAGATGGCTGCTGCATTCTCCGATGCGACAACCATCTAATTTCTGCTCACAAAAGAGGTTTGATGAGTCTTGAATGCAAGGACTCATCAAACAACAGAGAATGTCAGTGTTTGACAGCTTCACAGAGCTGTCAAACGATGACAATTCATCTGTCAAACAATGACAATTCATCTGTCAAAAATTTTTGACAGATGAAACGTCATACGCTGACGTTCTCTGTAACCGGCTTCCCCTTAATTGGCCTGCTAAGCCCGCTGGGCAGGCTTAACAAGTTCAATCAAGGGAAAATAGCTTGGGTTGGCCACAAGTCGATGGAGGCGGGACTAAAACCTGACAAGCAGCAGTCCCGCCTCCAACGCGCCCCCATTGGCAAAATCCAGCCCAACGTTTCAGTTCGATGACTCTTCGTCAGAACTATTTCTATTATTTAATATAGCGTTCTGATGTTGGGTCATTTAGGAACATAAAGTTGGAGCCAATCAAAAACGATTTTAAAGTGTGATGACTGAAGTGTGACACAGGCAGCGTGACAGAAGAGGAAATGTAGGCTGTTCAACCGTTTTTAATATATTAAACATATAAAGATATTGGGCCTGAATTTGTGGTTGGTGGCGTAGCTAAGGAGTACGCCGCCGACATCGCAAGTAAATCCGCACCTACCTCGTGCGATCCTCCCTGCGAGAACTTCCTTTAAAATGCTGCAGAGTTCCATGCAGCATACCCCCTCACGGAGCCCAGGAACGCACCGTTGTGCGTATGTGAACCCGGGATCACGTGGGGGCGCTGCTCCTTCTACTTCCTGATTCTGATCTATAAGCTACAGCTGAGCCCTTAAGTGCAAAGTAACAAGAGGAGGGATTCGCTCAGAGAGGATAAGAATGGAAATGAAACCACGAGATAACTGGAAGATTATTAATATCAAAGACGGGCTCCTTTTCTTTCGCTACTTTCATCTTTTGCACGGAAATCCTCGTCTTATAAAATAACAATAACAAAAGACAAAATGAATATTTTAAATTCCACCCTAATTTCAAGAGTTCTAAATTTTCACATCTGAATTGCATTTAATTCCATTCATATTTAAGACCGTTATGAAGCTAATTTGAGACCGAATCTTTAAAAAGCTGACCCATTACAAAGGGGTCCCTAAATGGATTGAATGGTAATCTGTCTATTTGCATGACTGAGCCGAGGGAAACGGCCAAGCCCTTTCAGATTACAGTTGATAAAAAAAAAACCCGAGAAAGAGCTTCAGAGATTCAGAGACAACCCAACCCGAAAGCATATCCTAGCCATTTTTGGCATTTTACAAATTAAAATTTAATGGAACATATCCCGCTGTGCGTTTCCAATATTTCCTGTTCTTTTTGAATGCAAGATTTCCAGCACTCTTCTAAAACTAATGTCTGTTCCGGTCACCTTACGCTGTGCAACAGGCTTCCTGCGCTTGTTTGCACGAGACAAAAATTTTCAGCGTAATTAATTCGGAGTAGCTGGGCAATTAGCCCAACTTTTCGTCAGCACGTTGACTCCTATCAGGAGGTGAAAGGCGCAGCGAAGCCTCTGTGTAGTCGTAACCTGACAAATCGCAAGTTCGGGATTTAGCGCGTGCGGAAATCCCAAACTTGCGGTCAGTTTCAAAGGTGGTATGACGGCGCACTCTGACAATTCGGCGTCATACCGACCACAAATTCAGGGCCACTATATTAAACACAGTTATTACGCTGTTTTTATCATCGGCTTTTGATGGGGGATAAAAAACAAAAGATTATTCTTCCTGCTGTTGTGAAAAGATGTCAATTACAGATGATTCCTAACTTACTTCATTGTTTCAGTCATTTGCTGAATGTTCTTGAAAAACAGTTGAAACACAAGAAATGTTTAATGATAGTATTTGTACTCGGAGGGGACTGCGAGGTGAGACTGATCCTCGGTTCATTTCAATGGAGATTGCTTATTTGCATCAAACATCTCCAGGGTCAACGTTGTTCTAGCAAAGAGCGTGTCAATGTGAAGTAGTTGCATTACATATGGATGCTGCAGTTACAGGGTAAATGCAGCTTAAATCAGATTTGGCAGCAGAATTTGGGCCTCAACACCTGATTTAAAGAAGAAAGACCTGCATTTATATAGCGCCTTTCACAAACTCAGGCTTTACAGCCAATGAAGTGTAGTCACTGTTGTAATGTAGGAAACATGGCTGCCAATTTGTTCACAGCGACGTCCTTCAAATAGCAATGGGATAATGATAGGATGACCATGCGTCCCTGTTTTCCGGGACAGTCCCGGGATGAAGTACTGTGTCCCTGGGTAAACCATGTCCCCGGAAGCCTCCCCGGTTACACGTTTCCTTCCCGGCTGCCCCCTGTCAATCATGCCCACCGTGAGTGCCGACTGGACGTGAGGCCAGCTCTGAGGCGGGCTCGGGGTGGTGTGTTGGTTAGCCTCCACGTCAATCGGGCAGTGAGGGGGCAGGCACGCGCCGCCAGCCAGTTCGGCGACACTTCCCACCCAGCCCCGCTCGACAACCAAACCCCCACTTTTTTCCTCCCCTCTACCTTCACTACGGGATGTACCAGTTTGAATCGCAGGCGATGGCAAGCCGATTGGCTGGCGGGCTTGTGTGATAAAATTACCAGAGTCACTGAGCATAATTAATTTAGAAGATAGCAATTCCCCCCAGCATTTATGCACACTTGAATTGCTTTCTGTCAAACGGCATCACATAATTATCATGCAGAAAAAATAGATTTTATCTTTATCTGATGAAGGAATCTTTGCAAAACAGATGAGATTGTTAATTTATTTTACTGAGTTGTTGTGTACAATAACATCATTTAGATTTTGTCAAGTCCTCTCCCCCCCTCCCCCCCCTCTGCCCCACCCCCCACAATTCGAAATGGTCGCAATTCGGAAGCTGATTGGTTGGTCTGTGATGGTTACACCCAATGATTCCGTTAATATATAAAGTGTTTATTTTTGAAACAATCAGTCGGCGATGCTCGAGTGCATCGGAGACAAAAGGCCAGGTGTCAGCAGGAGCCTGCAGCAGTGTTAGCAGCCATGAGTCAAGAACAACTTTAGGGAGCTCGAAGGCCCTGCAAAACCAAACAGTCTTATTGTATTATTTATAAACGGCGTCTGAATGCGCTTCAATAGTGTGATGTCACATCTGCGGTAATTATAAGCACATTTGTTCTGCAGTTGTAGTGTTTTTGTGCAACTGGTAAAATATAGGCTGCTAAATAATTTGCCTCGCTGCGCTGCGCATCCTACATTTTCCATCCTGGCTACTTTGCTGTGCTCCCACCCTGTGTGTCCCCGCATTCGCTTTAGAAAATATGGTCACCCTAGATAATGACCAGATAATCCGTTTTTAGTGATGTTGGTTGAGGGATTGGCCAGGACACCAGGGCGAACTCCCCTGCTCTTCTATGACAAGTGCTGTGAGCACTTTTATGTCCACCTGAGAGGACAGACGGGACCTCGGTTTAATGTCTCATCCAAAAGACAGCACCTCTGACAGTGCAGCACTCCCTCAACACTGCACTGAAGTGTTTACTCGGATTATGAGCTCAAGTCTCTGGAGTGGGGCTCGAACCCAACACTAATCTTCTTGTGTGAATTCAGGCTTAGTTTAAGATAATGAATTTATTTTCTGACATGCAGTGTATTTCACTCCCTTTAAAAAAAGCTGAGGGTTAGAAAAGGGTTATAGAGGTGGAAGTAAAGTGATATTAAACCAGATGTGTGAGTGTCTGTTGTGTGTGAGAGTTTGTGTGAGTGTGAGTGTGAGTGTGTGTGTGTGTGTGTCTGTGTGTGTGTGAGTGTCTGTTGTGTCTGAGTGTGTGTGTCTGAGTGTGTGTGTGAGTGAGTGTGTGTGAGTGTCTGTTGTGTCTGAGTGTGTGTGTGTGAGTGTGTGTGTGAGTGAGTGTGAGTGAGTGTGTGTGTTTGTCTGTGTGTGTTTGTGTGTCTGTTGTGTGTGAGTGTGTGTGTCTGAGTGTGTGTGTGTGTGAGTGTGTGAGTGAGTGTGTGTGTGTCTGTGTGTGTGTGAGTGGTCTGTTGTGTGAGTGTGTGTATGTCTGTGTGTGTGAGTGTGTGTCTGTGTGTGAGTGTGTGTGTGAGTGAGTGTGTGAGTGAGTGTGTGTGTGTGTCTGTTGTGTGTGAGTGTGTGTGTCTGAGTGTGTGTGTGTGTCTATCTGAGTGTGTGTGTGAGTGAGTGAGTGAGTGAGTGTGTGTGTGTCTGTGTGTGTGTGAGTGTGTGTCTGTGTGTGTGTGAGTGTGTGTCTGTGTGTGTGTGTGAGTGTGTGTCTGTGTGTGTGTGAGTGTGTGTCTGTGTGTGTGTGAGTGGTCTGTTGTGTGTGTGTGTGTGTGAGTCTGAGTGTGTGAGTGTGAGGGGGGAGGGTGGTGGGTGAGGACAGACGCCTTTGATGCTTCCCATGATCCACCCCCTGCCCGCCCCCCTGTCTCGGTTTACACATGAGGTGTACCCGGTGTGGAGAGATACAGGAGGCAGCAGGTGTCTGTGACTCTGTACCCCAGCATGAGTCACACCTCCAGGAGAGGGGAAGGAAAAAACTGAAGGCAGGAAAAAAAAAGCAGAAGAGGGAGGTTTTTATTTTAGGTAACAGTTGATTCCAAACGTGAGTTATGCTTCGTGAGAACAAATGGCAAAACTCGACGTAAACTGACACAGCCACGTTGATAGATGTTTAACTACGTCACTTTCTTTAATGAACAGTCTCTGGGTGTCAGGATAGTCCCAGTCGACATAACCTTTATTGTTGATGTTATGGAGAAGCTTTTGACTTTAAAATATTGAAAGCAATTTTTTCCACCAGCCCAGTCCAATTTAAAATATGAAGCCATATTCCATTACATACTGTCTGACTTTCATTGCCTCCCACTGTATGTCAGATCAATCAATCACCCAGAGCCCCAGCACTGACTCCCAGCATCACAGCTGCCTAATTATCTCTCCTACATTTAATGCATAATATTACAGGCAAATGTGTGACAAAAGCATCATAATTTAGAATGAAAAACAGATTCACGCTGAAGGCAAAAGTCATAGACTAATGAAAAAGTTTTAATGGAATAAATTTTTGATTAAGAGGAATGCAAGGAACGCATCGCTTACTGTAATATTTAAATGTCGCTCTTACTCCCGATCAGACTATTATATTAAATTCATATATTTTTCAGCTGTCATTCCTGGATCTGCTGCATGTTAAAATGCCTCATGGTCGGAACATTGCATGAATTTGTACCAGTTTCGAGACAGCAGTATTGGGCATGAAAGAAAATCAGCCTGTGTTGAACTCTTCACTGTTGCTCACCTGATCTCACGTAACACAAAAAGCATCCTCTTTACATTGAGCGAGCAGCAGCCACAGTTTGAGACAACACTGGGAACATGACAGTTGACTTACGGTTTTACTGACCTCTGGGTGATAGAGTTAGTAACTGTGGACGAGCGCGTTAATTGTGATGGGAAACGCGCTGGAAAAGCAAGAATGCACTTGCTGCTGGTATTAAACTCTGTGTCCTGAGTTGGAGAAGAGAGACCTCCTTGGCCCTCTGAAGCCCTCCATGGTGCCAGCATCTCCCCAGTAATACGATAGCAAAATACTGCGGATGCTGGAAATCCAAAATAACAACAGAAAACGCTGGAAAAACTCAGCAGGCCAGGCAGCATCCATGGAGAGCGAAACAGAGTTAACGTTTCAGGTCGAAGACCCTTCGTCAGAACTGGAAATAGCAGGAAATGAAATAGATTTAAGGCAAGTATAAAGCTGGGAAAAGGGGGAGGGGATGAAAGAACAAAAGGAGAGATTAAGAGACATTGAGAGACATTAAGAGATGATCAAGGCAAGAGGAGGTGTTAATGTAACAGGTTGAGGCTAAATGAAGTGTGAAATCCACTGGCAGAATGAAGGACAGCTGCCAGCTTCTAGGAGGGAAAAAAAAGGGGGGGCCAAACAAAAGGGTGGATGAAAAAATAAAATATAAATGTGATAGGGGCTGAGGTTATGATCTAAAATTGTTGAACTCGATATTGAGTCCAGAGGGCTGTAGCGTGCCTAAACAAAAGATGAGGTGCTGTTCCTCGAGGTTACGCTGAGCTTCTGTGGAACAGTGTAATAGGCCGAGGACGGTGAGGTCAGAGTGGAAGTGGAGCGGAAAATTAAAGTGACAGGCCACCGGGAGCTCGGGGTCACCCTTACGGACTGAACGGAGATGTTCCGCAAAGCGGTCACCCAATCTGCGTTTGGTCTCTCCAATGTAGAGGAGACCGCATTGTGAGCAGCGAATACAGTATACTAAATTGCAGGAAGTACAAGTAAATCGCTGTTTCACCTGGAAGGGGTGTTTGGGGCCCTGGACAGTGGGAAGAGGGGAGGTATAAGGGCATGTGTTGCATCTCCTACGTTTGCACGGGAAGGTGCCGGGCGAAGGGGAAGGGGTGCTGGGGGTGGTAGAGGAGTGGACTAGGTTCCTTCGCCCGGCACCTTCCCGTGCAAGCGTAGGAGATGCAACACATGCCCTTATACCTCCCCTCTTCCCACTGTCCAAGGCCCCAAACACCCCTTCCAGGTGAAACAGCGATTTACTTGTACTTCCTGCAATTTAGTATACTGTATTCGCTGCTCACGATGTGGTCTCCTCTACATTGGGGAGACCAAATGCAGATTGGGTGACCGCTTTGCGGAACACCTCCGTTCAGTCCGTAAGGAGGACCCCGAGCTCCCGGTGGCCTGTCACTTTAATTCTCCGCTCCACTCCCACTCTGACCTCACCGTCCTCGGCCTATTACACTGTTCAACAGAAGCTCAGCGTAAGCTCGAGGAACAGCACCTCATCTTTCGTTTAGGCACCCTACAGCCCTCTGGACTCAACATCGAGTTCAACAATTTTAGATCATAACCTCGGCCCCTATCACAATTATATTTTATTTTTTCATCCACCCTTTTGTTTGGCCCCCCTCTTTTTTTTCCCTCCTAGAAGCTGGCAGCTGTCCTTCATTCTGCCAGTGCATTTCACACTTCATTTAGCCTCAACCTGTTACATTAACACCTCCTCTTGCCTTGATCATCTCTTAATGTCTCTCAATGTCTCTCAATGTCTCTTAATCTCTCCTTTTGTTCTTTCAGGGGGAGGGGGAACAGCCAGTTGTTGTGATACATGTTGGTACCAACGACGTAGCTAAAAAAAGGGAAGAGGTCCTACAAGTAGAATTTAAGGAGTTAGGAGCCAAGCTAAAAAGTAGGACCTCGAAGGTAGTAATCTCTGGATTACTACCAGTGCCACGTGCTAGTAAGAGTACAGAGAACAGGATAGTTAGGCTAAATACATGGCTTGAGCAGTGGTGTAAGAGGGAGGGTTTTAAATTTTTGAGGCATTGGAACCAGTTTTGTGGTAGGTGTGACCTATACAAAAGGGACGGTCTACACCTGTGCAAAGATGGAACTGATGTTCTCGGGGTAATTTTTGATAAAGCAGTTCGGGAGCATTTAAACTAGTATGGCAGGGGGCTAGAAACCTATGTAGTGAAATAGAGGAAAGTGAAAGGCAGACAGAAATAAATGGTAAAAGGGTGAGGAACAAAAAACAAAGGGCCACAGAGGGCAGTGTACGCCAGCTCATTAAATATATTTAAGAGGGAATTAGATATATTTCTACAGGCAAAAGGGGTTAAGGGTTACGGAGAGAAGGCGGGGACGGGATATTGAATTGGAGGATCAGCCATGATCTCATTAAATGGCGGAGCAGGCTCGAAGGGCCGGATGGCCTACTCCTGCTCCTATCTTCTATGTATCTATGTATCCCCTCCCCCTTTTCCCAGCTTTATCCTTGCCTTAAATCTATTTCATTTCCTGCTTTATCCAGTTCTGACGAAGGGTCTTCGACCTGAAACGTTAACTCTGTTTCTCTCTCCATGGATGCTGCCTGGCCTGCTGAGTTTATCCAGCGTTTTCTGTTTTCTCCCCAGTAATACTCGGCCTTCAGTTGGTGAATTCTAGCCTACATCACCAATGGGGTGAAACACTGGGGCAATTTTAACCTAATCCGCCCATTGGGAAACTTGCTGGATCGGGTTGCAACACTGATTTTACACCCCATCCGATTTTACTCTGCATTAAAGTCAATGGAGTAATATTAGGAGGGGTGTAAAATCAGCGATCCACCCCATCCCGTGGGTTTCCCGCCCGGTGAGTTTAAAATGACCCCCCAGTGTGTCTGTGTGGGTGCTGGGTGACATGGAGGCTGTAACTGCTGCTCGTGTGAACTGTGTGTGTGCTGCTGATTGTGAGGTGACCACTGCTCCTGGGCATCTCCCTGGAGAGAGCAGATCGATGTTCTGAGTAAGAGTTGCCAGGCTCACATTTCTGTAATATCCTGCTAATAAATGCCTCAGTGATGTGGGTCGATGGCTTTCATGTAGGCGTATTTTGATCAACAGTTAAATCATCAGGTTGGATTTTCCTCCAGAATCTAGCGGGGCTGCAGCACCCGGGCGGTCGGGTTGAAAGCCAGCAGGATTGTCTTGGAGTGTCCAGGAATGAATGATTAATCTCCCGGACACGGCTGTGGGCAACCCGGGAAATAAATCATAGGGGCATTAAAAAATTGCATTTTTTTTTCTCACTTTGAACATTTTTATTTAATCGTTACAAAAATAGTGGAGATGGGAAAATGGCAGTTTGTTGGGATGGTTGGCAGTGGGAGGTCATGTCATAAAATCTCCAGGAATACGTCCAACCGTACAAGAGGAGAGGGGCACCGTACCAGGAGGAGAGGGGCACCGTACCAGGAGGAGAGCGGCACCGTACAAGAGGAGAGCGGCACCGTACAGGAGGAGAGGGGCACCGTACAGGAGGAGAGGGGCACCGTACCAGGAGGAGAGGGGCACCGTACAGGAGGAGAGGGGCACCGTACAGGAGGAGAGGGCACCGTACAGGAGGAGAGGGGCACCGTACCAGGAGGAGAGGGGCACCGTACAGGAGGAGAGGGGCACCGTACCAGGAGGAGAGGGGCACCGTACCAGGAGAGGGCACTGTACAGGAGGAGAGGGGCACCGTACAGGAGGAGAGGGGCACCGTACAGGAGGAGAGGGGCACCGTACAGGAGGAGAGGGGCACCGTACAGGAGGAGAGGGGCACCGTACCAGGAGGAGAGGGGCACCGTACAGGAGGAGAGGGGCACCGTACAGGAGGAGAGGGGCACCGTACAGGAGGAGAGGGGCACCGTACCAGGAGGAGAGGGGCACCGTACCAGAGGAGAGGGGCACCGTTAAAGGGTGCAGAATCCCCCTGAAGAAAGGAGAACCATTTTGCGTAAATGGCTACGGTTGAGCCCAGTTAGTGGCAGCCAGCGTGAGGAGGGCAATAGAGAGACAGAGGAGGAGGCCTGTGCTTTTCACTGCTTTCTTTGCCTCTCCCAGGAGATTATATGGCTGTGGTTTGGGGGTGGGAGGAAGTGTCTAGTCATGGTGCTGCAGCCATCACGAGTGTGGGGCAGGCTTGATGGACCAGCTGGTCTTTTCCCGCCCGTTATTTTTGTATGTTGGCCAAGGCCAGGTCCTCTCCCTCCTTTGGCAGATCTTGCGATCTTCCTGCCACTGTGCAGTCAGAATCGCCACTCCTGATCTGTTTTTACTGCAGGTTGGCAGTGCTGTGACAGGATGGCAGGGAAATTGGGCAGTTTCCCTGTGTAGAATTCGCAAAATTATCACGATTTTATAAAATAAGAAGGAGACATATAGTTTCGTACAAACAGCTTTATTTCAGCAGAATGCTGTCAGGTTTTCAAAGTGGACACAAACAGCCTGTAAAATGGCCGCCACGCCTCGTGGCAGAACGTTCTAGACTTTTCAATGAGCAGACAAGATGGCGTTCCAATAAACATTTGTGCGAGATCGGACAAGACTCAGCACATTTGAGATAATTCACAAGACATAATGGGTTTGCATTTTACACATAAATACTGGAATTGGTCTCCCAGGTGCGAATAAGGGCTATTGTACCGAGCGATCAAGAACCCATCCAAAGACATTAATATGCAAAATCCCCACGACTCTACGATGAGAGAGCCGTTTGCGGGTAGTTACAGAAAACATTTGGAAGCCCCAAAAGCCCTCCAGGGAGACTACTGGCCGGTTCCACAATGGGAGAAGTATTAACGGGTACTCAGGCAGTTACAAGTATCACCGAAACCCATTAAACGGAGATCACCCTATACAAGAAGTTTGAGCGCCAAAACCCTGACAAAAGAAAGACATTAAGATTGGGCGGGAAAAGAGGAATTACAGCACTATAACTGTAAGGTACAACCGTCCATCTCTCTCTTGCCTCTTGACTCTTGGATCGTGACTCTTGACTGCTGTCTCTGCCTCTTGCTGCTCGACTTGCTGGAAGACTATTGAACTTTCTGATCCGCCAGGATCAACCTCGTGGCTTGCCGCGAAGATCTGTGAAGAACTGGGCTGTGAAGCCTTGAAACGGGCACACCATCCCGAGAAGTCGGTAAACGGTGTTGGAACCGAAGGCCCGAGATGAGATGAGATGAGATGAGATGAGATGAGAAGAGAAGAAGACGACAATACGTATCGCCACGGTCAGTAAGCCCCGACCGCGCCTGTAGGTCGAATAAACACTTTCCTTGCCCAGGAAGACCATTCTTTGAGTTTTACAAACTGGTGTGAGGGCACAGGAAGACCATTCTTCGAGTTTTATCGCATCGGTGTGAGGGCACAGGAAGACTATTTTTTGAGTCGTGTCGGAACTCCGAGGACAACACAGATCTTCATGACAGCAGACGGTCCAGCCTGCTAGCCGGAGCAGAAACGAGTAAACAAGTGGGGTACAGAGACCCCTGATCAACACGTGGGTGGTCAGGTGCTGCGGGAAAAACATCCGAGCAGAGTTTCGGAATTCTCCGAGTTATCACGAGTGGTGAGCATGAGTCTCGATCCTACAAATCTAGTTTAGAACGGGTATTGATAGGGGAGGGTTTAAGTTTTAAGGATAATTGTAATGTGTGCCCCCTTTTACGATGTGTCGTGCGCTCCACGTTTCCCTAAAATTAGTTACATAACTGCGTGTAAGATTGTACTGTCATTAATCTGTGCTTATGACATGTATTTCGTAATCTTGAATAATATGCAATAAAGATTTTCCATTTCGCACTATTCAACCGGGTCTACCTGAGTTTTCTCTGCATTATTGCTCTCGCACCTAAGTCCAGTGTCAGAACCGTAAGGGCGAGTGGGTCGAACCACTCACAGGCTGGAGACCAGAACAGGCAACAAGGCCTAACCTCGCACTAGCACCCAGGCTAAGCACAGAGCCACAGGTCTCACCCCTTACACCTGGTCTTACGCCCCCCCCACCCCCAGCTGTCCTTTAAATGCGAGTGGTGCAGTCGAGGGTCGGGCAGCCGAGATCCCTGGGAAGGTAGAAAGTTTTCATTGCCCGATTTAGGGGCAGGAGCTGGTGGTCGGTCACCTTGAACGTTTTCCCTGGGTCACCACCAACTATACCACCCAATTTCAGGCAGTATAGTGGAGGAACCAGCCCATCATCTCGGACACTGTTATACAGCGTGGTCCTCTGACCTGGGAAGGGCCTACTCCTAGGAAGGTCTCTAGGCCAATGATCTCTCGAAGGCCTGAGGGAAACAAGCTTGGGCCAGAAATTCGGCTCTTGTCGGGTGAGTACGCGCTGTGTACTCACCCGTAAGGCCACCTGAAGTGCCGGTTTCCTGCATGCACTGCGCATGCGCGGGAAACCGGAACTTCCGTTCCCCTGAAGGAAGGGGTTCAGAAGTCGAACGTGTGTGTGGGAGAGGCTGCGCGGGGCAGCGAACTTCAGGGTTTTTTTTCAGGTTTCTCCGTGAGGGTAAGTGTGGAGAAGCTGCACTTTTAAAAAGGAGGCGCAAGGCCTGTTTTTAACAAGGTAAGTGGTTAATTAATTACAATTTAAACATTTTTTCAACAGGTTTATCTTTTTTACATACTTTAAAGAAAGGTAAGTTTATTTTTAGCACTGTTAAAAAGTGTAATTAATTTTTTCAAAAATTTAAATTTTTGTTTAAGGTAGTTAATTTATGTAATTTATAGTTATTTTAAAAATGTGATGGTTTTTAAAAAATGTATTTGAAGGTTTAGTGTGGTTTTGGGGCCGATCTCTATTCATAGATTTGACAGGTCTCCCTGTCAAATCTATGAATGAAAATTCCCTGCTACGATTGGCTCTCCATGGCCCACGTGATCCCAGGGGACGCTTCGAACTAACTGCGCCCCTGGGATACGCAAGCACTGCGCGCGGCAGCTGCAGGAGGCCCAGGAGCCGAATTCCACGCGGGCCCGAAGCACAACGGCAGGCGCGGTAAGTAAGTACGCGCGCGATTCTTGCACCCGCGGGAAGCCGGAGAGCCGAATTTCTGTCCCAAGGTCTTCTCTTGGAACAATCTTCTCACCCTTCTGCCTTGTGAATTGTAGCACAATTAGCCAACAATGACAAAAGCATTGGTGATTTAGACACATACCGACTGCTGTACAAGAATTGTTATTCGATGCTTCACTTTTACTTAGCAGATTTGCATTTGATGGCCTATTTCAGAACAATGGATCATCAAGGAGACTATTCTTTGTGACATTTCTCCCACTGGTCTCTGAGAAAGCGATAGCTTAGCTTTATAAAACATATACATGCTTCCTGTCCATATACACACAGGCAGCCTGTTCGCCAGTCAGTGCATTAATGTGTGAGGTACAGTATCACAGATGAAAGGATTCAGTTGTGAATGTCATCTGCATTTGCAGGTCATCAGCTGTAGCATTTGGCGAATAAAGATGTAAAGACCTTATGCTGTCATGGTAACAGCAGATATTTCCATTAGGTAGCCACATACGGGCATCTTCATCACCCTAGTGCTTCCTTATTCGGAGACCTCGTCTGACGCTCTCTTGTGATGGGCTCGGGTTATGCAGACCACAGCTGTGCTGAAAAGACTATTCTACCTGGTGAGCATGGCATCAATGAGCTGATCCAAGGCCCTGTCAGTAAAATGCACTTCTTTACTATGCCACTGACCCATATTTCCCACAGAATGTACCACTTACAGCTGGCTGTGCTCTTATTTTCAGTGATGAAGTGGCCATTAAGCAACTTGGGATGTGCTAAGAAAGACTTGCATTTATATAGCACCTTTCACAACCACCGGACCTCTCAAAGCGCTTTACAGCCAATGAAGTAGAGTCACTGTTGTAATGTGGGAAACGCGGCAGCCAATTTGCACACAGCAAGGTTCCACAAACAGCAATGTGATAATGACCAGATAAACTGTTTTTGTTATGTTGATTGAGGAATAAATATTGGGCAGGACACCAGGGATAACTCCCCTGCTCTTCTTCGAAATAGTGCCACGGGATCTTTTACGTCCACCTGAGAGAGCAGACGGGGCCTCGGTTTAACATCTCATCTGAAAGGCGGCACCTCCGACAGTGCAGCACTCCCTCAGTACCACACTGGAGTGTCAGCCTAGATTTATGTGCTCAAGTCCCTGGAGTGGGACTTGAACCCACAACCTTTTGACTCAGAGGCGAGTGTGCTACCCACTGAGCCACAGCTGACACTAAAACAGGAGGAGCTCAGGTTGCATGGGGCTTGGCCAGAGTTCTGGCACAAAGAATAACCAGTCCAATCGCACAAACTCGGCCGTAAGAAAACTAATTATTTAATTTTCAGAAAAATAAGAACAGTTTGGGGAGCTTAGTACTCCTGTTTCTGAGAGCAGGGAAGTGAACCATTTGTGAAGTCTCCTGTTAAAACATTGGTTCCCACTGCCCCTGACGCACACCTGTGCCTTGTTGTGGAGACCTCTTAGGTTTATAAAGGCCAATTATTCCAAGCCGGACAATCGGCTTCATAGTGTTCCGATTGCAAAAGAGAGTTGCTAATGTCTGATCCCGTGATGTGTTCCCAGAACCTTGTGATTTCAGAAGGCAGATGTTGCCCTGAGGCAATCACAACTGGTGACCTTAATAAACATGGCAGGTTGATTGGCAATACAGCAAAAAAATTATCGAAACTGTGCTCCAGCCACAAGTGTTTTGTCAGGCGGTGCTTGCGTGAAAAAGAAATAGGAGGAAAAAAACGAGTCGAGCTGTGGAGAGGGGCAAAGGCTAATTATAGAGGGGAGGGAAGACAATGACACAAAGGAGACAATGACAGAAATAGGCTGAATAATGAGCCGCTGAAAGAGACAAAGGAAACAAAAGAGATGACAAAAGCAGACAGATAAGAGCTGTGATGCCATTTATCAGGTGTGAATCTACCAGAGATCTATATTTTACTGTTATCTTCCGACTTCAACTAATAGGGCCTTGGTAACTTTCAATTTGGGGGTTAACTATTGTTTCATATGTAACACTGAAAAATCCAATGCCCGCCCCCAAAAAATTATTCATACTTCAAGGAAACTCTGATCTGAGCACTACTATCACTTCTCCATTGTTTTAGATTTTTTTCCTATTGTCTCCCCTACCAGTTTCCATACATGATTTATCCTTTGCTGCAAAACATAATCCATTGTGACTGAAATATATCCTGCACCAGATTTTACAGTTTGGGCTCTTTCCCAACACTTTTACTCTTGTTCACTAATAGCTGGCATCTTGCATAAGCAGACTGAATCTGTCACGAACCATGTCTTTACTTTCCACTGTATGGGGTAGCATCTGAGGTTTTTTTTGAACAAAGGGACAATGCTACTAATTTAGTCAAGGAAACAAATGTGTTTGATCTCGATCAAATATACAGTCTGAGCTTTATGGCCCAGAAATCTCGGTCAGAGGCGTACCTCCGGAGTACGCCTCTGACCCACGAAACATTTACAAAATGACCTGCTGGCGCCCAGGCTGTGAAGAGTTGCGGTCTCAGGCCTCGAGGCGGAGGGCAGCATAATAGCCCACGGATCCCAGGGACGCAGGCGGTTTGGAAGCGTACCTGGGATCACGTGGGCCCGGTACTCCAATGGCAAAGGAGAATTCCATTGCAATCATTTACGAAGGGAATCCCCTAATGATATGCAATGGATTCCCGAAATGTAAAAATTATACAATTAACAGAATTTTAATTTTAATCATAATTACCATCATTCCACCAAACTCAATAAAAATTGATTTTTTTGCTAATAATTTCACACATCATTAAAACTGTAATCCAGGCCAATATTTGCATAGACTTATTTAATAAAGTGTATGTGCACAATTTTGGATATGCAAATGTTTAATTTAAGGCTTAGATATCCCCTTACGCTGATGCAAGCAGGCCCTATGCCTGCTTGCATCAACCGTAAGCCTTACGTGGGCAATTGCTGGCCAGTAGCTTGGCAAATAGCCCAACTGCAATTGCTTTTTCAGACCCCCCCACCCCACCCTGCAGATGGCCTGTCAAGGCATGCAGAAATCTGGAACTTGCAGGCCATTTCAAAGGGATACGCCATCACAGACACTGTAATTTCAGGGCCTAGATTTATTAAACAAATAAATCAAACAAAATTTGTAACAATGTAATATCAATTACATTCTGTTTCAAAACCAAGCCCCGTACACCCATCACACCTGCGCTTGCCGTTCCACATTGACTCCCAGGCCGTCAACACCTTGACTTTAAAATTCTCATCCTTGTGTTCAAATCCCTCCGTGGCCTCGCCCTTTTCTATCTCTGTAACCTCCTCCAGCCCTACAACCCTCTGAGATCTCTACGCTCTTCCAATTCTTGCATCTTGAGCAGTCTCGATTGCCATCTCCCACCATTGGTGGCCGTGCATTCATCAGCCTAGGCCCTAAGTTCTGGAATTCCCTCCCTAATTCTCTATCTTCATTTAAGATGCTCCTTCACACCTACCTCTTTGATCAAGCTTTTGGACACCTGTTCTAATATCTCTTTATGTGGCTCAATGTCACATTTTGTCTGATAATGCTCTCATGAAGTACCTTGGGATATTTTGCTACGTTAAAGGTACAATATAAATATAGTTGTAGTGTTTTTTTTATACCAATTAAGCCCTAATATAATATAATGCTCACTAGAGAATATGTGGGATGCCCTCCATGTTCTTCTATCATTTACAAAGGTGAAAATAACAGACCATTGGGTACAGGCTAAAACTATTAGATCAAATTTATTTTCAGATACAAAACATATAGGGAAGTAAAAAGGCACAGCAAGGTACTGAAAAAGCACAAAACCTAAAAATAATAGAACTGGAATAGATTCAAAAGGCATTAATATAATCTGTTTCAATAAAACACTTAGGAGGAAAAATTCGGTTGGTTTGCGCCTCCCGTTAGCGCCTTAAGAGGGCGCTAATGGGGTGCAAATCAACTAGCGCCTGGGCGCGGCAATGTTTGCGCCGCTCGCGAAATTGACCAGACATTTTGCGGCGGCGCTAAACACTACCGCCACGATCTCCTGCGCCCGCAGTCTGTGTTCCATTGCTGACTGACATCACATGAGCTTCGCCAGCGCTCTGAGGTAGCGCCTCGCTCCTCGGCGTTAGCGCCTTAAGAGAGGTGTGTAGCGCCTGATTTAGCGCTCCAATCACCTCCAGGTGCGATAGAAGCCAAGTTTGCAGTCGGAGGCGATAATTAGCACCAGGCGCTAAAGTTTGCGCCCGGCCAATAATTGTGCCCCAAACGGGGCGATACCGAATTTCTCCCCCTTATAGTCTAGTGGCAACCAACAGGTTCTTTGATTGAAATTATTTTTAACCATTATAAATTTTCATTATGAAATATTTCATATGGATAAAGCTTCACGAGGACATGGAATTCATTGCTCTTATGCCAGCAATAAGGACTACAGGAGAACTACTCTGTCTTATACGTTTTAGGCTTTTGGAAAACAGTTTTGTCAATCCTCATGATCAAAAGCACCGTACATAGGAATTATTGCATGGAATGCTAATAAACAATTCGTCACCTGTCGCCTGGATTTCCTGATGGCTTGTCAATCTGTTTTTCAATCTCGGTCAAAATCACTTTACCTAAACCAGTTTCCAGATCAATCAACCTTACCTGGTTACCACACACTGCCAGTCTCCAGGTCTCCATTTGAAACATTGCAAAAAGAGAGCCATCTCCATTTTGACCATAGCTTTTAAAAAAAAAAGTATAAAGACAGAACTTTCTCTATTTGTCGCATCCATTCCTTAACATTGGGGGTGGTGGGGGGGGAACATGTTACATTTTCTGGAATTGTCTAATCTTTCTCAAAAAATTAATATTAATTGTAATAAATTTATGTTCTCTACTTTTGGGGAGAAGTTTCACTTTTATGCATTGAGAGTGCGTTAAATGAGTAAACGTTTTCTCCTTTTCGGTACTATTGCAAGAATGTACTACTTTATGTAGCCTGTATTGTGCAAGAAAGATGTGTTACAATTAATGCACACTTAGGAAGCATCTGAAGTCATGCTTCTGAATCATGTGTCAATCATCCAATTGGGCAAGTGATTGGTAAAAATAAAGTACCATGAGTCCACTAACTATGTCTAATGACTATCCTCCTTGGAGAAGGTAAGTGAGCGCTCTCTGGGGTGAGGTATGGTGACACGTCTTGTGTTGAAAGTTCAGACCCTGTAAAACGGTGTCTCCCATTTTTTCTTCCAATGTGTAAGACCCTCTGGGCTAGAAATTCGGCTGCTTTGTGCCTCCCGTTTGTACCTGCGGGGGGCGGAAATGGGGCACTAAGGAGTTACCGATTGGGCGTGGTGAATTCAGCGATGCCCGCGAACTTCCCTGGCGGTTTTGCGCTGGTGCTAACTCTTACCGCCTCGGTCTCCAGCGCCCTGTAGATCATGAGGTTATCAAGAGTGCAGCGCCCCATTACCGCCCCAGATGTGAAATCGACTTTCGCCCCCTGCATTATCACCTCGCGCTGACAACGCCAGCAAGAGGAGGCGTTCTGAAGTCGGATGGCCGCTTCGGAAGCGGTAATTAAAGGGAAAGCTTTTCAGATCGCTGAACCGTTATTATTTGCACCAGTCTGGTGCCGGCACAAAGTTTTCACTCTTTAATTGTTGCAGGATGTCCAAGCCCTCCACTTGGTGACAGTGTTTGGGGCTGTATTGGCAGCCGCCTTGCAAGACTGCAGCGCCGAAAAATAGCTTCTGCTGCAGTATTGTCCCTTCCCTTTAAGCGAGGGAAGCAGCCTCTGTGATTGAAGAGTGCCACCTGGAATGCGCTGCAAATTGTCTCGCGCTCTGCCGGTACCTCCCCACTCTCCGACTTTAGCGCTCTAAGAGAAGTGGTTAGCGCTTCCCTCTTGGAGCGCTACAACTGAATTTCGCGAGAGCCTATCATCATTAGCACCTGGCGCTAATTTTTCAGCTTTCGAAGTTTAGCGCCCCAAATGGGGCAATAATGAATTTCTCCCCCTTATCTGTACTGAATTTCATTTGTCTTAGCTCTGTCCAGTTGCAAATATTGTCTCGGCCCTTGGATACTATTGTCCCTTCCTCCTCAGTTGTAATTTTGTCCTACTTGCATTGTACTTCTGAATTTAAGGGCTGGATTTTGTCAATGGGGGCGCGTTGGAGGCGGGACTGCTGGTTTTCGGGTTTCAGTCCCGCCCCCAACGACGTCTGACCAACCCACGCTATTTTCCCTTGATTGACCTTGTTAAGCCCGCCTTGCGGGTTTAGCCGGCCAATTAAGGGAAAGCCAGTGGCAGGTGTGGTGCCGGAGGACTGGAGGACTGCTAATGTGGTACCCTTGTTTAAAAAGGGAGAAAAGGATAGACCGAGTAATTACAGGCCAGTCAGCCTAACCTTGGTGGTGGGAAAATTGTTGGAAAGAATTCTGAAGGACAGGATAAATCTTCATTTAGAAAGACACGGATTAATCAAGGATAGTCAGCTCGGATTTGTTAAGGGAAGGTCGTGTCTGACAAACTTGATTGAATTTTTTGAGGAGGTAACAAGGAAGGTAGATGAGGGTAGTGCGTTTGATGTAGTGTATATGGACTTTAGCAAGGCTTTTGATAAGGTTCCACATGGCAGACTGGTCACGAAGTTAAAAGCCCATGGGATCCAGGGCAAAGTGTCAAGTTGGATTCAAAACTGGCTCGGAGGCAGGAAGCAGAGGGTAATTGTTGATGGGTGTTTTTGTGACTGGAAGGCTGTTTCCAGTGGGGTTCCGCAGGGCTCAGTATTAGGTCCCTTGCTTTTTGTGGTATATATCAATGATCTAGACTTGAATACAGGAGGTATGATTAAGAAGTTTGCAGATGATACTAAAATTGGCTGTGTGGTTGATACTGAAGAAGGAAGCTGTAGACTGCAGGAAGATATCAATAAATTGGTCAGGTGGGCAGAACAGTGGCAAATGGAATTCAATCCGGAGAAGTGTGAGGTAATGCATTTGGGGCGGGCTTACAAGGAAAGGGAATACACATTAAATGGTAGGACACTGAGTAGTGTAGAGGAACAAAGGGACCTTGGAGTGCATGTCCACAGATCCCTGAAGGTAGCAGGCCAGGTAGGTAAGGTGGTTAAGAAGGCATACGGAATGCTTGCCTTTATTAGCCGTGGCATAGAATACAAGAGCAGGGGGGTTATGCTTCAACTGTATGAAACACTAGTTAGGCCTCAGCTAGAGTACTGTGTGCAGTTCTAGTCACCACATTACAGGAAAGATGTGATTGCACTAGAGAGGGTACAGAGGAGATTTACAAAGATGTTGCCGGGAGTAGAGAATCTTAGCTATGTGGAAAGACTGGATAGGCTGGGTTTGTTTTCCTTGGAACAGAGGAGGCTGAGGTGAAACCTTATTGAGGTGTATAAAATTATGAGGGGCCGAGATAAAGTGGATAGAAAGGACCTATTTCCCTTAGCAGAGGGGTTAAAACCCAGGAGGCACAGATTTAAAGTAATTGGTGGAAGGTTTAGAGGGGATTTGAGGGGAAATTTCTTCACCCAGAGGGTTGTGGGGGTCTGGAACTCACTGCCTAAAAGGGTGGTAGAGGCAGAAACCCTAACCACATTTAAAAAGTACTTGGATGTGCACTTGGGATGCTGCAACCTGCAGGACTACGGACCAAGAGCTGGGAAGTGGGATTAGGCTGGATAGCTCTTTGTTGACCGGCACGGACACGATGGGCTGAAATGGTCTCCTTCCGTGCTGTAACTTTTTATGATTCTATGATGACGTATCATCTGTCAAAAATTCTTTGACAGATGAATTGTCAGCGTTTGACAGCTTTGAGAAGCTGTCAAACACTGACAATCTCTGTTCTAAAGTGAGCCCTTGCACAGAAGGCTCACCAAGACCTCTCTCCTCAGCAGAAAGCAGATGGCTGCAGCATCTGAGAATGCAGCAGCCATTCTGTCATCTCTGCCGTTGAGATGAGGCACCTCCGGATCCCCAAGGGTTGAAGCCTGCAGAAAGAAACAAAGGAAAGGAAACTTTTTCCAACACTTTACACTCACCTCTCATACTTACCTGTCCACACTTGCACCCATCACTCACCTCTACAGCGGACATTTTGACCCCTCTCACCCCCGCAGACCCACTGCTCGCCTTGCTGACCCTGGCGAGGTTCGCAGCCATCGGGAAGCCCGCACTTGCAGGGGTTAAATGGGGATAAGCCTAAAAACTGCCTGTTAACTACCTGTTAACAGGCAGTTAATTGGCTCTAATGCCCTTCCCGCCTTGAGGAGACGGGTCCCTGCTCAAGTTGGGAAGATGGTTCGGAGGCAGGTTGGGAACGGGGTTGGGACCCGCTCCCAGTTTTTCCCATTTTGCCAGTAGTCCCGCCTCCAAATCCGCCTCCTCAGGGCTGGTAAAATCCAGCCCTAAGTTTATGAAGAACAGAAATGTTAGCATTCAACCTCCTTCCTTCCATGGTTCAAAACAACAGGTTTCGAGTAAGCACGAGACACTTTACAGTGCAGTATACGGAACAGACTGTATTGATATACAGCACAGTGATCGGCCTAACTGTATAGAGAGAGCAGCTTTTCGGCTTCTGTATCTTTCGAGCTCTCTGAAAACCCTGTTGAAAACCATGCTCCTTCATACACCATATTTTGCCTACATCAAAGGTACATGTCACAGATAAGACCTCATGACGTATCTGTTCCTGAATCCTTTGAAGACAAACTATTCATGTAAACAGTTGTAGGTCTTTAATCCAAAGCTACTTGCCGGCACGGGCTCGACGGCCCGAATGGCCTCCTTCTGTGCTGTAACCATTCTGTGATTCTATGATTCTTCCCTCAAACAAGACTTCCTGACGTAACTGTTCTTAACCTCTTTGAAGAACAGGCTTTATTAACCATTAATTTCTATACTATAGCTAATGGATAACTCTACCGATGTTTATTACCCTAGCCACTAAAGTTACACTTTAATCACCCATTGCTGACATAATTACTGTCACTTATTTCCTTACATAAGCACTTTTTGTATCAGAAGACAAGCTATGCATTCCTCTCATGATACTTCAAAGTCATCCTGTTTATATTGGAAAGCCTGTTGCTTTAAGATACAAAGAAGTTCGACTATTAACCCTTAACTCCCCAAGATGTCCAACATACAACTCTCTGGGATGTCCAACAAGAAACAGTAAAGCAAGCTTCAACACCAAAGAGGTGGCTTTTTATTCAAGCTGGTAACTCTGATTGGCTGTGCGGTGGATCAATCCTTGACATCCTGAGGCGAGGAGAGTATTTATTCTCTCTCTATCTCTCTCCCTCTGAAGGGGCAATCTGAGGTTGTGAGAGACATTGAAATCTCTGTTATAGAGAAAGAGACTCCAGGCTGAGTATGAACATGTATGGCATATAACAGATACCAGCTGGTCTAGGTGACATGTAAGTAATTTCCATTTAGAAAGTGGCAAAGTATTTTATTACTTATGTATGCTACAAGGCCTGGTAGCAAAAAGATGAAAACTGTAATCTGCTTATTCATGTATTTCATGCAAAGTAAACCGGTTTGTTGGCTTATAATTGGCCTCGTCTCACCAGAGTGATTTTCAGACTGCCTTCCAAAAAGACATGAGATCACACACGATGGCACATGTGAGATCACAATATCTGGTAGATGCAAAAGGAGTCTGTGATATGACTCTCAGTTCACACTCTTGTTTAATCAGCTATTGGGTAGTAAAAGCGTGCTCCTAATTGTAGAGGGCACGAGGTTTGCGTATGGGAGTGATTAGTGCTGCTGAGCCTGAGAGAAGATCTACTGGAGACCCATATCGAATCATACAGCACAGAAGGAGGCCATTTGGTCCATCATGCCTGTGCCGGCTCTTTGAAAGAGCTATCCAATTAATCCCCTGCTCTTTCCCCAAAGCCCTGCAATTTTTCCCTTTCAAGTATTTATCCAATTTCCTTTTGAAATTTACTATTAAATCTGCTGCCACCACCCTTTCAAGCAGTGTGTTCCGAATCACAAGAACTCACTGCGGGAAAAAAAATTCCCATTTCCCCTCAGATCCTTTTGTCAATTACTTTAAATCTGTGTCTTTCGGTTACCGACCCTCCTGCCAGTGGAAACTGTATCTTCCTTTTTACTCTATCAAAACCCCTCGTAACACCCAAAATCTCCCCTTGTGCAATGAAAGAAAAAAATGGGAGACAATGGCCCAGAAATTGATCTCGCTCTGTTCCCGCAGGGGTAAGGCTTTCCCGCGATCTCTCACCTCGCTTGTGCTTTTTCAGATCCAGCTCGCACGAACTTCATGTTCTAGAGATCAGCTGGGCAGTGCTTGCGTATCCCAGCGGCGTAGTGAATTCGTGCGAGCTGTGGGATCACGTGACTCAGTTAGAGCCAATGGCAGCACACCATCTTCCATTCATAAGTTTCACAGCACGGCTGTGAAATCTATGAATCTTACACCCCCCCAAAATAACAGCTAAACCTCAATTAAATTTAAAAAAAAACCCATCACATTAATAAAATAAGTATAGTTAATTAAATTAACCATTTTAAATAAAAAATTAAATTTTTGAAAAAATTTAAAATCTTTTAAAAAGTTATAAAAATAAACTTACCTGTCTTTAAAGTCTCTAAAAAAGATATACCTGTTAAAAAAAATTCAAAAAAATACTTAATTCACTACTTACCTTCTTAAAAGTGGGTCTTACTCCTCCTTTTTACATTTCCAAAATCTTCCGTACTTACCTGCGCGTCCAAAGCATGAAGTGCACAGCGTGCGCGCAGCCTGTAGCGCGCACGCGATGCACCGAGGAACCGCCCCCTTTTCAAAAGAGCAATTGCCGGTTTTCAGCGCATGCGCAGGGCATGCAGAAAACCGGCAATTGGAGTGGGAATACGCGAGAGTACGCACTGCGTACTCTCGCGTCCCGGGATCAATTTTTGGCCCATTGTTTGGCTCAGGTATTGGAATAGTGAGTCATTCAGGGCTGACTTGGGTCAAAACCTTTATTGCTAGGCATGTCATCTTGGAGCCATCTCAGGCCCAAAGAGACCTCATTTACTTCCCACCATGAAAGAGAATAGTCACTAGTTAGTATATGAGGAAGACATCAAAGGACAATTACTCTTGATAATTGTATTATATTGAATGTGGTGGTAATTTTAGAGATTCATCAGTTTAAAGGGAGTGTTTCTTCTCCAGTGCAGAATCTAGCCTGCACTATCAGTGCAGAAACAGTATGCATAAAATATCTAAGTTCATCAAGTTTTATATTTTCTTTACACAGAAAAGCTACAGCTGAGGAGGAAGAAAACTGCTACCTCAGGACTTCCCCATTCATCCCTACACTCAGCACTAGAAGCAGACACCCATTCAAAGGATTAGACTTCTAAAGGATTATTCAAATTGAGGAGGGAACAGAGAGAGTCGCAGATCATAGATGAAGAAAGGTCAGACTGGAGGCTCAATGGCGACTGGGCAGTGGTCCAACACGGCCACCGGCCCTACTCATTTGTTTTGTATTTCTGACCTCACAGAGCCAGATAAAAAATTGAAAATACTTCCTGAGCATCAGGTGAACCAGTCCTTGCAGAGTACATTAGTCTGGGTAGTGTTGTGAATTCTGTCACCCATTCTGCATTGTCATTTAGCAATGGTTGTCTACTCTGAAAGCTGGTGTTCAAACCGCTACGAGAAACAATAGTAAGAATAAAAATGGACAGAACACCCGGCATCGACCTAGGCACCAGCTTCGGACTCGACAACGGCACACCCAGCCCAGTCGACCCTGCAAAGTCCTCCTCACTAACATCTGAGTTCTGCCAAAATTGGGAGAGCTGTCCCACAGACTAGTCAAGCAACAGCCTCACATCGTCATACTCACAGAATCATATCTTTCAGCCAAACGTCCCAGACTGATCCATCACCATCCCTGGGTATGACCTGTCCCACTAGCAGACAGACCCACCAGAGGTGGCGGCACAGTGCTATACAGTCGGGAGGGAGTGGTCCTGGGAGTCCTCAACATTGACTCTGGACCCCATGAAGTCTCATGGTTTCAGGTCAAACATAGGCAAGGAAGCCTCCTGCTGATTACCACCTACCGGCCTCCCTCAACTGATGAATCAGTACTCCTCCATGTTGAACACCATTTGGAAGAAGCACTGAGGGTAGCAAGGGCACAGAATGCACTCTGGGTGGGGGACTTCAATATCCATCACCAAGAGTGGCTCAGTAGCACCACTATTGACCGAGCTGGTCAAGTCCTGAAGGACATAGCTGCTAGACTGGGCCTGCAGCAGGTGGTGAGAGAACCAACACGAGGAAAAAAACTACTTGACCTCGTCCTCACCAATCTACCTGTCACAGATGCATCTGTCTATGACAGTATTGGTAGGAGTGACCACTGCATAGTCCTTGTGGAGGCGAAGTCCCGTCTACACACTGAAGACACCCTCCATTGTGTTGTGTG
This sequence comes from Squalus acanthias, assembly GCA_030390025.1. Classification (NCBI taxonomy): domain Eukaryota; kingdom Metazoa; phylum Chordata; class Chondrichthyes; order Squaliformes; family Squalidae; genus Squalus; species Squalus acanthias. The sequence continues at coordinate 35,770,969 of CM059448.1, read as the reverse complement.
GCACTACCACCATGCTAAATGGGACAGATTTAGAACAGATCTAGCAGCTCAAATCTGGGCATCCATGAGGCAGCAGAATTGTACTCCACCACAATCTGTAACCCCATGGCCCGGCATATTCCTCACTCTACCATTATCATCAAGTCAGGGGACTAAACCTGGTTCAATGAGGAGGGTAGAAGATGATGCCAAGAGCAGCACCAGGCGTACCTAAAAATGAGGTGCCAACCTGGGGAAGCTGCAATACAGGACTACATGCATGCTAAACAGCGGAAGCAGCATGCTATAGACAGAGCTAAGCGATCCCACAATCAACGGGTCAGATCAAAGCTCTGCAGTCCGACCACATCCAGTCGTGATAGGCGGTAGACAATTAAACAACTAACAGGAGGAGGAGACTCCATGAATATCTTCATCCTAAATGACGGCGGAGATCAGCACGCGAGTGCAAAAGACAAGGCTGAAGCGTTTGCAACCATCTTCAGCCGTAAGTGCCAAGTGGATGAGCCATATCGGCCTGCTCCTGAGGTCCCCACCACCACAGAAGCCAGTCTTCATCCAATTCAATTCACTCCACGTGATTTCAAGAAACAGCTGAGCGCACTGGATACAGCAAAGGCTCTGGGCCCCAACAACACCCCGACTATCATGCTGAAGACTTGTGCTCCAGAACTAGCCGCGCCTCTAGCCAAGCTGTTCCAGTACACTGGCATCTACCTGACAATGTGGAAAACTGCCCAGGTATGTGCTGTCCACAAAAAGCAGGACAAATCCAATCCGTCCAATTACCGCCCCATCAGTCTACTCTCAATCATTAGCAAAGTGATGGAAGGTGTTGTCGACAGTGCTATCAAGCGGCATTTACTCACCAATAACCTGCTCATCGATGCTCAGTTTGGGTTCCGCCAAGACCACTTGGCTCCAGACCTCATTACAACCTTGGTCCAAACATGGACAAAAGAACTGAATTCAGAGGTGAGGTGAGAGTGACTGCCCTTGACATCAAGGCAGCATTTGACCGAGTGTGGCATCAAAGAGCTCCAGTAAAATTGAAGTAAATGGGAATCAAGGGGAAAACTCTCCACTGGGTATTAATACCGAGCACAAAGGAAGATGGTTGTGGTTGTTGGAGGTCAATCATCTCAGCCCCAGGACATTGCTGCAGGAGTTCCTCAGGGCAGTGTCCTCGGCCCAAGCATCTTCAGCTGCTTCATCAATGACCTTCCCTCCATCATAAGGTCAGAAGTGGGGATGTTCGCTGATGACTGCACAGTGTTCAGTTCCATTCGCAACTCCTCAGATAATAAAGCAGTTCATGCCCGCATGCAACAAGACCTGGACGATGTTCAGGTTTGGGCTGATAAGTGGCAAGTGCCAGGCAATGACTATCTCCAACAAGTGAGAGTCTAACCACCGCCCCTTGACATTCAACGGCATTACCATCAGTGAATCCCCCACCATCAATATCCTGGGGGTCACCATTGACCAGAAACTTAACTGGACCAGCCACATAAATACTGTGGCAACAAGAGCAGGTCAGAGACTGGGTATTCTGTGGCGAGTGTCTCACCTCCTGACTCCCCAAAGCCTTTCCACCATCTACAAGGCACAAGTCAGGAGTGTGATGGAATACTCTCCACTTGCCTGGATGAGTGCAGCTCCAACAACATTCAAGAAGCTCAATACCATCCAGGACAAAGCAGCCCGCTTGATTGGCACCCCATCTTAAAAAACATTCACTCCCTCCACCACCGGCGCACCGTGGCTGCAGTGTGTACCATCTACAAGATGCACTGCAGCAACTTGCCAAGGTTTCTTCGGCAGCACCTCCCAAACCCACGTCCTCTACCACCTAGGAGGACAAGGGCAGCAGGCGCATCGGAACACCACCACCTCCAAGTTCCCCTCCAAGTTACACACCATCCTGACTTGGAAATATATCGTCGTTCCTTCATCGTCGCTGAGTCAAAATCCTGGAACTCCCTCCCTAACAGCACTGTGGGAGTACCTTCACCACATGGACTGCAGTGGTTCAAGAAGGCGGCTCACCACCACCTTCTCAAGGGCAATTAGGGATGGGCAATAAATGCTGGCCTTGCCAGCGACGCTCACATCCCAGGAACAAATAATGATACAGCAACAAGCAGCAATAGTATCAGCTGCAGAGCAGGCGTCAGGCATACAGGTGGACTGAGAAACACCATCTCCCAGGAGTGCTTCCAGTGATGATAAGTCATTGTCCAAAATAAATGACGCGATGGAGGCCATGATTAGGAGATGGTCAGAAAGATTGTCAGGACAACCATTAGAGAGGAGAGAGAGGGATTCCGGGATCTCTTGGCTGTGCATTGGTCTCTGCTAACAGTGATCACTGGACCTTTGGAACTCAATGTCCAATAGTGGCATGCGTAAAGAAGCGCTGAAATTAGAGTGACTATTAAGTCACCATGAAGCCATTACCAGTAATTACGTCCAGGCAATTGATGAGAAGCCCCCCAAAGTATACATCTAGAAAAAGATAGGCAAAAACTTGATGGGTGAATGACTCATTTCTGTGCTGTAATTTTCAATGATTCCTGACACTTAGACAGGATAATCTGGGTGTCTTATCATATTGACATACACACCATTTGGATTGCCAGGAATGCCTGTAGGAGACCTCACAGCAAGCCTCAACGCTTAGACCTTCTATTAGACAATCACTTAGGTCCAGTGGGTGAGACAGACCACAGGGTGCACACAGTGCAAGGCGAGAGTAGAGTAACACAACACATGAAGCACATTCCGCACACGCACTTTCACACAAGTAAAGGCATTGCTCACCATCTTAAAGACTTAGGTCATTTGAAGAAAAACTTTTATATAAAATAAGTACTTTGGATTGTGCCAAAAAGAAAAATCACGTAATATTTAGGTACAGTGGCCTCAAAATTTGTTCACACTGGTCTGCTGCCAGGCTCAGGCAATAATCCTAATATCGGAAATAAAAACATAAAATGATGGAAACACTCAGCAGGTCAGGCAGCATCTGTGGAGAGAGAAACAGAGTTAACGTTTCAGGTCGATGACCTTTCGTCAGAACTGGAAAAAGTTCGAGATGTAACAGGTTTTAAGTAAGTACAGAGGCAGGGAGAGGGGAGGAAAGAACAAAAGGGAAGGTCTGTGATAGGGTGGAAGGCAGGAGAGATTAAAAGGCAAAAGGGATGATTGTACAAAGCAAAAGAAGATGGTAATGGGACAAGTAAAGAAACAAAAGATGGGTCTAGAAGAGGTTTAAATGGGTATAGCAGAATCATTACCAACAGCTACCATCTGAAAAAATAGGGGCAGAGGTTATGGTCTGAAATTGTTGAACTCGATGTTGAGTCCGGAAGGCTGTAAAGTGCCTAATCGAAAGATGAGGTGCTGTTCCTCGAGGTTACGTTGAGCTTCGTTGGAACAGTGTAAGAGGCCGAAGACAGAGAGATCAGAGTGGGAGTGGAACGGAGAATTAAAGTGACAGGCAACCGAAAGCTCGGGGTCACGCTTGCGGACTGAATGGAGGTGGTCCGCAAAGCAGTCACCCAATCTGCGTTTGGTCTCCCCAATGTAGAGGAGACCGCATCGTTAGCAGCGAATAAAGTATACTAAATTGCAAAAACTACAACTAACTCGCTGTTTCACCTGGATGGTGGAAAAGGAGGAGGTAAAAGGGCAGGTGCTGTGGGAAGGGGAGGGGGTGTTGGGATGATTGAGGAGTGGACCAAGGTGTCGCGGAGGGAGCGGTCCCTTCGGAATGCTGAAAGGGGAGGGGAGGGGAGGATGTGTTTGGTGGTGGGATCACGCTGGAGGTGGGGGAAATGATGGAGGATGATCTGTTGAATGGTGGGGTGAAAGGTGAGGTCAAGGGGAACCCTATCGTGGTTCTGGGAGGGAGGAGAAGGGGTGAGAGCAGAAGTGCAGGAAATGGAACGGACACGGTCGAAGCCCATTTCAGCCACGGTAGAGGGGAATCTTCAGTTGAGAAAAAAGGAAGTCATATTGGAAGCATTAGTATGGAAGGTGGCATCATCAGAAGAGAGGCGACGGAGACGGAGAAACTGGGAAAATGGAATAGAGTCCTTACAGGAAGCGGGGTGGGAGGAAGTGTAGTCCAGGTGGTTGTGGGAGTCAGTGGGCTTATAATGATGTTTGTCGACAGCCTATCCCCAGAAATGGTGATAGAGAAGTCGAGGAAGAGAAGTCGAGGAAAGGAAGGGAAGAGTCGGAGATGGATCATGTGAAGGTGAGGGAAGGGTGGAAATTGGAAGCAAAGTGAATGAAATTTTCCAGTTCAGGGTGAGAGCAGGAAATGGCACCGATACAGTCTTCAATGTACCGGAAAAAGAGGTGAGGGAGGGGATCTGAGTAGGACTGGAACAAAGAATGTACCACGTATCCCACAAAAAGGCAGGCATAGCTAGGGCCCATGCGGGTTCCCATAGCAACGCCTTTTATTTGGAGAAATCCTAATATGAGGCCTCATTATCATCAAACCGGCGAGCTGCAGATACTTAATGAACGTCCCCAGACAGCTGGGGTTGTTCTCCTTAGAGCAGAGAAGGTTGAGAGGAGATTTGACAGAGGTGTTCAAAATCATGAGGGGTCTGGACAGAGCAGATAGAGAAAAACTGCTCCCATTGGCGGAAGGGTCGAGAACCAGAGGACACAGATTTAAGGTGATTGGCAGAAGATCCAAAGGCGACATGAGGAAAAACTTTTTTATGCAGCGAGTGATTAGTATCTGGAATACACTGCCTGAAAGGGTGGTGGAGGCAGACTCGATCGTGGCTTTAAAAAGGGAATTAGATAAATACCTGAAGGAAAGAAAATTGCAGTGCTCCGGGGAAAGGGCGGGGCAGTGGGACTAGCTGAAGTGCTCTTGCAGAGAGCCGGCACGGGCTCGACGGGCTGAATGGCCTCCTTTGCAGTAACCACTCTATGATTCTATAAGCGGCCTCGAAGATCAGGTCTGTGCTTCGCCAGCAGCAACCCTCAGGTAAGCCCTTAAAGGGGACTGGGAAGGAGGGGTGACAAGAGGGGACCACTGGGAGGGAGGGTGGCAACGGTGACGGGGGGAGAAGAGGTGGCAGCAACCGGAGAGGGGGCTGAGTGGGAAAATATCCTCAATGATGATCTGTGCACCTGTCCTGGTTTGGTATTTGCAGGTGCGTTGTGTTATGTTGTGTTATATCGAACCCCAACCAAGTCTGTCAGACTGTAACACTGATCAGAGTTATCTCAAATCAGGTTGAACCTAGCTTAAGTTGTGCTGTTGCAATTTCAAAACCAAATGATTGTACTATTTGTCATATTACTTTTATAACCATTATATCTAACAAAAGTAGTGAGTTGAAGTTGTGTTAGTGATACAACTTTATATTGGTGTCCAGTCCTTGATAGCTCTCGTAAGCCAAGGCTTGAACAGCTTTCACCCAAAGCTGCTCTTTATTTCTTCTATAACAACAGAAAATGCTGGAAACACTCAGCAGGTCAGGCAGCATCCGTGCTGTTGGCAGAGCATCTTCTTAATTAATGTTATTTGAGTTGGTTTGATGTAGAACAATTTGAGGTGAGTTAAGTATGGAATCATACATTAAACTCCAGACTTGAAATGATAATTTCTAATTTTTCAGCTCATCATTCTTGCATTAATGGGGTCTCCTAATGTCAAGATTTAGACTTCCCATCATATTGGAGACAGGATCGCAACTTAAAAAGCCATGAATTAGTAATGCCATTATTGTACATATTATAAAGTAGCAAAGTGCAGCTAACCGCTGATTAATTTTAACTCTTGCTTCGAATCATGGATATTGTACAGCTGCTGAAGTTTATATTTGTGCCATATTTCAATTTTAATGAAACAACTAAAGGAGGATAATGGTTTGGTGAATGGTGACAGATTAATTTTTATAATAATGCTGCAATGTGTTTTGTACGTTTACTAAGCTCATCCATTTTGTAATTTGTCGCTGTCGTGATACTTTAGACAAATGAGTAGAATGGAAAAGAAAGACTGTCCTGGATATTAACAGGGACGGGTTATGTAGGTGGTGGGGGGGAGGGGCAGAGTTTCGGACGGCCCGCATACTGCGGAGTTTTAACTCCACAGTGTGCGTCTTTTCGTCCTGACAGGTTCCCCACCCAGATGTCGGCCTGATTGACAGGCTTGGCTTCCAATCAGGCGGGGAGCACTCCGGAGCAGGCCGCAGGACCAGGTAGGTCCGATCCACGACCCAGGGGGCGGGGGGTCCGATCCCGGGGGGATGTCCGATGCACGATGATGCGTGTCTGATGCGTGTCCGATACCGGGTGGGGGGGTGGGCGGTGCCGATCCCTGACCCCGGGGCCTTTGTATGGGGGTGGGGGGAGCCTGGGGAGCCGGTGGGAAGCGCTCCTGCTCCTCCTGGCCCTCAAGGAGCGCTCCCCGAAGCTGTTCTCGCCTCACTCCAGCTGCCGGGTTTCCCGAGGCCTGGGAAACCCGGCCGCCCACTCTAAAACCCGCAAAGCAGGTTAAATCAGAGACTGTCAGCCTCATCAAAACTGTTAAATTGCCAACCCGCCTCCTGGGAGCTGGTTGGCTGCCCACCCCTTATCCCCATAAACCCAGAAGTGGGCGGGTTGGAGGCAGGTTGGGGTCATGGTTCAGATTTTTTACATTTTAACATCTGACCCGAAACCAACCTTCCCGTTTTTGTGTGCTAAAATTCAGCCCATTACGTTTTCCCCCTCCCTGGCCACTGTCTCACATTGAACTAGACTGTTCACAACCTCAATGCTCTATTTGACCCTGAGCTGAGCTTTCGACTGCATATCCTCTCCAGCACCAAGACCACCTACTTCCACCTCCATAACATCGCCTGTCTCCATTACTGCCACATGCTTTTGTTACCTCCAGACCCTGACCCCAACCTGCCTCCAACCCACCTACGTCTGGGTTTTATGGAGGCGGGACAAGGGACGGGCAGCCAACATGGTGTGCATGTACATAGATCCCTGAAGGCAGCAGGACAGGTAGAAAAGGTGGTTAAGAAGCCATATGGGATACTTGCCTTCATTAGCCGAGGCATAGAATATAAGAGCAGGGAGGTTATGATGGAGCTGTACAAAACGCCAGTTAGGCCACAGCTGGAATACTGTGTGCAGTTCTGGTCACCACACTATAGGAGGGATGTGATTGCATTGGAGAGGGTGCAGAGGAGATTCACCAGGATGTTACCTGGGCTGCAGCGCTTCAGCTATGAAGAGAGACTGGACAGGCTGGGGTTGTTTTCCTTAGAGCAGAGAAGGCTGAGGGGGGACCTGATTGAGGTGTACAAAATTATGAGGGGCACAGATAGGGTAGATAGAAAGGAACTTTTCCCCTTAGTAGAGGGGTCAATAACCAGGGGGCATAGTTTCAAGATAAGGGGCAGGAGGTTTAGAGGGGATTTGAGGAAAAACTTTTTCACCCAGAGGGTGGTTGGAATCTGGAGCTCACTGCCTGAAAGGGTGGTAGAGGCAGGAACCCTCACAACATTCAAGAAGCATTTAGATGAGCACTTGAAACGCCATAGCATACAAGGCTACGGACCAAGTGCTGGAAAATGGGATTAAAATAGACAGGGCTTGATGGCCGGCATGGACACGATGGGCCGAAGGGCCTCTTTCTGTGCTGTATAACTCTATTGGGGGAGAAATTCAGTATCGCCCCATTTGGGGCACAATTATCGGCCGGGCGCAAAGATTAGCGCCTGGCGCTAATTATCGCCACCGACTGCAAACTTGACTTTTATCGCCCCTGGAGGTGATTGGAGCTCTAAATCAGGCGCTTCACACCTGTCTTAAGGCGCAAAGGCCGAGGAGCGAGGCGCTACCTCAGAGCGCTGGTGAAGCTCATGTGATGTCAGTCAGCAATGGAACACACACACAATGGCACGGGCCAGTTCTTAAAGGGGAGGGTTGATCTTGCTTTCCATCCACATCCTGCTCATTGCAGCCTTGAATCTCGGCCTGGAGAGACCTGCACATCAAATCTGCTGGAAAGAACAATGGAGAGTACCAGGGAAAGAGCTCAGAGTGCAGCCCCCACAGTCTCTTCTAAATCGATACAAGGAAGGGCAAATCAAAATGAACCTGCAAAGTGCTGCTCAGTACCCAAAACTCATTCACACAGCGTTGAATCTCTCCAGAAGTCTCTCTCTCTCTCCCTCTCAGAATGCGTGGTTCAAAAGTGTCACCAACAATAAAAGGCAGGAAGCGGTCGCCTTTAAATAGCGTTCCTCCAGTCCCTTCCTGACTGCAAAACGCTCCCCTCAACCTGTCGTTGCTAGCGGCAGGCGGTAAGGCAGGAGGCGCCACTCAATATCCGCTCTGGGGCGATACCGGGGCATTGAGCACTCGACTGACGTCACGATCTGCCGGCGCAGGAGATCGTGGCGGTAGTGTTTAGCGCTGCCGCAAAATGTCTAATTAATTTCGCGAGCGGCGCAAACATCGTCGCGCCTGGGCGCTAGATGCTTTGCGCCCCATTAGCGCCCTCTTAAGGCGCTAACGGGAGGTGCAACCAACTGAATTTTTCCCCCTATGACTCTATAACCAGCTCTCAGGAGGCAAGTTGGCAGTTCAATTCCTATCCTGGCCATCTTCCACCCTCCAAATACTTTAGCTCATCCACAACGCTGCTGCCTGCATCTTAACTCGCACCAAGTCCGCTCACCCATCACCTGTGCTCACTGACCTACAGTGCCTCCCGGTCCAGCAACGCCTCGATTTTACCTAACACCAATAAAATTCTCATTTTCTTGTTCAAATCCCTCCATGGCCTCATCCCTCCATACCTATGTAACCTTCTCCAGCCTACAACCCTTCCAAGAACTCAGCGTTCCTCCAACTCTGGCCTCTTGTGCATTCCGCACTCCCTTTACCCCACCATTGGTGGCCGTGCCTTCAGCTGTTTAGGCCCTAAGCTCTGCAATTCCCTCCCCAAACCACTTCACCTCGGCACCTCTTCCTCCTCCTTAAATCCTACTTTTTTGGCCAAGCTTTTAGTCACCCGTTCTAATATCTCCTTTGTCGGTGTCAATTTTTGTCTGATTACACTCTTGTGAAGCACCTTTGAACGATTTCCTATGTTTAAGATGCTATATAAATGCAAGTTGTTATTTAACTGGAAGGTTCTATGTTCCTATTGTGGCAGAATGTATGAGAAAGCAAGTTGTGCAGAGGATTCAAAGAATCTGCAAAGGGATATAGACAGGCTAAGTGAGTGGGCAAACATTTGGCAGATGGAGTATAATGTGGGAAAGTGCGAGGTTATCCACTTTGGCAGGAAAAATAAAAAAGCAAATTATTATTTAAATGGAGAGAGATTACAAAATGCTACAGTTCAGAGGAACCTGGGGGTCCTTGTGCATGAAACACAAAAAGTTAGCATGCAGGTACAGCAAGTAATCAAAAAGGCAAATGGAATGTTGGCCTTTATTGCAAGGGGGTTGGAGTATAAAAGCAGGGAAGTCCTGCTACAACTGTACAGGGTATTGGTGAGACCACACCTTGAGTACTGCGTACAGTTTTGGTCTCCTTATTTAAGGAAGGATATACTTGCATTGGAGGCAGTTCAGAGACGATTCACACGGTTGATTCCTGAGATGAAGTGGTTGACTTATGAAGAAAGTTTGAGCAGGCTGGGCCTATACTCATTGGAATTTAGGAGAATGAGAGGTGATCTTATTGAAACATATAAGATACTGAGGGGGCTCGACAAGGTAGATGCAGAGAGGATGTTTCCCCTCGTGGGGAAATCTAGAATGCGGGGGCACAGTTTTAGAATAAAGGGTCGCCCTTTTAGAACTGAGATGAGGAGGAATTTCTTCTCTCAGAGGGTCGTAAATCTGTGGAATTCTCTGCCCAAGAGAGCCGTGGAGGCTGGGTCATTAAATACAATTAAGGTGGAGATAGACAGATTTTTGCAAGATAAGGGAGTGAAGGGTTATGGGGAGTGGGCGGGGAAGTGGCTTTGAGCCTAAGATCAGCCATGATCTTATCGAATGGCGGAACAGGCTCGAGGGGCCAAGTGGCCTATTCCTGCTTCTATGTATTTCTTATGTTCTTATGTTCTTGGATGTAAGGAGGATGAATCAAATATCTATCCCAAAATGGTGAGAGCCATCGATTGTGATGCCACAGTTGAGCATGAAAGAGAAACTGATCAATCAGAAAGAACCAATCATCTTTGAGACAATGGGCTAGAAATTCCTCTTGGGCGGTGGTGTAAAGCGGACGCTATCGGATCGGCCACCCGTTATACACAGTGTCTGATATTCAGTTCTATTGACTGCAAAGGACCTGACTATCAGGCGCTGTGTAGAACGACGGCTGATCCGATACCGCCTGTTTTGCGCCACTGCCCGCGACGAATTTCTCAGCATATGAGTGTAAAGAAGCAGCTGGAAAAAAAAAGAAGAGTTATGGGTTCAATTCTCCCAAGTGCGAAAAGGCAGAATACGCAGGCCCAGGAAGTTAACCTGAAACAGGAAAGAAAGCAAGGAGTTAACTTACCGAAGGAGAAATAACATGTGCTGTCGGAAAGACTGTAGGCTGCACATTGGCAGATAATGACAGATGAACCAGTAACGTGCTCATATCATGTTCCTATGCTGCTATTTTGAAGAAGGCGTCAAATCCATCTAAAATAAATCTGTGTTAAATTAGTGGACAGAGGACTACATTCTGCATATTGGCTGCAATTTCTAGCCTTCAGTGGCCACAGCCTCAATTAAAAAAGACGTGTGTTTATATCGCACCTCATCACATCTCTCGGATACATCTCAACAGGCTTCACACAAATTCCTTTTGAAGGGTAATCACAGTTGGTATGCAGACAAAACATAATTGGAGACAACGCAAGTAACCTCCAGAGAAGTTGTTCGAACTCCTCTCCGGAAGGAGAAGCAATGAGCCACTTGCTAGAACAGGACTATGATGCTAACCCTTCTGATACTGCTCTTCTCCCGTTCTATATATTCCCCATACAAAGTGGGAGAAACAGAAACTGGTAGAATACTGTTCCAAACCAAGCTGACTGAGGCAGTAAACTGCTCGAGGGTTTGCCGAGGATAGGGTGCAGCTCCTCAGAACACAGACTTGTCAATGAAAGATTTCAAGGCCTGGAAATTGCTGCCAATTGTAAATTTTTATACCTGTGGCGTGAGATCAAATGTGTGTGGGGGGCGCAGCAATGCCTGAAGTACGGTACAGCTCTATCCTATCTCTGTGGCCCCAGAAGCGGACACAAGCGCTAACTTGCTCAAATTGGCCGATACAGTCATTAATACTTATAGGGTAAATCTCCCGTTTCCTGTGCCCGGTGAAAATTGGGCGGAGATTGTTCCTGCTAGATCTCCACCTATGTTCTGACTCACGGGCCAGAAATTCGGGTCAAGGCTTCCCGCGGGTGCAAGCTCCCAACCTGCACTTACCTAGCGCGCCTGCCGTTGTGCTCTGGGCCTGCGTGGAATTCCGATCCTGGGCCTGCTCCAGCTGCCCGTGTGCAGTGCTTGCATATCCCAGGGGCGCAGTTAGTTCGAAGCGTCCCCTGGGATCACGTGGGCTATGGAGATCCAATCGGAGCAGGGAATCTCCATTCATAGATTTGACAGGAAGACCTGTCAAATCTATGAATAGAGATCGGCCCCAAAACCTCACTAAAACGTCAAATAATTTTTTTTTTAAAATCACATTTTTAAAATAACTATAAATTACACAAAATAACTATTTTAAACAATAATTTAAATTTTTGAAAAAATTAATTACAGTTTTTAACAGGGCTAAAAATAAACTTACCTTTCTTTAAAGTATTTAAAAATAATAAACCTGTGGAAAAAATGTTTTAATTTTAGTTTATTCACCACTTACCTTGTTAAAAGCAGGCCTTGCGCCTGCTTTTTCCCCACACAGTTGCTGGGGACTTACCCTCACACAGAAACCTGAAAAAAAACCGGAAGTCCGATGCGTGCGCGCTGCCTCTCCGGCGCACGCGTTTGACCTCCGAACCCCTTCCTTTAAGGGAACGGAAGTTCCGGTTTCCAGCGCCTGCGCAGCGCAGGCGCGAAACCAGCACTTTCGTTGGGTCTACGCGTACTCACCCGTGGAGACCCGAATTTCTGGCCCACGATTTTCAGGGGACTTGAAATATTCCGGGCTTGAAACTTAGTCCATCTTCTCAGCCCCTAGCCCGATGCCCACCCGAAATCCGCTCTGGGTTAAAATCAACCACTAGCGTAAAAAATTGTTCTTTCTGGCTGACGGTCTCAAAATATCTGGTAAATCCAAAGTGCTGAAGTCCAAATTTCAATATTATGATGAAATATAAATGAGTGCAAACACAGTTCCCTGTGCTCAGATCACCCATATAAAACAGCCGATGTGCGTAAGAGGGTGAAAATGCCAATAAGGAATTAGCCACGGTAACATCAATGGGGTAATGAAAACTGGTGCGGCGGGTGTTAATTCCAGGTATTCTCCAAGGAGTATCACAGCTGCCTTATTTCTTAAAGGGTCAATCCACATTTGGGAAATAAACTTGGCCAATCCACGTTGAACTACACTTTTATAATCAGTTCCTCAAATACCATTTATTGCTATCTTATTGTTTTATGCTCTTGATGAATAAATGCTGTCAGAAAATGAATGTCCTGCTTTCTGTCATTTTGATGCGTTAATGATTACCCGGCACTGAGGGACCATGTACACAACACCAAGCGCACAGACGCCAAATAAATTCTCAGTATTCACTATATTTTTATCTAGCTCATTCATTCATTGAGCACAAAAGGGACTCTCAAGACTCCCAAATGCCAAATAAATTCACATAGGCACCTCTTAAGGCACGAAATGGAAAGTAAATCAAACAGCTGTCGAGATGTTTCACATGTATCTTACCAACATTAATCTCAGTGTTTTTCCTCCTCTAAATTAACGGGCTATTATACCTTCTTGCAGGTAGCTGTTGTGGCAGGTCTCTTACTGATGGCCCTGGTGCAGCATTGCCATCCTCTTCCCCTGTGTCTCACAGCTGCTGCTTCTCAACGAATTCTGCTGGGCTGGCTTTGATCGCCTGAGGGGGGTTGGAGAGGAATTTTCCAGAGTATTTTTCCCTTATTGGCCCCGGGTTTTTCTCTGTTTTTTTGGCCTCTCCCAGAAGATTAAATTGGCAGCGAAGGGCGGGAGGGTGGGGGGGGGGGGGGGGTGGGGGAGGAGTGGGGGGGGGAGTGGTATTTGTATCTGGTCAGGATGCTCTGGCCATCATGAGTCACCATCTCCAGGCTTGCTGGACCAGCTGGTCTTTTCCTGACCATTATTTTTGTACGTTTGTGTGAGGTCACTAGTGAATTTGGTAAGATACCCCTCTCGCCCTACCAGGTGGTCCAAGCATCTGAACTGTTGCTTTGACACCCCAAAGGCTTGTTCAATGAGAACCCTCTTTTTTTGCATGTGCGTCATTGTAACCTAGCTGTGCTTGGGTACAGGGCTTGGGTGAGAGGTGTCCTTAGCCAGCTGCGCTACACTTTCTTTGGCTTCCCAGGAGCCTGCCTTCCACATTGCTTTGACTTCAAACAGCTCTGCCATTTTGAATTGCTGCAAAATAACCAAACTGTTTGTGCTACATGAGAAACTGCATCAATCTCAGGCGGTTGTCGCAGGCAATTTGGACAAAGGGGCGATTTTAACCTTGCCCAGGCAGCAGAAACTGGGCAGGCGGGCAGTTAGAATCGCCCATAGGACTCACCCACCGATATCCCACACCGATCCTGCAGGCATTTCAATGAGGCAGGGGACTTGAAATATTCCGGGCTTGAAACTTAGTCCATCTTCTCAGCCCCTAGCCCGATGCCCACCCGAAACCCGCTCTGGGTTAAAATTAACCACTAGCGTAAAAAATTGTTCTTTCTGGCTGATGGTCTCAAAATATCTGGTAAGTTCAGCTTGCAGCGACTGGAGTCAGTGCCACAGGAGCATTATAAAAGCAGCGTCTGGGACTGATGCCGTTCCCCAAGAAATGCACCATGCACAGGAGGAGGTAAAGCAGGCAGCACCAGTCAGCCTTCACTGTGGCTGACTCCCAGTGCACAGACTGGGAAGTGTGGAATGACCAGAATCCCTGCAGATTGTCAATGGAATCCTGCAACGAGACAACACACCTACTCCCTTCATAAGGGAATCAAGTAAGTGTAGCGCAGATGATTGCCTTAATATGAAGGTATTGTGAGAGGGTCTGGTGAAGTGGGCATCACCCTGCATGATTCTGTCCTGCTGGTCATAACAAATATTTTTGTGAGGTAAGTGTATCAAGGAATATGGAGCGGGTTAAATGGAGTTGAGGTACAGATCAGCCATGATCTAATTGAATGCCGGAGCAGGCTTGAGGAGCTGATTGGCCTACTCCAGTTCCTGTGTTCCTATGGTCATGTATCAGGCCCACATTAAGATTAATAAATCCCTTTTGGATTATATAGGACACAGCATTGAATACTGGGGCCTGAATGCCATCATGGATGTGGGCACTGACCCTCTGGACTCTGGTGGGAAAACCAATAATTCTGTTAAATTGTGTTTCCCTCTCGTGTTGCTACTGTTGGCCAGTGATAAAAGTGATGAAGTCATTGCCCTGCTGAATAATGTATCCGACTTCCTTGATACACCTGGGGGCAGCAAACTGGCTGGCACTGTAGAAGCCTCCCGTGGTAATCTGGAGAGCTGGAGGTATAAATTGAAGACTGTTGTCACCTACACGTCCCCTGGTAATGCCATCACAAAGTGCAAAGTTGTTCACAAATCCTCCGGAAGCAGATGGCACAGCTCTGTAACTGCCTCCTTGTTGGGCCACAACCTCCAGAGGCAGTGCCCTTCAGTTGGCAGGCAGCCATGCTGCCATCTGTAGTCACGATGGTTGGCATAATGGCGGGTCAGAACAGAACGCCTTTGGTGTCATCTGACATCTTTGGCACCACTTCGTTGCTTCATTCAGTCACGTAGTACAGGGTCATTGAAAGTGATCCCCATGGCAGTGAGCTTTCTGTCAATACGACTCAGTGTTACTGCAGTTCCCTGCAGGCGAGAACCTGTCTCAGCTGCAATACCCATTTCAAGGGGGCGGAATGAGCAGATTGCATGTTCGGTAAGTGAAGATTGGAGTGTGGAGGGCTCCTCTTTAATCAGTAATGATGCAGGGACCAACCAACACAACAGGTGAGTGCACGGTTTAGGCGCATGACATCCCCAATGCTTAGACCGGAATTTTGGACCTGTTGGTAAACAGGACGGGAATTATATGACACAGGCTCCCCACGTTGTTGGCCAGTATTACACACTTGCTGCTGGAGAAAGGTTAATAACAAGAACAATTTCTAGTACCAATTATAAATAACAACAGAAAACGCTGGAAAAACTCAGCAGGCCAGGCAGCATCCGTGGAGAGAGAAAGAGAGTTGACGTTTCAGGTCGATGACCTTTCATCTAGTACCAATTACCTGAGAGTACGTTTGTTGAGAGAGGGTAGGATGCAGCACAATATCAATATATTGTATACCTGATGCAGTATATTGCTATCGGAAGCTTGAAAGCAGAGTGAGTTCTTTCATATTATGGGTTTATCTATGTATAAGGCTAGTTAGTGAACAGTTTCTCAGCTACATCTTTACATGTCTGCCTTCTCTGGCCTGCTGTGAAACTTTGGAAATATTCTTTGATGCCTCACTACTGGAAAGTTACTGGATAAATTCAATTTAAAACGTCTCTATACAGAGTAATGTACGGTCATTGAATCGTCACTATATAGAGTAATGTACGATCATTGAGTTGTCTCTATATAGTGTAATGTACGATCATTGAATCGTCTCTATATAGAGCAATGTACGATCATTGAATCGTCTCTATATAGTGTAATGTACGATCATTGAGTGGTCTCTATATAGAGTAATGTACCACCATTGAGTCGTCTCTATATAAAGTAATGTACAGTCATTGAATCGAATCTATATAGAGCAATGTACGGTCATTGAATCGTCTCTATATAGAGTAATGTACGATCATTGAATCGTATCTATATAGAGTAATGTACCACCATTGAATCGTCTCTATATAGAGTAATGTACAGTCATTAAATCGTCTCTATATAGAGTAATGTACGATCATTGAATCGTATCTAAATAGAGTAATGTACGATCATTGAATCATCTGTATATAGAGTAATGTACGATCATTGAATCGTCTGTATATAGACTAATGTACGATCATTGAATCGTCTGTATATAGAGTAATGTACGATCATTGAATCGTCTCTATATAGAGTAATGTACGGTCATTGAATCATCTCTATATAGAGTAATGTGCGATCCTTGAGATGTCTCTATATAAAGTAATGTACGATCATTGAATCGTCTCTATATAGAGTAATGTACGATCATTGAATCATCTCTATATAGAGTAATGTACGGTCATTGAATCATCTCTATATAGAGTAATGTACGATCATTGAATCGTCTCTATATAGAGTAATGTACGATCATTGAATCGTCTCTATATAGAGTAATGTACGATCATTCAATCGTCTCTATATAGAGTAATGTACGATCATTGAATCGTCTCTACATAGAGTAATGTACGGTCATTGAATCGTCTCTATATAGAGTAATGTACGATCATTGAATCTTCTCTATATAGAGCAATGTACGATCATTGAATCGTGTCTATATAGAGTAACATACGGTCATTGAGACGTCTCTATGTAGAGTAATGTACAATCATTGAATCGTCACTATATAGAGTAATGTACGATCATTGAATCATCTCTATATAGAGTAATGTACCATCATTGAGTCGTGTCTATATAGAGTAACATACGGACATTGAGTCGTCTCTATATAGAGTAATGTACGATTATTGAGTCGTCACTCTATAGAGTAATGTACGGTCACTGAATCGTCTCTATATAGTGTAATGTATGGTCATTGAGTCGTCTCTATATAGAGCAATGTACGATCATTGAATCGTCTCTATATAGAGTAATGTACGATCATTGAATCGTCTCTATATAGAGTAATGTACGGACACTGAATCGTCTCCATATAGAGTAATGTACGATCATTGGATCGTCTCTCTATAGAGTAATGTACGGACACTGAATCGTCTCCATATAGAGTAATGTACGGACATTGAATCGTCTCTATATAGAGAAATGTACGGACATTGATTCGTCTCTATATAGAGTAATGTACGGTCATTAAATCGTCTCTATGTAGAGTAATGTACGGTCATTGAATCGTCTCTATATAGAGTAATGTACGATCATTGAATCGTCTCTATATAGTGTAATGCACGATCATTGAATCGTCTCTATATAGAGTAATGTAAGATCACTGAATCGTCTCTATATAGAGTAATGTACGATCTTTGGATCGACTCTCTATAGAGTAATGTACGGACATTGATTCGTCTCTATATAGAGTAATGTACGGTCATTAAATCGTCTCTATGTAGAGTAATGTACGGTCATTGAATCGTCTCTATATAGAGTAATGTACGGACATTGAATCGTCTCTATATAGAGTAATGTACGGACATTGAATCGTCTCTATATAGAGTAATGTACGATCATTGAATCGTCTCTATATAGAGTAATGTACGATCATTGAATCGTCTCTGTATAGAGTAATGTATGTCATTGAATCGTCTCTATATAGAGTAATGTACAGTCATTGAATCGTCTCTATATAGAGTAATGTACGATCATTGAATCGTCTCTATATAGAGTAATGTACGATCATTGAATCGTCTCTATATAGAGTAATGTACGATTATTGAATCATCTCTATATAGTGTAATGTACGATCATTGAATCGTCTCTATATAGAGTAATGTACGATCATTGAATCATCTCTATATAGAGTAATGTACGATCATTGATTCGTCTCTATATAGAGTAATGTACGGTCATTGAGTCGTCTCTATATAGAGTAACGTACGGTCATTGATTCGTCTCTATATAGAGTAACGTACGGTCATTGAATCGTCTCTATATAGAGTAATGTACGATCATTGAATCGTCACTATATAGAGCAACGTAAGGTCATTGAATCGTCTCAATATAGAGTAATGTGCGGTCATTGAGTCGTCTCTATATAGAGTAATGTACGGTCATTGAATCGTCTCTATACAGAGTAATGTACGATCATTGAATCGTCTCCATATAAAGTAATGTACGATCATTGAATCGTCTCTGTATAGAGTAATGTATGTCACTGAATCGTCTCTATATAGAGTAATGTACAGTCGTTGAATCGTCTCTATATAGAGTAATGTACAGTCATTGAATCGTCTCTATATAGAGTAATGTATGATCATTGAGTCGTCACTATATAGAGTAATGTACGATCATTGAATCGTCTCTATATAGAGTAATGTACAGTCATTGAATCGTCTCTATATAGAGTAATGTACGATTATTGAGTCGTCACTATATAGAGTAACGTAAGGTAATTGAATCGTCTCAATATAGAGTAATGTGCGGTCATTGAGTCGTCTCTATATAGAGTAATGTACGGTCATTGAATCGTCTCTATACAGAGTAATGTACGATCATTGAATCATCTCTATATAGAGTAATGTACGATCATTGAATCGTCACTATACAGAGTAATGTACGATCATTGAATCGTCTCGATATAGAGTAATGTACGATCATTGAATCGTCTCTATATAGAGTAATGTACGATCATTGAGTCGTCTCTATATAGAGTAATGTGCGGTCATTGAGTCGTCTCTATATAGAGTAATGTACGGTCATTGAATCGTCTCTATACAGAGTAATGTACGATCATTGAATCATCTCTATATAGAGTAATGTACGATCATTGAATCGTCACTATACAGAGTAATGTACGATCATTGAATCGTCTCGATATAGAGTAATGTACGATCATTGAATCGTCTCTATATAGAGTAATGTACGATCATTGAGTCGTCTCTATATAGAGTAATGTACGGTCATTGAGACGTCTCTATGTAGAGTAATGTACAATCATTGAATCGTCACTATATAGAGTAATGTACGATCATTGAATCGTCTCTATATAGAGTAATGTACGATCATTGAATCGTCTCTATATAGAGTAATGTACGATCATTGAATCGTCACTATATAGAGTAATGTACGGTCATTGAATCGTCTCTATATAGAGTAATGTACGGTCATTGAATCGTCTCTATATAGAGTAATGTACGGTCACTGAATCGTCTCTATATAGAGTAATGTACGATCATTGAGTCGTCACTATATAGAGTAATGTACGATCATTGAGTCGTCACTATATAGAGTAATGTACGGTCATTGAGACGTCTCTATGTAGAGTAATGTACAATCATTGAATCGTCACTATATAGAGTAATGTACAGTAATTTAATCGTCTCTATATAGAGTAATGTACGGTCATTGAATCGTCTCTATATAGAGTAATGTACAGTCATTGAATCGTCTCTATATAGAGTAATGTACGGACATTGAGTCGTCTCTATATAGAGTAATGTACGATCATTGAATCGTCTCTATATAGTGTAATGTACGATTATTGAATCGTCTCTATATAGAGTAATGTACAGTCATTGAGACGTCTCTATATAGAGTAATGTACGATCATTGAATCGTCTCTATATAGAGTAATGTACGGTCATTGAATCGTCTCTCTATAGAGTAATGTACGGACATTGAATCGTCTCTATATAGAGTAATGTACGGTCATTGAATCATCTCTATGTAGAGTAATGTACGGTCATTGAATCGTCTCTATATAGAGTAATGTACGATCATTGAATCGTCTCTATATAGAGTAATGTACGATCATGGAATCGTCTCTACATAGAGTAATGTACGATCATTGAATCGTCTCTATATAGAGTAATGTACGATCATGGAATCGTCTCTATATAGAGTAATGTACGATCATGGAATCGTCTCTATATAGAGTAATGTACGATCATGGAATCGTCTCTACATAGAGTAATGTACAGTCATTGAATGGTCTCTATATAGAGTATTGTACGATCATTGAATCGTCACTATATAGAGTAATGTACGATCATTGAATCGTCTCGATATAGAGTAATGTACGATCATTGAATCGTCTCTATATAGAGTAATGTACGATCATTGAGACGTCTCTATGTAGAGTAATGTACGATCATTGAGACGTCTCTATGTAGAGTAATGTACAATCATTGAATCGTCACTATATAGAGTAATGTACGATCATTGAGTCGTCACTATATAGAGTAATGTACGATCATTGAGTCGTCACTATATAGAGTAATGTACGGTCACTGAATCGTCTCTATATAGAGTAATGTACAGTCAGTGAATCGTCTCTATATAGAGTAATGTACAGTCATTGAATCGTCTCTATATAGAGTAACGTACGATCATTGAATCGTCACTATATAGAGTAATGTACGATCATTGAATCATCTCGATTTAGAGTAATGTACGATCATTGAATCGTCTCTATATAGAGTAATGTACGATCATTGAGACGTCTCTATATAGAGTAATGTACGATCATTGAATCGTCTCTATATAGAGTAATGTACGGTCATTGAATCGTCTCTCTATAGAGTAATGTACGGACATTGAATCGTATCTATATAGAGTAATGTACGGTCATTGAATCGTCTCTATGTAGAGTAATGTACGGACATTGAATCGTCTCTATATAGAGTAATGTACGATCATCGAATCGTCTCTATATAGAGTAATGTACGATCATTGAATCGTCTCTATATAGAGTAATGTACGATCATTGAATCATCTCTGTATAGAGTAATGTATGTCATTGAATCGTCTCTATATAGAGTAATGTACAGTCATTGAATCGTCTCTATATAGAGTAATGTACCATCATTGAGTCGTCTCTATATAGAGTAATGTACGATCATTGAATCGTCTCTATATAGAGTAATGTACGATCATTGAATCGTCTCTATATAGAGTAATGTACGATTATTGAATCGTCTCTATATAGAGTAATGTACGATTATTGAATCATCTCTATATAGTGTAATGTACGATCATTGAATCGTCTCTATATAGAGTAATGTACGATCATTGAATCATCTCTATATAGTGTAATGTACGATCATTGAATCGTCTCTATATAGAGTAATGTACGATTATTGAGTCGTCTCTATATAGAGTAATGTACGGTCATTGAGTCGTCTCTATATAGAGTAACGTACGGTCATTGAATCGTCTCTATATAGAGTAATGTACGATCATTGAATCGTCTCTATATAGAGTAATGTACGGACATTGAATCGTCTCTCTATAGAGTAATGTACGGACATTGAATAGTATCTATATAAAGTAATGTACGATCATTGAATCGTCTCTGTATAGAGTAATGTATGTCATTGAATCGTCTCTATATAGAGTAATGTACAGTCATTGAATCGTCTCTATATGGAGTAATGTACGGTCATTGAATCGCCTCTATATAGAGTAATGTACGATCATTGAGTCGTCACTATATAGAGTAACGTAAGGTCATTGAATCGTCTCAATATAGAGTAATGTGCGGTCATTGAGTCGTCTCTATATAGAGTAATGTACGGTCATTGAATCGTCTCTATACAGAGTAATGTACGATCATTGAATCGTCTCTCTATAGAGTAATGTACGATCATTGAATCGTCTCTGTATAGAGTAATGTATGTCACTGAATCGTCTCTATATAGAGTAATGTACAGTCATTGAATCGTCTCTATATAGAGTAATGTACAGTCATTGAATCGTCTCTATATAGAGTAATGTACGATTATTGAGTCGTCACTATATAGAGTAATGTACGATCATTGAGTCGTCACTATATAGAGTAATGTATGTCATTGAATCGTCTCTATATAGAGTAATGTACGATCATTGAATCGTCACTATATAGAGTAATGTACGATCATTGAGTCGTCACTATATAGAGTAATGTACAGTCATTGAATCGTCTCTATATAGAGTAATGTACGGTCATTGAATCGTCTCTATATAGAGTAATGTACGATTATTGAATCATCTCTATATAGTGTAATGTACGATCATTGAATCGTCTCTATATAGAGTAATGTACGATCATTGAATCATCTCTATATAGTGTAATGTACGATCATTGAATCGTCTCTATATAGAGTAATGGACGGTCATTGAGTCGTCTCTATATAGAGTAACGTACGGTCATTGAGTCGTCTCTATATAGAGTAACGTACGGTCATTGAATCGTCTCTATATAGAGTAATGTACGATCATTGAATCGTCACTATATAGAGCAACGTAAGGTCATTGAATCGTCTCAATATAGAGTAATGTGCGGTCATTGAGTCGTCTCTATATAGAGTAATGTACGGTCATTGAATCGTCTCTATACAGAGTAATGTACGATCATTGAATCGTCTCTATATAAAGTAATGTACGATCATTGAATCGTCTCTGTATAGAGTAATGTATGTCACTGAATCGTCTCTATATAGAGTAATGTACAGTCATTGAATCGTCTCTATATAGAGTAATGTACAGTCATTGAATCGTCTCTATATAGAGTAATGTACGATCATTGAGTCGTCACTATATAGAGTAATGTACGGTCACTGAATCGTCTCTATATAGAGTAATGTACAGTCATTGAATCGTCTCTATATAGAGTAATGTACGATTATTGAGTCGTCACTATATAGAGTAACGTAAGGTAATTGAATCGTCTCAATATAGAGTAATGTGCGGTCATTGAGTCGTCTCTATATAGAGTAATGTACGGTCATTGAATCGTCTCTATACAGAGTAATGTACGATCATTGAATCATCTCTATATAGAGTAATGTACGATCATTGAATCGTCACTATACAGAGTAATGTACGATCATTGAATCGTCTCGATATAGAGTAATGTACGATCATTGAATCGTCTCTATATAGAGTAATGTACGATCATTGAGTCGTCTCTATATAGAGTAATGTACGGTCATTGAGACGTCTCTATGTAGAGTAATGTACAATCATTGAATCGTCACTGTATAGAGTAATGTACGATCATTGAATCGTCTCTATATAGAGTAATGTACGATCATTGAATCGTCTCTATATAGAGTAATGTACGATCATTGAGTCGTCACTATATAGAGTAATGTACGGTCATTGAATCGTCTCTATATAGAGTAATGTACGGTCATTGAATCGTCTCTATATAGAGTAATGTACGGTCACTGAATCGTCTCTATATAGAGTAATGTACGATCATTGAGTCGTCACTATATAGAGTAATGTACGATCATTGAGTCGTCACGATATAGAGTAATGTACGGTCATTGAGACGTCTCTATGTAGAGTAATGTACAATCATTGAATCGTCACTATATAGAGTAATGTACGATCATTGAATCGTCTCTATATAGAGTAATGTACAGTCATTGAATCGTCTCTATATAGAGTAATGTACGGACATTGAATCGTCTCTATATAGAGTAATGTACAGTAATTTAATCGTCTCTATATAGAGTAATGTACGGTCATTGAATCGTCTCTATATAGAGTAATGTACAGTCATTGAATCGTCTCTATATAGAGTAATGTACGGACATTGAGTCGTCTCTATACAGAGTAATGTACGATCATTGAATCGTCTCTATATAAAGTAATGTACGATCATTGAATCGTCTCTGTATAGAGTAATGTATGTCACTGAATCGTCTCTATATAGAGTAATGTACAGTCATTGAATCGTCTCTATATAGAGTAATGTACAGTCATTGAATCGTCTCTATATAGAGTAATGTACGATCATTGAGTCGTCACTATATAGAGTAATGTACGGTCACTGAATCGTCTCTATATAGAGTAATGTACAGTCATTGAATCGTCTCTATATAGAGTAATGTACGATTATTGAGTCGTCACTATATAGAGTAACGTAAGGTAATTGAATCGTCTCAATATAGAGTAATGTGCGGTCATTGAGTCGTCTCTATATAGAGTAATGTACGGTCATTGAATCGTCTCTATACAGAGTAATGTACGATCATTGAATCATCTCTATATAGAGTAATGTACGATCATTGAATCGTCACTATACAGAGTAATGTACGATCATTGAATCATCTCGATATAGAGTAATGTACGATCATTGAATCGTCTCTATATAGAGTAATGTACGATCATTGAGTCGTCTCTATATAGAGTAATGTACGGTCATTGAGACGTCTCTATGTAGAGTAATGTACAATCATTGAATCGTCACTGTATAGAGTAATGTACGATCATTGAATCGTCTCTATATAGAGTAATGTACGATCATTGAATCGTCTCTATATAGAGTAATGTACGATCATTGAGTCGTCACTATATAGAGTAATGTACGGTCATTGAATCGTCTCTATATAGAGTAATGTACGGTCATTGAATCGTCTCTATATAGAGTAATGTACGGTCACTGAATCGTCTCTATATAGAGTAATGTACGATCATTGAGTCGTCACTATATAGAGTAATGTACGATCATTGAGTCGTCACTATATAGAGTAATGTACGGTCATTGAGACGTCTCTATGTAGAGTAATGTACAATCATTGAATCGTCACTATATAGAGTAATGTACGATCATTGAGTCGTCACTATATAGAGTAATGTACGGTCATTGAATCGTCTCTATATAGAGTAATGTACGGACATTGAATCGTCTCTATATAGAGTAATGTACAGTAATTTAATCGTCTCTATATAGAGTAATGTACGGTCATTGAATCGTCTCTATATAGAGTAATGTACAGTCATTGAATCGTCTCTATATAGAGTAATGTACGGACATTGAGTCGTCTCTATATAGAGTAATGTACGATTATTGAATCGTCTCTATATAGTGTAATGTACGATTATTGAATCGTCTCTATATAGAGTAATGTACGATCATTGAATCATCTCTATATAGAGTAATGTACGATCATTGAGACGTCTCTATGTAGAGTAATGTACAATCATTGAATCGTCACTATATAGAGTAATGTACGATCATTGAGTCGTCACTATATAGAGTAATGTACGATCATTGAGTCGTCACTATATAGAGTAATGTACGGTCACTGAATCGTCTCTATATAGAGTAATGTACAGTCAGTGAATCGTCTCTATATAGAGTAATGTACAGTCATTGAATCGTCTCTATATAGAGTAACGTACGATCATTGAATCGTCACTATATAGAGTAATGTACGATCATTGAATCATCTCGATTTAGAGTAATGTACGATCATTGAATCGTCTCTATATAGAGTAATGTACGATCATTGAGACGTCTCTATATAGAGTAATGTACGATCATTGAATCGTCTCTATATAGAGTAATGTACGGTCATTGAATCGTCTCTCTATAGAGTAATGTACGGACATTGAATCGTATCTATATAGAGTAATGTACGGTCATTGAATCGTCTCTATGTAGAGTAATGTACGGACATTGAATCGTCTCTATATAGAGTAATGTACGATCATTGAATCGTCTCTATATAGAGTAATGTACGATCATTGAATCGTCTCTATATAGAGTAATGTACGATCATTGAATCATCTCTGTATAGAGTAATGTATGTCATTGAATCGTCTCTATATAGAGTAATGTACAGTCATTGAATCGTCTCTATATAGAGTAATGTACCATCATTGAGTCGTCTCTATATTGACTAATGTACGATCATTGAATCGTCTCTATATAGAGTAATGTACGATCATTGAATCGTCTCTATATAGAGTAATGTACGATTATTGAATCGTCTCTATATAGAGTAATGTACGATTATTGAATCATCTCTATATAGTGTAATGTACGATCATTGAATCGTTTCTATATAGAGTAATGTACGATCATTGAATCATCTCTATATAGTGTAATGTACGATCATTGAATCGTCTCCATATAGAGTAATCTACGATTATTGAGTCGTCTCTATATAGAGTAATGTACGGTCATTGAGTCGTCTCTATATAGAGTAACGTACGGTCATTGAATCGTCTCTATATAGAGTAATGTACGATCATTGAATCGTCTCTATATAGAGTAATGTACGGACATTGAATCGTCTCTCTATAGAGTAATGTACGGACATTGAATCGTATCTATATAAAGTAATGTACGATCATTGAATCGTCTCTGTATAGAGTAATGTATGTCACTGAATCGTCTCTATATGGAGTAATGTACAGTCATTGAATCGTCTCTATATGGAGTAATGTACGGTCATTGAATCGCCTCTATATAGAGTAATGTACGATCATTGAGTCGTCACTATATAGAGCAACGTAAGGTCATTGAATCGTCTCAATATAGAGTAATGTGCGGTCATTGAGTCGTCTCTATATAGAGTAATGTACGGTCATTGAATCGTCTCTATACAGAGTAATGTACGATCATTGAATCGTCTCTCTATAGAGTAATGTACGATCATTGAATCGTCTCTGTATAGAGTAATGTATGTCACTGAATCGTCTCTATATAGAGTAATGTACAGTCATTGAATCGTCTCTATATAGAGTAATGTACGGACATTGAATCGTCTCTATATAGAGTAATGTACAGTAATTTAATCGTCTCTATATAGAGTAATGTACGGTCATTGAATCGTCTCTATATAGAGTAATGTACAGTCATTGAATCGTCTCTATATAGAGTAATGTACGGACATTGAGTCGTCTCTATATAGAGTAATGTACGATTATTGAATCGTCTCTATATAGTGTAATGTACGATTATTGAATCGTCTCTATATAGAGTAATGTACGATCATTGAATCATCTCTATATAGAGTAATGTACGATCATTGAGACGTCTCTATGTAGAGTAATGTACAATCATTGAATCGTCACTATATAGAGTAATGTACGATCATTGAGTCGTCACTATATAGAGTAATGTACGATCATTGAGTCGTCACTATATAGAGTAATGTACGGTCACTGAATCGTCTCTATATAGAGTAATGTACAGTCAGTGAATCGTCTCTATATAGAGTAATGTACAGTCATTGAATCGTCTCTATATAGAGTAACGTACGATCATTGAATCGTCACTATATAGAGTAATGTACGATCATTGAATCATCTCGATTTAGAGTAATGTACGATCATTGAATCGTCTCTATATAGAGTAATGTACGATCATTGAGACGTCTCTATATAGAGTAATGTACGATCATTGAATCGTCTCTATATAGAGTAATGTACGGTCATTGAATCGTCTCTCTATAGAGTAATGTACGGACATTGAATCGTATCTATATAGAGTAATGTACGGTCATTGAATCGTCTCTATGTAGAGTAATGTACGGACATTGAATCGTCTCTATATAGAGTAATGTACGATCATCGAATCGTCTCTATATAGAGTAATGTACGATCATTGAATCGTCTCTATATAGAGTAATGTACGATCATTGAATCATCTCTGTATAGAGTAATGTATGTCATTGAATCGTCTCTATATAGAGTAATGTACAGTCATTGAATCGTCTCTATATAGAGTAATGTACCATCATTGAGTCGTCTCTATATTGACTAATGTACGATCATTGAATCGTCTCTATATAGAGTAATGTACGATCATTGAATCGTCTCTATATAGAGTAATGTACGATTATTGAATCGTCTCTATATAGAGTAATGTACGATTATTGAATCATCTCTATATAGTGTAATGTACGATCATTGAATCGTCTCTATATAGAGTAATGTACGATCATTGAATCATCTCTATATAGTGTAATGTACGATCATTGAATCGTCTCCATATAGAGTAATGTACGATTATTGAGTCGTCTCTATATAGAGTAATGTACGGTCATTGAGTCGTCTCTATATAGAGTAACGTACGGTCATTGAATCGTCTCTATATAGAGTAATGTACGATCATTGAATCGTCTCTATATAGAGTAATGTACGGACATTGAATCGTCTCTCTATAGAGTAATGTACGGACATTGAATCGTATCTATATAAAGTAATGTGCGATCATTGAATCGTCTCTGTATAGAGTAATGTATGTCACTGAATCGTCTCTATATGGAGTAATGTACAGTCATTGAATCGTCTCTATATGGAGTAATGTACGGTCATTGAATCGCCTCTATATAGAGTAATGTACGATCATTGAGTCGTCACTATATAGAGCAACGTAAGGTCATTGAATCGTCTCAATATAGAGTAATGTGCGGTCATTGAGTCGTCTCTATATAGAGTAATGTACGATCATTGAATCGTCTCTATACAGAGTAATGTACGATCATTGAATCGTCTCTCTATAGAGTAATGTACGATCATTGAATCGTCTCTGTATAGAGTAATGTATGTCACTGAATCGTCTCTATATAGAGTAATGTACAGTCATTGAATCGTCTCTATATAGAGTAATGTACAGTCATTGAATCGTCTCTATATAGAGTAATGTACGATTATTGAGTCGTCACTATATAGAGTAATGTACGATCATTGAGTCGTCACTATATAGAGTAATGTATGTCATTGAATCGTCTCTATATAGAGTAATGTACGATCATTGAATCGTCACTATATAGAGTAATGTACGATCATTGAGTCGTCACTATATAGAGTAATGTACAGTCATTGAATCGTCTCTATATAGAGTAATGTACGGTCATTGAATCGTCTCTATATAGAGTAATGTACGATTATTGAATCATCTCTATATCGTGTAATGTACGATCATTGAATCGTCTCTATATAGAGTAATGTACGATCATTGAATCATCTCTATATAGTGTAATGTACGATCATTGAATCGTCTCTATATAGAGTAATGTACGGTCATTGAGTCGTCTCTATATAGAGTAACGTACGGTCATTGAGTCGTCTCTATATAGAGTAACGTACGGTCATTGAATCGTCTCTATATAGAGTAATGTACGATCATTGAATCGTCACTATATAGAGCAACGTAAGGTCATTGAATCGTCTCAATATAGAGTAATGTGCGGTCATTGAGTCGTCTCTATATAGAGTAATGTACGGTCATTGAATCGTCTCTATACAGAGTAATGTACGATCATTGAATCGTCTCTATATAAAGTAATGTACGATCATTGAATCGTCTCTGTATAGAGTAATGTATGTCACTGAATCGTCTCTATATAGAGTAATGTACAGTCATTGAATCGTCTCTATATAGAGTAATGTACAGTCATTGAATCGTCTCTATATAGAGTAATGTACGATCATTGAGTCGTCACTATATAGAGTAATGTACGGTCACTGAATCGTCTCTATATAGAGTAATGTACAGTCATTGAATCGTCTCTATATAGAGTAATGTACGATTATTGAGTCGTCACTATATAGAGTAACGTAAGGTAATTGAATCGTCTCAATATAGAGTAATGTGCGGTCATTGAGTCGTCTCTATATAGAGTAATGTACGGTCATTGAATCGTCTCTATACAGAGTAATGTACGATCATTGAATCATCTCTATATAGAGTAATGTACGATCATTGAATCGTCACTATACAGAGTAATGTACGATCATTGAATCGTCTCGATATAGAGTAATGTACGATCATTGAATCGTCTCTATATAGAGTAATGTACGATCATTGAGTCGTCTCTATATAGAGTAATGTACGGTCATTGAGACGTCTCTATGTAGAGTAATGTACAATCATTGAATCGTCACTGTATAGAGTAATGTACGATCATTGAATCGTCTCTATATAGAGTAATGTACGATCATTGAATCGTCTCTATATAGAGTAATGTACGATAATTGAGTCGTCACTATATAGAGTAATGTACGGTCATTGAATCGTCTCTATATAGAGTAATGTACGGTCATTGAATCGTCTCTATATAGAGTAATGTACGGTCACTGAATCGTCTCTATATAGAGTAATGTACGATCATTGAGTCGTCACTATATAGAGTAATGTACGATCATTGAGTCGTCACGATATAGAGTAATGTACGGTCATTGAGACGTCTCTATGTAGAGTAATGTACAATCATTGAATCGTCACTATATAGAGTAATGTACGATCATTGAATCGTCTCTATATAGAGTAATGTACAGTCATTGAATCGTCTCTATATAGAGTAATGTACGGACATTGAATCGTCTCTATATAGAGTAATGTACAGTAATTTAATCGTCTCTATATAGAGTAATGTACGGTCATTGAATCGTCTCTATATAGAGTAATGTACAGTCATTGAATCGTCTCTATATAGAGTAATGTACGGACATTGAGTCGTCTCTATATAGAGTAATGTACGATTATTGAATCGTCTCTATATAGTGTAATGTACGATTATTGAATCGTCTCTATATAGAGTAATGTACAGTCATTGAGACGTCTCTATATAGAGGAATGTACGATCATTGAATCGTCTCTATATAGAGTAATGTACGGTCATTGAATCGTCTCTCTATAGAGTAATGTACGGACATTGAATCGTCTCTATATAGAGTAATGTACGGTCATTGAATCGTCTCTATGTAGAGTAATGTACGGTCATTGAATCGTCTCTATATAGAGTAATGTACGATCATTGAATCGTCTCTATATAGAGTAATGTACGATCATGGAATCGTCTCCACATAGAGTAATGTACGATCATTGAATCGTCTCTATATAGAGTAATGTACGATCATGGAATCGTCTCTATATAGAGTAATGTACGATCATGGAATCGTCTCTATATAGAGTAATGTACGATCATGGAATCGTCTCTACATAGAGTAATGTACAGTCATTGAATGGTCTCTATATAGAGTATTGTACGATCATTGAATCGTCACTATATAGAGTCATGTACGATCATTGAATCGTCTCGATATAGAGTAATGTACGATCATTGAATCGTCACTATATAGAGTAATGTACGATCATTGAGTCGTCACTATATAGAGTAATGTACGGTCATTGAGACGTCTCTATGTAGAGTAATGTACCGTCATTTAATCGTCTCTATATAGAGTAATGTACGGTCATTGAGACGTCTCTATATAGAGTAATGTACGATCATTGAATCGTCTCTATATAGAGTAATGTACGATCATTGAATCGTCTCTATATAGAGTAATGTACGGTCATTGAGTCGTCTCTATATAGAGTAATGTACGATCATTGAATCGTCTCTATATAGAGTAATGTACGATTATTGAGTCGTCTCTATATAGAGTACTGTACGATAATTGAATCGTCTCTATATAGAGTAATGTACGATTATTGAGTCGTCACTATATAGAGTAACGTACGGTCATTGAATCGTCTCTATATAGAGTAATGTACGATCATTGAATCGTCTCTATATAGAGTAACGTACGGTCATTGAATCGTCTCTATATAGAGTAATGTACGATCATTGAATCGTCTCTATATAGAGTAATGTACGATCATTGAATCGTCTCTATATAGAGCAATGTACGGTCATTGAATCATCTCTATATAGAGTAATGTACGATCATTGAATCGTCTCTATATAGAGTAATGTACGGACATTGAATCGTCTCTATATAGAGTAATGTACGGTCATTGAATCGTCTCTATATAGAGTAATGTACGGACATTGAATCGTCTCTATATAGAGTAATGTACGGTCATTGAGTCGTCTCTATATAGAGTAATGTACGGTCATTGAATCGTCTCTATATAGAGTAATGTACGGTCATTGAATCGTCTCTATATAGAGTAATGTACGATCATTGAGTCGTCTCTATATAGAGTAATGTACGATCATTGAATCGTCTCTATATAGAGTAATGTACAGTCATTGAATCGTCTCTATATAGAGTAATGTACGGTCATTGAATCGTCTCTATATAGAGTAATGTACGATCATTGAGTCGTCTCTATATAGAGTAATGTACGATCATTGAGTCGTCTCTATATAGAGTAATGTACGATCATTGAATCGTCTCTATATAGAGTAATGTACAGTCATTGAATCGTCTCTATATAGAGCAATGTACGGTCATTGAGTCGTCTCTATATAGAGTAATGTACAGTCATTGAATCGTCTCTATATAGAGTAATGTACGATCATTGAATCGTCTCTATATAGAGTAATGTACAGTCATTGAGTCGTCTCTATATAGAGTAATGTACGATCATTGAATCGTCTCTATATAGAGTAATGTACGATCATTGAATCGTCTCTATATAGAGTAATGTACGATCATTGAATCGTCTCTATATAGAGTAATGTACAGTCATTGAGTCGTCTCTATATAGAGTAATGTACGATCATTGAATCGTCTCTATATAGAGTAATGTACGATCATTGAATCGTCTCTATATAGAGTAATGTACGATCATTGAATCGTCTCTATATAGAGTAATGTACAGTCATTGAATCGTCTCTATATAGAGCAATGTACAGTCATTGAATCGTCTCTATATAGAGTAATGTACAATCATTGAATCGTCTCTATATAGAGTAATGTACAGTCATTGAATCGTCTCTATATAGAGTAATGTACTGTCATTGAATCGTCTCTATATAGAGTAACGTACGATCATTGTGTCGTCTCTATATAGAGTAATGTACGGTCATCGAATCGTCTCTATATAGAGTAATGTACAGTCATTGAATCGTCTCTATATAGAGTAATGTACGATCATTGAATCGTCTCTATATAGAGTAATGTACGGTCACTGAATCGTCTCTATATAGAGTAATGTACGGTCATTGAATTGTCTCTTTATGTGCAATGTACAGTCATTGAATTGTCTCTATATAGAGTAATGTACGATCATTGAATCGTCTCTATATCGAGTAATGTACGGTCATTGAATCGTCTCTATATAGAGTAATGTACGATCATTGAATCGTCTCTATATAGAGTAATGTACGGCCATTGAATCGTCTCTATATAGAGTAATGTACGGTCATTGAATTGTCTCTATATAGAGTAATGTACGATCATTGAATCGTCTCTATATAGAGTAATGTACGGCCATTGAATCGTCTCTATATAGAGTAATGTACGATCATTGAATCGTCTGTATATAGAGTAATGTACGATCATTGAATCGTCTCTATATAGAGGAATGTACCGTCATTGAATCGTCTCTATATAGAGTAATGTACGATCATTGAATCGTCTGTATATAGAGTAATGTACGATCATTGAATCGTCTCTATATAGAGTCATGTACGATCATTGAATCGTCTCTATATAGAATAATGTACGATCATTGAATCGTCTCTATATAGAGTAATGTACGATCATTGAATCGTCTCTATATAGAGTAATGTACGATCATTGAATCGTCTCTATATAGAGTAATGTACGATCATTGAATCGTCTCTATATAGAGTAATGTACGATCATTGAATCGTCTCTATATAGAATAATGTACGATCATTGAATCGTCTCTATATAGAGTAATGTACGATCATTGAATCGTCTCTATATAGAGGAATGTACGGTCATTGAGATGTCTCTATATAGAGTAATGTACGATCATGGAATCGTCTCTATATAGAGTAATGTACGATCATTGATCGTCTCTCTATAGAGTAATGTACGATCATTGAATCGTCTCGAATAGAGTAATGTACGATCAATGATCGTCTCTATATAGAGTATTGTACGATCATTGAGTCGTCTCTATATAGAGTAATGTATGGTCATTGAATCATCTCTAAATAGAGTAATGTACGATCATTGATCGTCTCTATATAGAGTATTGTACGATCATTGAGTCGTCTCTATGTAGAGTAATGTACGATCATTGAATCGTCTCTATATAGAGCAATGTACGATCATTGAATCGTCTCTATATAGAGTAATGTACGATCATTGAGTCGTCTCTATATAGAGTAATGTACGATCATTGAATCGTCTCTATATAGAGTAATGTACGATCATTGAATCGTCTCTATATAGAGTAATGTATGGTCATTGAATCATCTCTATATAGAGTAATGTACGATCATTGAATCGTCTCTATATAGAGCAATGTACGATCATTGAATCGTCTCTATATAGAGCAATGTACGGTCATTGAATCGTCTATGTAGAGTAATTTACCATCATTGAGTCGTGTCTATTTAGAGTAACATACGGTCATTGAATCATCTCTATATAGAGTAATGTACGATCATTGAATCGTCTCTATATAGAGTAATGTACGATCATTGAGTCGTCACTATATAGAGTAATTTACGATCATTGAATCGTCTCTATATAGAGTAATGTACAGTCATTGAATCGTCTCTATATAGAGTAATGTACAGTCGTTGAATCGTCTCTATATAGAGTAATGTACAGTCATTGAATCGTCTCTATATAGAGTAATGTATGGTCACTGAATCGTCTCTATATAGAGTAATGTACAGTCATTGAATCGTCTCTATATAGAGTAATGTACGATCATTGAATCGTCTCTATATAGAGTAATGTACGATCATTGAATCGTCTCTATATAGAGTAATGTACGGACATTGAATCGTCTCTATATAGAGTAATTTACGATCATTGAATCGTCTCTATATAGAGTAATGTACGATCATTGAATCGTCTCTATATAGAGTAATGTACGATCATTGAATCGTCTCTCTATAGAGTAATGTACGATCATTGAATCGTCTCTCTATAGAGTAATGTACGGACATTGAATCGTCTCTATATAGAGTAATGTATGGTCATTGAATCGTCTCTATGTAGAGTAATGTACAGTGATTGAATCATCACTATATAGAGTAATGTACGATCATTGAATTGTCTCTATATCGAGTAATGTACGGTCATTGAATCATCTCTATATAGAGTATTGTACGATCATTGAATCGTCTCTATATAGAGTAATGTACGATCATTGAATCATCTCTATATAGATTAATGTACGATCATTGAATCATCTCTATATAGAGTAATGTACGATCATTGAATTGTCTCTATATAGAGTAATGTACGGTCATTGAGTCGTCTCTGTATAGAGTAATGTACAGTCATTGAGTCATCTCTATATAGAGTAATTTACAGTAATCCTCAGTTTACCTTTGCAGATTTAATGAATTAAGTGGTGTAGCTAGTGGATATGGGGGTGAATTTCCTCAGAGTTTGTCCTGCTTTTTAGCTGTAACTTAGGTGGAAGATCAGTGGAAACCCTGGTAAAATGGTGTAAATGATGTTCTTGGAAGTCGGTTTTTAATGGTGAGAGCATTGTACAATCTACTCTTCTTAATTTGAAGTTACTTAATTCAAATAAACTCAAATTGAAATCATTCAAAATATAAATTCTGTGCTGTTTTATTAAAGTTGCTTAATTCAAACTACTGGCAAATTAGATTATTTTTCAAACTATAAACAACCTTGAATTA
This sequence comes from Squalus acanthias, assembly GCA_030390025.1. Taxonomy (NCBI): domain Eukaryota; kingdom Metazoa; phylum Chordata; class Chondrichthyes; order Squaliformes; family Squalidae; genus Squalus; species Squalus acanthias. The sequence continues at coordinate 35,735,560 of CM059448.1, read as the reverse complement.
ACAGCAATGGACTGTCATGGAGTTTGTTCAGAACTCTGCTAGAATTGCACAGTTGGCACGGAGTGTTCTCTCATCTCCCCTGTGCACAAACCAAGCTACTTTCCCAATGATTGTTCTACAGTACAAACCGATCTAAAGCCCAGTGGTCGGATGTGCTACCTCATCTATTAAACATTTTACGCAAGAGCTGGTGACATTTCAGCTGATCCAAAGTTAGAATTAGGGTTGTGTTGACCTTTCGGTAATAGTGAAGGAACAAGAAAGACTTTTGCAGGAATATTAACCAAATGATACAGAGAGTGGTAAAATTCCTCAGAGTGAGTGGCAGGGTATAATCGAGTCAGGATTTCCGAGATCAGTCTAGAATGTGAGAGTAAATTATGGACTAAGTGCTCACCAGAGATTCTCTAGTTGTTTGTCTGAGATTGTTTACGATTGAGGCAGCCTTATGTAAGACCAATATTACCGCTTTTTCTTTTCAATTGAGGTGAAAGGTCAAGCGACGTGGTAAGTTTGAAAAGGGTAGAGACAAAGATGGTATAAGTCAATGTGAAGAAATTAGGTTCCACCAAACTTGGGCTTTATTTCTTATTTATTAGGTTTTCAAGAAGGTACATTCACATTATATATAGCTATTATGCTTATCAAACTTGGATTTTAAAAGGATGTTGACTATAGGAGGCAGACTAAGGGAGGTAAGGAGTTCCAAAGTTCTGAAGTTGTAGGGAAGAATGAGTTAGAGTAACAGGTTGTGCAATGAGTCTTGATTTTAACACAGTGAGGATGCAGAGAGAAGAGAAAGGTGTAATTGGAGATTTGGAGGAATATGGGAAAATTCACAGAGTGCTCAGGATAGTACTTTCATTGATAATTCCTTACAAGTGAGTGGACAGGTAAAAAAAATAAGCCATTAAGAAGTCAAATAGGAGAGGGAGTGAATACAAAATCAGAGGTTATGGTGATTGCAGAAAATAATGATTAGACACAGTGTTCAATTTTGGGCTTCCCAGTATAAGAAGAATAGCCCCAGAGAAGTACAATGCAGTTTACCCGGATAAAACCATGGACAAGAGGTCTGAGCTGTATCAAAAATATAGAGGAACGAGGACTGTATTCTCTCGAATTGAGAAGACATGGTATAATTCTAAATTTGATAACAGTGTTCAAAATGATAATAAATATGCCAATTGTCCACACTAGTCAGTGTCTCGGGGCTTGTCCACATCGGCGGACTAAAATCAGCACAGTCCACGCCCTCCAGGACCAGGCGCTACTCCTGAGCTCCTTCATGCTCGAGCTTCTATTGTGATCGATGGCACCACATGCTGTGGATGGGAATTCTCCTGCTCACAGTCTACAGCACCATCAATCAAGTGCCGGAAGTTTAGTAACTTGGGAGTGACACTTGGGGAAGACGGGTATAATGGTCTGGGGGTTAGTGGGGGTGGAGGGGGGGGTGGTGAGATGGTTGAGAGATAGGTGATGCTAGGACCAGAGTTTTGAGAGGAGGGGAGAGGAAGAGTAGCTAAGAACAACACATGTTGGGGGAGAAGAGAGCAAGAGAAGAGAAGCCAGGAAGAGCCTCCTCTCAATGACTGAGGGGAATGACAGGTAGAGATAGGAGAAGCTGGGAGCGATGCTTTTGTAGGGAGGAAGCGAGGCTCAGAGTAATACCCCTGGGTCCCCTAACTATACATCATCAGCTGCGGGGTGGGAGTGTTATTTGAAAGGGACAGTTATAATTCTAAATTTGCTGCCTATATTCCTGACTGGACTGACCTTATGGTCAATGTGACTGAGTCTGAATACCTATTTGTTATTAAGAACATAATTTTTTTGAAGATGGAAAATTAATGAAAACATTTTTTCTCTTCGTAATAGATCATCTGCTGCCAAGAGGATAAAGAAGTTTGAAATGATAAAAACAATGGGCCAGAAATTCGGCTCTCCACGGGTGAGTACGCGCTGGGTACTCACCCGTAGACCCAACGAAAGTGCCGGTTTCGTGCATGCATTGCGCATGCACTGGAAACCGGAACTTTCATTCCCCTGAAGGAAGGGGTTCAGAGGTCGAACGCGTGCGCCGGAGAGGCAGCGCGCACGCAGCGAACTTCGGGTTTTTTTCAGGTTTCTCCGTGAGGGTAAGTACGGAGAAGCTGCACAGGAAAAAAGGAGGCGCAAGGCTTGCTTTTAACAAGGTAAGTGGTGAATTAAGTACAATTTAAACATTTTTTCAACAGGTTTATCTTTTTTACATACTTAAAGAAAGGTAAGTTTATTTTTAGCACCGTTAAAAAGTGTAATTAATTTTTCCAAAAATTTTAATTTTTGTTTAAAGTAGTTAATTTATGTAATTTATAGTTATTTTAAAAATGTGATTTTTATAAAAATTTTATTTGAAGTTTTAGTGAGGTTTTGGGGCCGATCTCTATTCATAGATTTGACAGGTCTTCCTGTCAAAATCTATGAATGAAGATTCCCTGCTCCGATTGGCTCTCCATGGCCCATGTGATCCCAGGGGACGCTTTGAACTAACTGCGCCCCTGGGATACGCAAGCACTGCGCGCGGCAGCTGCAGGAGGCCCAGGACCCGAATTCCACGCGGGATCAAAGCACAACGGCAGGCGCGCTAGGTAAGTATGCGCGCGATCCTTGCACCCGCGGGAAGCCGGAGAGCCGAATTTCTGGCCCAATAAATCCATGAATGGCAAGTGGAGAGCAGCATTCAAAAAAATTGAGCCAAATACCTCCATTTTTAGATGAACAAGATGCACCAAAAGAAAGGTAACAAAGATGAACTAATGCTTGAAATTAAACCTTGTGCCTTCAATACCCTTTTCAGGCTTTTGTGTACTTAAAATGAAGGAATGTTGGGTATACGGACAGCTTAAGTTACAAGCCGTGTCAGTGTAATTATCATGTGTCATAGGTGTTCATTCTGGGCCGTTTATAAGTTGTCCGCTTCTTTGAAGCTGTTGGTAAGCTACTGTGTGATAGGAGGTAATATAGATAATATCCATTAGGAGAAAGATTGAAGACAAGAGGCCAGGATCTCAAGATAAGCACCAGATACATAAAAAAAGCAAAAAGAAAGATTTGCATTTCTATAGCGCCTTTCACAACCGGACATCCCAAAGCCAATGAAGTACCTTTTTGAAGTGTAGTCACTGTTATAATGTCGGAAACGTGGCAGCCAATTTGTGCACAGCAAGCTCCCACAAACAGCAATGTGATAATGACCAGATAATCTGTTTTAGTGATGTTGGTTGATGGATAAATATTGGACAGGAGACCAGGGAAAACTCAATAGCAAAATACTGCAGATGCTGGAATCTGAAATATTCAGTAGGTCAGGCAGCATCCGTGGAGAGAGAAACAGAGTTAACGTTTCAGGTCTGTGACCCTTCGTCAGAACTGGAAAAAGTTAGAGATGTAACAGATTTTAACCAGGTGCAGAGGCAGGGAAAGGGGGGGGGGGGAGGAGGGGAGGAAAGAACAAAAAGGACAGTCTGTGATAGGGTGGAAGGCAGGAGTGTCAGCCCAGATTTTGTGCTCGAGTCTCTCGAGTGGGACTTGAACCCACAACCTTCTGGCTCAGGAGAGCGAGTGGTGCTACCCACTGAGCCACGACTGACACAAAGGAGAAACATTTTGTTACAAATGCGTAATGAATTGCAGCTTTCATCCTGGATACGTGGAAAAAGAATATAAAAGGTTAATGGGAGGAAACAGGAAAATGGGACTGTGTAAAATCAGCATCCAACAGTATTCAACACAGGCAAGAAGGGCCGAATGGCCTCCTCCTGCGCTAAACATTTCTATGTTTCTATGATAGAATAGAGACATGAAGAAAGCTTGCAATAGTGAGAGAGAGAGAGAGAAAGATTGAAGGCCTTATTACCTGTTACACCCCACATAAGCTTCATAAATTCCATCCCTCCCTGTCATATCAATACCAAAGAGGATATGGTTAGTCTAGCACAGCTTCTGGGTTTGCTGCTGATTCCAACCATTCTGGGCAGTGATCTCGAATGCCACAAAGACCATTACCAGAAGTGATATCGGCTCAGGCTCACTCCCCGGTCTTCTGGGACTATCCCCAGTAGTATGTACAATCCATATCCATTGCCCCCTGTGCGCCACACCCTCCCTTCTTGCCCTGCTCAACCTTAGCTGCTTCCCAAAGAATGGCCTCAGCCTTGTCAGTGAGCAAAATCACTCAAATATAGCGAACCGCGCCAGTCCCTCAATATGAGTATCATGTGATCTTATTGTACCAAGACCCAAGAAAGCCTGTACATTTAATGCAGCTAAAAATATATTTATATTATATATTATTTATCTATCTATTTATCTGTCTCATGGGAATGAGGGTACATCATACTATTGTTTCTCTCCTGGCACCTAGATTTAAATGTAGCCTACACTGAGATGAAAATCACTGCTGGTTGATTTACTGGTACTATGTGAAGTGAATTTGGGGCAGTTTCAATCTCACAGTGACCACAATCAATAGCCAAGAACTACCTATAATTTTACACTAAACTGGGAAGGCTGAAGTAACTTGCGTGGGATGCAGACATCATTTTGAGATGGGGTTGAGGTGCTATGAGTTTTAGGATTTAGAAATCTAGGAGTACAGTGTTACCCTCATTACAGGCCATACTTTTACCAACATTTTTTTTCTGGTCTTGATGACAGCTTCTGTAAGCAGTGTTTCTTATACACTAAACTCTCTGCTGTGTCAGTGTAGCCTGGATCTAGCAATTAATAAGAACCATGGTAAATTGCTTACAGGACATGATGCAGGATCTCCATTATGTCTCCTGTCAATTAGAAAGCACAAAATATTTACAACATGAGATTATTTTATATAGGCTAAACTACTCGACAGATTTATTTGCTACTAAAATGTTTCACAGAAGCGAAAACAAAAATGCAGCACAATTGGTCATTTGTAATACATACAATTGGGATAGATCGTTAAAGAGTCTGTTGTTCTCCTAGCTCCTATGGATAAACTCTTAAGGCGACACAGTTGTTTGTTGAGATACAAAAGCCACCTCCTTATGCAGTTCATTACCTGACTCTGCAGTGTTGCTGTGTCTGAACTGCTGACCACCAGAAGTCTCTTACGCTTTGAAGGCATTTTCTCCTTTAAAGTTACAAGCAATTGAAGATGGTATCAGCTGAGCTACATTGAACATGAAAGCAACAATCATGCTTTGCCCCATGAAAGCAATGTTAATCCTAAGGAACAACGTAGAGTGGAGGTTGCCATTTCTCAGCTAGAAGGGATAAGTGTACACTACAAGTGGTTAATTCACACACCCTGGAATCCACCGACAAAATACTACTATGGAGCTCAGTACAATTGCTCAGGCATCCACACAGATTAAGATGACAAGGTTAATTTGACAAATTCAGTTGACAGTGAACTCAAATGAATGATGAACATAGCGTTCGTCATCAATCTAACGGAGATGAAGGCTTTTTGTATTGCATCCAACCAAAGGCTATCTTAACCATAGGTTTTATCACAGAACAAGGTGGATTTCATAGAGCTATTCTAGAGACACGGTTAACAGCTACTCTTGCTATTTGAAACTATATAAAATCAAAAGCAGAGGAGATTACAGGGTGATTCGATAGAGATGCTAAAAATTAAGAAGGGATGTTTATAGAGTAGGTAGAAACAGATTGTTTTCAGTGATTGAGGGGTCTAGAATGGGGGGTGGGGGACATAGATATAAGATTAAATGTAAAAGGTTTAGGACAGAGAGCAGGAGAAACTTTTTTACACAGGGTTGTGAGGCTGTGGAATTCATGACCAGAGTTAGTGATTGAAGCAGAAACATTTATAAATAGGTTAGATAGGTGGTTGAAGGAAGAGAAATAAAGGGATATGGGAGCAGGGCGGGCACATGGGGTTAGGACTACTGCTCGTGTGGAGGACAAACACCAGCATGAACTGGTTGGGCCGAACGGCCTGTTTCCATGTTGTAATTCTTTTAACACCCATCTCGGATTCCTCAGTAGGTATGTTTTCTTTCTTCGTTTTCTTTCATTTGTATTAAAGCTACTTCCCACACACCTACTTTAAGAAATAAAGGGGAAGATTTTTGTCTTCACCACCTGGGCAGTAATCTGGCACAGCGGCTCACAGCTGCCCATTGTAGAACCCGCCCAATTTACATTCCATTGCAATCATATAAATATCATTTTGAGATGTTTAACTATTTGGCATGGAAGTGATTTTAGTTTAATTTACATAATGAAGTTAGATTTAGTTCACAAAATGTTAACTCCCAGCGAGGCATGAGCTACCTAGAATAATGGTTGGGCCAAGTTAGTTGAAACCCCAGATGAGCCAGCTGTCACGGGTGTGTATTCTCACATATAACATCAGACGTGAGACCACGGGGAGCCATCGAAAGTATCCTGTTTGCACCTTTAATACAATAAGAATGGTTTTCATTCAATACGCCCAGCAGAAGAACTTAGCTGAACAGACAATGCAATGGATTCCATACCAAGGTGGGAGGGTCTCATTCAAGTTGGTAGCTTTGATTGTCAGCTCAGCCAGCCAATCCTCAGCATTGTTGGGGGGGGGGGTGGGGGGTGGGGGGCTAAGGGAGCAGTCCGAGGTCAGCCTATATCTAGCCATCTCCCTCTGGACAAGTCAGTTTAGGGCAGTTGGAATCTAGAACAGTGAGAGAGGACTTTCTCTCCACCCAACGAGGGAGGTTTTGAGGCTCTAGGTCAAGGTATAAGCGCACATGGTTCATAAGAGTAAGGTTGGTGCCAGTTAGTTCAGTGACTGCTAACAGTTAAAATGAGATTAGCCTTTAATAGGGGTAGGCCCGCAAATAATTTATTGTTTTTATGATGCAAGGAGCAATTGGAAATTGATTGAATCTCATTATGCAAACTGCATCCTATTCATTCATGTATTTCATGTAAAATAAACCAGATTGCTGGTTCATAATTGTACTTTCTCTCATTAGAATGCTTTTCAGTCTGCCGTCTGGAAAGATAGGAGAATGAACATCGCAGCATGTGTGGGATTACAGTTTCCACTACACATAACAAGGAATCTATTGTTAGAACCCCAAGGTCGTATTATTGTTTAACTCAACATTAGGCAGTAAAGCTGCTCTTTGGATCATAGGGAACAAGAGCTCATTTATGGGAGTGACTGGAGATCCTAAACCTGAGGACATTATTAATGCAAACTCTGAATTTTAACTTAAGGTAAAGAGGAGAGAAAGATAGACGTTAAGGGGGCAGAGAAGCAGGCGGGAGTGACAGAAGGGAAGAATCATAGAGATGGGCCATACAAACCAAGAAACTCAGACAATCTTCATATTTTCATATATTTTGTACTTGGTGATTTGTCCTGGTCTTAGCACTGCTGTCTCTTTGGAAAGGCCTATTCTTAGCATCCATCACTCCTGTGCTCGCTGACCTTCATTGGCTCCCAGTCCAGCAACGCCTCGATTTAAAAATCCTCATCCTTGTTTTCGAATCCCTCCATGGCCTCGCCCCTCCATACCTCTGTAACCTCCGAGATCTCTGCATTCCTCCAATTCTGGCACTAGTGCATCTCCAATTTTCACTGCTCCACTATTGGCAGCCGTGCCTTCAGCTGCCTAGGCCGTAGGCTCTGGAATTCCCTCCCTAAACCTCTCCGTCTCGCTACCTCTCTCTCCTCATTTAAGATGTTCCTTAAAACCTACCTCTTTGACCAAACATTTGGTCACCTGTCCTAATATCTCCTGAGGTGGCTTGGTGCCAAAATTTGTATGTTAACACTCCTGTGAAGAGCCTTAGGATATTTTACTACATTAAAGGCTCTATATAAATGCAATTGTTGTTGTTATTGTCTCTTTGGGAATGCCTGTTCTTAGCACAGTTGGCTCTTTGGAAAGATCTGGGCTGCGAAATTCGGGGTTGTAGCGCCAGCCGTTAAGGCCGGTGTTGTTGAAAAAATGGCGGCCGCCTCGTTTTCGCCTGTTTCCGGCACGGAACACGGCAGCCGCCATTTTGGAGAGGTCGTTAGCACTACCGTTGCCTGCGCTCGCTTCTCACGTGTAAATATGCAGATCGTGATGTCAATCGGCGGGCAACGCCTGAATTGATGCACAACTGCAATTTTGGATGTCACCGCTCTCCATTCCATCCTCTCCTAACCATACATGGAAGATTGTGCATGCAGCAGTTCTACGGAGACGCTGTCAGCGCTTCTTAAATGGACACACACATCTTTCAGGTAAGTTTCCATTCCAGCATTTGAACTTTTTTTTACATTTTATTTGAGTACTGGCTTAGTGCAATACATTTAAAAAGTTGTTAAAGTGTGCAGGGAGTGCTGCTGGACTCTTGCAAGACTTTGGCTGTTAAAGGAAGGCCTCTGAGAAGACCACTTGCTCCCAGTCCTGGGGGCTCTAGTTGCAGTCTCCCTTGGGCACATGGAGATGAAGCAGAGGCAGCAAAGGGAACAAGCTGCTCACAGAGGGAAGAGGAAGATGCAGAAGAGGAGGAAGCAGAAGAGGAAGAAGCAGAAGGAAGGATGCAACCCACACAGCCCCTTTCTGGCGGATATCCGGGATCGAATCATCCACCTGCGGTACCAGTGACCACAACCCCAATTCCCCTTTCAACATTTGTTCCACATCTTACCTTCCCTCTGTTACTGACCATCACAGCGTCCTCTTGGCCACAATGCTGAAATAAAAGCCACCACAAAGCAAACTTTCCAATCCAACTTTATCCATATATGCATCCAATATTACATCAAAAAATCAACTAATCACCCTTGTGCATTACCTTAGTGACTGTCTTGTGTGTGCCTTTGCCTATCCTAGTGATGTCACGCAGTGCCACCCCATTGGCTGCAACATGGCTGGTGGAAGGCTGCTGACTTTCAGTGGGGGACACTGCAGATAGCCTTGCAGGACGACCTTGAGGAACTGGTGACTGGGAGTGTGAAATTAAGTGTTGGTGTTTCTTCTTCTGCTTCACTCTCCTCTTCCTCTTCTTGGGCAACCACTGGCTGGGTAGGCTGGATTTCCTGGGTGTCTGAAATGAGGAAGGCACAAGGGTAGGGTTGTGGTAAGGGGAGGGGTGGAAAGCAAGAGGTGCAGGCTTACACCATGTGCAGTTTGCAAATCAGAAGAGATTGTGGGATGAGGGTGAAGTGTGATGTGTGAAGGAGCACAACGTACAACGACAAGAGAAATGCAGGGAACAGCACCAACCGCTGTGCATGGCCTTCTTTGACCTCACAAAGGCCTTCGACACCGTCAACCGTGAGGAATTATGGAGTGTCCTCCTCAAATTCGGCTGCCCTCAAAAGATTGTCACCATCCACCACCTGCTTCACGACGATATGCAAGCCGTGATCCTGACCAACGGTTCCACCACAGACCCAATTTATGTACGGACCGGGGTCAAGCAAGGCTGTGTCATCGCACCAACGCTCTTCTCGATCTTCCTTGCTGCAAAGCTCCATCTCACCCTCAGTAAGCTCCCCGCTGGAGTGGAGCTAATCTACAGAACAAATGGGAAACTGTTCAACTGCCGTCGCCTCCAGTCCAGATCGAAGGTCGTCCCATCCTCTGTCATCAAATTACAGTATGCAGATGACGCTTGCGTCTGCGCACACTCTGAGGTCAAACTCCAAACCATCCTCAACACCTTCACCGAAGTGTACAAGAGCATGAGCCTTACACTAAACATCCATAAGACAAAGGTCCTCTACCAACCTGCCCCCGCCACACAGTACTGCTCCCCGATTATCAAAATTCATGACGAGGCCTTGGACAACGTGGACCACTTTCCATACCTCGGGAGCCTACTGTCAACAAGGGCAGACGTCGATGACAAAGTCCAACACTGCCTTCAGTGTGCCAGTGCAGCCTTCGGTCGCCTGAGGAAGAGAGTGTTTGAAGACCAGGACCTCAAACCCAGCACCAAGCTCATGGTCTACAGAGCAGTAGTGATACCCGCCCTCCTGTATGCCTCAGAGACATGGACCATGTGCAGCAGGCACCTCAAAGCGCTGGAGAGGTACCACCAACGCTGCCTCCGCAAAATCCTGCAAATCCATTGGCAGGATAGGCGCACCAATGTCAGTGTTCTCGCTCAGGCCAACATCCCCAGCATTGAAGCTTTGACCACACTCGATCAGCTCCGATGGATGGGCCACATCGTCCGCATGCTCGATACGAGACTCCCAAAACAAGCGCTCTACTTGGAGCTACGACATGGCAAGAGAGCCCCAGGTGGGCAGAGGAAACGCTTCAAGGACACCCTCAAAGCCTCCTTGAAAAAGTGCAACATCCCCACCAACACCTGTGAATCCCTGGCCCAAGACCACACAAAGTGGAGGAGAAGCATTCAGGAAGGCGCCGAACACATTGAGTCTCTTCGCCGGGAGCAAGTGGAAGCCAAGCGAAAACAGCGGAAGGAGCGCACGTCAACCCAAGCACCCCACCCGTCCCTTCACCCACCGTCTGCCCCACCTGTGACAGAGACTGTAGGTCCCGCATTGGACTCATCAGTCACCTGCGAACTCATTTTTAATGTGGAAGCAAGTCATCCTCACTTCCGAGGGACTGCCTAAGAGGAAGAAAAAGAACGTATGAGGACACCAGCATCTTGTATCCTTTCAGCCCCGCCGCTGACCAAGGGCTCAGCCATGCCCCTGCCAAGAATGGCCAGCACCATCTCCTCCAAGGGGATGAGGTGAAGCTAGAAATGTTTGGTAGAGATTGTTGGTAGGTGAGTGATGGGGCGGGGGTTCACACATTGAGCAGTGTGTGAGGCTAGTGGTGCAGTTGGTAGGAGACGGCTGTTGAAGATGCATTCACTGACCTTGACCGCTGACCACTGGTCTGAGGTCATGGAGCTTCTTTGGGCACTGGAGCCAAGTTGTAGGGACGACACTGCTGGCAATGACAGCCTTGGCCATCTGGTCCCACATCCTTCTTTCTGGAGGGCCTCCTTGGCCCCCTGTGAGTAGAGGACCTCTCTTCCAATGTTGACCCCCTGCACAAAGCTGAAGTGTCCTGGTGCCCTTTCCCTGGCCTGTTGAGCCATTTGTGTTAGTGCTGAAGCACTTTTACCATCTTTTACCTGCAGAAGGCAGACTGCAGACTGCTTAGAGCTGCAGACTGCCTAGTTTGGAATTATTTTTTTTTGCAGAAGGCAGTTCAGCTTTAAGGGCTAGAGACTGCTTTCAAGACTGACAGCCTTGCTTTAAGAAACTGCAGCTGAACCTCCTGCTGAACGCACAGCCTGTCAGCAGCGTGATAGTCACTGGGCTGTGCGCTAATATCATTTAAATTAGCAGGCAGTACCAAATTAACATGCTGCCTGCGCTTTCTAAATGAGCAAATCTCACCCCGCAGTGCCCCGCCCAATTTCGGGCCTTATCGAATTTCCCAGCCATTTTCTCTTGTTCTTAGTGCCGTTGCCTCTTTTGTGATAAATCCAAAATTAGAGACCCAAGATCTATTACTATCCGCAGCTTCAGATATATTCACATTTCTGGGAAGATGGCTTTTATCATTGGTTTTCTCTGTGTGCGTCTCTATGTGTATACATGTGTGTTTCTGTGTGTCTATCGGCCTCTGTGAATATGTCTGTTGGCGTGTCCATCTGTGTGTATGTATGTGGGTCTCTGTACGTGTGAATCTGTGTGTGCAAGTCAGTCTGTATATCTGTGTGCGTGTGTGTATCTCTGTGTACGTGTGTTTGTGTGCAAGTGTGTATATCTGTGCGTTTATATTTGTCTTTGCATATATGTGTGACTGTGTGTGTGTGTGTGTTCGTGTATGTGTGTGTTTGTGTGCATGTCTTGAATGTGAGTCTGTGCATGTTTCTGTGTGCCTGCCTGAGTGTGTGTGGGTATATATATATATTTGCGTGGGGTAGTGATGGGAATAGCAGAAGCACAGTCAGTTTACAAGCAAAACAGTAAGTGTGTGCCTTTTTTTTCTGATGCTAGCTCACTTATCTACACTGGAGCAAACTAAGATTCCAATTTTGTTAGATCAGATTTTTGTCTATAAATAGCTTTGACGTCTGTCTTCACCCTGCGAGATACATCAAACTGAAACAGTCAGATAGTGCTCTCGGTTCCCTTCTTTCCAGTTTTCTCCTCTCTTGAAAGCACTGCCTCTTGTTGAGGTGTCAGATCCGTAGGCACCAACAGCTCTCCAGTACCTCAGTCAAGTCACCATCCTTTGTGTGTGAGCCTATCAGCCATTTCGGGGTATCACACAAGTGCATTTCCCAGCTGGAGTCACAGGAATGGGAACCCTGGCTGATTTTTCTTCTCTCTAGCCTGGGGTGCTCACCCTACTCCTGTGCTAGTACTGATCAAGAATCAAATCAGAGTCTGTATAAAAAGAAAGACTTGCATTTATATCGCGCCTTTCACCACCTCAGGACGTCCCAAAATGCTTTACAGCCTATGAAGTACTTTTGAAGTGTCGTCACTGTTGTAAAGTAGGAAGCGTGGCAGCCAACTTGTGCACAGCAAGGTCCCACAAACAGCAATGTGATAATGACCAGATAATCTGTTTTTAGTGATGTTGTTTAAGGGATAAATATTGGTCAGTACAGCAGGGAACTACTCTGCTCTTCTTCAAAATAGTGCCATGGAATCTTTTACGTCCATCTGAGAGGGCAGATGGGTCCTCGGTTTAAGGTCTCATTCGAAAAACATCACCTCCAACAGTGCAGTACTCCCTTAGTTAGTTAATACTACTTAGGCAAGCTGATATAACAACAGAAAATGCTAGAAACACTCAGCAGGTCAGGCAGCATCCGTGGAGAGAGAAACAGAGTTAACGTTTCAGGTCTGTGATCCTTCATCAGAACTCACGGATGCTGCCTGACCTGCTGAGTGTTTCCAGCATTTTCTGTTGCTGTTTCAGATTTCCAGCATCTGCAGTATTTTGCTATTGTCTTGTGTGAGGCAAGCCGATGCTAGGTTATCAGTGGGGCTTGTGGTTTCAGTCCTAATCATCAGCTGGAAGATTGGGCAGTGTATTGGTACTGTGTGTGTTATTTCACAGAGGTCAGAGTAACACGTAGAGACCTTAGAGGCACAAACCTACATGATATTACAGTAGGGTACAGTGTTATAGCCCACTGTAATTATATATGTTAAAAGCGACGTGGGACCCCTAAGAGGAGAGGATCATCAATTTGTAGATGATGATCAAAATATGGCAGAGGTATTTATTAAGTACTTTGCGGCGATCCTTACTGAAGAGAAGGATGTTGGCGAGGTGGTGAATCCTGAAATGGTGGAGACCAAGATGAGTGATATTATGATGGGGAAAAGGAACATTTTAGATAGCTTAGTTAGGCTGAAGGAAGACACATTGCCAGAGCCGGACAGGACGGCCCTGAGAGAGATGAGGGATGAAGTTACTGAGGCCTTAGAAATTATATTTAAGGACTGTATTGAATGTGAGGACTGGAGACTGGCCAATGGAGTGCCCATTTTTAAAGAGGGACAGGGTCAGACTGGGTAATTACAGACCAGCTATCTTAACATCTGTGGTAGTGAAAATTTGGCACTCTTTAATTAAGGATGAAAGTAATGTACCATTATTTAGATAAAGAAAAAATAGTTAGAAATAGCCAGCATGGACAAAAGGGACGACCGTGCTTGACAAACATCATTGAGGTTTGGGACTGTAACAAACATGGTGCATAGGGAAATGCAGTGGGTGTAGTGTAAATGGATTTTATGAAAGCCTTTGACAAGGTTCTACACAGGAGGTTCATGGAGATGATTAAGGGGTATGGAATTAGGATAGAAAACTGAATTAAAAATTGGTTAAGAGAAAACAGAGTGCAGGAGTTAAAGGCAGCTTCTCAGAGTGTGTCATTCAGGAAGTGGTGGTTAGGAAATGCCTGGTGTGATTTTAAAAGCTTGAAGTTTGTAGGAGGAAGAGACACTGAAGGAGGAAAGGAGTTGCACCATTTGAAGTCCTGGGAAAGAATGAGTTAGGTAGGAGGGTAAACTGGCATTGGAGAGAAGAAGAGACGCAGATACTGCGAGTGACAGCAGCAGAATGGGAAAATTAAGGTGAAGGAGAACAACATTTTTGTTCTTTAAAGCGGAACAGAGAAGAATTAAAAACATGAGGGAGCTTACAGAGACTGAATGTCACAGAGGGAGAAATATGCGGAGACAGGGTCAGTCAAGGATATTAAGGAATTAGAAAATGAGTTGGCTGAGGAGTTGGCACACTCCACCAGAGGGAGAATAGCTGAAGAGATAGTCCAGAGGGAGAGCAGTACTGAGCAACAGCGGACTGCCAGCCAAGGACGTGTTGCTGCTGCCAGGAATAATTACTGCCTACATAGGGAGCCATCGGTCATCCAATCAAACTTCATGTCAAGATGAAAGAGCCTAACGATACAGTTCCCAGGATAACCTGGTAATAACTCAGCCTTTTGCTAAGTGAGACAGCCAGGTTTGTTGGCTTTGAAAATGCTAGATTTTAGACTGAGCAAAGAGTAAAGTATGATGTATTTTGTTTATAATAAAATTTGCCTGCGCATTGGAGCCGGTGGTAGAATGACTGGCAGGATTTATTCCTCTCCTTTCCTTGCCTACTCCCCTGTGGTGCTGCACGTTACTGTGGGAACAGTTCCATTGGCCCTGACAGCCCTCCAGCACCTCGCCCAAGTGACCATATGACGAATGGGTGAGCCGGGCTATCCGTGGAGAGGTACCGTAGCCGAGCCCGAACCTGATCCTGTGTATCAGTGGCCAGTGGACAAAGAAGGAAGATGCAATTAACTGGCACCTGATCAAATCCTCAGGGTCTCTCAAAGCACTTCACAACGAATTACTTTTGAAGCGCAGACGCTGTCATTATTTAACTGTACATGGCAGCCTGCATACAGCAAGATTCCACAGAGAGGAAATCAAACCATAATTTAGGTATTACAAAAGCAAAATACTGCGGATGCTGAAAATCTGAAATAAAAACAGAAAATGCTGGAAACACTCAGCAGGTCAGGCAGCATCCGTGGAGCGAGAAACAGAGTTAACGTTTCAGGTCGATGACCCTTCGTCAGAACTGGAAAAAGTTAGAGATGTAACAGATTTTAAGCAAGTGCAGAAGCAGGGAAAGGGGGGAGGGGAGGAAAGAAACAGAAGCTAAGGTCTGATCGGGTGGAAGGCAGGAGAGATTAAATGACAAAAGATATGATTGTACAAAGCAATAGGAGATGGTAATGGGACAAGTAAAGAAGCAAAAGATGGGTCTAGAATAGGTGTAAATGGCAGAATTATCAACAGCTGCCGTCTGAAAAAATAGAGGCCGAGGTTATGGTCTGAAATTGTTGAACTCAGTGTTGAGTCCAGAAGGCTGTAAAATGTCTAATCAAAAGATGAGGTGCTGTTCCTCGAGCTTAAGTTGAGCTTCATTGGAATAGTGTAAGAGGCTGAGGTCAGAGTGGGAGTGGAGCGGAGAATTAAAGTGACAAGCGATCGGAAGCTCGGGGTCACGCTTACGGACTGAACGGAGGTGTTCCGCAAAGCGGTCACCCAATCTGCGTTGGTCTCCCCAATGTAGAGGAGACCACATCGTGAGCAGCGAATACAGTATACTAAATTGCAAGAAGTACACGTAAATCGCTGTTTCACCTGATGACTGTATCAGTGCCGTTTCCTACTCTCTCCCTGAACTAGAAAATTTCATTCAATTTGCTTCCAATTTCCACCCTTCCCTCAGCTTCACATGGTCCATCTCTAACTCTTCCTTTCCCTTCCTCGACTTCTCTGCCACCATTTCTAAGGATAGGCTATCGACAAACATCCACTATAAGCCCACTGACTCCCACAACTATCTGGACTACACTTCCTCCCACCCCGCTTCCTGTAAGGACTCTATTCCATTCTCCCAGTTTCTCCATCTCCACCGCATCTGTTCTGACGATGCCATCTTCCATACTAATGTTTCCGATAAGTTTTCCTTTTCCTCTACTGAGGATTCCCCTCTACCGTGGTTGACATGGCCCTCAACCATGTCCGTTCCATTTCCCTCACTTCTGCTCTCACCCGTTCCCCTCCCTCCCAGAACCACGATAGGGTTCCCCTTGTCCTCACCTTTCACCCCACCAGCCTCCACATTTAATGGATCATCCTCTGCCATTTCCGCCACCTCCAACGTGATCCCACCACCAAACACATCTTCCCCTCTCCTCCCCTTTCAGCATTCCGAAGGGACTGCTCCCTCCGCGACACCCTGGTCCACTGCTCAATCACCCCCAACACCCCCTCCCCTGCCCACGGTACCTTCCCGTGCAAGCGCAGGAGATGCAACACCTGCCCTTTTACCTCCTCCCTTCCCACTGTCCAGGGCCCCAAACACTCCTTCCAGGTGAAACAGCGATTTACTTGTACTTCTTGCAATTTAGTATACTGTATTCGCTGCTCACGATGTGGTCTCCTCTACATTGGGGAGACCAAATGCAAATTCTGCTTTGCGGAACACTTCCGATCAGTCCATAAGCGTAACCCTGAGCTTCCGGTCGCCTGTCACTTTAATTCTCCGCTCCACTCCCACTCTGACCTCGGCCTCTTACACTGTTCCAATGAAGCTCAACTTAAGCTCGAGGAACAGCATCTCATCTTTCGATTAGGCACTTTATAGCCTTCTGGACTCAACATCGAGTTCAACAATTTCAACCTTAACCTCTGCCCCTATTTTTTCAAATGGTAGCTGTTGATGATTCTGCCATTCCCATTTACACCTCCTCTAAACCCATCTTTTGTTCTTTACTTGTCCCATTACCATCTCCTTTTGCTTTGTACTATCATACCTTTTGTTATTTAATCTCTCCTGCCTTCCACCCTATCACAGACCTTCCCTTTTGTTCTTTCCTCCCCTTCCCGCTTTCCCTGCCCCTGCACTTGCTTAAAATCTGTTACATCTCCAACTTTTTCCAGTTCTGACGAAAGGTCACAGACCTGAAACGTTAACTCTGTTTGTCTCTCTCCACAGATGCTGCCTGACCTGATGAGTATTTCCAGCATTTTCTGTTTTCATTAATAATTTAGGTATTTCCCGACTTCTTTCCAATAAATCAAATTATTGACCAATCAATCTGTTTTGGTGCCATTGGTTGAGGGAGGAATGTTGGCAAAGACACCAGGTGAACTCCCTGCTCTTTAAGTAGTGTCATGAGGTCTTTTACATCCACCAGGACAGCAGACAGGACTTCACATCTAAAAGATGACACCTCAGACAGTGCAGCACTCCCTCAGTACTGCACTGAAGTATCATCCTAGATTATGTGCTCGAGTTCAGGAGCGGAGTTTGAACCCACAACCTTCTGATTCAGAAATGAGAGTGTTACTGATCTAAGCTGACACTTAAATGACAGCTGATAGTAATAGTGGAAATCCTGGCCATTTCCCCCCCCTTCCCTAAGGCAAGGGCACTGAGGCCAAGTGTAGTGTCCCATTTTAACTGGATTTTTAAATAGGAAATGCACAACAGAATGATGTCATTCCATCACCAATTTTTATGATGTGGTCAAAAAAATTAAGTATTAAAAATAATTTTGATAATACAAGGTTCATAGTTAAATTCACATTGTGACAGCTTACACTCCAGTTAATGGCGCATCTGCTGTAAAGCAAATCTTTCTGTCTGCCAATATAGCAGCTGGAGAAACTGAGTTTCCACAGCAGATCAGCCATGATCTAAGTGAATGGCGGAACAGGCTTGAGAGGCTGAATGGCCTACTCCTATTCCTGTGTAGCAAGCTGCTCCAGGCTATTCTAGGAACTGAGTATGCCTGAAAACCCCTCTGAAAAGATGGCTGTGCACCATTAAGCGAGGCGACAGGAATAAACCGTGCTGGAAACAGCTGATGTAGTGTTCATGCTGTGGAGTAGTATTTCCACAGGGCTTCTCCCAATCTCCTGCCGTAACTGCGACGGATGATGGGCCGAACATCAGATTAACGGTGTAGATGGATGAGTGTTAGTATTAATGAAAGACGTGTTCCCTGAATGGAGCAATACACTATTGCATGTAGAGGAACTTCGTGGGGGGTTGGGGGGAGCGAAAGAAGTTGGGAAATACCTCAATTATTCTGCTTCTCAGGCTCCCACCCTCATGGCATGTACTAACCTCCATTGTGATGGCAGGGAGTGATGTGTTCCCGGGGGGGGGGGGGGGGAGGTGCTGGAGAATGGCAAGACTGATTTGCGACCTGATCTTCTCCCTCTAGTGTGTGGCACTCACCCACCTGAACTCACGGAGTGCAGGTTCATTGGTGCGAGCTCCCTGTTCCATTTTTAGGCTTTACCTATGCTCGAGCTCAGCACCAAACATCACTCCTGTGAGCGACCCTTGCTCTCTATGAAACCTGGGTATGATATTATAGGTGCAACATCAGGCAATGTAGCATTGCCCAGCAGTCACGCAGAAACCCTTGTTACTCTCGTTACCTTTACTGAAGTGACATGAGCCAAATATAGTAGAAGAACAAACGCTCTATCAGGCCGTCTGATTTAAGCTATTAACTATGAATCAGGTTTATTAACAATGAAGCTAAGTAACAGATTTTATTTGGTTACTTCTTCTTCCTCCAAAGCAAAAATATTGCAAACGTTATGGCACTTTGCTAGCTCTCTCTTCGTAATGCTAAATTGGACAGTGTCCATAACATAACTCATATGTGAGGCTCTGTCTACCAACATAGACGCTCAAGCCTCCATCCTGATGATCTCAGAGCTGTTGAACTGGGAGCATGCTACTGAGATAAACCCCTTGCATCCTTTGAAGTTTAGAATTGGGAAGCAGGAAATGAAAAGGTCTCTTCCATAGGTGAACCAAGCTTATCAAGTTAGAGATAGTTTCCTGAACATCACCTAGCCAGTTGGCAAGCACTTCACCTTAAATTGATTGATTTCAGGTTAAAGCAAGCAGTCTATGTTAAGTGGTCTCCATTTACTTTGTAGTCAAAATGTATTTGAATAGGAATAATGGCTTGGAAGTTGACATTATGTATACCAGACAGTGATATGTATCATCTCTGACATGTAGACAAGCCAGCAAAGCAATAGACAGCTGGGAGATTCTCTCTCAGTGTTTAGTAATCAAATTTAAAGTTACCAGCCACTTCTCATAAATAGATATGTAACTCTATGTGTGAACTCTCTTATGATTCGGAATATGACAGAGCCTATTCTGGCATCCCATCATTATGTGGGGCAAGGAGTTGGCAATCTAACCTGTTGCACCATTGGGCTGTCAAACTTTGTTAATTACCATATACATTATTTATTTTTTACTTTTTAATCATGTGCATCATTACTTTGATAGACTTGAACAATTTTAATATGGAGAGGCAGAGGTTGTCGCTAAGATTGGTTTTCCTAAACATGCAATCAGATAATCTGATCAAATCTAGACCACATTCAATTTTCCACAAAATTTTAATAACATAACCTTGTGTATCTTAAAAACCTTCATCACAACGCCATAGGGGAAACCCGGCAACTCTGCGGTCCCAGCCTTGAGACACGCTTGAAGTGAGCGTGGATCTGAGAATTAGGTCTACAGTGTTGTAGACCTTATCTTGACCACAGCCATGACTCAACTAAGGGAGCATGGAATACTGAGTGTGCCTTCATGTGCGTCCAGGTCCTTGTCACAAATGTGATAGTCCTACCTTTCAAAAACAAGCATGTGCACACATCACAAACATAAAATAGGGGCTGCTGTACAACCTACACAAAGTGTTTCCTTGTCAAAGAAGCCATGCCCAATAATCCATTTGAACTGCAATCCAATGTCACCCAAGCACACATAGCCTTGCCAGGACACTCAATAAAATGGAGACTACTGTTGCTGCTATTAGTGCTTAATAAGTTCATCCAACATTTTTCTGCCCATTCCTCTGTAGTTTAGGCCTTAACATGGGGAATGTGCTGGGAAAAGCCTAAACTATCGCACTGGCTTCCTCGTCCTAGATTTGTGGCTTTTCTGCTTAAAAACAAAATGCACAGAATGAATAAATGGGCCCAGTTATAACAGTACATTATGTTGTGGGGTGCAGTACAATCACTGCACAAAGGGTCACCACAGTGAATGTTTGTATGTGCCATTACACAAACCAGGAATGTTGTCATCTCCACAAACTGAGTCATCCCTGACCCTGTATGGCCCTCTAGCCTGTGATCCCTGTGATTGTCTCCTGGTTCCATACTATGGAGTTATCATTTAATGTGTACAGTCACCGCATGTTGGCACTTTGTGTCTTGCTGTCTACTTCTGCAAAGAAAGGAATACCAGGCATAGCTTGAGATGAAATATTGCAAACAGAATTGAAGGCTGCACAGCAGTGTCGATGTTACTAGTTTGTTCGAGATAAATGTGAAATATCGTGCTGGCAGAGTAGAATAAGTACTTTCATGTAGTCAGCTCTATCTTTGTGTGTGTGGCTAATTAGTGAATAATCTTTCTATGCACCAACTCTGCAGGCTTTTTCTAGCCTGTTGTAATATTTCTGCAACAGCCCCATTACCTCTCTTCTGTCCCATACTTACAATCAACTATTGGTTATGTTCAGGTGGACAACACTCCTCTGTGCAACTTTTGAGGCAAACATGGCTGTCACATAACCTCTTTAGATAAACATTATCAATGTCAGATAATTGGCTGTCATACCGATATATAGCACCGTAAGGTAACTGATGATCACACCCATTATAAAGTCATTCAGAATCATGCCCATTTATAGGTGATTCTAATAGATTAGTTAGTCAGTCTTCTTTTCACTGGCACATCCTTCCAAACATGGTGGGCTGTTGACACCATATTAACCTCCTGCATGATTGCCTCGCACATCTCCCAGACCCTCTGTTTGGTTGCAAGTTTCCCTTCCTACCATTACACAGCCTTTCTCCATTCCTTGATGACAGTTACAATGATTTGCATGTTATTTTTTTTATTCATTCAAGGGATGTGGGCGTCACTGGCAAGGACAGCATTTATTGCCCATCCCTAATTGCCCTTGAGAAGGTGGTGGTGAGCCGCCCTTCTTGAACCGCTGCAGTCCGTGTGGTGAAGGTACTCCCACAGTGCTGTTAGGTAGGGAGTTCCAAGATTTTGACCCAGCGACGATGAAGGATCAGCGATATACTCAGGATGGTGTGTGACTTGGAGGGGAACTTGGAGGTGGTGGTGTTCCCATGCACCTGCTGCCCTTGTCCTTCCACATGGTAGAGGTCACGGGTTTGGGAGGTGCTGTCGAAGAAGCCTTGGCGAGTTTCTGCAGTGCATCTTGTAGATGGTACACACTGCAGCCATGGTACGCCGGTGGTGGAGGGACTGAATGTTTAAGGTGGTGGATGGGGTGCCAATCAAGCAAGCTGACTTGTCCTGATGGTGTCGAGTTTCTTGAGTGTTGTTGGAGCTGCACTCATCCAGGCAAGTGGAGAGTATTCGATTACACTCCTGACCTGTGCCTTGTAGATGGTGGAAAGGCTTTGGGGAGTCAGGAGGTGAGAATACCCAGCCTCTGACCTGCTCTTGTAGCCACAGTATTTATGTGGCTGGTCCAGTTAAGTTTCTGATCAATGGTGACCCTCAGGATGTTGATGGTGGGGGATTCGGCAATGGTAATGTCGTTGAATGTCAAGGGGCGGTGGTTAGACGCTCGCTTGTTAGAGATAGTCTTTGCCTGGCACTTGTGTGGCAAGAATGTTTACTTGCTACTTATCAGCCCAAGCCTGAATGTTGTCCAGGTCTTACTGCATGCGGACATGGACTGCTTCATATCTGAATATGATTGTGAATGGAACTGAACACTGTGCAATCATCAGCAAACATCCCCACTTCTGACCTTATGATGGAGGGAAGGTCATTGATGAAGCAGCTGAAGATGTTTATGCCTAGGACACTGCCCTGAGGAACTCCTGCAGCGATGTCCTGGGGCTGAGATGATTGACCTCCAGCCAGCACAACCACCTTCCTTTGTGCTAGGTACAACTCCAGCCAGTGGAGAGTTCGCACCCCCCCCCCCCCCCGCTGATTCCCATTGACTTCAGTTTTACTCGGGCTCCTTGATGCCACACTCGATCAAATGCTGCCTTGATGTCAAGGGCAGTCACTCTCACCTCACCTCTGGAATTCAGCTCTTTTGTCCATGTTTGGACGAAGGTTATAATGAGGTCAGGAGCCGAGTGGTCTTGGCGGAATCCAAACTGAGCATCGGTGAGCAGGTTATTGGTGAGTAAGTGCTGCTTGAGAGCGCTGTCGATGACACCTTCCATCACTTTGCTGATGATTGAGAGTAGACTGATGGGGCGGTAATTGGCTGGATTGGATTTGTCCTGCTTTTTGTGGACAGGACATACCTGGGCAGTTTCCCACATTGTCGGAGAGATGCCAGTGTTGTAGCTGTACTGGAACAGCTTGGCTAGAGGCACAGCTAGTTCTGGAGCAAAAATGTACAGCACTGCAGCCAGGATGTGAAGCAGCCTTTCTTTGCCTGACTCCCTCCATCAGCGCTCAAACCCCTGAAGTCTGTGGCTGGATTGAGAATTATTGTCGCACTTGCATCTTTACGAAGGAGAGTCAGAGTGACTAAGCAGCATTACGGCAGATCTCCTCAATTGGCTGCGCGATTGTAACATCTCCAGGGGAAGATTTTCCTCCTTAGTGATGAGGAATAAAGCAGGGCTGCTGCAAACTTTGTGGAATTGGGCGGGAAGGATCACACACTCACAACTCAGCCCTCCTAATTTTCCAACCAATTTAAATGAATGCACAGAAAATCGTGTGGGCTGCTTTAGGGCATGCGATCTTCCGTGCCTGATTTTCCGATGTGCGCTTCCACGCATGCTTTAAGCCCAAGCGCCAAGGAGAAAAATCAGACCCCTTATCTCTGGGAGTTAATGTGTGTCCCTGCAAATGAGCGAATGAAGGCAAAACAGATGAACTCTCATTTGATGCACAATCAGTTGAGCTAAGAGGCAAATTAGACGAGATGGGGGTTTAGAGGCTGCTGTGAGTTAATGTCCCTTTCAGCATGAGCTGGTGCGACATCAGAAAGCCGATATTCATGTAATTGTCTGGAGCTCCCTCGCAGGCCCCAATAATCTGACACTAATGGCTGGCGACAACTTCGGTGGCTGGAAGCGAGCCGTCCTTTTGAGCGTGTGTGAGACGTCACTTTGATGGCCGTGTGTCTCCAGGGCGCACAGGCTGACAGCAAGGAGGAGGTTTCAGATTACAGCTGCAAATGGCTTCCTCCAGCAGCACTTGTGAAACTCGGGGTGGGGGGCGGGGGCGGGGAGCCTTTCTAACACAGGGACTAACTAATAATCCATGCTTCAGGGCTACACAAGTCAAACCACACTAATAAAATCCTTAGTGGGTGTTACGTCTACTGGAATATATTTCACAACAATTATGCAATAACCTTTGAAATTACATTTGTTTAACCTTGGAGCTTTGTTTTGGATTTAAGCACATGTCTGATTTAACAGTATTTATAGTCTATGTGTTATTATATATATATTTGAATCTTGTGCCTGTGGGATGGTATCAATCTTTGTTGTGGAGTTTTTTTTTGCCCTTGTCCTTCTAATCAGTACTTCACTCAGACGCCTAACTCAGAGATCAGTCTCCACTGAGAGCCAGGCTAAGTGAGAAGTCAGACAATCATGTTTTGGTGGACGTTACACGTGAATTTGTCTCTTTGCTTTTCAATGGATCGGGTACCTGGTGTTTAAAATGGCAGCAGCCAACACTTCTGGGATGTTTTTGTGGAGTTGCCTCAGTTCTGCGACAAAGCCAGTCTGTCGAGGATGAATCCACGTCATTGGCTGCAGTGCATATCGCCATTGTAAGAATTAGATTTATTAAGAACGCCTGGCAGGTAGGGCGGAGAAGAAGAGACTTTTTTTTGCAGCGAGTTGTTACGATCTGGAATGCACTGCCTGAAATAGGAACTTTCAAAATGAAATTGGATATATACTTGAAAAGGAAACATTTGCCAAGCTATGGGGTAAGAGCAGGGGGAGTGGGACTAATTGGACAGCTCTTTCAAAGAGCCGGCACAGGCACCATGGACCGCATGGCCTCCTTCTGTACTGTATGATTCTATGGAGATTTTCCTCTGTACTGGTGCCACCAATGGGAAATCGGGTAGTGAGCATTTTCACCAAGCCCCTCATGCACATGTGCTGCGTGTGATTTCCTCATGTGCTGTATGCTGGTACTATGCACCCCTGCGTTATGCACCCCTGTGTTATTCACTCCTGCGTTATTCACTCCTGCGTTATTCACCCCGGCGTTATTCACCCCTGTGTTATTCACCCCTGTGTTATTAACCCCTGTGTTATTAACCCCTGCGTTATTCACTCCTGCGTTATTAACCCCTGTGTTATTAACCCCTGCGTTATTAACCCCTGTGTTATTCACCCCGGCGTTATTCACCCCTGCGTTATTCACCCCTGTGTTATTCACCCCTGCGTTATTCACCCCTGCGTTATTCACCCCTGTGTTATTCACCCCGGCGTTATTCACCCCTGCGTTATTCACTCCTGTGTTATTAACCCCTGCGTTATTCACCCCTGTGTTATTCACCCCTGCGTTATTAACCCCTGCGTTATTCACCCCTGCGTTATTCACCCCGGCGTTATTCACCCCTGCGTTATGCACCCCTGCGTTATGCACCCCTGTGTTATTCACCCCTGTGTTATTAACCCCTGTGTTATTAACCCCTGCGTTATTCACTCCTGCGTTATTCACCCCTGCGTTATTAACCCCTGCGTTATTCACCCCTGCGTTATTCACCCCAGCGTTATTCACCCCTGCGTTATTCACCCCTGCGTTATTAACCCCTGCGTTATTCACCCCTGCGTTATTCACCCCGGCGTTATTCACCCCTGCGTTATTCACCCCTGCGTTATTCACCCCTGCGTTATTCACCCCTGCGTTATTCACCCCTGTGTTATTCACCCCTGCGTTATTCACCCCTGTGTTATTCACCCCTGTGTTATTCACCCCTGTGTTATTCACCCCTGTGTTATTCACCCCTGCGTTATTCACCCCTGCGTTATTCACCCCGGCGTTATTCACCCCTGTGTTATTCACCCCTGTGTTATTCACCCCTGTGTTATTCACTCCTGTGTTATTCACCCCTGTGTTATTCACCCCTGCGTTATTCACCCCTGCGTTATTCACCCCGGCGTTATTCACCCCTGTGTTATTCACCCCTGTGTTATTCACCCCTGCGTTATTCACCCCTGCGTTATTCACCCCGGCGTTATTCACCCCTGTGTTATTCACCCCTGTGTTATTCACTCCTGTGTTATTCACCCCTGTGTTATTCACCCCTGCGTTATTCACCCCTGCGTTATTCACCCCGGCGTTATTCACCCCTGTGTTATTCACTCCTGTGTTATTCACCCCGGCGTTATTCACTCCTGTGTTATTCACTCCTGTGTTATTCACCCCTGTGTTATTCACCCCTGTGTTATTCACTCCTGTGTGATTCACCCCGGCGTTATTCACCCCTGTGTTATTCACCCCTGCGTTATTCACCCCTGCGTTATTCACCCCTGCGTTATTCACCCCTGTGTTATTCACTCCTGTGTTATTCACCCCTGCGTTATTCACCCCTGCGTTATTCACCCCTGCATTATTCACCCCTGCGTTATTCACCCCTGCGTTATTCATTCCTGTTACTCACTCCTGTGTTATTCAGTGTTGTTTACTCTTGTGTTATTTACTCCTTGTTATTCACTCCCATTCTACCTACACACAACAGACTTGTTCGCAGTTCTGATGTGAAGCTCCATACAATTCCCAGGGACATCTTCTGCATTAAGGACACTACATAAATGCATACTGTTATTGTTTCACTTTGAGAAAGCCTTGTGTGTTTCTCGTAGGGCTTGTTGAGCATGGTTTGGTGCAGATCAGCACAGTAAGATACAGGACAGCTACTCACAAAGAGACACCAATGAGTACATGTCTTCCCCAGGGACCCCTGACAATGCTCTGACAAAAATAGGAATTTCTGCCTCAAAAAAGGTAACTCAGTATAAGAAATGGCATCAGTCAGCTTTTCCTCTGGGATGACTTTAGATAGTTCACTGTTCCCTGTGGAGGGTAAATCCAGATCTAATGTGAATAGCTTTCATCACTGTTGTATTGATTATCAATACACTGGCAGATTCCATCTGGGGAGCAAAATCATGAACCCATTCTTTGCAAATGTGCTTACGATTCTGTTACACAAAGGACATCTTCTCCCTTAGTGGTGCATGTTAATCTGAGTTCTGAATTTGTTAGACTATAACCTGTGTGGATGTATATCTTTTGGACAGTGTGCCAAGAAAGAAAGAACTTGCATTTATATAGCGCCCTTCACGACCTCCGGACATCCCAAAGCGCTTTACAACCAATGTGGTACTTTTGAAGTGTAGTCACTGTTGTCATGTAGGGAAATACCAACAATGTTATTGGGGAGAGTATATAAAATCCTGAGGCAAAGCGTTAGTTCAGATGTCAGGAAGTATTTCGTTTTGCGGAAAGTCATCACCTTTGGGACAGACATCCAGAGATGCGGAAGGGGAGGGCAAGGCTGAGGGTGGGTGTGGATTCACGGCAGACTTTGAAAGGGAATTTGACAAATTGCAGAGTAAAGAGGGCATTTCCCGTTATAGAAGGTAATCTGTTAGTTGGCTGAGTCGATGATGAGTAATGGGCTATCGCGGTCTCTGAGCGCCTCAGTGGTTGGAAAAACATTTCCCAGAGCTGCTTCTAAGTTAGCTGCAGGTTTTTTCTCTCTCTCTATTTTTGCCTACTGCAGGAGATGGTGCGGTTAGGGGTTCAATACACGGTGTATGCCGTAGCACCGTAGCTGAATGGGGTGGATTTGATGGACCTAATGCTCTTTCCATGTCCATAAATGATGTGAGCGAGTGGGCTGAATGTTTGCTTCTTTCAGGGGCTGCTGTATGCCCATCGGATTGCACCACTCACTGCTTGACTCACCAGGTTCAGGGTGCTGGTGGAGCACAGTGAGCCACTATTCCCCTTGGGGTCCCATTCCCAGTTTAAGGAAACATGAGAAGAAGAATTCCAGCGCCTCCCAGCACAAGTCTCCAATACCTCTGCCATCACCTCATTTCTTGGTAATAACATTAATCTCATGTTCTCATAAAATTTCAGCGCGGTACAAATCCCAATTTTTGAAAAACAAATCCAGGAATGTCTAAAATTCCGTCCTCATTCTGCTACATTTCTCATCTCCGGCTTATTTTTTCCTCTTCTCACTGAGATTTAAAGGTAACTTGGGAATGTTTCCCCTATGTTTTCTCTTCGCATTCCTGGACTGTGGCTAGGATTTGCCCAGCTATTCCCATTCTACTGTCTCTAGGATTAGGCTCAGCATTCTTGGGATTTTCCTGTTACTCTTGCTACATCGAGTTTACAGCACAGAAACAGGCCATTCGGCGCAACTGGTCTGTGCCGGTGTTTATGCTCCACACGAGCCTCCTCCCACCCTACTTTATCCAATCCTATCAGCATATCCTTCTATTCCTTTCTCCCTCGTGTGTTTATCTAGTTTCCCCTTAAATGCATCTGTGATATTTGCTATAACTACTCCTGGTGATAGCGCTTTCCACATTCTTACCACTCTTTGAGTAAAGAAACTTCTCCTGAATTACCTATTGGATTTATTAGTGACCATCTTATATTTATGACCCCTACTTTTGGATTCCCCACAGGTGGAAAAAAAAATTCTACGTCTACCCTATCAAACCATTTCATTATCTTAAAAGGTCTATAAGGTCACCCCTAAGCCTTCTCTTTTCCAGAGAAAAGTGCCCCAGCCTGTTCAGCCATTCCTTATAAGGATATCCTCTTAGTTCTGGTATCATCCTTGTGAATCTTTTTTGCACCTTCTGCAGTGCCTCTATATCCTTTCTATAATATGGAGACCAGAACTGTTCACAGTACTCCAAGTGTGGTTTGATACAAGTTTAATATAACTTCACTGCTTTTCGATTCTAGCACTCTAGAAATGAAATGGCCTTATTAACCTGTGTCACTACTTTTAGTGATTTGTGTATCTGTACCTCTAGATCCCTTTGCTCCTCTACCCCATTCAGACTCTTATTATCCAAGGAGTCTGTGGCCTCAATATTCTTCCTACCAACATGCACCACCTCACACTTACCTATATTGAAGTTCATTTGTCAATTACACACTCATTCTGCAAGCTTATTAATGTCTTCCTGTATTTTATCACATTCATCCTTTGTATTAACTACACATCCCAATTTGGTGTTGTCCATAAATTTTGAAATTGTACTTCTAGTTCCCTAGTCCAAATTATTAATGTAAATTTTGAACAACAGTGGTCCCAGCACCGATCCCTGTGGAACACCACTACCCACATCTACTGCATTAACCTTGTCTACTCTTTCTGTTAATTCTTCAAAGAATTCAGTAAGGTTGGTCAAACATGACCTTCCCTTTTGAAATCCCTGCTGACTACTCTTTATTACATTTTCAGTTTCTAGATGTTTCTCTATAACATCTTTGAGTAAAGATTCCATTATCTTTCCTACCACTGACATGAAGCTAACTCTTCTGTAGTTCCCTGGATTTGTTCTATCTCCCTTTTTAAATTTAGGGATAACATTAGCCTCTGGCACTATTCCCTTTTCTAATGAATTTTTTTCAATGGTCAGTTTTTTGAAGCTGTTTGTCACCTTTTCCAAGTTTGAGAAGTTTGCATGAACGCATCTGTCACATCATTGGTTCACAGCTTTGTCCAGGAAACATGCTGGACCAATCGAAAGCTGGGACATTGTTTGGGCCTCTGTCCACATCTCCACTTCATTGGTTGACAGCAATGTCAGTGAAGCACATCGTACCAATCAGAAAGCTCAGACCTGACCATGTATACCCAACAGACACAAACTATTATTCTGATCTTGTTCAGAGATGCATTTTTTTTACAACAGGTGCGTTATATAAGTGTGTTATGACAGCTTAAATTTGTGAGAAATCTAGCCTCTGTGACTGTTACAATTGTCTTCAGCCAATTCGATTCACTCCACGTGATATCAAGAAATGGCTGAGCGCACTGGATACTAGCCATGCCTCTAGCCAAGCTGTTCCAGTATAGCTACAACACTGGCAACACAACATCCGACAATGTGGAAAACTGCCCAGGTATGTCCTGTCCACAAAAAGCAGGACAAATCCAATCCAGCCAATTACCGCCCCATCAGTCTACTCTCAATCATCAGTAAAGTGATGGAAGGTGTCATCAACAGTGCTATCAAGTGGCACTTACTCACCAATAACCTGCTCACTGATGCCCAGTTTGGGTTCCGCCAAGACCACTCGGCTCCCGACCTCATTACAGCCTTGGTCCAAACATGGACAAAGGAGCTGAATTCCAGAGGTGAGGTGACAGTGACTGCCCTTGACATCAAGGCAGCATTTGACCGAGTGTGGCATCAAGGAGCCCTAGTAAAACTGAAGTCAATGGGAATCGGGGGGAAAACTCTCCACTGGCTGGAGTCATACCTGGCACAAAGAAGGATGGTTGTGGTGGGTGAAGGTCAATCAACACAGCCCCAGGACATCGCTGTTCCTCAGGGCAGTGTCCCAGGCCCAACCATCAATGACCTTCCCTCCAACATAAGGTCAGAAATGGGGATGTTCGCTGATGACTGCACAGTGTTCAGTGCCATTCACAACTCCTCAGATAATGAAGCAGTCCATGCCCGCATGCAACAAGACCTGGACGACATTCAGGCTTTGGCTGATAAGTGGTAGGGTTCATTCGCGCCACACAAGTGCCAGGCAATGACTATCTCCAACAAGCGAGAGTCTAACTACCGCCCCTTGACATTCAACAGCATTACCATCAACATCCTGGGGGTCACCATTGACCAGAAACTTAACTGGACCAGCTACGTAAATACTGTGGCAACAAGAGCAGGTCAGAGGCTAGGTATTCTGCAGCGAGTGTCTCACCTCCTGACTCCCCAAAGCCTTTCCACCATCTACAAGGCACAAGTAAGGAGTGTGATGGAATACTCTCCACTTGCCTGGATGAGTGCAGCTCCAACAACACTCAAGAAGCTTGACACCATCCAGGACAAAGCAGCCTGCTTGATAGGCACCCCATCCACCACCTTAAACATTCACTCCCTCCACCACCGGTGTACCGTGGCTGCAGTGTGTACCAATCAGTAAAAATAATGAGGAGGAGGAATTCCTTGAGTGTTTAAGGGATGGTTATCTGGATCAATATGTCGAGGAACCAACTCGGGAACAGGCTATATTGGACTGGGTACTGTGCAATGAGAAGGGACTAATTAGTAATCTTGTTGTACGGGGACCCTTGGGTCAGAGCGATCATAACATGATCGATTTCTCACTCGAAATGGAGAGCGAAGAAATTGACTCAGATACTAAGGTCCTGAATTTAAACAAGGGGAATTATGATGCCATTAGACGGGAACTGAGTAGGTCTGATTGGACAACGTTCCTGGGAGGACTGGAGGTAGATAAACAATGGCAAGCATTTAAAGATAGAATGACAAAATTGCAAAAATTGTTCATACCAATCTGGCATAAAAGGAAATCTAAAAAGGTGACTCAACCGTGGATAACAGGGGAAATTAGAGACAGCATAAAATCCAAAGATAGGGCGTATAAAATAGCCAAAAAAAGCGCCAGAGCGGAAGATTGGGAACAGTTTAAGATAGAGCAAAGGAGGACAAAGGGCTTAATCAAGAGGGGCAAAATAGCTTACGAAAGCAAGCTGGCGGAAAATATAAAAACTAACTCCAAAAGCTTTTATAAGTATATCAAGAGGAAAAGACTGGTGAAAACCAAAGTTGGCCCATTGCAGTCAGATACGGGGGAATATATAACGGGAAATAAGGAAATGGCAGACCAACTAAATACATACTTTGGGTCAGTCTTTACGAAGGAAGACACAAAAAACCTCCCTGGGATATCGGGAAAAATAGGGACATTTGCAAAGGAGGAACTGACGCAAATCAATATCTCTAAGGATATGGTGTTAAGGAAGCTAAAGGGATTGAAGGCGGACAAATCCCCAGGGCCTGATAACATGCATCCTAGGGTGCTGAAGGAGGTGGCCCTAGAGATAGCGGATGCACTAAGTATGATTTTTCAGAATTCATTAGACTCGGGAACAGTGCCCATGGATTGGAGGGTAGCTAACGTTACCCCACTATTCAAAAAGGGGGGTAGGGAAAAAGCAGGTAATTACAGACCTGTAAGCCTTACATCAGTTGTGGGCAAAATGCTGGAGTCCATCATTAAGGATGAAATAGCGGAGCACTTAGCAAATGGGGACAGGATAGGACAGTCAACATGGATTTACAAAGGGTAAATCGTGCTTGACTAATCTATTGGAATTTTTTGAGGGAGTAACTGGTAAAATAGATGGGGGAGAGCCAGTAGATGTGGTGTACCTGGACTTCCAAAAGGCCTTCGATAAGGTCCCACATAAAAGATTAGCAGGGAAAATTGAAGCTCATGGGATAAAGGGGAAAGTATTGACGTGGATAGAGAACTGGCTGTCAGATAGAAAACAGAGAGTTGGAATAAACGGCTCATTTTCTGAATGGCAGGCAGTAACAAGTGGGGTACCACAGGGATCTGTCCTGTGTCCCCAGCTGTTCACAATTTACATTAATGACCTGGATCAGGGAGTCGGATGCAGCATTTCCAAATTTGCAGACGACACTAAACTAGGAGGGGGGGTGGGCTCAGAGGAGGAGAGCAGGAAGCTCCAGAGCGATTTGGACAGACTGGGTGATTGGGCGGATAAATGGCAGATGCACTATAATGTGGACAAGTGCGAAGTTATCCACCTTGGGTGCAGGAACGGGAGGGCAAATTATTATTTAAATGGCAATAAATTGGGAGAGGGGGAAGTACAGAGAGACCTGGGTGTTCTTGTACACCAGTCACTGAAGGCGAGCATGCAGGTGCAACAGGCGGTCAAGAAGGCAAACGGTATGCTGGCCTTCATAGCAAAAGGGTTGGAATACAGGAACAGGGATACCTTGCTGCAGCTGTACAGGGCACTGGTGAGACCACACCTCGAGTACTGTGTACAGTTTTGGTCGCCTCATCTGAGGAAAGATGTTCTTGCCATGGAGGGGGTGCAGCGGCGATTCACCAGGCTGATACCAGGAATGGCGGGATTGACCTATGAGGAGAGACTATGTAGTTTAGGGATGTACACACTGGAGTTTAGAAGATTGAGAGGGGACCTCATAGAAGTGTATAAAATTCTGACAGGTCTAGACAGACTAGATGCAGAAGGAATGTTTCCCTTGGCGGGTGAGAACAGAACTAGAGGGCATAATTTAAGGATAAGGGCTAAACCATTTAGGACAGAAATGAGGGGGAATTTCTTCACTCAGAGGGTGGTGAACCTGTGGAACTCATTGCCACAGAGGGCAGTGTACGCCAGCTCATTAAATATATTTAAGAGGGAATTAGATATATTTCTACAGGCAAAAGGGGTTAAGGGTTACGGAGAGAAGGCGGGGACGGGATACTGAATTGGAGGATCAGCCATGATCTCATTAAATGGCGGAGCAGGCTCGAAGGGCCGGATGGCCTACTCCTGCTCCTATCTTCTATGTATTTCTATGTATTTCTATGTATCTACAAGATGCACTGCAGCAACTCGCCAAGGCTTCTTCGGCAGCACCTCCCAAACCCGCAACCTCTTCCCGTTAGAAGGACAAGGGCAGTGGGAACACCACCAACTCCAAGTTCCCCTTCAAGTCACACACCATCCTGACTTAGAAGTATATCGCCGATCCTTCATCATCGCCGGGTCAAAATCCTGAAACTCCCTACCTAACAGCACTGTGGGAGAACCTTCACCACATGGACTGCAGCGGTTCAAGAAGGCGGCTCACCACCATCTTCTCAAGGGCAACTAACCCATAAACAAATTTAAAAAAAATTGTAGAATTAATCATTCAAACATGAAAATTAGTAAATGGTCAATTTACTGCTGTATGACTTATTCTAAACGATGACATTTTAATATATAGCTGTTCACCCAAACAAATCTAATGAGCCTCTTGAAGGGAATGTCTGCCTGAAATAAAACTCTATTTCAGGTCAATCCCCTAAAGGACAGTGTCATCACTATAGGGAGTCTTAAGGAGGGGAGTCTGTGAACAGTCTGGGGAGGGTCTGGGAGGGAGTCTGTGAACAGTCTGGGGAGGGCCTTGAGGAGTCTGTGAACAGTCTGGGGAGGGTCTGGGAGTGAGTCTGGAACAGTTTGGGGAGGGTCTAGAATTAGTCTGTGAACAGCCTGGAGAGGGTCTTGGGGTGTCTGTGAACAGTCTGGGAGAGACTGTGAACAGTCCGGGGAGGGTGTCTGTGAACAGTCTGGAGAGGGCCTTGGGGAGTCTGTGAACAGTCTGGGGAGGGTCTGGAAGGGAGTCTGTGACCAGTCATGTTGAAAGTCTGGAAAGGAGTCTGGAAAAGTTTGGAGAAGGTCTTGGCCGAGGTCTGTGAACAGTCTGGGGAGGGTCTGGAAGGGAGTCTGTAACATTCTGGGGATGGTCTGGGCTGGAGTGTGTGAACAGTCTGGGGAGTCTGTGTACAATCTAGGTAGGGTTTTTGGGAGTCTGTGAACAGTTTGGGGAGGGGCTTGGGACAGTCTGAGGGGGGCGGGGGTGGGAGGAAGCACCAACCCACCAAGCAAAAGTCTTTTTTTTGGCTGAGGTATTTAGGTGACAAGAGAGGACGCGATTCTGGGCTTAGTTTTAGGGAATTAAACTGGGCAGGTGGAAGTGGGAGAACATTTTGGTGGTAGTGACCATAATTCAGTTAGATTTAGTGTAATTATGGAAAAGATGAAGATAGACCAGGAATAAAAGTTCTCAATTGGGGAAAGGCCAATTTTACTAAGTTGAGATGTAATTTAGCAAAAGTGGACTGGAAACCGCTACTTGAGGGTAAATCAGTGTCAGAGCAGTGGGAGGCATTCAAGGAGGAGATAGTGAGGGTTCAGAGCAAGTATGTTCCCACAAAGAAAAAGAGTGGGACTCCCAAATCTCGAGTCCCCGAGATGTCAAGGAGCATACAGGGTAGAATAAGGAAAAAAAGGGAAGCTTTTGTCAGATACCGAGAGCTCAATAATGCAGAAAGCCTGGAGGAGTATAGAAAGTCCAGGAGTGAAATTAATAAGGAAATTAGAGAAGCAAAGACAGGGCATCAAAAAATATTGGCAAGTAAAATCAAGGAAAACCCAAAGATATTTTCAAATACATAAAGTGCAAGAGGATAACTAAATAAAGTGTAGAGCCTATTAGAGACCAAAAAGGAAGCTTGTATGTGGAGACGGAAGACGTGGGTATGGTTCTTAATGAATACTTTGGGCTGGATTTTCTCAGCCACGAGGAGGCGGGTATGGAGGCGGGACTGCCGGTAAAGTAGCAGAAAGTGGGGGCGGATGGCAAACCCACCCCCATCCCGCCTCCGTGCCCTTTTGCCAGGAGGCGGGAAGATGTGCTGCTTCGGGTCCCGTCTCCTGGAGGCGGGAAAGGCATTAAATCCTTTTAACTGCCTGTTGACAGGTAGTTAACAGGCAAAAAAAAGGATTAGTGCCATTTTACCTTCACAGGTGAAGGCTTCCCGACCTCGGAGAACCCCGCCGGGGTGGAGGAGACGTGAAGGAGGTCTGCGGGGGTCGGAGGCACCTGGAAGTAAGGTGTAGAGGTGAGTGATGGGTGCCAGTGTGGAGTGGTAAGTATGTAAGGTGAGTGATAAGTGTTTAAAAATGTTCACTTACCTTGGTTTCTCCCTACAGCCTTCATCCACCCTGGATCGGAAGACCCGACATCCTCCTTGTCGATTTCACAGACTGGCTGTTGGATCCTCCGAACCAACAGCCATCTGAAATCTACAAAGTTGAAAGGTTTGATGAGTCCTGAACACAAGGGCTCATCAAACTTCACACAGCTGTCAAATGCTGACATTTCTTCTTTCAAGAAGTCTTGACAGATAGCACGTCTGACGTTGACGTGCTCTGTCAGTGACTTCCTCCCTAATTGGCCTGCTGAGCCCGCAGGGCGGGCTTAACAAGGTCAATCAGGGGAAAATCCCTCTGGTTGGTCAGATGATGATGGAGGCGGGACATTGACCTGACAAGCAGCAGTCCCGCCTCCAACTCATCTCCATTGAGAAAATCCAGCCCTTTGCATCTGTCTTCACAGAAGAGTGGGTAGATGCAGACATTCTAGTTAAGGAGGAGGAATGTGAAATATTAGATGAGATAAACATTGCGAGAGAGGAAATCGCCAGGCCCGGATGAAATGTATCCCAGGCTGTTAAGAGAAGCAAGGGAGGAAATAGCGGTGGCTCTGAACATCATTTTCCAATCCTCTCTGGCTACAGGCATGGTGCTGAAGACTGCTAACATCGTACCATTGTTTAAAAAGGGAGAAACGGATAGACCGAGTAACTACAGGCTAGTCAGCCTAACCTCGGTGGTGGGCAAATTATTGGAAAAATTCTGAAGTACCTTATTAATTGTCATTTAGAAAGGAACAGATTAATCAAGGAAAGTCACCATGGATTTGTTAAGTGAGGGTTGTGACTGGCTAACTTGATTGAATTTTTTGAGGAGGTAACAAGGAGGGTTGATGAGGGTAGCGTATTTGATGTAGTCTACATGGATTTTAGCAAGGCTTTTGACAAGGTCCCACATGGAAGACTGATTAGAAAAGTAAAAGCCCATGGGATCCAAGGGAACGTAGCAAATTGGCTCAGTGGCAGGAAGCAAAGGGTTATGATCGACGGGTGTTTTTGTGACTGGAAGGCTGTTTCCAGTGGGGTTCCGCAGGGCTCAGTATTAGGACCCTTGCTTTTCGTGGTATATGTAAATGATTTAGATTTCAATGTAGGGGGCATGATTGAGAAGTTTGCAGATGATACAAAAATTGGCCATGTGGTTGATCGTGAGGAAGATAGATCGTGAGGAAGATAGCTGTAGACAGCAGGAAGATATCAATGGACTGGTCAGGTGGGCAGAAAGGTGAGAAATGGAATTCAATCCAGAGAAGTGTGAGGTAATGCATTTGGGAGGGCTAACAAGGCAAGGGAATACACAATAAATGGTAGGACACTGAGAAGTGTAGAGGAACAGAGGGACCTTGGAGTGCATGTCCACAGATCCCTGAAGGTAGCAGGATAGGTAGATAAGGCGGTTAAGAAGGCATATGGGATACTTTCCTTTATTAGCTGAGGCATAGAATATAAGAGCAGGGAGGTTATGCTTGAACTGTATAAAACACTAGTTAGGCCACAGCTAGAATACTGCGTACAGTTCTGGTCACCACATTGCAGGAAAGATGTGATTGAACTAGAGAGGGTACAAAGGAGATTTACGAGGATGTTGCCAGGACTGGTGAGTTTTAGCTATGAGGAAAGATTGGATAGGCTGGGGTTGTTTTCTTTGGAACACAGGAGGTCGAGGGGAGATTTAGTTGAGGTTTATAAAATTATGAGGGGCCTAGATAGAGTGGATAGGAAGGACCTATTTCCCTTAGCAGAGCGGTCAATAACCAGGGGCCATAGATTTAAAATAATTGGTAGGATTAGAGGGGAGTTGAGGTGAAATGTTTTCACCCAGAGGGTGGTGGGGGTCTGGAACTCACTGCCTGAAAGGGTGGTAGAGGCAGAGACTCTCATCACATTTAAAAAGTACTTGGATATGCACTTGAAGTGCTGTAACCTACAAGGCTACGGACCAAGAGCTGGAAAGTGGGATTAGGCTGGATGGCTCTTTGATGGCCGGCACAGAAACGATGGGACGAATGGCCTCCTTCTGTGCCATAAACCTCTACGATTCTATGATTTTAAGTAGTGCAGAACATCGGCAAGACTGAAAACAGCAGAATCGAAAAAAAGAAAATCAAAGAAGCAGGATTTAGATGACACCAAGCTTGGTTTTAAAACCCTGTAGATTGTAGGAGGAAAGATTGAGTGAGGTAAGGAGTTCTACAGTTTTGAGGTTCAGAGAACGAAGGAGCAGGATTCCAGCTTGCAATACAGCGAGGGCACAGGGAGGTGGAAGAGCACGTAGGGTGGGGCATTCAAAGTGTAGGAGGAACATGGGATAGTCTGGAGGGGCACCGGTAACAGTAATAATGATAAAAATAGAGAGAGAAGGAAGGTTGTGACACAGAGAGAGGTGGGGGGCTGCTGAGGTACAGTGGTTGCGAGTGGACTGTGCAAACTGGCACAATAGCCCCGTGCCCAATAAGCATCAGTAAAAACCCCAACTGTTGAGTTGAACTAACAAAGTAAATGACGTTCACGATTCACTGATTCTTCCACAATGTGTCGTGTAGGTTCTTGGTCACTGGTCAATAGTAAGGTGATGCCAAATCTCAAAAACCACAGTCTCATTCCAGAATTTCCCGTTGTGTAGATGAAGGATGAAGGCCGAGGGGTCCAATGCCACTCTGCCAAGACAATACAAGGGTCAGTCTTTTCAGGTCTCAAGACACCGCTGGGCTATAGCTGCATCATTTGGAAGGCGTTCATTTTTCCATTTCACACAATACCTCGAGAGCAGCACTGAGTTGTATAGAACAGTACAGAGCAGCAGAGGGCAGGAGAGAGCAGCAGGGGCTAGACAAGCATAGGAGGGAGAAGGGAATAGAGGGTTATGCTGAGAAGAGTTAGATGAGGAAAGACGGGAGGAGGCTCAAGTGGAGCATAAAGGCTGGCATGGACTGGTTGGGCCGAATGGCCTGTTTCTGTACCGTATATCCTATGTAATCCTCTGTAAGACTGCAGCATGGGGAAGTAGAGAGCAGCATGGGGCAGCACAGGGCAGTAGAGGGCAGTGTAAAGCAACATTAAGGTGCAGACAGCAGGATGGAGTAACAGAGGATAGTAGACGGCAGTGTAAAGCAGCACTAAGTGCAGATAGCAGTTTATTTTGCGCTGACCTCTGCCAGTGGGGTCAGCTCCTAACACTAGGGACACATGCAGCCAACTGCAACCTGAAAATAGGGGTCTTCCCAGTGCCAGCCTCAGTGAATCCTGACAAATTTACTTCCGGGCTGTAGCCACCTGAAGAACAACAAGGCCTCAGGAGCAGATGGAATCCCCGCCGAGGCACTAATGCATGGCGGAGAAG
Organism: Squalus acanthias; assembly: GCA_030390025.1. Classification (NCBI taxonomy): domain Eukaryota; kingdom Metazoa; phylum Chordata; class Chondrichthyes; order Squaliformes; family Squalidae; genus Squalus; species Squalus acanthias. The sequence goes on along the minus strand of CM059448.1, from coordinate 35,697,292 downwards.
CACTACTGGTGCAAATTCATGAACTCATTTCTCTTATCTGGAAGGAGGAGAGCATGTCAGGGGATCTCAGAGACGTCGTAATTGTGACCATCTTCAGGAAAGGTGACAAGTCCGATTGCGGTAATTACAGAGGAGTTTCCCTGCTGTCTGCCACAGGGAAAGTCATCGCAAGAATCCTCCTCAATCGCCTTCTCCCAGTGGCCGAAGAGCTCCTCCCAGAGTTGCAATGCGGATTCCGCCCATTAAGGGGCACAATGGACATGATCTTCACCGCATGTCAATTACAAGAGAAATGCAGGGAACAGTACCAACCGCTGTACATGGCCTTCTTTGATCTCATAAAGGCCTTCGACACTGTCAACCGTGAGGGATTATGGAGTGTCCTCCTCAAATTCGGCTGCCCTCAAAAGTTTGTCACCATCCTCCGCCTGCTTCACGATGACATGCAAGCCGTGATCCTGACCAACGGTTCCACCACAGACCCAATTCACGTATGAACCGGGGTCAAGCAAGGCTGTGTCATCGCACAACGCTCTTCTCGATCTTCCTTGCTGCAATGCTCCATCTCACCCTCAGTAAGCTCCCCACTGGAGTGGAGCTAATCTACAGAACAAACGGGAAACTGTTCAACCTCCGTCGCCTCCAGTCCAGATCTAAGGTCGTCCCATCCTCTGTCGTCGAATTACAGTATGCAGACGACGCTTGCGTCTGCGTTCACTTGGAGGTCGAACTCCAAACCATCGTCAACACCTTCACCGAGGTGTACGAGAGCATGGGCCTTACACTAAACATCCGTAAGACAAAGGTCCTCTACCAACCTGCCCCTGCCACACAGTACTGCCCCCCGATTATCAAAATCCACGACAAGGCCTTGGACAACGTGGACCACTTTCCATACCTCGGGAGCCTACTGTCAACAAGGGCAGACGTCGATGACAAAGTCCAACACCGCCTTCAGTGTGCCAGTGCAGCCTTCGGTCGCCTGAGGAAGAGAGTGTTTGAAGACCAGGACCTCAAACCCGGCACCAAACTCATGGTCTACAGAGCAGCAGTGATACCCGCCCTGCTGTATGCTTCAGATGCGGAGATGCCGGTGTACGCTTCAGAGACATGGACCATGTACAGCAGGCACCTCAAAGCACTGGAGAGGTACCACCAACGCTGCCTCCGCAAGATCCTGCAAATCCATTGGCAGGATAGGTGCACCAACATCAGTGTTCTCGCTCAGGCCAACATCCCCAGTATCGAAGCTTTGACCACACTCGATCAGCTCCGATGGACGGGTCACATTGTCCGCATGCCCGATACGAGACTCCCAAAACAAACGCTCTACTCGGAGCTCCGGCACGGCAAGGGAGCCCAGGTGGGCAGAGGAAACGCTTCAAGGACACCCTCAAAGCCTCCTTGAAAAAGTGCAACATCCCCACCGACTCCTGGGAATCCCTGGCCCAAGACCGCACAAAGTGGAGGAGAAGCATCCGGGAAGGCACCGAACACCTCGAGTCTCTTCGCCAGGAGCAAGCGCAGGCAGCACAAGGAGTGCACGTCAACCCAAGCACCCCACCCACCCGCCCCTTCAACCACCGTCTGCCCCACCTGTGACAGAGACTGTAGGTCCTGCATTGGACTCATCAGTCACCTGAGAACTCATTTTTAATGTGGAAGCAAGTCATCCTCGGTTCCGAGGGATTGCCTAAGAAGAAAGCAACACTAAGGTGCAGACAGCAGTATGGAGTAACAAAGGATAGTAGAGCGCAGTGTAAAGCAGCACTAAGTGCAGATAGCAGTTTATTTTGCGCTGACCTCTGCCAGTGGGGTCAGCTCCTAACACTAGGGACACATGCAGCCAACTGCAACCTGAAAATAGGGGTCTTCCCAGTGCCAGCCTCAGTGAATCCTGACAAATTTACTTCCGGGCTGCAGCCACCTGCACGAGATCATAGAAACATAGAAGATAGGAGCAGGAGTAGGCCATTCGGCCCCTCGAGCCTGTTCCGCCATTTAATGAAATCATGGCTGATCATCCAAATTCAGTACCCTGTCCCTGCTTTCTCCCCATATCCCTTGATCCCTTTAGCCTTAAGAAATATATCTAGCTCCTTCTTGAATATATTGAATGAATTGGCCTCAACTGCCTTCTGTGGTAGAGAATTCCACAGGTTCACCACTGTCTGGGTGAAGAAATTCCTCCTCATCTCAGTCCTAAATGGCTTACCCCTTATCCTTAGACTGTGACCTCTGGTTCTGGACTCCCCCGCCATCGGGAACATCCTTCCTGCATCTAGTCTGTCTAGTCCTGTTAGAATTTTATAAGTTTCAATGAGATCCCCTCTCATTCTTCTAAACTCTAACGAATATAAGCCTAATCGACCCAATCTCTCTTCATACGTCATTCCTGCCATCCCAGGTATCAGTCTGGTAAATCTTTGCTGCACTCCCTCCATGGCAAGAACATCCTTCCTCAGATAAGGCGACTAAAACTGCACACAATACTCAAGGTGTGGTCTCACCAAGACCCTGTACAACTGCAGCAAGACATCCTTGCTCCTGTACTCGAATCCTCTCACTATGAAGGCCAACATACCATTTGCTTTCTTAACCGCCTGCTGCACCTGCATTCTTACCTTCAGTGACTGGTGCACAAGGGCACCCAGGTCTCGTTGCACTTCCCCTTTTCCCAATCTATTGCCGTTCAGATAATAATCTGTCTTCCTGTTTTTGCCACCAAAGTGGATAACCTCGCATTTATCCACAATATACTGCATCTTCCATGCATCTGCCCAATCACCCAACCTGTCCAAATCATACTGGAGTTTCTCTGCATCCTCCTCACAGCACACACGCCCACCCAGCTTTGTGTCGTCTGCAAACTTGGAGATATTACATCTAGTTCCCTCGTCTAGATCATTAATAGATATTGTGAATAGCTGTCAAGAGCTGGTGCCATCAGCACAGATTGTACTGCAATATAAAAGCAGCTTAAGAGTGCAGTATAAATCCTAAAGCTGTGAAGTAGATTTCTAGCCGCCTCCATCGTAGCTCAGTTAGCAACACATCTAGTCTCCTGAGTCAGAAGGTTGTGGGTTCAAGTCCCACTCCAGAGACTTGAGCACAAAAAAATCGAGGCTGACAATCCAGCGCAGTCTGTTCAAAGAACGGAGAGAAGAATTAGATATGAACATGTTGCATCGCTGCCAGTAACTTCCATCCTATAATAACCACCTTTTGATGGTGCACAAGAGAGGATAGAAGAGAAACAAAGGACTGCACCAGGCACCACTTCATTGTCGTAGCTGTAAGAGGTGCAGAATCTCATCTTGTGACACTCAGAAAAGCTCTGAGATTTGCAGAAATCATGTAGCTTGGAGATTCCTGTGAATTTTGGAGGCAAAAATCATTAAAAGTGTTCTTAAAAATTTGTGAATTTATTGTTAAACTCAGTAAAGAACTGAAACAACAAACCTCATGTGCTCTGCATAAATTGCAATTTGAAAATTATTCTCAAAGATCAAAACAAAATTAAAACCAGAATGAAGGCATAACTTAACATTGTATTAGACAATGATTTCACATTCACCAGTTAAAACATCATAGAGTCATAAGTCATAGAGTCATAACGGCACAGAAGGAGGCCATCAGTGTGACAGTAACTCAGGGTACTTTCTGTTATAACGCTCCTGTCTCAACTCATCAGCATTACTTTAATGAACCTTTCATATTGGCCTGGATTTTGCGGTCAGCGGCGAACAAACGCGCTAGCCGTTCATTACACTTACACTTGCCCACAGAATTTTTATGGGCTTTTGCACTGCGACTTGCAGTTATTACAGAGTCAAAACAGCGTGGCGCCCTCTACAGGCGATCTGGGACCTGTGTGCGCAGGGCAAGTGTGTCTCCTTAACCAATCAGATTGAAGAATCCTTACTGAGACACACAGGCCGAGATTCTCCTTACCTCGGCGGGTCCGGGGCGGGCGACGTCAGTGGCGGGTCCTGACCCCGCTGCTGGCTCCATCCCGCGCTGGAAAATTATTTTCCGTTGATAGGGCTTGTTAAGCCCGCCCAGCGCGATTCCCGGGCCAATTAGAGGAAGTGGGTCTGGTGACGTCATTCATGACGCATCATCAGCCAGTTTCCTTATAGGGACTGTGGCCAACTTTCTTTTAACATTTGTGCTGTCAGTGTTCTACAGCACTGAAGTGCTGCAAACACTGACAATCATTGCACAAAGGTACAGGGCTGCACCCAGGTTCTCCCCTGACTCCCTCCAAATGCTTATGGAGGGAGTCACAGCACGCAGGGAGGTTCTCTTCCCTTCCAATGGGCGGAAGAGATCTCCCCAGGAGACATAGACAGCCTGTTTGCACATTGCACAGGAGGGCACAAGCAGGAATGTCGTCAGGATGACCCTGGGTGCAGTGGTGCAAACCTTTCAATTATCTCATTAGATCACGAAACGTTAGTACAAAGCCACACTCACCTTCATCCTGCTGTGCCTCTCATCACATCCCCATCACTCTGCCTTCTCTACCCTACTCCTTCACATCCTTACTCACACCAATTTACCTTGCATGTTCACCCATCCCTCTCTATTTACATTATCACATCCCCATCTCACTAGCCACCCCTCACACTCACCCTCATCTTAGTGCAATCATACCAACTAACAACACACAAGGGTAGCCACTTGGATCTTTTATCCAATGTTCATGTAAAGTTTCTGTTAATGTGGTGTCAAACATTGAAACCTTTATTTTCAACACTTTCTGTTCTTGGACAGATTTGTGTGCACCTTTGGAAGTGGCTTAGTGAGTTGCAGTGAATGGTGAGACATAACGGTACCCCCCACAATGGTGGTGAGTGTGAAAGGAATGGCTTGGGCATTGTAAGGATGCTTTATGGTGTTGGTGTGGCGTGGTGCCAACCTGGCGCATCATGTGGCATCCAGGGTGTACAGCATCAAGTAAAGTAAATCTGGCCATGGTGAGGCCATCCCTGGCCTCCCGGGCAGTAATGTGCTTGGGTGCTGATGCCCTCTGTCCTCTGCAGCATCAGGTGATTGCGGAGAAGGTTGGTGTTGTTGTTGGTGCTGCTGATGTGCCCGGTGCTGGTGGTGTTGGGGCTGATCGTGGTCGGATTCTGAGGACCAAGGTGAGACAGTATAAAGGGCACCCATGTTGATGGAATAGATGGCAGGCGAAGTAGAGATAACAGAAGCATTCTGTCAATGGTGAGAGAGCTCTTCCAATGAGGTAAGAGTGGATGGAGAGTGGAAAGTGGAAAGGCTGCAGAATCTGTGCTGGAAATGGACTGAGAAACAGCTTGTGGCTGAGGAAAGTGATGATCTGTCAGGTGGGAGCTTTTACTGTACATTTGAAGCTGTCAAGTAATCAGCTGGAGCAATGGCCACTGAACTCCTGCCTCAGGTTGACAGCTGTGGTCCCCGAACAGCGTGGTTCCCGTGGCCATGAAGTTAAAGTGAAAAGGTAAGTTTAAAAAGCCTGTTAATGATCTGTCAACTAGATGGTAAGGAGTTTAATTTGGTCGCCTGCCGCTGCCTGTCAGGTCTGCTCAGCGCTGACAGACCCGACATTGGGAAATGCGCGTTGCGGCGGGTTGACAGCGGGGTCTCAACCCACTGTCAAAAAAATCAAATTTCCCACCCGACCCGCCACCGATCCCACCCACTGACCCCCGGAAAATTCTGGCCACAGAATCTAAACCAGGAAGTGTAAGTTAGAATATTTAATTCAATGCCAAAGTAAAAATAAAGAGAGGGAAAGTAAGATGGGATTAAGAGAGAGAGATAAAAGAGACAGAAAGAAAAAATTAAAAAAATTAATTAAATTTTTTTTTAAAAGTCTCCAACAATACTTAAAATCTGAAGGAATGAGACTCCACACTTTTAAAAGTACGTGTTCAGTGGCAGAGAAGTTGTTTGGCAGTAATTGAGATTCATCACGCCGCTAAAAAATCGCTTACACCTGAATGCACTAGCCCTAACTTTCTCTGCCTTGTTTAGTGGGTATCTAGTGAGTAAGTACAGCAACTTCACATCCTTACATGTATTTGAATGCTAAGGGGAAAAAATTCAGTTGATTAGTGCCTCCCGTTAACGCCCTAAGAGGGCGCTAATGGGGCGCAAAGCAACCAGTGCCTGGGCACGGCGATGTTTGCGCCGCTCGCGAAATTGACCAGACATTTTGCGGTGGCGCTAAACACTACCGCCACGATCTCCTGCACCCGTAGTGCCCCGGACTGGATATTGAGTGGCGCCCCCTGCCTTTCCGCCTGCCGCTAGCAACGACAGGTAGAGGGGAACGTTTTGCAGTCGGGAAGGGGCTGGGGGAGTACTATTTAAAGGCGGCCTCTTCCTGCCTTTTTTTGTCGCCGACATTTTTGCACCACACATTCTGAGAGAGAGAGAGAGAGAGACTTCTGGACAGATTCAACGCTGTGTGAAGGAGTTTTGGGTACTGAGCAGCACTTTGCAGGTTCATTTTGATTTGACCTTCCTTGCATCGATTTAGAAGAGTCTATGGGTGCTGCACTGATTCGGGGCCTTGTCCTGCACCTGCAGAATCAGAGGCATCAGAGGCCGCAGAGAGAGAGTGGCAAACATGGCCAGAGGGCGGAGGGCCAACAGGCCTCTGCACAGGAGGCCTTACCCTCCCAGGGTATTCTGGGAGTAATTCTCCTACATTCATTTGTCTGAGGAGCAGTGTTTGCGTAGGCTGCGCTTCTGCAAGGAGGTGGTCACTGAGCTCTGCCACCTGCTGCAACCAGATCTGTAGGCTCAACTGAGGACCAGGACGTCTCTGTTGGTGGCAGTGAAAGTGACAGTGGCTCTGAATTTTTATACCAGCGGCTCCTTTCAATCATCTACTGGGGACATCGCCAATATCTCCCAGTTCGCTGTCCATTGTTGTATCCGGGAGGTGACAAATGCCCTGTATAAAAGGAGACGCCAGTACATCTCTTTCCCCATGACCCGGGCCAAACAGCATGAACGTGCATGTGGCTTTGCTAGGATAGCGGGCTTCCCCATGGTGCAGGGCGCCATTGACTGCACGCATGTGGCATTGCGGGCACCGCATAAAAATGCAGAGGTTTTCCGAAACCGTAAGGGCTACCACTCCTTAAATGTCCAGTTGGTCTGTGACCACAGACAGCTCATGCTTGCCGTCAATGCCCGCTATCCTGGCAGCAGCCACGATGCTTTCATCCTGCGCCAGACTGGTGAGCCAGACCTTTTCCAGGCACCGCATCACCCAAGTGGTTGGCTCCTCAGGGACAAGGGTTATCCACTCTGCACCTGGCTGATGACGCCACTCCATAACCCCAACACCACTGCCGAGCTGCGGTACAATGAGAGCCATATCGCCACCAGGAACATAATTAAGCAGACGATCGGCGTGCTCAAGCAACGGTTCCGCTGTCTGGACCACTCAGGAGGAGCCCTGCAGTACTCGCCTGAGCGAGTCTCCCTCTTCATAGTTGTGTGCTGCATGCTTCACAACCTGGCAACCCTGAGGACCCAGCCAATGCCACCAGGGATTGGTGCACCACCTGAGGAGGAGGAGGAGGAGGAAGAGGAGCAGGAGGAGGATGAGGAGGATGATTAGTGTGGTAACACAATACAGCTTCCTGTGACTCGAACTTTATTGCATCACTTCCTGTGATTAGTCCAGGATAAATACGGGACTGATCAGTTGGATCCTGGAGAGGCATAGAGTAAGACCTCTTTTGTATGTAGCAGCTTTTTAGTTGATTAAAGCTTACTTTAAGTTCACCACGCGTAAGGCTCATTCTTACGACAATTTAATCAACTTTGAAAAACTTCGCACTCAAACTTTTTGGACGAACTCGGAACTAAGGATCCAGGGAATCACCCATCATGGAAAACATCCTTAAACCATCGCGTCTTGACTTGGACCCAAACACCCCAGCAGCCGGTAAGGTGTGGAATCACTGGTATCGCACGTTTGACAATTTTCTCGAATATTGCAAGGCTGATGATGACACAAAGTTGCGGATACTCATCAACTGTGTCACTCCGAATGTATTTCAGTATGTTGAGGAATGGGGCAGTTACGAGGAGGCAATTCGGACGCTTAAAAGACTATATACTAAGACACCGAATGAGGTCTATGCCAGACATCTACTAGCTACAGCCCAACAAGGGCCGGAGGAATCCATTGATAAATTCCTCCAAGAGCTTCGCAGACTTTGTATGGACTGTAACTTTCAGGCGGCCTCAGCTGAGCTGTACCGTGAAGAAATGATCCGTGATGCTTTCATCTGCGGGCTTGCCTCCCCATTTATACGCCAGCGTCTACTGGAAAGTAAGACACTTGAGCTTCAGAGAGCTTATGACATGGCTTGCTCTCTAGATCTGGCAAAAAGAAATGCAGACCTTTATACAGTGCCCAGACCTCGGTCTGCTGCCTTAACTACAGTCAGGCAATTTAAGAGGCCACAGGTGAACTCTATTAGGGAGGACTTTATCCCTGACGATCAATCTGATGACTTCACTGATGAAGAGGATGATGACCCCACTGTGGCAGCCTCTTGGCAATCTAAGAAATGCTTCTTTTGTGGTGATGAGTTTCACCCTCGGAAATTCTGCCCTGCTCGCAATGCGTTTTGCAGTCATTGCAACAAAAAGGGTCATTTTGCAAAGGTTTGCCTATCAAGAGCCTCTACGAGGGCTTATCAAGCTAAGTCCTACCGAACTGCCCCGGTAAGGGCCTATCAAGATGTTCCGGCTAAAATCTATCGTGCTTCCTCTCGGGTTTTCTCTCGAAGAAACACACCTAGAGTTTCAGCCACTCTTTGTGCAACGACACCAATTACAGCTGCTTGTCCTCAGAACCTATTCCATGCAGCTACAAAAGCATCAATTAATGGACATACTTTAGATGCCTTAATTGACTCAGGTAGCACTGATAGTTTCATTAGGGAACAGATTGTTGCAGAGTTAAAGCTACATGTTTTCCCATCGGACCAGGCAATTGCGATGGCTCAGTCATCACTTAATACCAGAATTTCTGGCTTTTGTATGGTTGAAATAACACTTAATGGTCACAGGTATCCCTCCACCCGGCTTTCGGTGCTCAAGGACTTATGTAGTGATCTTATCTTAGGACTGGATTTTCAAAAGCAGCATAAGAAGCTCACCATTGAGTTCGGCGGATCCAAACCTGAACTCACTATTTCTAATATACGACCTCGATTACCGTTCTGTGCATTGTCAGCAGCTTCACTGGATGAACCCTCACTGTTTGCCAGTATCCCTCCTCGATGCAAACCGATTATAACAAAGTCACGACGTTTCAGTCAGGAAGACCAGTCTTTTATTGCGGCTGAGATTTCTCGGCTTTTAGCAGAGGATATCATCGAGCCTTGTTCGTCGCCATGGCGCGCCCAGGTCGTTATTGTTAAGAACCCTCTACAACCTCACAAGAAACGGCTGTGCATTGACTATTCACAGACCATCAATCAATATACGGACTTGGACGCATACCCATTGCCGCGCATCGATGATATGGTTAATAAACTGGCTGAGTACACGGTGTTCTCAACATATGATCTGAAAAGTGCCTATCATCAGGTACCCTTGAAGGTCTCAGACAAGCAGTATACGGCCTTTGAAGCCAATGGACGGCTGTATCAATTTCGTCGCCTCCCCTTTGGGGTCACTAATGGAGTGGCTGTCTTCCAGCGAGCAATGGATGACCTGGTCAAACAGGAAGACTTGAAGGATACGTTTCCTTATCTGGACAATATTACTGTCGCAGGTCGCAATCAGCGGGAACATGACGCCAATCTCCAACGATTTTGGGATGCACTCCAGCACCGTAATTTGACATTAAATGCGGCTAAATCCATTGAGTCACAACCAACCATCAACATCCTTGGCTATTGTGTGGGCAATGGCATCATTAAACCTGACCCTGAAAGGCTTCGCCCACTCCAAGAGCTCCCGCCACCTAAGAATCCGGCCTCCTTGCGCCGGGCCCTCGGCCTGTTTGCATACTATGCTAAATGGATTCCTAACTTCTCGGACCGAATCCAACCTCTACTGAAGGCCAGCACATTCCCACTAGACACAGCGGCTGTTGCAGCCTTTAACCTCCTGAAAAAACAGTTGGAGAAAGTGGCTCTTCACTCCATCGATGAGAGTCTTCCTTTTGTTGTTGAGTGTGATGCCTCGGAGGTGGCGATCTCGGCCACTCTGAATCAGGAAGGTGGCATTTTTGTCCAGGACTTTTCAAGGGGCTGAGCTACATTATCCTCCAGTCGAGAAAGAAGCTACAGCCATCATAGAGGCAGTACGGAAGTGGACTCATCTCCTAGCTCGCCAGCACTTTACCTTAATCACGGACCAACGATCGGTCGCCTTCATGCTCGATAATCGAAAACGGACCAAAATTAAAAATAATAAAATCCAGCTTTGGCGGCTGGAATTGGCCTCTTTTGGTTACACCATCCACTATCGACCTGGCAAGGAGAATGTGGCTCCAGATACCCTCACACGAGCATTCTGCTCCGCCATGGCACCCTCTACGCTCGTAGACATCCATGATGGGTTGTGTCATCCGGGCGTTACTCGCATGCTACACTTCGTGCGGTCCCGAAATCTCCCATTCTCTACCGGGGATGTAAAGAAGATGTGCTCGGACTGCAGAGTCTGTGCGGAATTGAAACCTCAGTTTTTCCGCCCCTCGGGTGGTATACTCATACATGCGACCCAGCCAATGCAACGGCTTAGCATCGATTTTAAGGGGCCGTTGCCCTCTTCAACTCGCAACACTTATCTATTGACCATGGTCGATGAGTATTCCCGTTTTCCGTTTGCCTTTCCCTGCCCCAATATGCTGACGACCACGGTTATCAGCTGCCTTGAGCAGGTATTTGCTTTCTGTGGCATGGCATCCTATGTTCATTCGGATCGGGGCCCTTCTTTTATGTCAGGAGAACTCAAGGCCTATCTCTCGGAACGGGGTATTGCTGCCAGCAGAACGACACCTTATCATCCGGTCGGGAATGGGCAAGTCGAGCGTTTTAACGCTATCATCTGGAATGCGGTACGTCTGGCTTTGAGATCTCGGGGCCTACCCAACCAGCAATGGGAAGCAGTACTTCCAGACGCATTACACTCCACACGGTCCCTCCTTTCGACCACCACAAATACGACGCCTCATGAACGGTTCTTCCGATTTCAGCGTCGCTCATCCTATGGGATATCTCTCCCGTCGTGGCTGACTGCACCGGGACCAGTGCTACTCCGAAGATATGTCCGGGCGTCTAAGAATGACCCCCTGGTAGATGAGGTTGAGCTCACTGACGTCAACCCTACCTACGCCTATATTCGGTATCCTGACGGTCGGGAATCTACTGTGTCATTGCGGGATCTGGCTCCCTGCCCGCCGAAACATAGAGGGACACCAGGGGATGATATTGTACCAGGCACATCTCTGGGCTCGCCAGGTGCCTCTCATCACGATCTGGATCTGACGCCGGCTGGTACCTCACTCCAGCGTGCCGACCTGGGGCAGACTGACTATGAGCCCGTCGGGGCTCGCACGCGCAGCCACGATCCACCCCGTACCATACGCTCGGAAACGGATCTGCCACAGCCCTGCCCGACACCCGTTCGGGCACCAGTACACAGTCAGGATCGTCCTGACCCCTCACAGAGCGGGCTGGATCACTCGGACTCTGGTCCACGGCCCGCGGCGGGTAAACGGGCTAGGGGCCCTCTACCGCTACGAAAACCCAAACGGGTGCGGCTCTCCCTCGTCCGGCGGCTACGAAATGGAGGGAGCATCCCGGCCTCCTAATCTTTTGGGGGGGGAGAATGTGGTAACACAATACAGCTTCCTGTGACTCGAACTTTATTGCATCACTTCCTGTGATTAGTCCAGGATAAATACGGGACTGATCAGTTGGATCCTGGAGAGGCATAGAGTAAGACCTCTTTTGTATGTAGCAGCTTTTTAGTTGATTAAAGCTTACTTTAAGTTCACCACGCGTAAGGCTCATTCTTACGACAATCAGCAGCAGCACCAACGTGGGAGGGAGACGCACAATGTTGCCAGTGCAAGGGCCATCCGTCAATGGTTGATAACAAGCCGCTTCTAGGCCCCTACTCAGAAGATGGCTTCTGGCATGGAGAACAACATCATGGAAAGCAACCCGCACCCACTATTGCCGGCCAAAGCTGGAATGATTCCAAAGGCTAAAAATGTAAATTTAGAATACAACAAACTCTGTGTGTGTCATTTATTCAGGACAAACAATTAGAACAAACACAACAAATCATGAATTAACAGAACTGGTTCTCACAAGCTGGAGATAATGCCAAAACAGTAAACAAATGTAATCACACGAACCTCGACCTTTACTACAAATATTCCCACCATTTATTTAGACCTCCTACTGTTTGCCCTTCGAGGGTGATCTCCTTCCCTTGCGCACTTCTCCCCTTCCCACCCTACTGCTCTTCCGTAATGGGGTCCCAGTGGCTGCAGCAAGGCTGGTGGAAGGCTGCTGAATGTCAGATGCAGAGACTACAGATGCCCTTGAAGGACGCCCTCGACCAGCTCTGGGCCTGGAGGCCCCGGCTGCAGACTGCACCAACTCTGCATGGGTGGCAGCAGTCTGGGCTGGCTGTGTTGCAGGCGGTGGCAAGTGCAATGGGGAAGTGACAGTGGTGCGAGCAGGAATGCTGTCATCCTGAGAGAGGACAGCACCTTCCTGCTCGACCGACACACTGACACTCCCACGGGGCAGTACCTCAGCATCCGGAGCAATCTGCTCGAGCACAGATTGCTGTCCAGCTGCGGCACCGTGAGATCCCCGGGGCAATGTGGCTGACCCAGCGAGGATGGCAGCAGTCAGTGCTTGCGTGACATCAATCTGAGACTGCATGAGAGCAGTCTGAGATTGGATGGCAGCAGCCAGTGACTGAATTGCAGCACTAAGCCGTTGCGTTGCGTCGGCCTGTGCTGCAGCGGACTGCTCCACACTCCTAGCCAGTCCATCAATGCTTTCGGGTACCCTTGCCATTGCACCCATGAGCTCAGTGTGCATGCTCAAGGCCTGGCTATTCATTTCCGCGATGACGCGCTCCTCCTCTGAGTCCTGTGCAGCAGGACTCGCTTGCCTACTCGCCCTCCGGGAAGATGGCCCCCGAGCTTCCCTACCCCCATCGTGTTGCAGCCTGCTGGGTCCCGGAGCTTCGTCCTCATCAGACCCTTCCCCCCTGCTCCCCTCCATGGAAGGCGTGGTCCGAGTGTGGGCATGGGCTCCCTCGGGAGACGCAGGCAGTGAGGCTCCGGCTTCCTCTTCCTCCTCGCCTGGGGCGTCGCTGCCACTGGTTGGTTGAGGGACAGGCTGGTCAGCTGGTGGTTCACTATCTGAAAGCAGGGAGGTACAAGAGTGGCTTTAGCGTCAGGACAGGGGGGCAGTAAGGGAGCAAGGACTGGAGACAGTTAGTAAGTTGGATTGAAAGTGTAAAAGGCTGGTGTTGTGAGGGGCAAGTGGAATGAGAGAGGAGAGAAAGTTGATGAACATACCATTGCTGTCCCCAAGAGGGTCGACCTCTCCAGCGACCACGGCACCTATCACCTGGCTGGCAACGATCCTGTGCATGCGCGCCTCCAAATCGCTGAGGGTCTGCAGCTCAGCCGGTCCTCCTCCCGTGCGTTGCTGCTGGCGCCTGTTATGAGATAGCTTGGCCTGCAAGAAAAAGGACGGCGGCTGAGTAAGTGTGCAGCCATGTGCTTGCCTGATGTGCCTCCCATAGTTGAATAGCCCTTAATGTATGCAAGGTGTGGAATGTGCGTGTGAGTTTTATGAGATGGCCATAGGTCTTTGATGAGTGTTGGGCATTTGGGTTTTTTAAACCCTCTGGGCACAGAGTGAGGTTGAGATGGAGGGGTGTAGAGATATTGAAAAGCAGCCACTCACCCTGACCACCCGAGTGAGGTCGTTGAACTTCTTCCGACATTGGGTGTCGGTCCTGGGCAAAAGGCTCCTGGAGGAGACGTGCTGAGCCACCTCCCTCCAGACTCTTCTGTATTCGCGTGGCAACGGCCTCCTGCCACTCTGTGGGTAGATTACTGCCCTTCGCCGCTCCACAGCGCCAACCAGAGCCACCAAGGCCTGGTCGCTGAAGCGCTGAGCTCTTTCCCTGGGCCTCTCCATTGGTGGTTCCAGCAGAATTGATGTACAGGTCTCTCCAGGCCGAGATTCAAGGCTGCAATGAGCAGGGTGTGCTGGAGAGCAAGATCGACCCTCCCCTTTAAGAACTGGCCGGCGCCAGTCTGTCTGTGTTCCATCGCTAACTGACATCACCTGAGTTTCGCCAGCACTCTGAGTTAGCGCCTTGCGCCTCGGCGTTAACGCCTTAAGACAGGTGTGTAGCACCTGATTTAGCGCTCAAATCACCTCCAGGGGCGATAGAAGCCAAGTTTGCAGTTGGAGGCGATAATTAGCGCCAGGCGCTAAACTTTGCACCCAGCCGATAATTGCGCCCCAAACGGGGCGATACCGAATTTCTCCCCCCAAGTCTTTTGGCGAGGTACCGGCTAAGCGAAACTTCTGAAGGAGCAGGGCAACTCGGACAGCAACCTCCTGATTTCTGCGTTCAACTGTGCATGTGTGGATGCCAGGAGGTGCTGTCCAATTTACTCCTTAATCACGACGAGCTCTGTTAGCCTCACAATTACTCTTACTGCCAAATCCGGGCCATTGTATTGGGGGTGTTCAGTGTAGCCAGACCTCCTTAGCCCCTCCCAACACCCCCAAGGGCTGTGTTATAGTGAGAGTGCCATATATTTAGCCCAGAAATTAACTCTCAGTGATCATAGACTCATACAGCACAGACGGAGGCTATTCGACCAATCGTGCCTGTGTCGGCTCTTTGAAAGAGCTCTCGGATTAGTTCCACTCCCCTGCTCTTTCCCCATAGCCCTGCTGTAGCTGATATCAGTGGGGGAACCTTTAGTGTGTTGCTGTGACATTCTTCTATCCTCTGTTTGTGAATGTATTCACCAGTTTGCTTTAAACCAGAATGACTGATGGGATGGAGGGATTGAATTATGAAGAGCGATTACATAAATTGGGCAGGTTCTCACTGGAAAAGAGAAGGTCGAGAGGTGATATAATTGCTGTTTTTAGGATTCTAATGGGACTGGATAATGTAGATCGTGACAAGCTGTCTCACCGTGTCCAGAACAGTAGAACCAGGGGACACGGCCTGCGCTTCAAAACTAATCTGCGTAAACATTATTTCAGTGAGCGACTGGTAAATCAGCACTGCCTCAGTACTGCACTGAAGTGTCAGCCTGGATTATGTGCTCAAGTCTCTGGAGTGGGGCTCTCAGAGACGAGAGTGCTACCACTAAGCCACGGCTTCTGACTCTCATGACCTGCTGCTCTACAGCTGTGTGACTGAAGCTATTTTCAGCTGTGATGCCAATGCTGTTCTTTTCTTTTGCCTAATATGCAATACTTTACATTTTTAGTACTGAGCTATATTGTATAACTGGTCTAAACCCTTCCGCAAATTGTTAGCTGTCCCTACTGCTCTCCCAGTTAGTGTCGTCTGTAAATTTAACAAGCTTACAATGGGTTTCTGCTTCCAAGCCGTGTCTGTAGATATGACACATTAAAAGGTATTGATAGTTGGTATTGGGTTGGTTGACATTGCCTATTTTTATTATATTGCTCTCTGTACATACCCTTCATATCTCATCATAAAATTACTGTCAGCCTCCGTTACCCACCATGGGATTTCTGAGCTTGGCTCATTTGGTAGGCCTCTTGCTTCCGAGTCAGAAAGTCATGGTTTCAAGCCCAACTGCAGGACTTGAGGACATAATCTAACCTGACGCTTCAGGTTCTGAGAGAGTGCTATATTGTTGTAGGCGCTGTCTTTCGGAAGAGACGTTAAAACTGAAGCCCTGCCTACCTGACCAGCTGGATGTAAAATATTCCATGGAACTATTTTTTAAAAAGTAGGCCAACATTCCTCCTACGGCCAACACCATTAAAAACAGAGTAACCAGCCACTCACATCTCATTTGGGATCAGCGTGTGCCTACATAACAACAGTGACTCTACATCAAAACGAATCCATTGGTTGGAAAACATTTTGGATTGTGCTGAGGACATGATAAAATGATATGCAAATACAAGTCTATCCAGGTAATTCACCAATTTCCTCCTCCCAGTGGGGAGCTGCACTTATCGGGAGTGTAGATTGGAGAATCTGTGCTACAGTGTTATGGTCCTATCTTCAACTCATACTCCGTTTGAACATGACTTCCCGCTGGGAACATGGGAGCACTGAATTTACCCAATCATTTTAGCTTCCTTAAGAACATAAGAACTTAAGAAATAGGAGCAGGAGTAGGCCATATGGCCCCTCGAGCCTGCTCCGCCATTCAATAAGATCATCGACCTCAACTCCACTTTCCCGCCCGATCTCCATATCCCTTGATTCCCCTAGAGTCCAAAAATCTACCTATCTCAGCCTTGAATATACTCAAAGGCTCAGCATTCACAGCCCTCTGGGGCAGAGAAGTCCAAAGATTCACAACCCTCTGAGTGAAGAAATTCCTCCTCATCTCAGTCTTAAATGGCCGACCCCTTATCCTGAGACTATGGCCCCTAGTTCTAGCCACTCCAGCCAGGGGAAACAACCTCTCAGCATTTACCCTGTCCATCCCCTTCAGAATCTTGTATGTTTCAATGAGATCACCTCTCATTCTTCTAAACTCCAGAGAGTATAGGCCCATTCTACACAATCTCTCATCATAGGACAGCCCTCTCATCCTAGGAATCAATCTAGTGAACCTTTGTTGCACCGGCTCCAAGGCAAGTATATCCTTCCTTCGATAAGGAGACCAAAACTGTGCACAGTACTCCAGGTGTGGTCTCACCAAGGCCCTGTACAATTGTAGCAAGACTTCTTTACTCTTATACTCCAACCCCCTTGCAATGAAGGCCAACATTCCAAATTATCCTGAACATCTCCACCTGCTACCTCTATCTTTCCTGGACAACTTGTAACCCTGTGTTCAGTTTTGGGTATCCCATTATAGAAGGACATTAAAGCCATCGAGAGCATACAGTGTTGATTCACCATGAGAAAACGTAGCTATGATGAAAGACTGAGATACTGGGACTATTTCTACAGGAGCAGAGAAGGCTAAGAAAAGGTTCATTATAATTTTTTTTAAAGGGTTTTGATAGAGTTAATAGGGAAGTTAATGCTGACAGGTCATTAATGTAAAATTGTCACTGAATGAGGAGAGAGGCTAGGAGTATGTCTTTACTTGAGGAATATTAAAGCATGAAATGCTTTGCCATAGGGAATGGTTGAGTCAGAGACCATCGCATCTTTTAAGGAAAATTGGGTAAATACAAGCAGAAGAAGATACAGGGCTCCGGGGAGAAAGCAAAGCAGTGGGATTAGTTTTGAATTGCTCTGATATGATGGGCCGAATGGTTCTGTATATTTTGAATTCACTTCCATATTCTGGGATCAGCCTTATTTCTGTAATCCCGATTATATCAACATTTTCTTGTGCTACATATGTGTCTAATTGCAGCATTTTATTCCCAATGCTTCAGGTCAAAGCACTTAATTTACTTTTATCTTTTATACTTTTTTGGGTTCTTATTTTTGATTACTTTGCCTAAATTTATTTTCTCCTTCACCTTGACCTCCTTCTAGTTCTGCTTATCCATGGTTAAAAGTTTAATTTTGCCCCCTCCCTTCTCTATTAAAGTAACCTTCATTCCTTCAACAATATCCGTACTGGTCTTGTTCCTTTCCTCGTCAGATGCAACCTGTTAATTATGCACAGAGCTCCCGATGTGAATTGGGCCCACTGAGGCCACTGACTGAGTGGAATGGATAATAGAAGGCAACTGGGTTCTTAAAGGCTACAGCTGCTGATTAAAGCGGGCCACGTGACTCGTTGCTGTCCATAACATGGCTGGAGCAAGGCGCAGACCTGCTCCATTTTCTGACGCTTCTTTGGACATCCCTGGCAACACGTGGCTCTTCTGTCTCTGCTGGTGTCTTGAAGAAGAAGCTTCAGGCCTGAGTGGTAGCCATGAAGCCAATGCCTTAAAAGGACTCTGTCACCAACTCCACCTGTAGCAAGCACCATAACAGGTGTATTCATCTAGGCAGAGGTGGGGGGCAGCTGCTTTAGGCTGGCATCATGAGCTGGGTTCACCAGGTGAAGCACAGAACTCAAGTGGTGGTAGGGGCGGAAGAGAAGCAAGGACCTTCTGGCCAGAGACCCAGCTCTCAACAATCTTCCACTGCAGAGCCCCGAGGTCCCAACATCACAGGGCCTGATTTTAAGAGTAGCATGCTACCTGAGCAGCAGCATTTTGCAGTCAGTAGCGAGTGTGTCAAGCACCCTCCAAAGGTTTCAACAACAACAACTTGCATTTATATAGCACCTTTAAAAGTAGTAAAATGTCGCAAGTCGCTTCACAGGAGCGTTATTCAGATTAAATCGGGCAAAAGAAATATTAGGTCAGGTGACCGAAAGCTTGGTCAAAGAGGTTTTAAGGAGCGTCTTAAAAGAGGAGAGGAAGGTAGAGAGGCAGAGAGGTTTAGGGAGGGGATTCCAGCGTTTAGGGCCTAGAGAGCTGAAAGCACAGCCACCAATGGAAGGGAAAAGAAAATTGGGGATGCACAAAAGGGCAGAATTGGAGCAATGCAGAGTTCTCGAAGGATTGTAGGGCTGGAGTAGGTTACAGAGATAAGGAGGTGCAAGGACATGGAGGGATTGGAACACAAAGATGAGAATTTTAAATTTCTCTAAGTTTCATGGCTAGTGTGGAAATGTGCAATTGGGCATGAGCACTGAACTGGAGTCCACCAGGGAGTGCATGTCAACGCAAGGGAACTACCGGTGACAGCGGTCCTTTGCACACTGGGAGTATCTCATGAATGCTCACACTGCTGCTATGGAGACCTGGGACTCTAAGCTCAAAGATGTTTTCCTCTTCTGCTTTAACGTGCTGGGGATTGGATGGAGATAGACAATACACAAGGGCTTCAATGCCCTGATTGCTGCTCAGCACTCTACTCCCATGCAGTTCCCTGGACAGGCCGAGGGAGCACCAGCAGCAAGAGAACGGCAGCAGTAGGCATTGATAAGGCTGCTGTCTCTCGGGGGCAGTGGAACAGCAGGGCCCTCCAGCCATCCTACTCAAATAACAGTGGATGTGTCAGAAAGTGAGCAGGATCAGGCAGCCCCTGCACTGTGGAGGTGGCACAAGCAGGTGCAAGGCCATCTCATGACCCAGCTCAAGGGTCACCTGAACCCCAGGAAGAGGTCAAGGGAGAGATGTCCTTCTGTTGGTAGTTCCTTGTCTCTGAAGTGGAATGCTCCCACGCACAAACCAACGCTCTGCATTTTACCAGGGCAGTCATTGTTTCATACATGTCTGTGTTTGTAGCTGAAAATCAGCAGGGCAATTTAAGCTTCTTGTACTTGTCAGGAGACACCCCCCTAAGTCACCATGACTCCGTTCTTCTGTGCAAGCACAGCTGCCTCATTTGGGGAAGCCAAGTAACAGCAGGATCAGGTTTCACAGTTAAGTAGTCCATGATAGCCTGCTGGCTCTCGCTGTCTAGATTCACACATGAACGAATAGTCACTTGAGCAAGATGCTGGGGGCGTGCAGGTGTCTACGAGACTGTGTACCACCAATGGTCAGCACCTCGAGAAGACTTTCCATGTGAAAATGGGGCTAAACGCTATTGAGAAGATCTCACCGCTGACCATCATCTTGAATGTGGTTGCTATTAGCAACAGTGTAAGCCACTTCAAGTTCTTCCCACAGTTGTTTACCCCCCCACTTGTATGACAACGTTTCTAATGCTAATTCAATCCCCAACTCAACAGAACACACTCAGAACCAAAACAATATTCGAAAGTAAGAAGAAGAGGAAGAAATCTCATAAATCAGGCAGTTTAATAGGAAAATAACAGTGACATATTACTGTGGCCAGAATAAGCTCTTAAAGTAAGTGGCTAGCAATGCTCTACCAGAATAAAGATTTGTGGAGATTTGCACTAAAACACTTTACTGAACCATAACATATTTGTCAGCTTTGATGTTTCATCCACTTCCAGAGAAGAATAGAAATAGTGGAGAGGAAAACCAATCCAAGTGGGACCATTTTAGAGACAAAGTTTTAGAAAATAAAATAATATAGCCAGATCTAAAAGGGCACGTAATCAAATTATTTGCCCTTTAAAGGAACATGGGCCGAGAGGTTAGCTGCCGTTATTAGCGGAGAAAGACTTAGCACATTCGTAAGACATTCCTCTGTCCAGTATTTTAACATGAGCAGTAACCTGTTTAAGATCAGTGGGCTAATGCCCGTGTTCAAATGGTAGATGGAGGAATGTTGTGTGTGAAGTGCTCATGCAGAAGTATGGCCAACAGCAGTTTCTGGGCTAATATTGTCTTGTGGCGCAGTTAATGACGTGCATTAACACTCTGATGATGTTATCACGTAGCATTGATGTCACCAAGCACGAGTGCGAGAGTATTTTGCATTTCTCCCCCCATCCCCCGGGCCAATTTTCTCCCCCCTTTCCTGAAGGCACCGACTCAATATAGGGTATAGTCATTCTTTAAGCGAGTGTCATGTAAAAGCAAAAATGACTATTAAAGTAATTGGCACTAATGCCACTGGGGGACATTGAGCCAGCTGGAGGGCAGATTATGTGCACATGTATTTATCTAATAAATCTTCACCTCCCAACTAAGGCACTTTAGAATCATTCAGACAGGCAGAATTCAGCTTTTGCAATTTCAATATCCACATTTGTAGAAATATAGATGCACAATTTGTGTGGGGTGGGGCGGTGGCGAAAATGGGATCCGTTAAGTAGCACCACTAGATTACCAAGGAGCTGAATGCAGCACTAGACTCTAGAAATTAAATACCTAGCCGCAACTGGAGAGTGTCGCTGTCACCTAAGCTGACAGTCAGCAGAATCCATGCCAGTAACTGGGCTGTCAGAAAGTCGAGGGAGTCAAATGTGTGTCAGCCACTCGGTCACAGAAAGAATTGGATGTGTAAATACTGATAGAGTGGAGGACCACTAAACCACTACAAACATTAAACAAGCACCACAACACTGCGATGCACAAATATCCAAATGCCCAAACCACAAAACTTTCCTCGGTACAAGTGGGAGGTGCAGCGGAGACCAGAGTGGGTCTGAATTGTACTGAATGCAGAATTTTTTCGCCCTGAATAAATCTGGTTTAACCTCATTAGGATTCTCCTTTCAGCTTCAGTCACAGGCCGAATGACGATGCCATTTTAAACTAAACAATTCATTTGTCTTTCTGTTGATGAGGTGCTGGCAGCAATGCTTTCTATTCACTTTAAAGCTGCCATGTCATCCATTTCTTATTTGCAAGGAAACAAAAAAAATAAATCTATAGGCAAGTTTAATTGAACTGTTTTCTCACCTTTTCTTTTCTAATCCGCAGTGATGTAGGCATGATGTTTTAGGAACATAGGAATTGCTAGACGATAAAAGGCCAAGGTCCATCTGGTTCACCTTCTACCATCCTGGTAGTTGCAAGATAGTTGGAGCTGTTGACTAATCACAGCAATCAATCTCTATCAATTTGTCTACAACAGACCCAGACATGAGGTGAGGAAAACCCCAGTGGTGGAAAACTATGGGGACCATAGGTCCAAAGTCACCTGTTCTTCCCAAAGAGTTTTACCATCCTTGTTCCTTTGATATCTGAGGAGAAGTCAGAGGAGTTATTCCGAGGCAAGAACATGCTGTATACAAGAGTCTTTTCTGGCTCAGGCACTGCTCTTCAGCTCTCACACTACCTGGCACTCGATATATAATTTACAAGTACAGGTAATTTCTCAGCCTGTACACCAGATGGCACTGTTCAAGGAATCCCAATGTAAGATAGCTGTCAGCTTCTCGTTGACCCTTTCTAACTACTAGATGGGCCATGACTGAAAATGTTGAGTATTGTTGTGTTGCTTCATTTAAAAATACAGAATTCAGTTCTATTGTGGCATTCAACTACTAGACTATATGAAGGCCCTGAATGGTTATGCTTTACCAATTCACCTTGCTAAATCCTTTCTTTTTTCTTTTTTAATTAACTATTCTTCAAAAGTTCAGCATGACTGGGTCAAAATCCCTTTCTCTACCATGGAGCTCTAATCTCCATTGTAGTATCTTGTAAGCTCTCAGATCAAAGAAATCAACACATAAACTTTTCATGATTTGTTGTTTACTTGAAATAAAAAAAGACTTAAGCCTTCAGAAGCTACGCTAAGGCTTCACAGTGCACTTGGGGAACTGTTCAAGTCTGGTTACTATGCCACAATAAACATAGATGCAGTGAGGAGGATGTTCAGAAGAGCAGCAGGACTGCTCCCAATTGTACTCTTTTGATTGGTGCACACTAAAACAAATAAACTTTAACTAATAAACCATTAAATGAAACTTAACAAATTCAATTAAAATTGTACTTCCGGGGTGATGATGCACTCGTCCCTGTGGTGCCCACTGGTCGCGGAAGGCCTCGAGCGTGCCGGCGGACACCGCGTGCTCCATCTCCAGGGCCACCCAGGCGCGAACGTGGCCTGCGGAAGAGAGGCAGGCAGTCGGGCCGAACGACCCCCTCGACCGCCCGCTGCCTGGACCAGTTGATGGCTATTTTGGCCAGGCCCAGGAGCAGTCCTACGAGGAGGTCCTCCGATCTGCCCGCTCCCCTCCGCACCGGGTGACCAAAGATCAGGAGCGCGGGACTGAAGTGCAGCCAAAAATCGAGACGCAGCCCCTTCAAATAATGGAAGAGGGGCTGCAACCTCTCACACTCCAGAAATACATGGAGAACAGACTCCTCCAGGCCGCAGAAAAGGCAGGCGGCCTGGGAGTCTGTGAACCTGCTTAAAACTTTATTGTGCTCCCAAGTGTAAAGGGAATGAGTCGTAAGGAAAAATTCCAAAAGAGTAAATTCTACAGTCTAGAGAGAATGAAGCCCCAGGTACGATTCCCAATCTGTGCTGACCTATCTGATCTCCGCCTTGGCAGCACTAGGAGCGCTATACTTGGCTGTGGAGGTAAGAAGTTGCTGTTGATTGTTAAGAATTAGGCGCTCCCCTTAAGAGTCAGGGGTTGGTGAAGGAAACGTGTCAACTGCACATGTAGAATGACCTCTGAAAGATAATTTGGAAAATGGCCATGTGTGTTATAAATTGTTTTTAAACCTTTTGCTGTTTCAACAAAAGCTTAAATTTGTTCAAACAGATTTCAGATGTTATTTGTGAATGTTAATCAAGTTCCTGTTTGAAGAAGAAACTGTCATTAAGGCTTTAAAGGTGTTGTATTCTGTTAGTCATCAAATAGTTTCTTTTGTTGTGTTGACAGGATAATATTGCTTGTGTGTCAAATGTGTTTTTTTCCTTCAGAAATTCATTTCTTTCAAAGAGAAGCCTTAGTTTGAACTTTTAACCTATCCTGTCCTAATATCTCCTTGTGTGGCTCGATGTCAAATTTTGCCTGATAATGCTCCTGTGAAGTGCCTTGGCACCCTTGTGTTAAAGGCGCTATATAAATGCAAGTTGTTGTTTAGACAAAAGAGCATCTCCAACAGTGGAGTTGAGGTGCTAGCCCCAAGTAGGCCTCAATCCAGGGCCTTCATACTTTGAAATACAGGGCTGGATTTTCCAAGCCCCGAGGAGGCGGGCATGGAGGCGGGACAGCCGGTAAAATCGGAGAAAGTGGGGGCGGATGGCAAACCCGCCCCCATCCCGCCTCCGTGCCCATTTGCCAGGAGGCAGAAAAAAGGATTAGTGCCATTTTACCTTCACAGGTGAAGGCTTCCCAACCTCGGAGAACCCCGCCGGGTTGGAGGAGACGTGAAGGAGGTCTGCGCTGGTCGGAGGCACCTGGAAGTAAGGTGTAGAGGTGAGTGATAGGTGCAAGTGTGGAGTGGTAAGTATGTAAGGTGAGAGATAAGTTTTAAAAAGTGTGCACTTACCTTGTTTTCTTTCTACAGCCTTTAGCCGCGGTGGATCAGGAGAGCTGATATTTTCCATGTCAATTTCACATAATGGCTGTTGGATCCTCCGATCTTACAGACATGTGAAATTTACAAAGTTGAAAGGTTTGATGAGTCCTCACCACTCAGACTCATCAAACTAAAGAGAATGGCAGTGTTTGACAGCTTCGCAGAGCTGTCAAACACTGTCATTTCTTCTTTCAAGAAGTCTTGACAGATAGCACGTCTGACATTGATGTGATTGTCAGTGACTTCCTCCCTAATTGGCCTGCTGAGCCCCCAGGGCTGGCTTAACAAGCTCAATCAGGGGAAAATACCTCTGATTGGTCAGGCGAGGATGGAGGCGGGACATTGACACGACAAGCAGCAGTCCCGCCTCCAACTCACCTCCATTCACAAAATCCAGCCCACAGTGTCTGTTGTTTTGTAGGCAAATGCAGCAGCCATTTTGCACACGATAAGATCCCATAAATAGTAATGATATGGCTCCTGGTCCTCAAATAACTCGATTTTTTTAAAACTTTCACCCTTGTGTTCTAATCCTTGACCTCCATGACCTCACCCCATCCTATATATATAACCTCCTCCAGCCTTACAACCCTACGTTTCTCCAACTCTAGCCTCTGTGCATCTCCGACTTCCTTCACCCCATCATTGGTGGCCGTGCCTTCAGCTGTCTAGGCCCTAAGCTCTGGAATTCACTCCGTAAACCACTCCACCTCTCTACTCTCTCCTTGTTTAAGATGCTCATTAAAACCTACCTCTTTGGCCAAACCTTTAGTTACCTGTCCTAATGTCTCCCTCTTTGGCTCAGTGTCAATTTTGTTTTGTCTGATTACACTCCAGTGAAACCCCTTGGAACATGTTACTACGTTAAAACTACTGTATAAACGCAAGTTGCTGTTGCACTGCCTGGTGTAGATGTGAAACATACAAATGAGGAAGGCCTCAGTTTAATCCTTATTCTGTGCTGAG
This sequence comes from Squalus acanthias, assembly GCA_030390025.1. NCBI lineage: Eukaryota > Metazoa > Chordata > Chondrichthyes > Squaliformes > Squalidae > Squalus > Squalus acanthias. The sequence goes on along the minus strand of CM059448.1, from coordinate 35,672,204 downwards.
TTCGCTGAGTAGGGTTTCAGCCCCCCTGTGCTCGGGAGGTAACAAAAAAATCAGCCTTCTTGATGATTGACCATTTGCTGGAGACTGCACAACTGTGGATGTGTGGCGAGGACCGGATTGGACCATGCTGTTAAGCCCCTCCCTCCATGATTGAACAACTTGCCAACTCGCTGTCTGGGCTCACCCGTGAAGAATGGCCTCTTGGGTCAGGTACTAGAAGTCGTGAGTGCCCATGGACCTGAAGCTCCGTGCGAGTCATGCTGAGAAAGGAAGAAGTTAGCAAGGAAAATTATTATCGACAAGGACCATCCCTGGCACAATTTAGATCTAATCATACTCGCTCTTTATCCCCCCCATCATTTTGTTGTTGGTGGCCTGCCCTGTCATAGTTGGGCTTAAGAGATAAGTATTGATTGATGCCTCTTATTAATGATGTTTTATTATTCTCAACAATAACAACACTCCTGCAATTGCTTCCTTGATGTGGCAGGAAGGAGAGAGGGAGATATATATATGTAGGAACTTGGCACAATCTACTAAAGCTCCCTTTAGTTTTCCAACCACTCGAGATTGTCTTGAGTTTGGATCATTCAGACCAGAGACAAATAATGTTAATATAAAGGACAGTCCCAGTCCGTATACGTGCTGAGAGGTACTGAATTATCCGCCTCAACGTGTGCAGTTTTCTGACTGGCAGATGAATCTGACAGGAGATTGGCATCAGGCATTCATACCAACGTGAGGATATCTCCAAATAACAGAAACAGTTCTGAGTTTTCAGATCCTCCCTGCCTTCCCTACTTGTTTGTTTTGCACAAGTGTCAGTCTGGCTGAGTTGGCTTCGAGTCAGAAGGTTGTTGCATGTAATCTAGGCTGACACTCCAGTGCAGTACTGAGGAGTGCTGCATCGTCCCAGGGGAAATATCTCAGACAAGTTGTTGAACTAAGGCCTCATCTGCCTGCTCAAATAAACATTAAAGAACCTGTGGCACTTCCTGAAGAACAGGAGGTGCTCCCAGCGTGTTACTCAAGAGTCTTTTTTCAATTGACACCACCAAAAATAGATTAACTGGTGATTTATCTCGAGGCTGTTTGTAGGTACCTGCTGTGCACAAAACTTGCTCACATCACAACAGTCACAGTCATTGTATGTGAAGTTTTTGAGAAGCATGATAAGGCACTGTCTAAATGGAAGATCCTGTGAATATGCTTTAAACAAGGAGCAGATCACTCTTTGGAGCATGTGTGTAAATGGCTTTGACTCCAAACTAAGTGCTGCTCGGTTCCATTCTGGGGATCAAACGTTATTGATTTGAGGTCAATTTAGCAATTTTCTGGCGCTCAGACACAACTAGCTCCATGGTTCCAGCTGGTTCACCCCAGGCAACAGATGATGTATCAATGCTCAGCTCCCACGAGGATGTAATGTAACAAGCTAATTAGGCTAAAAAGCGGAAGCAGCATGCTATAGACAGGGCTAAGCGATCCCACAATCAACAGATCAGATCAAAGCTCTGCAGTCCTGCCACAACCAGTCGTGAATGGTGGTGGACCATGAAACAACTAACGGGAGGAGGAGGCTCCATGAATATCCCCATCCTCAATGATGGTGGAGCCCAGCGCGCGAGTGCAAAAGACAAAGCTGAAGCGTTTGCAACCATCTTCAGCCAGAAGCGCCAAGTGGATGATCCACATCGGCCTACTCCCGAGGTCCCCACCATCACAGAAGCCAGTCTTCAACCAATTCGATTCACTCCACGTGATATTAAGAAACGGCTGAGCGCACTGGATACAGCAAAGTCTATGGGCCCCGACAACATCCCGGCTGTAGTGCTGAAGACTTGTGCTTCAGAACTAGCCGCGCCTCTAGCCAAGCTGTTCCAGTACAGCTACAACACTGGCATCTATCCGACAATGAGGAAAACTGCCCAGATATATCCTGTCCACAAAAAGCAGGACAAATCCAATCCGGCCAATTACCGCCCCATCAGTCTACTCTCAATCATCAGCAAAGTGATGGAAGGTGTCGTCGACAGTGCTATCAAGTGGCACTGACTCACCAATAACCTGCTCACTGATGCCCAGTTTGGGTTCCGCCAAGACCACTTGGCTCCCGACCTCATTACAGCCTTGGTCCAAACATGGGTAAAAGAGCTGAATTCCAGAGGTGAGGTGAGAGTGACTGCTCTTGACATCAAGGCAGCATTTGACCGAGTCTGACATCAAGGAGCCCTAGTAAAACTGAAATCAATTGGAATCAGGCAGAAATCTCTCCATTGGCTGGAGTCATACCTAGCACAAAGGAAGATGGTTGTGGTTGTTGGAGGTCAATCATCACAGCCCCAGGACATCGCTGCAGGAGTTCCTCAGGGCAGTGTCCTAGGCCCAACCATCTTCAGCTGCTTCATCAATGACCTTCCCTCCAACATAAGGTCAGAAGTAGGGATGTTCGCTGATGACTGCACAGTGTTCAGCGCCATTCGCAACTCCACAGATAATGAAGCAGTCCATGCACACATACAACAAAACCTGTACGACATTCAGGCTTAGGTTGATAAGTAGCAGGTAACATTCGCGCCACACAAGTGCCAGGCAATGACTATATCCAACAAGCGAGAGTCTAACCACCGCCCCTTGACATTCAATGGCATTACCATCGCCGAATCCCCCACCATCAACATCCTGGGGGTCACCATTGACCAGAAACTTAACTGGACCAGCCACATAAATACTGTGGCAGCAAGGGCAGGTCAGAGGCTAGGTATTCTGTGGCGAGTGTCTCACCTCCTGACTCCCCAAAGCCTTTCCACCATCTACAAGGCACAAGTCAGGAGTGTGATGGAATACTTTCCACTTGTCTGGATGAGTGCAGCTGCAACAACACTCAAGAAGCTCGACACCATCCAGGACAAAGCAGCCCGCTTGATTGGCACCCCATCCACCACCTTAAACATTCACTCCCTCCACCACTGGTGTACCGTGGCTGCAGTGTGTACCATCTACAAGATGCACTGCAGCAACTTGCCAAGGCTTCTTCGGCAGCACCTCCCCCACCCACCGCTGATCGATCCTCCCCACCCACCGCTGATCGATCCTCCCCACCCACCGCTGATCGATCCTCCCCACCTACCGCTGATCGATCCTCCCCACCCACCACTGATCACTGCTCCCCACCCACCGCTGATTGATCCTCCCCACCCACCGCTGATCGATCCCCCCCACCCACCGCTGATCACTGCTCCCCACCCACCGCTGATCACTGCTCCCCACCCACCGCTGATCGATCCTCCCCACCCACCGCTGATCGATCCCCCCCACCCACCGCTGATCGATCCTCCCCACCCACCGCTGATCACTGCTCCCCACCCACCGCTGATCGATCCTCCCCACCCACCGCTGATCGATCCCCCCCACCCACCGCTGATCACTGCTCCCCACCCACCGCTGATCGATCCTCCCCACCCACCGCTGATCGATCCCCCCCACCCACCGCTGATCGATCCTCCCCACCCACCGCTGATCGATCTCCCCCACCCACCGCTGATCGATCCTCCCCACCCACCGCTGATCACTGCTCCCCACCCACCGCTGATCGATCCTCCCCACCCACCGCTGATCACTGCTCCCCACCCACCACTGATCGATCCTCCCCACCCACCGCTGATCGATCCTCCCCACCCACCGCTGATCGATCCTCCCCACCCACCGCTGATCGATCCTCCCCACCCACCGCTGATCGATCCTCCCCACCCACCGCTGATCGATCCTCCCCACCCACCGCTGATCGATCCTCCCCACCCACCGCTGATCGATCCCCCCCACCCACCGCTGATCACTGCTCCCCACCCACCACTGATCACTGCTCCCCACCCACCGCTGATCACTGCTCCCCACCCACCACTGATCACTGCTCCCCAACCACCGCTGATCGATCCTCCCCACCCACCGCTGATCGATCCTCCCCACCCACCACTGATCACTGCTCCCCACCCACCGCTGATCACTGCTCCCCACCCACCGCTGATCACTGCTCCCCACCCACCACTGATCACTGCTCCCCACCCACCGCTGATCGATCCTCCCCACCCACCGCTGATCGATCCCCCCCACCCACCGCTGATCACTGCTCCCCACCCACCGCTGATCGATCCTCCCCACCCACCGCTGATCACTGCTCCCCACCCACCGCTGATCGATCCTCCCCACCCACCGCTGATCGATCCTCCCCACCCACCGCTGATCACTGCTCCCCACCCACCGCTGATCGATCCTCCCACCCACCGCTGATCGATCCTCCCCACCCACCGCTGATCTCCCCACCCACCGCTGATCACTGCTCCCCACCCACCGCTGATCGATCCTCCCCACCCACCGCTGATCGATCCTCCCCACTCACCGCTGACCGCTCCTCCACCGCTGACCGCTCCTCTCCGCTTGTCCCCTGTAAATTGTGGTTGGGGAAGCAGAGCCAGAATCCGCACCAGATTCTCCTTCTTTCCACCCGTGTTACTGCTTCCCAGGGCTTCCATGAGGATGCTGGCGGAAGGCCCTGGGAAGCAGCGACAGTAGCTCTGAGGTGCACCCAGTGGAGGGAGAGGGCCTTGAAGCTGCCTCCTCTCCCTGCATTCTGTCCCCAACTCCTACCTGTTGAAGGCCCTGGTCTCGGCCGAGGCCTACAGTGGGACATCTATTCCAATCTTCAGAGTGATTCATCCCTTTAACGCCACTCCAGGATTTTCTGCACCCTTGCTCTGGTGGGCTCTTACTTGATGGCAGGAATGCAACCAGGAACCCAACATGCATACATGACGAACCCCAACTGTGGAAAATGGCTCAGGGGTGGGGCAGATACGAAGGAGCGGGCGGGAACTTTACACTGTCAGAGCTCCACCCTGACGAGGAGAATGCCCTTTGCCCCCAGGTCTCCAGTCCTCATTGATACTCCCACTTGAACTTTCTCTGGAGAGTCAGCTTCCTCAATATCTGTCTAATGGATTGTGGATTGGAGGAGGTTCCCCCTCCTTCTGGACTGCGAGGAATTGTACGAATCATTTTTCCCAATGTTCTACTTTTAATGCTGATAGGGTGAACGCTCCCCCTTACCACCCTACTCAGACCTTCATTCCATGTGTTACTCGCTTTGTGTGAAGAAGCGCTTGCTGATATCCGCCCTAAATTTCAGGGGTTTGAACCTCCGTCCCTTGTCCTACTGTCATGGTTCACTTTCTGTCCTATTTACTATCTTCTACACCTTTATAAGGTCACCCGTTCGTTGCCTCCTTTAAAGGCTGAACAGCTCAAATTTTCCAGTCCTCTGACACTAGCGGGCTGATGTTAACTTGCGATGGTGGAAAGCAAAATCGGCCGAACCACTACTGCCCCTTAACCACCACCGCCGAACATTAAAACCTACTCCTGGGGAACAGTCTTGTGGATCTTCTCTGCAGCATCACCAGGACTTGCATGTCTCTCATGTGTCATGGTGACCAAGAACTTGGCACAGTACTGAAGGTGTGTTCTGAACCCGATGAGTTTGACAAACCCTGTCAGTTTGCAATAAGGAGTTTACCTGGTACTTTAGCCCTGATTTTATGAGAGACTGAAATGGGAAGCAAATCACATGAGCACACAATCCACTGTTGCATGTGTGCTAGGCCCTGTCAGCTGCAATATTTTCCTCAGAAATATGTAAATGTATAATGTGTGTGTGTATATATATGATAATATAGCACAGGTTTTCAGAATCACACAGGCTGACTGCATGTTGGGTATTTGGAAAAAGAATGAAAGACTTGTATTTCTATGGCGCCTTTCACGACCACCAGACGTCCCGAAACACTTTACAGCCAATTAAGGACTTTTTGAAGTGGAGTCACTGTTGTAATGTGGGAAACACGGCAGCCAATTTGCGCACAGCAAGCTCCCACAAACAGCAATGTGATGATGACCAGATCATTTTTTTTTGGTGATGTTGGTTGAGGGATAATCATTTAGAGATCGCATGGATGAACTACAACAATTGTACATCCCGGTCTGGCGTAAAAATAAAAAAGGGAAGGTGGCTCAACCATGGCTAACAAGGGAAATCAGGGATAGTATTAAAACCAAGGAAGTTGCATACAAATTGGCCAGAAGTAGCAGCAAACCCGGGGACTGGGAGAACTTCAAAACTCAGCAGAGGAGGACGAAGGGTTTGATTAGGGCAGGGAAAATAAAATATGAAAGGAAGCTTGCAGAGAACATTAAAATGGACTGCAAAAGCTTCTATAAATATGTAAAAAGAAAGAGGTTAGTAAAAACAAACGTAGGTCCCCTGCAGTCGGAAACAGGGGAAGTCGTAATGGGGAACAAGGAAATGGCAGATCAATTGAACAAGTACTTTGGTTCGGTGTTTACTGTGGAGGACACACACAACCTGCCAGAAATAAAAGGGGTCAGAGGATCTGGTAAGAGGGAGGAGCTGAGGGAAATCCTTATTAGACGGGAAAAGGTATTGGGAAAATTGATGGGACTGAAGGCTGAAAAATCCCCGGGGCCTGATGGTCTGCATCCCAGAGTACTTAAGGAGGTGGCCTTGGAAATAGTGGATGCATTGACGATCATTTTCCAACATTCCTTAGACTCTGGATCAGTTCCGATGGAGTGGAGGGTGGCCAATGTAACCCCTCTTTTTAAAAAAGGAGGGAGGGAGAAAGCAGGGAATTATAGACCGGTCAGCCTGACATCGGTCGTGGGTAAAATGATGGAAGCAATTATTAAAGATGTCATAACAGACCATTTGGAAAGTGGCGACATGATAGGTCCAAGTCAGCATGGATTTGTGAAAGGGAAATCATGCTTGACAAATCTTCTGGAATTTTTTGAGGATGTTTCCAATAGGGTGGACAGGGGGGAACCAGTAGATGTGGTGTATTTGGACTTTCAGAAGACCTTCGACAAGGTCCCACACAAGAGATTGGTGAGCAAAGTTAAAGCACATGGGATTGGGGGTAATGTGTTGACATGGATTCAGAACTGGTTGGCACACAGGAAACAAAGAGTAGGAGTAAATGGGTACTTTTCAGAATGGCAGGCAGTGACCAGCGGGGTACCGCAGGGTTCGGTGCTGGGACCCCAGCTGTTTACATTATATATTAATGATTTGGACGAAGGGATTAAATGTAATATCTCCAAATTTGCGAATGACACTAAATTGGGAGGCAGTGTGAACAATGAGGAGGATGCTAGGAGGCTACAGAGTGACTTGGACAGGTTGGGTGAATGGGCAAATGTATGGCAGATGAAGTACAATGTGGATAAATGTGAGGTTATCCACTTTGGTGGTAAAAATAGAGAGGCGGACTATTACCTGAATGGTGGCAGATTAGGGAAAGGGGAGGTGCAACGAGACCTGGGCGTCATGGTACATCAGTCACTGAAGGTGGGAATGCAAGTGCAGCAGGCAGTCAAGAAAGCAAACGGAATGATGGCCTTCATAGTAAGGGGATTTGAGTACAGGAGTAGGGAGGTGATGCTGCAGTTGTACAGGGCCTTGGTGAGGCCACACCTGGAGTATTGTGCGCAGTTTTGGTCTCCTAACTTAAGGAAGGACATTCTTGCTATTGAGGGAGTGCAGCGAAGGTTCACTAGATTGATTCCTGGGATGGCCGGTCTGACATATCAAGAAAGATTGGGTCAACTGAACTTGTATCCTCTGGAGTTCAGAAGAATGAGGGGGGATCTTATAGAGACATTTAAAATCCTGACTGGTTTAGACAAATTAGATGCGGGCAGAATGTTCCCAATGTTAGGGAAAACTAGAACCAGGGGTCACAGTCTAAGGATTAAGGGGAAGCCATTTAAGACTGAGCTGAGGAGGAACTTCTTCACCCAGAGAGTGGTGAATCTATGGAATTCTCTTCCACAGAAGGTTGTTGAGGCCAGTTCGCTAAATATATTCAAAAGGGAGTTAGATATAACACTCACAACTAGGGGGATCAAGGGGTATGGCGAGAAAGCAGGAATGGGGTACTGAGGTAGCATGTTCAGCCATGAACGCATTGAATGGCGGTGCATGCTCGAAGGACCGAATGGTCTACTCCTGTACCTATTTTCTATGTTTCTATGTTTCTATAAATATTGGCCAGGACACCGGGGAGAACTCCCCTGCTCTTCTTCAAAATAGTCTCATGGGATCTTTAACGTCCACCCGAGAGAGCAGACGGGGCCTCGGTTTAACATCTCATCCGAAAGAAGGCACCTCCGACACACTGCACTGGGAGTGTCAGCCTAGATTTTTGTGCTCAAGTCCCTGGAGTGGGACTTGAACCCACAACCTCCTGAGAAAAGAGAAAAACTTGTGTCACAGACCTTTCATATATTAAAGCAACCTAATAAAAACGGGCTCACTTTCTCTCGTAGAGCTTTAGTTGGAGCTGTTTTTTTTAAATGCCATGTCAGAGATTTCTGCATTCCGCAGTGACGCAGTATTACATACACCTTGCCTGGATCAATAAAAAATCAAATCAGAAGCAAATGATCAAAGACATCACAAAGCACGTCAAGCAACTGCCAAATGATTGTAGCTTCAGATGGTTGTGTTCAGCTGCGAGTATTGAAAATAAAGCACACACTCTCACCAAGCCTGCAGGCGTTATATAAAAGAAAGGTTTTTTTTAAGAAAGTTAAAGAAAATGTAAGTTAGTTCTTGAATGAGCTGGCGAGTGCATTGAGATATCACATCAGTTTAGGTTTACACTTTCTGCTGCAGAGGCTCCTTTGATCATTCTTGGACCGGATCCAGTTGGACAATGTGCCTCTGGCATTAGTAAGAAGCCATCCTGCTTCAGTGCAGAAATCTACAAGTGGCTTGAAAACACCAGAAAAATAGGACTTGCTTAAACGGATTCTAATACACAATAAATTATAATTAGCCATGCAAATTAAATTATACTATTTAAACCATTCCCCAGGCTGTAATTATTTTAGTGCTTTACAATACTGGCTGCAACGATCTGCTTTTAAATTCTAATGTGTTTATCTTTCTATTTATAAACAAGGTTTTCTAAAGCTACAAAGGGTCTCAGTGGGGGAAGGGAACATGCAGATACAGCACAATCCTATTAATTATGTGATGTCTGTATGCAAATTGCGTGCCTCATATGATTCAGACTGGTATTCAAGGGATTGGAAATCTGGGCAGTTTCTGAATGCTGCTTGATGCAGGTTATTATCATTGTGCCTTCAATGTCCCAAATATTGTTACGGTTGCTTTAAGAATGTTTGAAAACGTCTCCCCCCACCCCCCCCACCCCCCAGCTTAGTATGTGCAGCTATTAAAGGGAATGTGGAAATAAGAGTCCTTAAGCATGGAAAAAGGATACAAACCACCAAACTAAATAACCTTTCTGTCAGTGTATCGGCTGATCCGAAGAAGATGACAGATGTGAAGCAGCTTATTGTGCTGAAGAGCTCTGCTGAAGTGCATTACAATCTGGCGTCACCAACCGCTGTAAATGTTTTATTTCTGATTTTATACCCATTTCATAGCTCCTCGCCAGCATGGGCCAGCCATGGAGGTAGACACAATGACACCAAGTAGCACTTGAGAAAACTGGCAAGCAACATCATAATGGCTTACTTTCATCCTCAAAAGGTTCTTTTATTTCTGGTCAGTCAAATGTCTGAGATGCACTGAAACCTACCACTTATGTTTAAAAGTCGCCAAACCAAATCACTGAGAAAGCCACACCGATAGAGTTTCTGTTTATCCAGTATGGAGTGCAATGCTCTCTCTGTGTAAGGACGCATCCTACTTAACTAAATTCAGAAAGGTCAGGCACAGGTTGGCAAGAGGCAAGACTCAGGGGTCCCCAAGTGTGGGCAGGAATACTTCTAGAATTTAACCAATTAACACCCTACAGCTTAGAGTCATAGAGTCATTACGGCACAGAAAGAGGCCATTCGGCCCTTCGAGTCCGTGCCGGCTCTCTGTAGAGCAATCCAGTCAGTCCCATTCCCCCGCTCTATCCCCGTAGCCCTGCAAGTTTATTTTCCTCAAGTGCCTATCCAATTTCCTTTTGAAATCATTGCTTCCACCACCCTTGTCGGCAGCGAGTTCCAGGTCCTCACCACTCGCTGCGTAAAAAAGTTTTTCCTCACGTCCCCCCTGTATCTCTTACCCAAAACCTTAAATCTGTGTTCCCTAGTCCTTGTACCATCAGCTAATGGGAACAGCCTTTCTCTGTCTACCTTATCCAAACCTGTCATAATCTTGTACACCTCTATCAAATCTCCCCTCAACCTCCTTTGCTCCAAAGAGAACAACCCCAGCTTCTCCAACCTCACCTTGTAGCTAAAATTTCTCATCCCTGGAACCATTCTGGTAAATCTCCTCTGCACCCTCTCAAGGACCTTCACATCCTTCCTAAAGTGTGGTGACCAGAACTGGATGCAATACTCTAGTTGTGGCCTAACCAGAGATTTATAAAGCTTATCAACAAAGGCCACTAGAAAGCTTCCCACTGCTTGTTCAGCCAGGACTACTGTATCCATTAGGGCACCAGCCTGCAGCTTTAGCCAGAGCCTAATGGGAAGAATCCCAGCTCTATGAGGTCACCTCTCAGTCGCTTCCTTTCAAGACTAAAGAGACCAACAAGTTTCTTCATGTTTCCCCCAATTACTAAAATCCTCTGAGACTGAGAATAAATCTTGTGGCTTGTCCCTGTCCCACCTCCAAGGCTTGAATGTCTCCCTTGTTTCTCAGTGACCAAACACGACAGTACTGAAGATGCATTCTGACCAGAGCATTGTATTGATTCAGCAAGGCGTCTTCTGCCTTGTTCTCCACTCATTTGGCTATTTAGTCCAGTATTCAATTTGCCTTGTTGATTGCATCTCCATAGTGACTGAACATGTTAGGTACCCAGGGGTAAGATTTCATATAAGCTCAGCAAAGTCATCACCCTCTGGAGAGAAGGGAACCTGGTACCTACTGAGATAGACCAGGGCACCATTCAATATTTGGGGGATATTTTTTTAAACAAAAATTGAGGAACCAAGGTCAAAAGCCAAAGTACATAATCCTGCTGTAGATAATGAAGGTTCACTTAGAATGCGTGTACGACTTTGCTAGAAATGCCAAACAGAGGAATACTTACACATTTACAATGTTGTTACACACAGCAGCTGGAGGAAGTCTCCTCTCCCCTCAACATTGACCAACACCCACCCCCATCCTGCTGCCTGGACCTCATTCAACTTGAGTCTTAGCATTATTCGTTGGTCCCACATGTTTTCTTTCTATATTGGGATTGTTCCCCTTAGAGCAGAGAAGGTTAAGGGGAGCTTTAATAGAGGTGTTCAAAATTATGAAGGGTTTTGATAGAGTTAGGGTTAGTAGGAGGGTCGGTAACCGAAGGGTACAGATTTAAGGTGATTGGCAAAAGAATCTGAGGGGGGGGGGATGAGGAGAATTTATTTTACACAGTGAGTTGTTATGATCTGGAATGCACTGCCTGAAAGAGTGGTGGAAGCAGATTCAATAGTAACTTATAAAAGGGAATTGGAAATATACTTGAAAAGGAAAAATTTGCAGGGCTATGGGGAAAGAGCAGGGGAGTGGGATTGGATAGCCTCCTTCTGTGCTGTATGATTCTACGTACACTTATCTGCATTGTTTCATCTACCATTGGTCCGCCTATATATTCACTTTAATTTCTTTTGTATGTCCTTGCCAACCTCTTCAGATTAAATTGCTTTCCTTCAAACCCTCCCCCGCTGATCCACCCCTCCCCCTCCCCCACCACCCTATGCCCCTCCCCCCTCACACCACAGGTTGTATTGTCTGCAAATTGGGAATTTTAAGTTATTCACAAATATACAAAATTTAACATTGATTTTAAACCTTATATTAACTACATGCTACAAATAAACAAAAATCAATACCAGGCATGATTTGCATTCCTTGCACTGCTGCAAGTTTTGAAGCCAATTCTTTATTCGATACACCAGTTGTTTGGGACAATTAGACACGTAGGGGAAAGACAATAGAGACAGATGGTATGCGGCATCTTAGCAGTGAATCATCCAGCCCATCGTGCCTGTGCTTGCTCTTTGAAAGAGCTATCCAATTATTCCCACTCCCCTGCTTTTTCCCCATAGCCCGCAAATTTTTCCTTTTCAAGTATATTTCCAATTCCCTTTTATAAGTTACTATTGAATCTGCTTCCACTACCGTTTCAGGCTGTGCCTTCCAGATCACAACAACTCGCTGTGTAAAATAAATTCTCCTCACCGCCCCTCTGATTCTTTTGCCAATCACCTTAAATCTGTGCCCTCTGGTTACTGACCCTCCTACCAACGGAAACAGTTTATCCCTATTTTACTCTTTCAAAACTATCTGGTTCAAAGGGTGGATGCAGCAAGTGCAATACCGGCCCTCTTGTCATTTAGAGAGCCGTTCACATTCACCACTCAGAAACAGTGGAGCTGCGAGTACTTTATGGGCAGAATCGTGAGTTGGATAGAGGTTCATAGATGATGAGAAGTGAGAAGCTATGAATGACAATGATCTTTTAACTCACTAATGCTGCAGGTGTAATGAACTAATTTGTAATAATTTAGTCATTATTGTATTGAATTAATTAATTCATTAAATACAATACACATTCTGGTGCACTACCAGTGTAAATATATACAGAAGACAATGCTATTTACAGTGAACGTGTATGAGACAAATAAGTATCAGAGCAGCTGATCCAACTCCATCACCAGAGCTGCCTGGCCCACCTTTAGAAACCATCTCCTTCATCAGCAAAATGGCTTGTCCTGATCTCAAGAACATAAGAACAAGAGAAATAGGAGCAGGAGTAGGCCATTCGGCCCCTTGAGCCTGCTCCGCCATTAAGTAAGAGGCTTATCTTCTACCTCAACTCCACCTTCCCGCACTATCCCCACATCCCTTGATTCCCTTAATATTCAAAAATCCATCGATCTCTGTCATGAATATACTCAACGACTGAGCCTCCACAGCCCTCTGGGGAAGAGAATTCCAAAGATTCACCACCCTCTGAGTGAAGAAATTTTCCTCATCTCAGTCCTAAATGGCCGACCCCTTATTCTGTGATTGTGACTAAGCTGCGTGCATGTGCGGGCAAGCAGCAATCTTGAAGGTGTCGCTCACAAGCTCTGAAATACCGTGCGTGCGCGGCCATGCAAAAAATTTAAAGGTACAGCACATTGAAAAAACTGGCTGTGCACAACGAAATTTTAGAGGGAACATTGACTGTGACCCCTGGTTCTAGACTCCCCAGCCAGGGGAAACAACCTCCCAGCATCTACCCTGTCAAGCTTCTTAAGAATTTTATATGTTTCAATGAGATCACCTCTCATTCTCCTAAACTCTAGAGAATATAGCCCTAGTCGACTCAATCTCCCCTCATAGGACAATCTCCCCATCCGAGGAATCAGTCTAGCAAACCTTTGTTGCACTCCCTCTAAGGCAAGTATATTTTTCCTTAGGTAAGGAGACAGAACCGTACACAGTACTTCAGGTGTAGTCTCACCAGGGCCCTATATAATTGTAGTAAGACTTCTTTACTCTTATACTCCAAACCTTTATTAATAAAGGATAACATACCATTTGCTTTGCGAATTGCTTGCTGTACCTGCATGTTAACTTTCTGTGATTTGTGTACAAGGATACTCAGGTGTATATACAGCCTCTATCAGCTTCCAACGCACAACATGAAGTTGTAGATATAAAGCAGAGTCAGTGATGCGCACCAAGATCAGGAGGAATTGTTCATTTTTAACTGCTGTTTGCTGCGGGAGCTGACCTTGAGCCACACACCATACCGAGCCTAGAAAAGTTACTCCCACACCTGTATGTGAATTGAATACACAATAGGAAACAATATTCACAAATAGAGGAGCTCTCCATAATTCATTGATGAGTTGCGAGGTGCAGAATAATATGGCTGTGCTACTGCTTCCACTGAGCAGCTTCAATTTATTACAAACAAACAAAGACTTACATTTAGATAGCGCCTATCACGACCTCAGGATGCCCCAAAGCGCTTTACAGCCAGTGAAGTACTTTTGAGGTGTTGTCACTGTTGTAATGTGGGAAACACAGCAGCCAATTTGCGCACAGCAAGCTCCCACAAACAGCAATGTGATAATGACCAGATAATCTGTTTTTTGTTATGTTGATTGAGGGATAAATATTGGTCAGGGCACCGGAGATAACTCCCCTGCTCTTCTTCGAAATAGTGCCGTGGGATCTTTTACATTCACCGGAGAGAGCAGTTTAATGTCTCATCTAAAATACGGCTCCTCCGACAGTACAACACTCCCTCAGTACTGCACTAGACTGTCAGCCCAGATTTTTTGTGTTCAAGTCTCTGGAGAGGGACTTGAACCCACAACCTTCTGACTCAGAGGTAGGAGTGCTACCCACTGAGCCATGGATGACAAAGTCTTTACTTTTATTTTGCTTTTGAAATTCCTTCTTATATCTCCTCTATTCCCTCTCTCTTCCTCCCTCCTCTCCATATCTATGCTTCATTAAAAGGCAAACATGACCCAGTCCCAGCGGATCTCATTGGATATTGTCCAGCATGTATCTTGTTTGCCTGATTGGAAGGCATGCCTGAGTGACAGGGTCCCAGATGTGCTTTATGTTCAAACACTTCTATTTTAATGAATTTTGTCCTATTTCTTCCTTTGGGATCAGATGAAATATAATTTTTATCAGAGTCCTTAATGGTAATATGGTATCATAGAATGGTTACAGTACAGAAGGAGGCCTTTCGGCCCGTCAAGCCCATGCTGGCTCTCTGCAAGAGCACTTCAGCTAGTTCCACTCCCCCGCTCTGTCTATGTACTCTTGAAGTCTATCACTCTCCTCCTCACTGTTCACTATACTTCCAAGTTTTGTGTCATCTGCAGATTTTGAAATTGTACCCTGTACACCCAAGTCCAAGTCATTATATATATCAAGAAAAGCAGTGGTCCCAGTATTGACCCCTGGGGAACACCGCTGTATACCTTCCTCCAGTCCGAAAAACAACCGTTCACCACTACTCTCTGTTTCCTGTCACTTAGCCAATTTCGTATCCATGTTGCCACTATCCCTTTTATTCCATGGGCTTCAACTTTGCTGGCAAGCCTATTATGTGGCACTTTATCAAACGCCTTTTGGAAGTCCATGTACACCACGTCAACTGCATTGCCCTCATCAACCCTCTCTGTTACCTCTTCAAAAAACTCAATGAAGTTAGTTAAACACGATTTGCCTTTAACAAATCCATGCTGGCTTTCCTTAATTAATCCACACTTGTCCAAGTGACTGTTAATGTTGTCCCGGATTATCGTTTCTAAAAGCTTCCCCACTACCGAGGTTAAACTGACTGGCCTGTAGTTGCTGGGTTTATCCTTACACCCTTTTTTGAACAAGAGTGCAACATTTGCAATTCTCCAGTCCTCTGGCACCACCCCCGCATCTGAGGAGGATCGGAAGATTATGGCCAGCACCTACGCAATTTCCATCTTTACTTCCCTCAGCATCCTAGGATGCATCCCATCCGGTCCTGGTGACTTATCTACTTTAAGTACAGCCAGGCTTTCTAGTACCTCCTGTTTATCAATTTTTATCCCATCCAGTATCTCAACTTCCTCCTCTTTCACTATGACTTTGGCAGCATCTTCTTCCTCGGTAAAGACAGATGCAAAGTACTCGTTTAGTACCTCAGTCATGCCCTCTACCTCCATGTGTATAGGTCTCCATTTTGGTCCTTAATGGGCCCCACCCCTCTTCTTACTACCCGTTTACTATTTATTGGTAGTTTGGAATTGTTCAAGTTTAATCATCTTTAAAAACAGGCAGCCTCCCTGTATATTACATTTGGAGGCACAGAGAATGCATTGTAAAGGTGGGGGAATAATCTTAAAATTAAAGCTAAGCAATTTAGGAGTGAAATTAGGAAGCACTTTTTCACACAAAGGGTTCTGAAAATGTGGAACTTGCTCTCCAAAAGGCTGTGGATGCTGGGACAATTCAAAATTTCAAGACAGGCATCGATAGATTTTTGGAGAGAGAAAGAGTTAACATTTCAGGTCGATGACCTTTCATCAGAACCAATGTTCCCTCTAAGCTGCGCGCGTTCGCGCAGTAATCTGCAGGTTACCGCGTAGGCCGCTCACAAGCTGTTCCATTTGAAACACCGCGCATGCGCAGAAATTTAAAGAGACCGCGCATTGAAATTAACAGGCCGCGCACAACAAAGACCATTTAGAGGCAACATTGCTCAGAACTGGAAAAGGTTAGAGATGTAACAGGTTTTAAGCAAGTACAGAGGCAGGGAAAGGAGGGGAGGGGAGGAAAGAACAAAAGGTCTGTGATAGGGTGGAAGGCAGAAGAGCTTAAATGACAAGGGATGATGGTGCGATGCAATAGGGGGTGGTAATGGGACAAGTAAAGAAACAAAAGATGGGTCTAGAGGAGGTGTAACTGCAACAGCAGAACCATTACCAACAGCTGCTGTCCGAAAAAATGGGGGCAGTGGTTATGATCTGAAATTGTTGAACTCAATGTTGAGTCCGGAAGGCTGTAAAGTGCCTAATCAAAAGATGAGGTGCTGTTCCTCGAGCTCCCGTTGAGCTTCATTAGAACAGTGTAGGAGGTCAGAGTGGGCATGTGCCTAACATTTTTGCTTTAACCATCATCCCTTTTGTCATTTAATCTCTCCTGCCTACCACCCTATCACAGGCCTTCACTTTTGTTCTTTCCTTCCCTCCCTCCTTTCCCTGCCCCTGTACTTGCTTAAAACCTGTTACATCTCTAACTTTTTCCAGTTCTGATGAAAGGTCATCGACCTGAAATGTAAAATTTGTTTCTCTGTCCACAGCTGCTGCCTGACCTGCTGAGTATTTCCAGCATTTTCTGTTTTTATTTCAGATTTCCAGCATCCGCAGTATTTTACATTTGTATCAATAGAATTTTGTTAGGTAAGAGGAAAAAAAGAAAGGCTTGCATTTATATAGCACCTTTTACAACCTCAGGATGTCTCAAAGCACTTTGCAGCCAATTGTGTACTTTTGAAGTGCAACTGTTGTAATGTAGGAAATGTGGCAGCCATTTTTGTGCACAGCAAGCTCCCACAAACAGCAATGTGATAATGACCAGATAATCTGTTTTTAGTGATGTTGAGGGATGAATATTGGATGGGACAATAACTCCCCTGCTCTTCTTCGAAATAGTGCCATGGGATCTTTTATTTCCACTTGAGAGAGCAGATGGGACCTCGGTTTAACGTCTCATCCAAAGGACAGCACCTCTGACAGTGCAGCACTCCCTCAGCACTGCCCTAGAGTGTCAGCCTAGGTTTTTGTGCTCAAGTCTCTGGAGTGGGACTTGAACCCACAGCCTTCTGATTCAGAAGTGAGAGTGCTTCCAACTGAGCCATGGCTGAGACAATATTAAGGGACATGTCTCAAAGGTGGGTAAATGGAGTTGTGGTTCAGATCAATCATGGTCTAATTGAATGACAGAACAGGTTCGAGGGGCTGAATGGCCTACTCTTGTTCCTATGCAAAGGTATTCCATAAGGGCCTGTTTCCTATTACAGTTGCCACTATTTTAGAAGACAAAGAGGCTGGAGCAGTTGCAAGTTTTGTCTCTTTTTCTACCATCACCTCCATTTCTTCTCCCTTTACCTCTCCTCTCATGAAGGTACTGGCCTATCAGCTGTACACTTCCACAAACACTGCCAGCCCTCCAATATTTCACTCGAGGCCTTTTTCTTTTGTGGGTGTGGCTGACCCATTTAACAGTGGGGGGAAGGGCAAGCACAACTGGACCTGATGCTGTCCTCACCCAATGTTCCTTACACACACACTTTCCAGGGGGGCACGAGATAGCAATCGGGTGAAGCTGACCCTTCCCTTCCCCCTTCCCTTCCCTTCCCCCTTCCCTTCCCTTCCCCCTATCCTTCCCTTCCCCCTTCCCTTTCCCCTTCCCTTTCCCCTTCCCTTCCTTTCTCTTCCTCCCCCTTCCCACCCCTTCCCCTTCCCCCCTCCCCTTCCCCTTTCCCCCTTCCCCTTCCCCCCCTTCCCCCCCTCACACCCTCTCCCCCCCTTTCCCCCCTTCCCCCCTCACACCCTCTCCCCCCCTTCCCCCCTCACACCCTCCCCCCCTCCCCTTCCCCCTTCCCCTTCCCCCTTCCCCCCTCACACCCTCTCCCCCCCTTCCCCCTCTTCCCCCCTCACACCCTCTCCCCCCTTCCCCCCCTTCCCCCCTCACACCCTCCCCCCTTCCCCTTCCCCTTCCCCGCCTTCCCCTTCCCCCCCTCCCCTTCCCCACTTTCCCTTCCCCTCCCCCTCCCTTCCCCCCCTTCCCCTTCCCCCCTTCCCCCTTCCCCTTCCCCCTCCTTCCCCTTCCCCCCGCTTCCCCTTCCCCCCTTCCTCTTCCCCCCTTCCCCTTCCCACTCCCCTTCCACTTCCCCCTACCCCCTTCCCCTTCCCCCTCCCCCCTTACCCTTCCCCCTCCCCCCTTACCCTTCCCCCTGCCCCCCTTCCCTTTCCCCTTCCTTCCTTTCCCCTTCCTTCCCCCTTCCCCTCCCCCTCCCCCCCTCTCCCCCCTTCCGCCCTTCCCCTTCCCCTTCCCCCCTTCGCCTTCCCCCCCTACCCTTCCCCCCTTCCCCTTCCCCCCTTCCCCTTCCACCCTTCCCCTTCCCCCCTTCCCCTCCCCACCTTCCCCCTTCTCCTCCCCCCTTCCCCTTCCCTCCCCTTCCCCTTCCCTCCCCTTCCCCTTCCCTCCCCTTCCCTCCCCTTCCCCTTCCCTCCCCTTCCCCCCTTCCCCTTCCCCTTCCCTCCCCTTCCCCTTCCCTCCCCTTCCCTCCCCTTCCCCTTCCCTCCACTTCCCCTTCCCTCCACTTCCCCTTCCCTCCCCTTCCCCTTCCCCTTTCCCTTCCCCTTCCCTCCCCGTCCCCTTCCTCCCCTTCCCCTTCCTCCCCTTCCCCTTTCCTCCCCTTCCCCTTCCCTCCCCTTCCCCTTCCCTCCCCTTCCCTTCCCCTTTCCCTTCCCCTTCCCTCCCCTTTCCCTTCCCTTCCCCTTCCCTTCCCCTTCCCTCCCCTTCCCCTTCCCTCCCCTTCCCTCCCCTTCCCCTTCCCCTTCACTTCCCCTTTCCCTTCCCCTTCCCCTTCCCCTTCTGTCCCCTTCCCCTTCCCTCCCCTTCCCTGCCCTTCCCCTTCCGTCCCCTTCCCCTTCCCCTTCCCCCCCCTTCCCCTTCCCTCCCCTTCCCCTTCCGTCCCCTTCCCCTTCCCTCCCCTTCCCCTTCCCTCCCCTTCCCCTTCCCTCCCCTTCCCCTTCCCTCCCCTTCCCCTTTCCCTTCCCCTTCCCCTTCCCCCCCTTCCCCTTCCCCCCCTTCCCATTCCCCCTTCCCTCCCCTTCCCCCTTCCCTCCCCTTCCCCTTCCCTTCCCCTTCCCTCCCCTTCCCCTTCCCCTTCCCTCCCCTTCCCCTTCCCCTTCCCTCCCCTTCCCCTTCCTCCCCTTCCCCTTCCCCTCCCTCCCCTTCCCCTTCCCCTCCCTCCCCTTCCCCTTCCCCTTCCCCTTCATTCCCCTTCCCCTTCCCTCCCCTTCCCTCCCCTTCCCCTTCCCCTTCCCTCCCCTTCCCCTTCCCTCCCTTTCCCCTTCCCCTTCCCCTTCCCCTTCCCCTTCCCCTTCCCCTCCCCCTCCCCCTCCCCTCCCATTCCCCTCCCCTCCCCTCCCTTCCCCTTTTCCTTCCCCTTCCCCTTCCCTTTCCCTTTCCCTTCCCATCCCATCAGGCCCATTGTAGCCTTGCCTCAACTGAGATTGGCTAAGACAATGCAGATCAGGGATGGAAGGTGCAGTCTTATTGGTCCATGTATACTGTCCACTTCAATGGGCTTTCATGGTAAATTACAACACAATTCCATCACACTTTGGGTGAAAAAATTGCTCTTGACTTCCCTCTTGCTCCTAATGGAATAATGTCTCACCACCTAAACAACATCACTGTGACACATGTTTGCAAACAGTAGGGTGAAAGTTTGCTTAACAGCTCTCCGGTTAGTGATGCCTCATTGAAGGAGAATTCAGAGAACTTTCAGTTAATGTGGGATTGGGGCCTGTGTCACTCAAAGAACATGTCTATGTTATTGATTAATAAGTGTGAGTTATCAGAATACAGAACAGTGACTCATGTTCCATTTATCAAATTTGAATTATCTCTACTTTTTTAAATATCCTGTGAAATTTCTGTCCTTATCTCAGTGGGGGCAGGACCAGTTCTTTGATTCCACCAGTGGAGGCCTTTAGCACTGATTAGATACACTTCAAAATTTCATCCAGACTGCACACCAGTCAGCTTCAAGCTACACTTCCCCACAATTATCTTTTCTGGAATCAGCGATTTTCCTTGTAACTTAAAAAAAAAATCCATTTCATTTTAAAATATAGAAAATGAAAAGAATATTTAACTAAATTTAATATAACTGCTTATTTGATTTTTTACCAATCACAATTCACCCTGTTAATCATATCTTTAGATCACAGCCAGCAGCCATTTATCAAGTAAATTGAACTCAGATCACAGCTACTGAGATCTTTGCAGGTGGTCCTTTTCCTGCTGGGATCTCTGCAGCTTGTTCTTGTGTTACTGGGATATATGCAGATTGGCCTTGTCTGCTGGGATTTTTGTAGAAGGCCCTTGTGCTGCTGGGATCTATGCAGATTGGCCTTGTCTGCTGGGATTTTTGTAGATGGTCCTTGTGCTGCTGGGATCTATGCAGATTGGCCTTGTCTGCTGGGATTTTTGTAGATGGCCCTTGTGCTGCTGGGATCTATGCAGATTGGCCTTGTCTGCTGGGATTTTTGTAGATGGCCCTTGTGCTGCTGGGATCTATGCAGATTGGCATTGTGCTGCTGGGGTCTCTGTAGGTGGTTCTTGTGCTGCTGGGATCTATGCAGGTTGTCCTTCTGTTGCTGGGATCTCTGCAGATTGTCTTTGCAGACGATTTTGGAGAATACCAATGTGTTTTAAAGATTTTAGAGGTTTTATTTTGATGTTATTGCTGATAAATGGGGTACTTTTTGCAGCTTATGTTAGCATCAAACATTCCAAGGTCAGTTATAACATGAGTTATATGCAGAAAAATTATCTTTTTCCTACATTACAGATGTGCTTTATGCCTGGCATCAGAAGAGTGCCCTTTCTGGACCAATGTGACATTCTCAGTCATTTCTGTTGCTTGAGTGAAACTCCAGTCAGTACTGAATTAAAGTCATTTGATGCTTTGGATTTAGGTCAAACCACCACAAGTTGCTTTCTGAGGTTTCTCTGTCACAGTTACTAACTGTACTGCCTAATGAGGAACGGAGTCATCCGGTCTGGGAAGGTCCCATGTTCAATCTCCAGTTTATGTTGAGTTAGGTGATCTTGGCTGGAGTGATGGTGGGAAAGCTGCATTTGGGCTGGAGTAGGAAAATGTAAGCATCCAGTGTTGGCACCAAGCACTCCTAGGTCAGGTCTGGTATAGTTAGTTGCAGATTATGCAGATTAGGGCTAGAAATTTACGTACTCACCGCCACTCCATAGCGCCATGAAATGGCGATAAAATGGCGGCCGTCGCTTTTTTGCCAGCTGGTGGTGGTTCCCGCGACGGCCACCATATTCATCTCCTCCATTGCACTGCCGGTAACGGGCAGCGCCCTGCAAAAAAATGGCAGCGTGGTGACGTCAATCGGTGTGCAACGCCAACTTAACGTCACCAATGCGAACTTCGACCCTAGCGCTGAATTCAGCGCTGGGTCCTAAGCACGCTAAGCAGGCTGACAGTGGCGATGTCTGCACCTCTTAAAGGGACACACACATCATTCAGGTAAGTTTGAATTTAAGGGTTTGGACTGGGATTTTTTGATTTTGTTGAAGTGGTGGCTTGCTGCAATAGATGTGAAAAGTTTTTAAAGTGTGTAGGGAGTGCTGCTGGATGCTTGCAAGGGCTCGGATGGTAAATGAAGGCCATTGAGAAAACAGAACATGCTGCGAATACTCAGCAGGTCACGCTACATCTGTGGAGAGAAAAACAGTTCACGTCTCAGGTGGACATGCTGCCTGACCAATTGAGTATTTCAAGCATCTTATGCTGTCATTTCACATTTACAGCATCCGCTCGCAGAGGGAAGAGGAAGACGCAGAAGAGGAGGAAGCCGAAGAGGAGGAATCAGACGGAAAGATGCATCCCAGACAGCCCCTTTGTGGCTAGGATATCCGGGATGGAATCCTCTTCTGCGGTCCCACTGGCTGGGCAGGCTGCCTCTTCTTGTTGGCCCACTGGCTAGGCAGGCTGCATTTCTTGGGTGTGTGAAATGAGGAAGGCACAAGGGTGGAATTGTGCTGACAGGAGGGCGGGAAGCCTAGAGGTGCATGCCAGAAGGAGGATAATGTACAAGGATACCAGCATCTTGTATCCTTTCAGCCCCGCCGCTGGCCAAGGGCTCAACCATGCCCCTGCCAAGAATGTCCTGCACCGTCTCCTCCAAGGGGGTGAGGTGAGGCTAGGAATGGGAGATGTGCTTCATCATTGGTGCAGATCATTGGTCGGTGAGTGATTGGAGATTGTGCATTGAGCAGTGTGTGAGGCTAGTGGTGCAGTTGGTAGGAGACGGCTTTTGAAGATGCATTCACTGACATTGACCAGTGGTCTGAGGTCATGAAACTTCTTTGGCAACTGGAGCCAGATGGTGGGGACGACACTGCTGGCAGTGACGGCCTTAGTGATGTACTCCCACATTGTTCTTTCTGGAGGGCCTCCTTGCCCCTGTGGGTAGAGGGCCGCTCTTGCAGTGTTGACCCCCTGCACAAAGCTGGAGTGCTGCGTGTGAGACCCTCGGAGCCCCTTCCCTGGCTATCTGAGCCATTTGTGTTAGTGCTGAGGCAGTTTTCCCATTTGTGGAGGTCAGGAAGGTAATTCAGTTTTAACAGCTGAATATTCACATTTGCAACTTCTTTTAAATATTGAATATTTCTTAAAAGGCAGAAAGGGCTGAAAAATTCACTGCATTTTATTTTGTATTGCTTCAGTGTGCATGGCCCCTTTAAATCTCAGATCTCTTCGTTGCCCACAATTCCTTGCGAGCTCCACAGCTTCGCTCCCATTGGCTGTGGGAAGCTGCAACGCCGGACCTGGACAGGAACTTCACCCCGGATCCCTCCAGCAACACCACCAGGACGGTGTTGCACGGAAGGTGAGCACTGCGCCACCTATCTCCACGCCCTGCAGACCAATTTCACTCGGTTAGCGTTGCCCCCATTTCCAGCGGCCGTTAACTGCAGTTGCCGGTGACACTGGCAACTTTACTGGCGAACATGAATTTTTCCCCCTAAAGCTCCAACCAGTCTACTCCAAACTCAGAAGACATTTTCCATTTCACACACCACCTATTCTTAGGCCTCTCTGAATGAGATTTCTTAATTTAGGATACATTAGTGTGGACTGGGGGGCAGTTTTGTTGCTTTGGCATCACAGAGGCTCATTTTCTGAATGGCAGGCAGTAACAAGTGGGGTACCACAGGGATCTGTCCTGGGTCCCCAGCTGTTCACAATTTACATTAATGACCTGGATCAGGGAGTCGGATGCAGCATTTCCAAATTTGCAGACGACACTAAACTAGGAGGGGGGGTGGGCTCAGAGGAGGAGACCAGGAAGCTCCAGAGCGATTTGGACAGACTGGGTGATTGGGCGGATAAATGGCAGATGCACTATAATGTGGACAAGTGCGAAGTTATCCACCTTGGGTGCAGGAACGGGAGGGCAAATTATTATTTAAATGGCAATAAATTGGGAGAGGGGGAAGTACAGAGAGACCTGGGTGTTCTTGTACACCAGTCACTGAAGGCGAGCATGCAGGTGCAACAGGCGATCAAGAAGGCAAACGGTATGCTGGCCTTCATAGCAAAAGGGTTGGAATACAGGAACAGGGATACCTTGCTGCAGCTGTACAGGGCACTGGTGAGACCACACCTCGAGTACTGTGTACAGTTTTGGTCGCCTCATCTGCGGAAAGATGTTCTTGCCATGGAGGGGGTGCAGCGGCGATTCACCAGGCTGATACCAGGAATGGCGGGATTGACCTATGAGGAGAGACTATGTAGTTTAGGGATGTACACACTGGAGTTTAGAAGATTGAGAGGGGACCTCATAGAAGTGTATAAAATTCTGACAGGTCTAGACAGACTAGATGCAGAAGGAATGTTTCCCTTGGCGGGTGAGAACAGAACTAGAGGACATAATTTAAGGATAAGGGCTAAACCATTTAGGACAGAAATGAGGGGGAATTTCTTCACTCAGAGGGTGGTGAACCTGTGGAACTCATTGCCACAGAGGGCAGTGTACGCCAGCTCATTAAATATATTTAAGAGGGAATTAGATATATTTCTACAGGCAAAAGGGGTTAAGGGTTACGGAGAGAAGGCGGGGACGGGATACTGAATTGGAGGATCAGCCATGATCTCATTAAATGGCGGAGCAGGCTCGAAGGGCCGGATGGCCTACTCCTGCTCCTATCTTCTATGTATCTATGTATCTATGTATCTATGTAGGCTGTCCAAGTTAATTTCACATTGGACCTTTACATCCAGCAGACAGAGGTACTTTCACCCTATCCGTCTGGAATGAATTCCAAACTTAGATCCCAGAGCTGAAAGTTGAGTGTGCAGCCCACTGCCATATCCATTGCCTCTAAATTGGTTCTTTGGTGGTTCAAACTGAAACTGAAAGGCCTTTCAGGAGCCTATGCCAACAATAGGCTTCAGCAATATGTTAAGTAGCTTAGGCCTGAAATTCTGATTTATTTTTGAGTGTAAAAGTGATGTTGTTCTGATGTAGATGACTTGGGACATTTGGGACATTGTTATATTCACCAAAGTTACAACCTTTGTAAAATACACACAACATTGTGCTAGAATTCGATGCTGGAAGAAGATTCAGCTGGCCCCAAAATGATAATAAGGGCAAAAGCTACAGTCCCAGAAATTCCACCATTTACACCAGAATTGTACCTGGCTTATGGAAAAGAGGAGTAAGTTACCTGCAGGAAGTGGTTGAGTTCACAGGCTTTCAATGCACACAGTAAGTGCTTCTTATTACCACTTCGGTACTTCTCTGTGCTGTTCCTGAGGGACACCAGTGGTGCTTGGCTATGCTGTGCCATCATGGACCTCTATGGACCAAGGTGGCCTTCATCTCAAGAGTTTCTGAGTCACAGGAGGTCTCTTCAGTAGGCTACATCACCACTCGAAGTGCAGGGGCAGCCTGATCCTGTATCCTGACACCTACATCCATAGGCATCTGAGAGGTCTGGCTAGAAAGGTTAGGAGCTGTCACCAGGAGAGAGGACAGCATTTTAAAGGAAGGTTCTAGCCATGCCACTTGTACTGGGCGCCCACTGATCTGAGTGACTACTGATTAGCAGCAGGGAGGACCTGATGGTATCACTTAGACCCTGCAGTCCCTGAGAGATGTTGCCACTGAGCTTTCTCTCCTTTGCACTCACCAAACAGTTCCCCAAAGCGTGAAGGTCTATGGTCAAACCATCCATATTGGTTCCACGGACAGTTCTGGAGGCCACTCTGTCAGAGGGAATGAATGCAGATGTTCATGGTGCAACATCCATGCCAGATTTTGTTGACTTGAATCCTTCTCAGATACTGGCACTGAGGATGGTATTGGACTTCACCATGACCCCCACCATCTGTCTCAGGTCATCCCTCCATAAAATGCGTACCACATGTCTCCTGCCTTGACCCCAAACAAACCCTATGCCCTGTTCCATAACTCTGTTCCAAAGACATACAGGTCCCATCCCGTGAAGTTTTCTTCAAACCAGCTTGACTCCTGTCTCCCAGGTTGCCTGCTTCCTCCAGCTCTGCCGTTGTCCCTTTAAGCAGCAGCGGGTTTTATAATCAATACATAACAGGAATGAGTTAATTATTAATAAAGAAGGAAACAATAAACATATAGCCAGAATAATAGAACTGCAATACAACATAGATCGGTCCCTAACCCCTGGGTCCTGAAGCTTGCTCTCATCACTCCTTCTATCCTCTAAGTCACAGCTACACAAATGCTTCATGTGACTCCAAGTCCAATTTCCATTCCTTGTTTCCCCAGGCCTCTAAAAGGTTTGGTTTATTTTCGTGCCTTATATTTGGATGCATGTTGCATTTACTTTACACAGCCCGAAGTGCTTGACACTGTCACAAATCATTTCTTAAAACGGATTGTGCCACTTTGCTGAGTACCGCAGCCCTTTTTATGAGCTTGAAGGTAGATATCACAGCCAGTCTGTAATTCAGAACAGCCACGCATCTCAGCAACCATCACGCTGCATCTCCCTTATCTTAACAAGCCCCAAAAACTGTAGGAGTGGCCCCAATAGTGAGAAATACAGTCATAGAATGAGCCCGATCTTTGGGCCATTGGCAATTTACAGTAATATAATAGGCCCGATATTTGAATTGTTGGTGATATACAGTCATAAAATGAGTCTCAATATTGAGACTGTTGATAATTTTCAATCCAGTTACGCTGTGCTTTTGGCAATCAGATACGCTTTAACAGTTTTACTGCCATGAGAATAGTACAACACATCCATAAATGTTGATTGCTGGTAAACTGAAATACTGTTTCACTTAATTATGAGGGAGTAGATGCCTTTAGCTTTATTGAGATGGTTTCTGATATTTTAACCCTTACACTGCCAGCCGCTCCAAAGAATTGACTGCCACAAGGAAGATCATGGTGAACTATTACAAGTTTCACAAGGGAAATGTATAGCAGGACGTGACATAAACATTAATTGAAGTCAAGCGTTCGGGTACCCAGCTGGATGTCAACCCAATATTTAGAGACCATATTCTAATCTCCACTCACTCAAGACTGTCTGGAGTGGGGCTCAAACCCTGCACCTTCTGACTCAGAGGTGAGAATGTTGTCACTGAGCCAATGGCTCGCTCCTAATTAGTGCATAACAAGCAAAACAAAATATTTACGGTGGGTCTATGCATTAATGCATATAATGCCTGTTAATGTTGGTTGCACTGATAGGTTTGGAGGCCTCTCTGCCACAAGAGATGGATGCAGATGTTCATGGTGCAACACCCATGCCAGATTTTGCTGAGTTGATTCCTTCTTGGATACTGGCACTAAGGATGGTATTGGACTTCACCATGACCCCTGCCATGTGTCTCAGGTCCTCTGAGATAAAACTCAGTGCCTCCATGTTAGTACAATGCTCATCAAGCATCCTTCTTTTTTAGAGCAGGACCCCAGAGATTGGGAGTTAGGGGTTGTCTTCTGCAGAGCCTCTGTTCCCCAAGATCAGATCCCAATTTCATTCTGATTCCACTGGCAATAAATGAAGGAATGCCACACATATGACAAGAGTGCAAGAAAGGGTCAGGGAGAGCAGGTAGTTTACCTTGGCTGGTCTGGTGAGGTTGTTAAAGTAGTCCACAAGACCAAGGCACTCATTGCCACAGCTACCTCCCTCCATAAAACGTGTACCACATGTGTCCTGCCCTGACCCCAAACAAATCATCCGTCCTGTTCCGTAACTCTGTTCCAAAGACATAGAGGCCCGGTCCGTGAAGTTTGCCATTCATTTCTTCAAACCAGCTTGACTCCTGTCTCCCAGGTTGCCTTCTTCCTCTAGCTCTGCCATTGCCCCTTTAAGCAGCAGCAGGTTTTATAATCAATACATAACAGGAATGAGTTAATTATTAATGAAGAAGGAAACAATAAACATATAGCCAGAATAATAGAACTGCAATACAACATAGATCAGTCCCTAACCCCTGGGTCCTGAAGCTTGCCCTCATCACTCCTTCTATCCTCTAAGTCACAGCTACACAAATGCTTCATGTGACTCCAAGTCCAATTTATATTCCTTGTTTCCCCAGGCCTCTAAAAGGTTTGGTTTATTTTCGTGCCTTATATTTGGATGCATGTTGCATTTACTTTACACAGCCCGAAGTGCTTGACACTGTCACAAATCATTTCTTAAAACGGATTGTGCCACTTTGCTGAGCACCGCTGCCCTTTTTATGAGCTTGAAGGTAGATATCACAGCCAGTCTGAAATTCAGAACAGCCGCGCATCTCAGCAGCCATCACGCTGCATCTCCCTTATCTTAACAGGCCCCAAAAACTGTAGGAGTGGCCCCAATAGTGAGAAATACAGTCATAGAATGAGCCCGATCTTTGGGCCATTGGCAATTTACAGTAATATAATAGGCCCGATATTTGAATTGTTGGTGATATACAGTCATAAAATGAGTCTCAATATTGAGACTGTTGATAATTTTCAATCCAGTTACGCTGTGCTTTTGGCAATCAGATACGCTTTAACAGTTTTACTGCCATGAGAATAGTACAACACATCCATAAATGTTGATTGCTGGTAAACTGAAATACTGTTTCACTTAATTATGAGGGAGTAGATGCCTTTAGGTTTATTGAGATGTTTTCTGATGTTTAAACACTTACACTGACAGCAGGTCCAAAGCATTGACTGCCATGAGGAAGATCATGGTGAACTAGTACAAGTTTCATAAGGGGGATGTATAGCAGAACATGACATAAACATTAATTGAAGTCAAGCCTACGGATACCCAGTATTTAGAGACCATACTCTTATGTTCCAATGCTGTCTCTAAGCCAATGGCTCGCTCCTAATTACGGCATAATTAGAAAAAAATACTTAACTGGACCAGCCACATAAATACTGTGGCTACAAGAGCATGTCAGAGGCTAGGTATTCTGTGGTGAGTGACTCACCTTCTGACTCCCCAATGCCTTTCCACCATCTACAAGGCACAAGTCAGGAGTGTGATGGAATACTCTCCACTTGCCTGGATGAGTGCAGCTCCAACAACACAAGATACACTGCAGCAACTCGCCAAGGCTTCTTCAACAGCACTTCCCAAACCCATGACCTCTACCACCTAGAATGACAAGGGCAGCAGGCATATGGGAACACCACCACCTCCAAGTTCCCCTCCAAGTCACATGCCATCCTTACTTGGAAATATGTCGCTGTTCCTTCATCGTCGCTGGGTCAAAATCCTGGAACTCCCTCCCTAACAGCACTGTGAGAGCACCTTCACCATACGGACTGCAGCGGTTCAAGAAGGCGGCTCACCACCACCTTCTCAAGGGCAACTAGGGATGGGCAATAAATGCTGGCCTTGCCAGCGACACCCACATCCTGTGAATGAATAAAAAATAGTTGTTACTGTTCACATTAAATTATGATATGTTAACTTAGTCTATTTTTTCGCACTAATCTCAAACCAATTTTAGCCCTAAATTGGCAATCTCAGTCAGCGGACCACACACCTGGTGTGGGGAATGGAAAAAATATCATACAATTGCACTAGGGAGTGCTGTCCTGAGACAGTGAATGCATACTAGCATATATAAACAATTTAGTAAATGCAGACTATATTGAATGCACAATCCAGTGAAGACGGTACATTGAACACTCAATTCAGTGAATGCACAATGTAGTGAATGCTCTCTACAGTCAATATATACTACAGTGAATGCACAACACAGTGAATAGCAGTGACAGTGAGGCTAGAATGTATCTCACTTACTGGATTGGTGAGAGCCAAACTGGATCAGACGTGCCATAATAATGCCAGTGGTGCAATAGCACGTTGAATGGAACTTCCATCCCCGACACTATATGTGGTAAACACCAGTGCAAACATATTTAAGATGTGATTGAAGAGCAAAGTGACAACATGATTGACAGCTTTCCAAATTGAGGAGAAGTCTGGGTACACGTGAGACCTGACCCTTGGCTTCATCCTTCAATCACTCAGCCCACCCTCAATTTGGTTTGACAGCACACACGCATAGCCCATAATTGCTTCATTTCAATCACTTAAGATGTCTGTGGTTTCTGTTGACACTGTGCCCCACTCCATTGGATTTTATTTGTATAGGCATGTGCATTAGGTACAGCAGCGTGAGGAGTATGACTGGAAGTCCCTTTCGACATAAACCTCAGATAATACGTATGGAATGTAAAACAAAATGCTTCAAAGTAGCAGTCCCAGAAGTGTTGTTTGCCTTGTGGTGGGGCCCCCTGTAAAGGTTCAGTTTGGGGCCCTACATTTCACTCGACAATGATACTAAATACTACCAACTTAATCTGGTGTCAAATCCACATACGCACGATCGTGAAAAGGCATGTGTGCAATAGGTAATTTATAAATAGTTGACAACATGTTCCGGGATCAGCTATTACCATCGTGTAGGTATCCTTTCACTGGATCCACACAGGGTCCTGTACAATTGCACAATCCTAACGCCTCTCCTGTTCTTTTCCTTTATGCAGTCTCCTACTTCAGTTGCCCCTGACTCCTAAGAATATAAAGTAGACTATGAAGAGTCTACCATTAATCTCTGTTCTTTAAGTTGTCCTCTCTACCTCTGACTCATCCTTTAAGACACTTCTTAAAACCTACTTCTTTGTCTCAGCTTTTGGTCACCTGTCCTAATATCTCCTTATGTAGCTAGGTGTCAAATCTTGTTTGATAACACTTCTGTGACGCGCCTTGGGGCATTTTACTACATTAAAGGCACTATATAAATGCAAGTTGTTGTTGTGGTAGGGTGCATCTGCATCTTGCTTGTCTGTTTTCTCTGTACTTTCACTGTGAGGTTTAACAGCAGTGTGCAAAGAAATATGAGTTTCTATTTTGCACCTTTTGATCAACTGCTCTCTGGTTAGATGTGGCAGGGTTCAGTATGATGTAAAGTTCCTGCCATATTGCCTCAGTCGTGCAGCTCGATACCAACCTTGGAAGATCTACTATCTTCCCCACCAGTTTGATATCTCAGTCTCTGGTGCTGTGCTATATGGCTCTCTGAGAGCCAGTTTAATAGAAACTAGGGACAAAAGCCAAGTTTTAATGGAATTGTTACAATAATAAAGCACTTCCCAAAATACAGGTAGATGAATCTTTGGATGGGAATGGAGGTGAAAGACCCTGTAAAAGACTCTGGGGGTTATTTTGGCGAAATGGTGAAAACAGGCGCTAAATGGGTGCTGTGCTAATAAGACGCGCCTGTTTGAAAGTCTGGGTTTAGCACACAGTTTTGGTCCTAATTGCTGATTACCATTATTTGAACGTGCCTGGCAGTGCTAAACAGACACCTGCAGGTTTAGCACTCAAATGCTGATTAGACACAACTTTTGTGGAGCAGTATATGTGGGCTCCACGCATCCACTTTCACTGAAGGTATGGAGTGTGCTGGCTGACACACAGCGGCAGGTTTCAGGATGGCTCAGGGACCGAGGGAGAGGGTGCACAGGTTCTCGGACGCCCCACTGGAGGTCCTGGTGGAGGAGGTCTAGAGGAGGAGGGATGTCCTGTACCCACAGGGGGGGAAGTGCGCCACCTCGCCCTCCTGTCCCTCTCTCCTGCAGCAGCTGGTGCTGCTCTGCCCGGCCTCCTGTCCTCCTCCCATTTCTCGTCCAGACCAAGGGGGACCCCTAGCAAGATGCTGATGACCAAACACTCCCATTTCTCCTGATGACTCCTATAAGGTGGAGTAGCACAGCACTTACTCTTTTTAGGTTAAGTCCTCAGAGAATTTCCAGAATAAATGTTGCTCGAGCGTTGGTGTAATCTTGACAAAGTGTCCCAGAAAATCTTCGGATGTGTTTCAGAGGTCCTCTTCACAGCTCCAGCAGCAAGTGAACATGAAATGGTGAGTATCCCTTTAAGTAGCGCTTGAAATCGACATCAACGCTGTGTTTACTCCCAAACAGCTGGTCGCTGTTAGGAGAGTGTGTTAGGACAAGCGCTAGCCATCAAAATGCTGCGCAGCCTCTTTAATGAGCGCTAGCAGGCATTTTAAGTGGCAATGAACCCCTTAACGAGCCTCGGGCATCCATTCCTAGTCTTGCAATAAACGGAGGCTAAACCAGCATTGCAACTTAAGACCCCATTTTGGCCACCTCGGAGTCTCTTTAGCACCTAAAGTATCTGGGGAAAATTGCCCTTTCTGTCAGCTCCAGTTGACCTAAGTTGAGCTAACTCCATTCTCCTTCAATTGTTTTGGGCATGTAAGAGTGCCTTGACGATTCCACTGCCCCAAAACTGGTAGAACCCACAGAAACTACTCTGTGGTTAGTTTGAGGATTTCCCTGAAAGTGGGAAAGGACAATGTTCAAAAATGGTAGTCCAGAGCAAATAGATCTCAGTAATCAAAGGAAATGTGGCCGGGAAGTCATGAGCCAGCTCAATAGTGCTGGGGGTGGGGGAGGGGGGCGTCCCTTGCAGGAACTGCTCTGTGGGCTCCCCTCCCCCTGGATTTAGGAGTGGATTCTTTTTGCAGGAAGTTGGGGTGCAGTCCCTGAGAAGTTCCAATGATCATAGTTACATATATTTGAAAACTGGGTCAAAGAGGGAGTGCAACGAAAGTTCACCAGACTGGTTCCTGGGATGGAGGGATTGACTATGAGGAGAGATTGAGTAGACTAGGCCTATATTCTCTAGAGTTTAGAAGAATGAGAGGTGATCTCATTGAAACAAACAAAATTCTGCAGATGCTGGAAATCTGAAATAAAAACAGAAAATGCTGGAGATACTCAGCAGGTCAGGCAGCATCTGTGAAGAGAGAAACAGAGTTAACGTTTCAGGTCGATGATGAAAGGTCATCGACCTGAAACGTTAACTCTGTTTCTCTCTTCACAAATGCTGCCTGACCTGCTGAGTATTTCCAAAATTCTTACAGGATTTGACAGGGTAGATGCAGGGAGGATGTTTCCCCTGGCTGGGGAGTCTAGAACCAGGGGTCACAGTCTCAGAATAAGGGGTCGGCCATTTAGGACTGAGATGAGGAGAAATTTCATCACTCAGAGGGTGCTGAATCTTTGGAATTCTCTACCCCAGAGGGCTGTGGAGGTTCAGCCATTGAGTATATTCAAGACATAGATTGATAGGCTTTTGGATATTAAGGGAATCAAGGGTATGGGGATAGTGCGGGAAGGTGGAATTGAGGTAGAAGATCAGTCATGATCTTATTGAAGGGCCGAATGGCCTACTCCTGCTCCTATTTCTTATTTTCTTATGAGAGGGAGCAGGTTAGAGAGATAGACTATCAGGACCGAGAACCTTGGTCAATTTTCCCCTAATCTGCTGGCACTGAGGTCAATTGTATTGCATCTGCTGCTGTCGTGATTGAGATCAGCTTACTCATCAAACCTGAGACCTTTCTGGTCTGTGCCACTGGGGTAGAGTTTGACTATGTCCGTCATAGGACCCTGATTTCCATATTAAAAGGAGCCTATTGCCTGAATTAAGCGGGCGCTTTGGACACCTGGTGCTAGGCCCCTATCAAAATGGACCCAGCCCCATCACCGGTGTTAACTGGGCGGTAAAGCTACCGACACCATTTTCAAGCCGTTACCGTCCCGTTAACAACAAGTGAAGGCACTCAAAATTGACCCCACTATGTATAGGCACAGGTCTGTGCCTTCTGATGCTTAGTGTTGCCCCACAGCAGGCTAAACATGATAACAGTTCACCCATTATTGTAATATGTGAGCTTTTCTCTTACTACGGTTCGGACGTTGAGAATTACGAATAAGCGTAACAATGACAGACAAGTATGTGATCAATAAAATTGGTCTTTATTCACACTATAGTTCAAAATTCAAGTGTACGTCACAATCAATATGCGCCCAATTTACCCGTACATAAAAGTATTTCCCAGCAATTTACACGCTGCCTCCGGGCGATTTATATTCCAAGTCAACCATACATAAAAGTACCCCTTTT
Organism: Squalus acanthias; assembly: GCA_030390025.1. Classification (NCBI taxonomy): domain Eukaryota; kingdom Metazoa; phylum Chordata; class Chondrichthyes; order Squaliformes; family Squalidae; genus Squalus; species Squalus acanthias. The sequence continues at coordinate 35,638,342 of CM059448.1, read as the reverse complement.
AACAATATCTAAGCTCTATGTCCGACTTTCATACATACTCCTTTATCTCTGGGTGATCAATCCAGAAAAGTTGTAGGTCGAAACGTAGACTGGCCAGCCTCCTCTGTTTGTCTGTTCTTCCATTTGGTCTTCTTTGTCCCTTCTGTGTTCTGAATTTCCCGGCCCTGGGTTACTTCTGTTATAGGGCCTTTCTGCCGGCCCCACTTGTATATCACTGTCCGCCTTCCTCTGATAGGTCAGTTTCACTCCAAACCTTTCCTGATTGGAGTTCCTTCCACATGACACGTTCATGTTGCTGTGAGGTGTGTGGGGGCGGGACTTCCTTATCAACCCTGTTCCTTCCTGTCCATGTGGCCTTTCAAACAAAGGACTATGTGCTGACCACCAGGCAAAGGACCCCCTGCTGACTTCCACCATTTTGTGTCTTTACAAACAAAGAACACATGCTGATTTCCTACATTTTGAATCCGTCTGTAACCATTTCACAATTCATTCTGAACTTCGATCTCACGGTAGCAGCGGTTTTATTAGAATTTTCAGAATCTTACAAGTACAACAAAGTTACTGAAGCAATACATCACATGACCTACATGAGGTAAAAATATTACACTGATGCTGAAAGATACAGCTCTCACAGATATAATAGTTACCTCAGGAATCCCACCATATATACCAACTTAGGCACCGCAGTACCTGCGTCTGCAGAGAGAAGATATAGGTGCCACTCCGGATGCAGGTGGGCCTGCACCAAGCATGAAGGACAGATGATTGTTTGATTTGCGCTTTACATCGAAGGAGAGGCGATTGCCAGAACTTCCAGCCTTAGGATCTGCAATCGAACCGGCCTGTGGTACCATTCTCGGAGGTCTCCCCTGTGCTCGCTGACCTACATTGGCTCCCGGTTAAGCAGCACCTCGATTTCAAAATTCTCATCCTTGTTTTCAAATCCCTCCATGGCCTCGCCCCTTCCTATCTCTGTAATCTCCTTCAGCCCCACAACCCCCCGAGATATCTGCGCTCCTCTAATTCTGCACTCTTGAACATCCCTGATTATAATCGCTCAACCATTGGTGGCCGTGCCTTCTGTTGCCTAGGCCCTAAGCTCTGGAATTCCCTGCCTAAACCTCTCCGCCTCGCTACCTCTCTTTCCTCCTTTAAGAAGCTCCTTAAAACCTACCTCTTTGACCAAGCTTTTGGTCACCTGCCCTAATTTATCCTTATGTGGCTCAGTGTCAAATTTTTTGTCTTAAAATACTCCTGTGCAGTGCCTTGGGACGTTTTACTACGTTAAAGGTGCTATATAAATACAAATCGTTGTTATTGTTGTTGTTTACACTGCCGATGTTGGGAGGGTTCCCCTGTTGTGCTGTTAAAAACATAAGAATTAGGAGCAGGAGCAGGCCATACGGCCCCTCAAGCCTGCTCCGCCATTCAATAAGATCATGGCTGATCTTCGACCTAAACTCCACTTTCCTGCCCGATCCCCATATCCCTTGATTCACCTAGAGTCCAAAAATCTACCTATCTCAGCCTTGAATATACTCAATGACTCAGCATCCACAGCCCTTTCGGGTAGAAAATTCCAATGATTCACAACCCTCTGAGTGAAGAAATTGCTCATCTCAGTCTTAAATGGCCGACCCCTTATCCTGAGAATATGCCCCCTAGTTCTAGACTCTCCAGCCAGGGGGAAACAACCTCTCAGCATCTACCCTGTCAATTCCTCTCAGAATCTTGTATGTTTCAATGAGATCACCTCTCATTCTTCTAAACTCCAGAGAGTATAGGCACAATCTACTCAACCTTTCCTCATAAGACAACCCTCTCATCTCAGGAATCAATCTCGTGAACCTTCGTTGCACCGCCTCTAAGGCAGGTATGTCCTTTCTTAGATAAGGAGACCAAAACTATGCACAGTACTCCAGGTGTGGTCTCACCAAAGCCCTCTACAATTGTAGCAAGACTTCCTTACTCTTATACTCCAACCCCCTTGCAATAAAGGCCAACATACCATTTGCCTTCCTAATTGCTTGCTGTACCTGCATGCTAACTTTCGATGTTTCCTGTACCCAATATGATAATGACAATGTCCCCGAGATTTGGGAGGGGGTGCTGTGGAGGCGGAGTGACAAGCTGAATTTCTAGGCTAGAATTTATAATACTATTTACCTACCACTTTACAAAACATCCTTAAGATGCAAGCAATTTAAATTTTTCCCTCCCCAAAACCGCTTATGCTCAGTTATCTATATTAAATAATATTTGTTTTACCTCCTACAAATTGTTTAGATGCAAACACTTATTTGTTTATTACTTCCTTCCCAAAACCTTTATTTTCTGTTAAATACATATTTATAATGATTGGCTCGAGTAGAGCATAAACGCCAGCACTGACTGGTTGGGCTGAATGGTCTGTTTCTGTGCTGTATATTCTATGTAATAAAAATAAAAAATCGGCTCCTTACATTGTGACAAGGTAACGTCATCTAGTTTGTACATGTGTGCACTCTTGCTTCTTCTAAGGCATGCTTACCCAATGTAAATGTTCATTCACTGCAAACTCAGGGAGTTAAGCTACGCAGCATACACAGAGCATTGAACCCTTTTTGTAACTCTCCTTCATTAACGGCACACTTGCAAACAAGGACAATAATACCATGAAAGAAAGACTTGCATTTATATAGCGCCTTTCATGACCACTGGACGTCTCAAAGCGCTTTACAGCCAATGAAGTACTTTTGAAGTGGAGTCACTGTTGTATTGTGGGAAAAGCAGCAGCCAATTTGCGCACAGCAAGATCCCACATACAGCATTGTGATAATAACCAGGTAATCTGTTTTTGTTATGTTGGTTGAGGGATAAAAATTGGCCAGGACACCAGGGACAACTCCCCTGCTCTTCTTCGAAATAGTGCCGTGGGATCTTTTACGTCCACCTGAGAAGGCAGACGGGGCCTCAGTTTAACGTCTCATCCGAAAGGTGCACCTCCAATAATACAGCGCTGCCTCAGTACTGCGCTGGAGTGTCAGCCTAGCTTTATGTGCTCAAGTTCCTGGAGTGGGACTTGAACCCACAACCTTCTGACTCAGAGGCGAGTGTGCTACCCACTTTTTAAAAATTATTATATTCTTTATTGAACATTAAGAACATTTACAACATTGTGATCATTCCATTGTTTCATACAAATCCATTCCACCGCTCTGCATAGCCATTCCTCCACCACATATTAACATCAAAACCTGAAGTTTAATTTGTCTCCTGTAACATATATTAATCGATTGTACTTTAAAAATTGATTGTAAAATACTATCCTCAAATTCCTTTCTGAATAAAACATCCACAGAGCCTTATAATGATCTTTTAGCTTATACTTAAAATACTTTTTTAGATTGATTCTCCTCCCCTTAAAAACCAGAGCATTCCTTCTTTGCACAGTCACGAATCTAGCCAAACTGAACATTAAATTAATTGCCGCTCCGCTAGACTCGGGCAGACTCTCCTGCAATCCCCATCTCAAAATTGAGTCCCACGGGATTCCCATTCTCGCTCTTCGGTCCCCACCCAGCAAAAAAACCTCACACAACTGTCGAACATAGTACTTAAAATCATTTAACTGAGGACATAACACCAGTAAATGAGACAGAGTCTCATCCCGTGTCCCACACACTGGGCAAGTTGCCCCCCTCCACTCGCCCAATCTCACATAAGACCGTCATGGTAAAAATCCGGTTATGAGCCAATTTGAAATCCAGTTCAATCCACTCTGGACATTTAAAATTCGCCCACACTCCCTTCCAAATCCTGTTGAAGTCCAGCTGTGGGTATATACTCTGCCAAAACTCCTGACCAGCAGGTGTCTTGAATCTCCATTCTCTAAATACCTCATAGAAATCTCGAGTATTACAGTTGTCAAATTGGACCAACTCTCCCCCTTTCTCCAGCAGAAAGCTTGGAAAAGCGGGACGCATTTTACTTCCTTTGGAGATTTCCGCATTTATTTCTTCCATCCAATCCTGTGGCATTGCCCTCACAATCTTTTCATACATGATCCCTATTGCTTTTTCCTCTACCTCCTGATCCTCCTCCCACACCATGTCCCTCACTATCGCTTCCGGCAACCAACCTGGAATTACCTCGTATAATATATCTTTCACATGTATAATATCAGCTTTTATAAAAGCTTGATTAAATAATATCTCTCCTTCAATGTTGACCCACCTGTTCAAAAATAAGGGCTGTTCTAAAAATTCCTCAGCCCCCTTGCACACTTTTTAAAAATTAGGCCCAAGTCTCTACAACCCCCTTATAAAGCCTAGGGAGAGGTTTAATCGATTTCAGAAACATATTATTGTATTCCATATACAATATCCCCTGCCCTCCTATCCCACTTTGTTTAAAAAAATGCTCGAAATCTCTTCACTCATTTGATTCTAAAGGATTTTTTCTTCAAATCAATATCACAGAATCCCAGAATCCCCACAGTGCAGATAGAGGCCATTTCGGCCCATCGAGCCTGCAACGACACATATCCCACCCTATCCCCGTAACCCCACATATTTAATCCCCCCCTAACACTAAGGGTCAATTTATCATAGCCAAATCAACCTAACCCGCACATCTTTGGACTGTGGGAGGAAACCGTTGTACCTGGAGGAAACCCACGCAGACACGGGGAGAATGTGCAAACTCCACACAGACAGTCACCCGAGGCCGGATTCGAACCCGGGTCCCTGGCGCTGTGAGGCAACAGTGCTAACCACTATGCCACCGTGTTGCCCTGGGAATAGCTGGGAAATTGAGTCCTCCCTGATTTCTCCGTCCAATGATGGTATTGTAAGCAACCAAGGTTGGTTTCCCTTCCCATAAAAACCTCACACAAGCCTCTCAGATGGACTTTTCCGCCCACTCAGGAATATCCTCCACCATCAATAAGTATCATAGCTTAGATAGCAGGAGAGCGGACACCACTATCGCTCTTCCTTGCACTTTCAACCACCTTTGTAGGGGGTGGTCTTTTGTGTCAGCTTCACCTCTGACTTCTGAGCGGTTCGAATCGCTCCCACTCCCTTGGTTCTAGACCTTGGACTTATTTGGGGGTTGTGACAAAAGGTGCAGCAGACAACTGAGTTTGGTGAAAAGAACTTCAATCTTTATTAAAAGGTAAGACACAAATAATAACACTGTTAATACTCTAAAGGTGGGAACACTTCGGTACAAGCGAGGGAAATGACAGTAGAACAATACTTCACCCCTCCCAACCCCACTTTACTAGCTAAGTTAGGCTTTGAAGGACCAGGGATAATGCTCACCAATCCTTTGACAGTTGGGCTAAATCGCGGTTTTGGGGTTTGCTGTTTATGCCGGTTAGTGTCTGCTGTACCCCGTATGCGGTAGAGGACTTCACCTGGGTCTCTGGTCAGTCTTCGCGAGTCCGCTGATGCGGTAGGATGTCGTTATGGATTTATCTGGTGAGTACCCAATTTCTTTTGGTTAGCAATAGGGCTTAGAGTCTTTGGGAAAATCTTACCCAGGGGTAAGTCAGGAGTAGATTGTAGAGTGGAAACTTTGCGGTTCTTTGGGTTTTCTTCCCTTGAGTTGGTCTTTGTTGGTCGCGGTGGCCTGCTATTACCCGGTCAGTTGGGGGTAATACGCGGTTGTTGGTTACTTGAGGCCTTTGGTTTCCGCGATGGTTTTAGGCCTTGTCTAGTGTGTCGGTCGACCTCGTGGAGCCGTCGGTGACTTGTTGCTGCTTGTTGCTCCGGGGTGACTGTGTTGGGACCGTTGTTGGAGGTCCGTCGAGGTGGTATCTTCACGAGCTGGACTCAGGTGTGTCTGAGTGGTGAGCGATGCCGACTCGCTTTCAGCTCGGCTTGTCTTCTTCCTTGTTTCTTCTTCTTCTGATGACCACCTTGAACTGCTTAACGGGCCTTCAATTATACGGAATTGAAGTGGCCTTATCTACCCGCCAAATCTACTCAGTTAATTGTCTGGTTTTGGCGGGCTCGTTAATCGGTAACGACTTACTAGCGTGTTAACTGGTTTTTTAACAGACCTTCAATCTCACCCATTGAACATGGCCTTATCTACCCGCCAAATCTGCTCAGTTCATTGTCTGATTTTGGCGGGCCTGTTACCAATAACTGCTCTGTAAGTGTCAAATGGCCTTTGGGATGGCTTGCATCCTGTCGATCTCCTTGGTTGATCACTGGTGATTGATTTCGTGTTTGGTTTTCTAGGCTGGACTCGGTCTTTCTATAGAATGGGTCTGAGTGGGTTTTATTATGCATGTTTCTGATGGGCCCGGTAATCGGTTTTGATGGGGCCTGTAATTTAGGGTGGGACTGTCTTCTCCCAGGGTCTATTGTTCAAATGTTAATGTCTGCTGGGGCTTGAGTAGGGTCATCCCAGTTCCTCAGACAGTGTAATTAACTGCAATATCCAAAACTGCTTTTACAGAGGTCGAGCCCACGGTGGCATAGTGGTTAGCACTGTTGCCTCACAGCGCCAGGGACCCGGATTCGAATCCGGCCTAGGGTAACTGTCTGTGTGGAGTTTGCACATTCTCCCCGTGTCTGCGTGGGGGTGCTCCGGTTTCCTCCCACAGTCCAAAGATGTGCAGGTTAGGTTGATTTGGCTATGATAAATTGACCCTTAGTGTTAGGGGGATTAAATACGTGGGGTTACAGGGATAGGGTGGGATATGTGTCGGTGCAGGCTCGATGGGCCGAAATGGCCTCTATCTGCACTGTGGGGATTCTGTGATTGTCCCTTTACAGGCCCAGGCATGTTTTTAAAATGCCAAAACTTGGTTTTTGGTCTTAAATTCCTTATGTTATGCCCAAATGCATTTTTATCACTCTGAGGTAGTTCCAAAGTCCTTTTCCCTTAGGTTTTGGGGATCTGCAAATTTTGGAAACTTTACACCTTCTTTCCCATCTTCCCAAAATCTTTTTAATTTCCATAACCTTTGGTTCCCAATTTAAACGATCCACTTCATCCCTGTCTTTCTTGCACCCTATATGCACCCCAGAACTTCCAAAACCTCCACCACCTTAAAGGGACTTTCCTCCAACCATTCCCCCCTACCCCTTCCTGCAACCAGGCATTGGGACTTACTATAAATCACTCCGGCTCCAGAAGCTCTACAATACTCCTCCACTACGTCCATAGCTTTCCTCACTGACTCCCCATTTCTCAATGTTAAGGTTGTGTCATCTGCATATTGGTGTATCACCGACACCAGACCAGAACTGGGAACCGCAATCCCAACTACACCTTGTTTCTTTCGCATCATGTAACCTAATGTGTACAACAATGGGGACAGGGGACAACCCTGTCTCACTGACCTCTATATCGGAAAATACTTGGATAAAAAACCATTACATTTAACACAGCTAAATATGTTTGAATAAAAAAATCCTTATCCACTCAATGAAATTTTCCCGAAACCAAATGCTTCCAAAACCGTCAATAAAAACTCATGAGAGACCCTATCAAAGGCTTTCTCTTGATCTATCTTTAATACATAAGCCTCCCTCCCATTCTCTTCCATGAGCTGTATCATATCTCGGATTGAGACCACAGAGTCTGCGATGTCCCGGCCTATGATGACTCCATAGGACTGAGAGGGCAAAACTATCTGCAGTAACACCTCCTTCATACAATTTGCCATAACCCTCGCCAAGATCTTATAATCCACATTTAATAATGTGCTGGGCCTCCAATTCTTCAGATCCCTTCTATCCCCTTTATTTTTATGAGCTAAGCTTATGACACCTCTCCTCATAGATGGGGCCAGGCTTCCCTCAATTTTAATTTCCTTAAAAACTTCTAAGAGCAATGGACTTAAAATCTCGAAAAATTCTTTATAAAATTCTGCACTTAGTCCATTGGACCCTGGGCTTTCCCCCCCCCCCCCTTCATTCCACTTATTGCTACTTTTATTTCCGCTAATCCTACTTCTTTGTCACACATGCTTCTCTCATCCTCCTTTAAACCCTCTTCATTAAAAGCACTAACCTTCTCCATCACCAAATTGGAAATGTCTTCTTTTGTATATAACTCTTGATAAAAGCTGCTAGCCGCCTCTACAATCTCCCCACTTTCATTAATGATCTTCTCCCCAGCCTTCAACTCTCCAATTAATGATAATCTCTGTCGCAGCTTCTCTTGCTCTAGAAAATATCTAGTGCATCTTTCACCTTCCAATGAATCTTTAGCCTTTGCACGGAGAATGGCCCCCTTGCATTTTTCAGCTTGCAATAATTCCCACTCTTCCTTTAACACCCGGAACTTAGTCTCAGCTCCCTTATCCCCTCAGTCAACTGCTTTACAGACATCCGTAAACCTTTTGTTTATATTCTCTTCTCGATGCCGGTTAGTTGCCGCTCTCTTTTTCCCATAACGTACCGAGAAAACTTTTACCTCACATTTGAAATTGTCCCACCAAATCTTCTTTCTTTCAAGAACAAAGATTCCTTCTGAACATTCTTTATTATATTTAAAATCCCTTCTTTATAAGCAATTTCTTTCAGCTATGGATTGTTTAAAATCCACACCCCTGAACCGATCTTAACTCTGCTGTTCCTAATTCTAAGAACCAAAGCCGAGTGGTCACTAAAAAATACTTTTTTGTAATAAATCTCCATCACCTCAGAACTTAACCCTTCCCGCATTAACACAAAATCTATTCGGCTCTGTTTTAAAACATCACCCACCCGGTTCTGGAGAACTCCCTTTTTATGGGGTGCTGGTCCCTCCATAAGTCTCTCAAATTTAAATTTGCCATCATTTTTACAATCATCCCTCTGGAGTTATCATCCTTAAAGGTCATCTGGGCTGAAATGTCCATCCGAGATAAAAATACATTAAAATCCCTCACTATACAAGGGTTTTCCACCTCTGCCACTTCAGTGAATAACTCCCGAAAAAACTCGCGACACTTGCAATGGTCGTTCGGTGCATAGATATTAAAGAGATCGCAATTAAATTCCTCCATTTTTACCCTCAGTCATAAAAATCTCCCCTCAGTGTCCTTGTCCACCAAGGCAACGTTCTCTTTTATGGGCGGACTCACCAAAACAGCCACCCCTCTACGGTTATTGTTTGCACAACTTGCAAACACCTCTCCCTTCCAAACCTTCCGAACTCTTTCTCGGATATCCTCATCCCAAAAGGTTTCTTGCAGACACAACAAGTCCGTGCCTTTAAAACCCTGCAACAACTGCTGCAATTTCTTCTCACCCCTCAGTCTGTTCACATTAATCGAGACCAATGTAATCCTGGCTCCGAATAAGGGAAGTATGCCTGATAATCTCCCCATCATTTAATCTCTGGCCCTTCCCTCCTCTCATGCTCCTTCTGAACTTTTCGGTCAGCTGTTGCTTTTTCCTGCAGCCTCCGACTCTTCTTCACCTCCTGTTTGAACCTTCCCTGCTGTTTCAGCCTCTTCCTTGCATTAAGTTTCGGCCAAGGAGCTGTCTCTTCTCCCTCCTTCTACCCCTCACTAACCTTTCCCTTTCCACATGATGCCACCCCACCCCCCACTTCCATATCTCTGTCCCCCTCTAATTCCTCACTCTCAAGCTCTTCTGTGACCTTCTGTGCCTGCTCCCCATCAGATACATAATCCTGCTCCCTGTCAGATACATCATCTCCCATAGAGTCTTCCTGCTATCGCGGTTTCGCCAACAGTGCCGCTCCCTTCGACCTCATCTCCACCGCTGACCCATGCTCCCTGATCCTTCTCTCTCTGGGGCAATGGCGCACCTATCTTGCTCCCTTCTGGCGTCTTTGTCTCGCCGCTCCCGTCCTGCTGCCCCTTTAAGGCTCCTGCCTCTTGCACCCTCTCCTTGTCTTGCCCCCTCCTGCTCACCGAGATGTCCGACTCCCTATCTTTTCTTTGGAGTACTCACATTTACCATGCACCCCGCTCCCACCTCCTCTCCCCCCACGGACACCAGATTCTTTAGGGAGAGCTGAACTGTATTATGGCTCGACTCTGCCCTCGACCCATGCTGCCCTCTGCTGTCTTTGTTCTTTTCCACTGTACTTGATGTGTTTTCCACCATCTCCATCCTGTTCTCTGCTCTGCAATTTTCTGCCTCTTCCTGAGCTCTTTTCTTCTTCAATTCACCAGCCTGCTCCGCTCCTCCGGCCATTCCACTCACATCTTCTGCTCCTTCTCCTTCTCCCATCTCCTTGTCACTCATAGAGCTTCCTTCTGCCTCACACTCACAGCGGGTGGGGCCTTTGTGACACACCCCACAGCTCCCCGCCTTGCAGCTCTGAGTGATGTGTCCAGACTCACAGCAGTTATAACAGTACAAGTCCGGACAGTTTCTTACAAGATGGTCGTGTCCAAGACAATAATAACAAACCTTCACTTGGTTATCATGCAGTACTCGGAAGTACTGCACTCCTTACATTGTCTCGAATTTCATGCTGTACGGTAATGACTTCACCCCCTCTGGGAACCGTACCTTTACATAACGGGTTCCATCTGCTACCCGTGTTCCTGGATAGTAACTCCTCTTTATTGCGGAGCAAATTTTAATGTCCCACGACTCCAACTTTTTGATTAGCAAATCGTCCTCATTATAAACTGGCAAGTTTAAGAATGAGACCACCACCTCTTCAGAATATAGCAGAGATACCCCCAAGAACTTATCATCAACCTTCAAACTGAGTAAAAGTCTTTCCACCTCCTCTCGGCCACTGACTGTCACCTCGAACCCAACATTCGGCGTTGGTCGGCAGGCAAAGCAGCTTCCCTCGCCACAGTCCTGATGTACCGCCTGGATAATATCCCAAGCTCGTATCTCCTTATCCTCGCACTGAACCACCACCGTGTTTTCTTTTCCAAACCTCCTGGGGTCCCGGCCCAAATCTTTGGGCCTTTTTCTCTCCCTTCCAACATCAGTTTCTCCCCTGATTAAATTCATCTTGGGAACATTGTCCTCTGAGGGGCCCGGCCTCCGGACCCCTCAGCAGCCATCTGGCTGCTGTTTATGGACCAAACTTTTTACAAGCTCACTCCAACTCCCTGCAGTAATCAGGCAACCAGCAGCACCTGCTCACTCCTAGCCCCTCCCACCTAGAGAGTGCTACCCACTGAGCCACAGCTGAGCCACATGCACATAACACTTCACAGGTCACCTGAAGAGAGGGCTGACAGAAAAAACACTGCAAACTAATGCGAGAAGGCATGGCACAGGGAAGATGTCAGGTCTTCGGGAGGTGCAGATTTGATAGACTGATGACCCTGTGGAAATCTATGGGCTCCACTGACATTGGAGGTGCCCTGCTAGATCTGAGCCTGCAGAAACCATCCTCCTCTCATCCTCTGCTGGGCATCCACGTTTCTGGCCCCAGCAAAGTATAAACTGCAGCTATTTTTCTTTTACACCCTGAGGGGATGGAGGGGCAGCGATCTGGTCTGACTAGGGCTCTGGAGATGATGAGGGAGGCGGTTTCTGGCGGGTAATTGATTACCTCTGTGAATATTGTTAGTAGCTGGGTACACAGTAAGGTGAGAGATATAATTCAAAAAACAATCGGCAGACTTATTCTATTGTGCCAATGTAAGTGAGGAGATATAAATGATTAAGCCCACAAGCACAGACAGGCGCTGTAAAACAAACCTCTGTGTTTTTTCCCTTGGGTGCAGCATATCAGCTTGCTCTGTATTACCTAATTTCCTCTGCTCGGGCTTTGACTGCAAGGAGAGTGAAGACCGGAGGTAATTCTTTCCGAATCAGTGATATAGTGACTGACTCACCCACAGCTACTCCCGACTCACCCACAGCTACTCCCGACTCAACCACAGCTACTCCCGACTCACCCACAGCTACTCCCGACTCACTCACAGCTACTCCCGACTCACCCACAGCTACTCCCGACTCACCACAGCTACTCCCGACTCACCCACAGCTACTCCCGACTCACCCACAGCTACTCCCGACTCACTCACAGCTACTCCCGACTCACCCACAGCTACTCCCGACTCACCCACAGCTACTCCCAACTCACCCACAGCTACTCCCGACTCACCCACAGCTACTCCCGACTCACTAACAGTTACTCCCGACTCACTCACAGCTACTCCCGACTCACCCACAGCTACTCCCGACACTCACAGCTACTCCCGACACTCACAGCTACACCCGACTGATTCACAGCTACTCCCGACACTCACAACAACTCCCGACTCACTCACAGCTACTCCCGACTCACCCACAGCTGCTCCCGACTCACCCACAGCTACTCCCGACTCACTCACAGTTACTCCCGACTCACTCACAGCTACTCCCGACTCACCCACAGCTACTCCCGACACTCACAGCTACTCCCGACACTCACAGCTACACCCGACTGATTCACAGCTACTCCCGACACTCACAACAACTCCCGACTCACCCACAGCTACTCCCGACTCACTCACAGCTACTCCCGACTCACCCACAGCAACTCCCGACTCACTCACAGCTACTCCCGACTCACTCACAGCTGCTCCCGACTCACGCACAGCTACTCCCGACTCACTCACAGCTACTCCTGATTCACCCACAGCAACTCCCGACTCACCCACAGCTACTCCCGACTCACTCACAGCTACTCCCGACAAACCCACAGCTACTCCCGACTCACTCACAGCTACTCCCGACTCACTCACAGCTACTCCCGACTCACTCACAGCTACTCCCGACTCACCCACAGCTACTCCCGACACACTCACAGCTACTCCCGACGCACTCACAGCTACTCCCGACTCACTCACAGCTACTCCCGACTCACTCACAGCCAATCCCGACTCACTCACAGCAACTCCCGACTCACTCACAGCTACTCCCGACTCACCCACAGCTACTCCCGACTCACTCACAGCTACTCCCGACTCACTCACAGCTACTCCCGACTCACTCACAGCTACTCCCGACTCACTCACAGTTACTCCCGACTCACCCACAGCTACTCCGAACTCACTCACAGCTACTCCCGACTCACTCACAGCTACTCCCGACTCACTCACAGCTACTCCCGACTCACTCACAGCTACTCCCGACTCACTCACAGCTACTCCCGACTCACCCACAGCTACTCCCGACTCACTCACAGCTAATCCCGACTCACTCACAGCAACTCCTGACTCACTCACAGCTACTCCCGACTCACCCACAGCTACTCCCGACTCACCCACAGCTACTCCCGACTCACTCACAGCTACTCCCGACACTCACAGCTATTCCCGACTCACCCACAGCTACTCCCGACCAACTCACAGCTACTCCCGACTCATCCACAGCTACTCCCGACTGACCCACAGCTACTCCCGACTCACCCACAGCTACTCCCGACTCACTCACAGCTACCCCCGACTCACCCACAGCTACTCCCGACACACTGACAGCTACTCCCGACTCACTCACAGCTACTCCCGACTCACTCACAGCTACTCCCGACACCCACAGCTACTCCCGACTCACTCACAGCAACTCCCGACTCACTCACAGCTACACCCGACTCACCCACAGCTACTCCCGACTCACCCACAGCTACTCCCGACTCACCCACAGCTACTCCCGACTCACTCACAGCTACTCCCGACTCACTCACAGCTACTCCCGACAAACCCACAGCTACTCCCGACTCACTCACAGCTACTCCCGACACTCACAGCTACTCCCGAGTCACTCACAGCTACTCCCGACTCACTCACAGCTACTCCCGACACTCACAGCTACTCCCGAGTCACTCACAGCTACTCCCGACTCACTCACAGCTACTCCCGACTCACCCACAGCTACTCCCGACTCACTCACAGCTACTCCCGACTCACCCACAGCTACTCCCGACTCACTCACAGCTACTCCCGACTCACTCACAACTACTCCCGACTCACTCACAGCTACTCCCGACTCACCCACAGCTACTCCCGACTCACCCACAGCTACTCCCGACTCACTCACAGCTACTCCCGACTCACCCACAGCTACTCCCGACTCACTCACAGCTACTCCCGACTCACTCACAGCTGCTCCCGACTCACTCACAGCTACTCCCGACTCACTCACAGCTACTCCCGACTCACTCACAGCTACTCCCGACTCACCCACAGCTACTCCCGACTCACCCACAGCTACTCCCGACTCACCCACAGCTACTCCCGACTCACTCACAGCTACTCCCGACTCACTCACAGCTACTCCCGACTCACTCACAGCTACTCCCGACTCACTCACAGCTACTCCCGACTCAGTCACAGCTACTCCTGATTCACCCACAGCAACTCCCGACTCACCCACAGCTACTCCCGACTCAATCACAGCTACTCCCGACAAACCCACAGCTACTCCCGACTCACTCACAGCTACTCCCGACTCACTCACAGCTACTCCCGACTCACTCACAGCTACTCCCGACTCACCCACAGCTACTCCCGACACACTCACAGCTACTCCCGACGCACTCACAGCTACTCCCGACTCACTCACAGCTACTCCTGACTCACTCACAGCCAATCCCGACTCACTCACAGCTACTCCCGACTCACTCACAGCTACTCCCGGCTCACCCACAGCTACTCCCGACTCACTCACAGCTACTCCCGACTCACTCACAGCTACTCCCGGCTCACTCACAGCTACTCCCGACTCACTCACAGTTACTCCCGACTCACCCACAGCTATTCCGTACTCACTCACAGCTACTCCCGACTCACTCACAGCTACTCCCGACTCACTCACAGCTACTCCCGACTCACTCACAGCTACTCCCGACTCACTCACAGCTACTCCCGACTCACCCACAGCTACTCCCGACTCACTCACAGCTACTCCCGATTCATCCACAGCTACTCCCGACTCACTCACAGCTACTCCCGACTCACTCACAGCTACTCCCGACTCACTCACAGCTACTCCCGACTCATCCACAGTTACTCCCAACACTCACTCACAGCTACTCCCGACTCACTCACAGCTACTCCCGACTCATCCACAGCTACTCCCGACTCACTCACAGCTACTCCCGACTCACCCACAGCTACTCCCGATTCACTCACAGCTACTCCCGACTGATTCACAGCTACTCCCGACTCACTCACAGCTACTCCCAACTGATTCACAGCTACTCCCGACTCACCCACAGCTACTCCCGACTCACTCACAGCTACTCCCGACTCACTCACAGCAACTCCCGACTCACTCACAGCTACTCCCGACTCACCCACAGCTACTCCCGACTCACCCACAGCTACTCCCGACTCACTCACAGCTACTCCCGACCAACTCACAGCTACTCCCGACTCATCCACAGCTACTCCCGACTCACTCACAGCTACTCCCGACTCACCCACAGCTACTCCCGACCAACTCACAGCTACTCCCGACTCATCCACAGCTACTCCCGACTGACCCACAGCTACTCCCGACTCACCCACAGCTACTCCCGACTCACTCACAGCTACCCCCGACTCACCCACAGCTACTCCCGACACACTGACAGCTACTCCCGACTCACTCACAGCTACTCCCGACACCCACAGCTACTCCCGACTCACTCACAGCAACTCCCGACTCACCCACAGCTACTCCCGACTCACCCACAGCTACTCCCGACTCACTCACAGCTACTCCCGACTCACTCACAGCTACTCCCGACAAACCCACAGCTACTCCCGACTCACTCACAGCGACTCCCGACACTCACAGCTACTCCCGACTCACTCACAGCTACTCCCGACTCACCCACAGCTACTCCCGACTCACTCACAGCTACTCCCGACTCACTCACAGCTGCTCCCGACTCACTCACAGCTACTCCCGACTCACCCATAGCTACTCCCGACTCACCCACAGCTACTCCCGACTCACCCACAGCTACTCCCGACTCACTCACAGCTACTCCCGACACACTCACAGCTACTCCCGACTCACTCACAGCTACTCCCGACACACTCACAGCTACTCCCGACTCACTCACAGCTACTCCCGACACACTCACAGCTACTCCCGACTCACCCACAGCTACTCCCGACTCACTCACAGCTACTCCCGACAAACCCACAGATACTCCCGACTCACTCACAGCTACTCCCGACTCACTCACAGCTACTCCCGACAAACCCACAGCTACTCCCGACTCACTCACAGCTACTCCCGACTCACCCACAGCTACTCCCAACTCACCCACAGCTACTCCCGACACTCGTAGCTACTCCCGACTCACTCACAGCTACTCCCGACTCACTCACAGCTACTCCCGACAAACCCACAGCTACTCCCGACTCACTCACAGCTACTCCCGACTCACTCACAGCTACTCCCGACTCACTCACAGCTACTCCTGATTCACCCACAGCTACTCCCGACACTCACAGCTACTCCCGACTCACTCACAGCTACTCCCGACTCACTCACAGCTACTCCCGACTCACCCACAGCTACTCCCGACTCACTCACAGCTACTCCCGACTCACTCACAGCTACTCCCGACTCACTCACAGCTACTCCCGACTCACTCACAGCTACTCCCGATCACTCACAGCTACTCCCGACTCACTCACAGCTACTCCCGACTCACTCACAGCTACTCCCGACTCACTCACAGCTACTCCCGACTGACCCACAGCTACTCCCGACTCACTCACAGCTACTCCCGACACTCACAGCTACTCCCGACTCACTCACAGCTACTCCCGACTCATCCACAGCTACTCCCGACTCACCCACAGCTACTCCCGACTCACTCACAGCTACTCCCGACTCACTCACAGCTACTCCCGACTACTCACAGCTACTCCCGACTGACTCACAGCTACTCCGACTCACTCACAGCTACTCCCGACACACTCACAGCTACTCCCGACTCACCCACAGCTACTCCCGACTCACCCACAGCTACTCCCGAGTCACCCACAGCTACTCCCTTCTCACTCACAGCTACTCCCGACTCACCCACAGCTACTCCCAACACTCACAGCTACTCCCGACACACTCACAGCTACTCCCGACACACTCACAGCTACTCCCGACTCACCCACAGCTACTCCCGACACTCACTCACAGCTACTCCCGACTCACCCACAGCTGCTCCCGACACTCACAGCTACTCCTGACTCACCCACAGCTACTCCCGACTCACTCACAGCTACTCCCGACACACTCACAGCTACTCCCGACTCACCCACAGCTACTCCCGACTCACCCACAGCTACTCCCGACTCACTCACAGCTACTCCCGACTCACTCACAGCTACTCCCGACTCACCCACAGCTACTCCCGACTCACCCACAGCTACTCCCGACTCACTCACAGCTACTCCCGACTCACTCACAGCTACTCCCGACTCACTCACAGCTACTCCCGACTCACCCACAGCTACTCCCGACTCACCCACAGCTACTCCTGACACTCAAAGCTACTCCCAACTCAACCACAGCTACTCCCGACTCACTCACAGCTACTCCCGACTCACCCACAGCTACTCCCGACACTCACAGCTACTCCCGACTCACCCACAGCTACTCCCGACTCACCCACAGCTACTCCCGTCAAACCCACAGCTACTCCCGACTCACTCACAGCTACTCCCGACTCACTCACAGCTACTCCCGAGTCACTCACAGCTACTCCCGACTCACTCACAGCTACTCCCGACTCACCCACAGCTACTCCCGAGTCACTCACAGCTACTCCGGACTCACTCACAGCTACTCCTGACAAACCCACAGCTACTCCCGACTCACCCACAGCTACTCCCGAGTCACTCACAGCTACTCCCGACTCACCCACAGCTACTCCGGACTCACTCACAGCTACTCCCGACAAACTCACAGCTACTCCCGACTCACCCACAGCTACTCCCGACTCACCCACAGCTACTCCGGACTCACTCACAGCTACTCCCGACAAACTCACAGCTACTCCCGACTCACCCACAGCTACTCCCGACTCACCCACAGCTACTCCGGACTCACTCACAGCTACTCCCGACACTCACAGCTACTCCCGACTCACTCACAGCTACTCCCGACTCACCCACAGCTACTCCCGATTCACCCACAGCTACTCCGGACTCACTCACAGCTACTCCCGACACTCACAGCTACTCCCGACTCACTCACAGCTACTCCCGACTCACTCACAGCTACTCCCGACTCACTCACAGCTACTCCCGACACTCACAGCTACTCCCGACTCACTCACAGCTACTCCCGACTCACTCACAGTTACTCCCGACTCACCCACAGCTACTCCGGACTCACTCACAGCTACTCCCGACTCACTCACAGCGACTCCCGACACTCACAGCTACTCCGGACTCACTCACAGCTACTCCCGTCTCACCCACAGCTACTCCCGACTCACTCACAGCTACTCCCGACTCACCCACAGCTACTCCCGACTCAGCCACAGCTACTCCCGACTCACCCACAGCTACTCCCAACTCACTCACAGCTACTCCCGACTCACCCACAGCTACTCCCGACTCACTCACAGCTACTCCCGACACTCACAGCTACTCCCGACTCACTCACAGCTACTCCCGACTCACTCACAGCTACTCCCGACTCACCCACAGCTACTCCCGACAAACCCACAGCTACTCCCGACTCACTCACAGCTACTCCCGACTCACTCACAGTTACTCCCGACTCACCCACAGCTACTCCCGACTCACTCACAGCTACTCCCGACTCACTCACAGCTACTCCCGACTCACCCACAGCTACTCCCGACTCACCCACAGCTACTCCCGACTCACTCACAGCTACTCCCGACTCACTCACAGCTACTCCCGACTCACTCACAGTTACTCCCGACTCACCCACAGCTACTCCCGACTCACTCACAGCAACTCCCGACTCACTCACAGCTACTCCCGACTCACTCACAGCTACTCCCGACAAACCCACAGCTACTCCCGACTCACTCACAGCAACTCCCGACTCACTCACAGATACTCCCGACTCACTCACAGCTACTCCCGACTCACTCACAGCAACTCCCGACTCACTCACAGATTCTCCCGACTCACTCACAGCTACTCCCGACTCACTCACAGCTACTCCCGACTCACTCACAGCAACTCCCGACTCACTCACAGCTACTCCCGACTGACTCACAGCTACTCCTGACTCACTCACAGCAACTCCCGACTCACTCACAGCTACTCCCGACTCACTCACAGCTACTCCCGACTCACTCACAGCTACTCCCGACTCACTCACAGCTACTCCCGACAAACCCACAGCTACTCCCGACTCACTCACAGCAACTCCCGACTCACTCACAGATACTCCCGACTCACTCACAGCTACTCCCGACTCACTCACAGCAACTCCCGACTCACTCACAGATACTCCCGACTCACTCACAGCTACTCCCGACTCACTCACAGCTACTCCCGACTCACCCACAGCTACTCCCGACTCACTCACAGCTACTCCCGACTCACTCACAGCTACTCCCGACTCACTCACAGCTACTCCCGACTCACCCACAGCTACTCCCGACTCACTCACAGCTACTCCCGACTCACTCACAGCTACTCCGGACTCACTCACAGCTACTCCCGACACACCCACAGCTACTCCCGACTCACCCACAGCTACTCCCGAGTCACTCACAGCTACTCCCGACTCACCCACAGCTACTCCCGACTCACTCACAGCTACTCCCGACAAACCCACAGCTACTCCCGACTCACTCACAGCTACTCCCGACTCACCCACAGCTACTCCCGACTCACCCACAGCTACTCCGGACTCACTCACAGCTACTCCCGACACTCACAGCTACTCCGACTCACTCACAGCTACTCCCGACACTCACAGCTACTCCCGACTCACTCACAGCTACTCCCGACTCACCCACAGCTACTCCCGACTCACCCACAGCTACTCCCGACTCACTCACAGCTACTCCCGACACTCACAGCTACTCCCGACTCACTCACAGCTACTCCCGACTCACTCACAGCTACTCCCGACTCACTCACAGCTACTCCCGACACTCACAGCTACTCCCGACTCACTCACAGCTACTCCCGACTCACTCACAGCTACTCCCGACTCACCCACAGCTACTCCCAACTCACTCACAGCTACTCCCGACTCACCCACAGCTACTCCCGACTCACTCACAGCTACTCCCGACCAACTCACAGCACCTCCCGACTCACTCACAGCTACTCCCGACTCACTCACAGCTACTCCCGACTCACCCACAGCTACTCCCGACTCACTCACAGCTACTCCCGACACTCACAGCTACTCCCGACTCACTCACAGCTACTCCAGACTCACTCACAGCTACTCCCGACTCACTCACAGCTACTCCCGACTCACTCACAGCTACTCCCGACTCACTCACAGCTACTCCCGACTCACTCACAGCTACTCCCGACTCACCCACAGCTACTCCCGACTCACTCACAGCTACTCCCGACTCACCCACAGCTACTCCCGACTCACTCACAGCAACTCCCGACTCTCTCACAGCTACTCCCGACTCACTCACAGCTACTCCCGACTCACCCACAGCTACTCTCGACAAACCCACAGCTACTCCCGACTCACTCACAGCTACTCCCGACTCACTCACAGCTACTCCCGACTCACTCACAGCTACTCCCGACTCACCCACAGCTACTCCCGACTCACTCACAGCTACTCCCGACTCACTCACAGCTACTCCCGACTCACCCACAGCTACTCCCGACTCACTCACAGCTACTCCCGACTCACTCACAGCTACTCCCGACTCACCCACAGCTACTCCCGACTCACCCACAGCTACTCCCGACTCACTCACAGCTACTCCCGACTCACTCACAGCTACTCCCGACTCACTCACAGCTACTCCCGACTCACCCACAGCTACTCCCGACTCACTCACAGCTACTCCCGACTCACTCACAGCTACTCCCGACTCACTCACAGCTACTCCCGACTCACTCACAGCTACTCCCGACTCACCCACAGCTACTCCCGACTCACTCACAGCTACTCCCGACTCACTCACAGCTACTCCGACTCACTCACAGCTACTCCCGACTCACCCACAGCTACTCCCGACTCACAGCTACTCCCGACTCACTCACAGCTACTCCCGACTACTCACAGCTACTCCCGACTCACCCACAGCTACTCCCGACTCACTCACAGCTACTCCCGACTCACTCACAGCTACTCCCGACTCACTCACAGCTACTCCCGACTCACTCACAGCTACTCCCGACTCACTCACAGCTACTCCCGACTCACTCACAGCTACTCCCGACTCACTCACAGCTACTCCCGACTCACTCACAGCTACTCCCGACTCACTCACAGCTACTCCCGACTCACTCACAGCTACTCCCGACTCACTCACAGCTACTCCCGACTCACTCACAGCTACTCCCGACTCACTCACAGCTACTCCCGACTCACTCACAGCTACTCCCGACTCACTCACAGCTACTCCCGACTCACTCACAGCTACTCCCGACTCACTCACAGCTACTCCCGACTGACTCACAGCTACTCCTGACTCACTCACAGCTACTCCCGACTCACTCACAGCTACTCCCGACTCACTCACAGCTACTCCCGACTCACTCACAGCTACTCCCGACTCACTCACAGCTACTCCCGACAAACCCACAGCTACTCCCGACTCACTCACAGCAACTCCCGACTCACTCACAGATACTCCCGACTCACTCACAGCTACTCCCGACTCACTCACAGCAACTCCCGACTCACTCACAGATACTCCCGACTCACTCACAGCTACTCCCGACTCACTCACAGCTACTCCCGACTCACCCACAGCTACTCCCGACTCACTCACAGCTACTCCCGACTCACTCACAGCTACTCCCGACTCACTCACAGCTACTCCCGACTCACCCACAGCTACTCCCGACTCACTCACAGCTACTCCCGACTCACTCACAGCTACTCCGACTCACTCACAGCTACTCCCGACAGACTCACAGCTACTCCCGACTACTCACAGCTACTCCCGACTCACTCACAGCTACTCCCGACTCACCCACAGCTACTCCCGACTCACTCACAGCTACTCCCGACTCACTCACAGCTACTCCCGACTCACCACAGCTACTCCCGACTCACTCACAGCTACTCCCGACTCACCCACAGCTACTCCCGACTCACTCACAGCTACTCCCACTCACCACAGCTACTCGACACTCACAGCTACTCCCGACTCACTCACAGCTACTCCGACACCACAGCTACTCCGACTCACCCACAGCTACTCCCGACCACTCCACAGCTACTCCCGACTCACCCACAGCTACTCCCGACTCACTCACAGCTACTCCCGACTCACTCACAGCTACTCCCGACACTCACAGCTACTCCCGACTCACTCACAGCTACTCCCGACTCACTCACAGCTACTCCCGACTCACTCACAGCTACTCCCGACTCACTCACAGCTACTCCCGACTCACTCACAGCTACTCCCGACTCACTCACAGCTACTCCCGACTCACCCACAGCTACTCCCAACTCACTCACAGCTACTCCCGACTCACCCACAGCTACTCCCGACTCACTCACAGCTACTCCCGACCAACTCACAGCACCTCCCGACTCACTCACAGCTACTCCCGACTCACTCACAGCTACTCCCGACTCACCCACAGCTACTCCCGACTCACTCACAGCTACTCCCGACACTTACAGCTACTCCCGACTCACTCACAGCTACTCCAGACTCACTCACAGCTACTCCCGACTCACTCACAGCTACTCCCGACTCACTCACAGCTACTCCCGACTCACTCACAGCTAATCCCGACTCACTCACAGCTACTCCCGACTCACCCACAGCTACTCCCGACTCACTCACAGCTACTCCCGACTCACCCACAGCTACTCCCGACTCACTCACAGCAACTCCCGACTCTCTCACAGCTACTCCCGACTCACTCACAGCTACTCCCGACTCACCCACAGCTACTCTCGACAAACCCACAGCTACTCCCGACTCACTCACAGCTACTCCCGACTCACTCACAGCTACTCCCGACTCACTCACAGCTACTCCCGACTCACCCACAGCTACTCCCGACTCACTCACAGCTACTCCCGACTCACTCACAGTTACTCCCGACTCACCCACAGCTACTCCCGACTCACTCACAGCTACTCCCGACTCACTCACAGCTACTCCCGACTCACCCACAGCTACTCCCGACTCACCCACAGCTACTCCCGACTCACTCACAGCTACTCCCGACTCACTCACAGCTACTCCCGACTCACTCACAGTTACTCCCGACTCACCCACAGCTACTCCCGACTCACTCACAGCAACTCCCGACTCACTCACAGCTGCTCCCGACTCACTCACAGCTACTCCCGACAAACCCACAGCTACTCCCGACTCACTCACAGCTACTCCCGACTCACTCACAGCTACTCCCGACTCACTCACAGCTACTCCCGACTCACTCACAGCTACTCCCGACTCACTCACAGCTACTCCCGACTCACTCACAGCTACTCCCGACTCACCCACAGCTACTCCGACTCACTCAGAGCTACTCCCGACTCACACAGCTACTCCCGACTCACTCACAGCTACTCCCGACTCACCCACAGCTACTCCCGACTCACCCACAGCTACTCCGACTCACCCACAGCTACTCCCGACTCACTCACAGCTACTCCCGACTCACCACAGCTACTCCGACTCACTCACAGCTACTCCCGACTACTCACAGCTACTCCCGACACACCCACAGCTACTCCCGACACTCACAGCTACTCCCGATCACTCACAGCTACTCCCGACTCACTCACAGCTACTCCGACTCACTCACAGCTACTCCCGACTCACTCCACAGCTACTCCCGACTCACCCACAGCTACTCCCGACTCACCCACAGCTACTCCGACTCACCCACAGCTACTCCCGACTCACTCACAGCTACTCCCGACTCACTCACAGCTACTCCCGACTCACTCACAGCTACTCCCGACTCACCCACAGCTACTCCCGACACACTCACAGCTACTCCCGACTCCACTCACAGCTACTCCCGACTCACTCACAGCTACTCCCGACTCACTCACAGCTACTCCCGACTCACTCACAGCTACTCCCGACTCACTCACAGCTACTCCCGACTCACTCACAGCTACTCCCGACTCACCCACAGCTACTCCCGACTCACTCACAGCTACTCCCGACTCATCCACAGCTACTCCCGACTCACTCACAGCTACTCCCGACACTCACAGCTACTCCCGACTCACTCACAGCTACTCCCGACTCACCCACAGCTACTCCCGACTCACTCACAGCTACTCCCGACTCACTCACAGCTACTCCCGACTCACTCACAGCTACTCCCGACTCACCCACAGCTACTCCCGACTCACCCACAGCTACTCCCGACTCACCCACAGCTACTCCCGACTCACTCACAGCTACTCCCGACTCACTCACAGCTACTCCCGACTCACTCACAGCTACTCCCGACTCACTCACAGCTACTCCCGACTCACTCACAGCTACTCCCGACTCACTCACAGCTACTCCCGACTCACCCACAGCTACTCCCGACTCACTCACAGCTACTCCCGACTCACTCACAGCTACTCCCGACTCACTCACAGCTACTCCCGACTCACTCACAGCTACTCCCGACTCACTCACAGCTACTCCCGACTCACTCACAGCTACTCCCGACTCACTCACAGCTACTCCCGACTCACCCACAGCTACTCCCGACTCACTCACAGCTACTCCCGACTCACTCACAGCTACTCCCGACACTCACAGCTACTCCGACACTCACAGCTACTCCCGACTCACTCACAGCTACTCCCGACTCACCACAGCTACTCCCGACTCACTCACAGCTACTCCCGACTCACTCACAGCTACTCCCGACTCACTCACAGCTACTCCCGACTCACCCACAGCTACTCCCGACTCACTCACAGCTACTCCCGACTCACTCACAGCTACTCCCGACTCACTCACAGCTACTCCCGACTCACCACAGCTACTCCCGACTCACCCACAGCTACTCCCGATTCACTCACAGCTACTCCCGACTCACTCACAGCTACTCCCGACTCACTCACAGCTACTCCCGATTCACTCACAGCTACTCCCGACTCACTCACAGCTACTCCCGATTCACTCACAGCTACTCCCGACTCACTCACAGCCAATCCCGACTGACCCACAGCTACTCCCGACTCACTCACAGCTACTCCCGACACTCACAGCTACTCCCGACTCACTCACAGCTACTCCCGACTCATCCACAGTTACTCCCGACTCACCCACAGCTTCTCCCGACAAACTCACAGCTACTCCCGACTCACTCACAGCTACTCCCGACAAACTCACAGCTACTCCCGACTGACTCACAGCTACTCCTGAATCACTCACAGCTACTCCCGACACACTCACAGCTACTCCCGACTCACCCACAGCTACTCCCGACTCACCCACAGCTACTCCCGAGTCACCCACAGCTACTCCCTTCTCACTCACAGCTACTCCCGACTCACCCACAGCTACTCCCAACACTCACAGCTACTCCCGACACACTCACAGCTACTCCCGACACACTCACAGCTACTCCCGACTCACCCACAGCTACTCCCGACTCACTCACAGCTACTCCCGACTCACCCACAGCTACTCCCGACACTCACAGCTACTCCGACTCACCCACAGCTACTCCCGACTCACTCACAGCTACTCCCGACTCACTCACAGCTACTCCCGACTCACTCACAGCTACTCCCGACTCACTCACAGCTACTCCCGACTCACTCACAGCTACTCCCGACTCACTCACAGCTACTCCCGACTCACTCACAGCTACTCCCGACTCACCCACAGCTACTCCCGACTCACTCACAGCTACTCCCGACTCACTCACAGCTACTCCCGACTCACTCACAGCTACTCCCGACTCACCCACAGCTACTCCCGACTCACCACAGCTACTCCCGACTCACTCACAGCTACTCCCGACTCACTCACAGCTACTCCCGACTCACTCACAGCTACTCCCGACTCACCCACAGCTACTCCCGACTCACTCACAGCTACTCCCGACTCACTCACAGCTACTCCCGACTCACCCACAGCTACTCCCGACTCACTCACAGCTACTCCCGACACTCACAGCTACTCCCGACTCACTCACAGCTACTCCCGACTCACTCACAGCTACTCCCGACTCACTCACAGCTACTCCCGACACTCACAGCTACTCCCGACTCACTCACAGCTACTCCCGACTCACTCACAGCTACTCCCGACTCACTCACAGCTACTCCCGACTCACTCACAGCTACTCCCGACTCACTCACAGCTACTCCCGACTCACCCACAGCTACTCCGACTCACTCACAGCTACTCCCGACACTCACAGCTACTCCCGACTCACTCACAGCTACTCCCGACTCACTCACAGCTACTCCCGACTCACTCACAGCTACTCCCGACTCACCCACAGCTACTCCCGACTCACTCACAGCTACTCCCGACTCACTCACAGCTACTCCCGACTCTCACAGCTACTCCCGACTCACTCACAGCTACTCCCGACTCACCCACAGCTACTCCCGACTCACTCACAGCTACTCCCGACTCACTCACAGCTACTCCCGACTCACTCACAGCTACTCCCGACTCACTCACAGCTACTCCCGACTCACTCACAGCTACTCCCGACTCACTCACAGCTACTCCCGACACTCACAGCTACTCCCGACTCACTCACAGCTACTCCCGACTCACTCACAGCTACTCCCGACTCACCCACAGCTACTCCGACTCACTCACAGCTACTCCCGACTCACTCACAGCTACTCCCGACTCACTCACAGCTACTCCCGACTCACTCACAGCTACTCCCGACTCACCCACAGCTACTCCCGACTCACTCACAGCTACTCCCGACTCACCCACAGCTACTCCCGACTCAGCCACAGCTACTCCCGACTCACTCACAGCTACTCCCGACTCACTCACAGCTACTCCCGACTCACCCACAGCTACTCCCGACTCACTCACAGCTACTCCCGACACTCACAGCTACTCCCGACTCACTCACAGCTACTCCCGACTCACTCACAGCTACTCCCGACTCACCCACAGCTACTCCCGACTAACCCACAGCTACTCCCGACTCACTCACAGCTACTCCCGACTCACTCACAGCTACTCCCGACTCACCCACAGCTACTCCCGACTCACTCACAGCTACTCCCGACTCACTCACAGCTACTCCCGACTCACCCACAGCTACTCCCGACTCACCCACAGCTACTCCCGACTCACTCACAGCTACTCCCGACTCACTCACAGCTACTCCCGACTCACTCACAGCTACTCCCGACTCACCCACAGCTACTCCCGACTCACTCACAGCTACTCCCGACTCACTCACAGCTACTCCCGACTCACTCACAGCTACTCCCGACTAACCCACAGCTACTCCCGACTCACTCACAGCTACTCCCGACTCACTCACAGCTACTCCCGACTCACTCACAGCTACTCCCGACTCACTCACAGCTACTCCCGACTCACTCACAGCTACTCCCGACTCACTCACAGCTACTCCCGACTCACTCACAGCTACTCCCGACTCACTCACAGCTACTCCCGACTCACTCACAGCTACTCCCGACTCACTCACAGCTACTCCTGACTCACTCACAGCAACTCCCGACTCACTCACAGCTACTCCCGACTCACTCACAGCTACTCCCGACTCACTCACAGCTACTCCCGACTCACTCACAGCTACTCCCGACACACCCACAGCTACTCCCGACTCACTCACAGCAACTCCCGACTCACTCACAGCTACTCCCGACTCACTCACAGCTACTCCCGACTCACTCACAGCTACTCCCGACTCTCACAGCTACTCCCGACTCACTCACAGCTACTCCGACTCACTCACAGCTACTCCCGACTCACTCACAGCTACTCCCGACTCACCCACAGCTACTCCCGACTCACTCACAGCTACTCCCGACTCACTCACAGCTACTCCCGACTCACTCACAGCTACTCCCGACTCACCCACAGCTACTCCCGACTCACTCACAGCTACTCCCGACTCACTCACAGCTACTCCGACTCACTCACAGCTACTCCCGACAAACCCACAGCTACTCCCGACTCACCCACAGCTACTCCCGACTCACTCACAGCTACTCCCGACTCACCCACAGCTACTCCGGACTCACTCACAGCTACTCCCGACAAACCCACAGCTACTCCCGACTCACTCACAGCTACTCCCGACTCACCCACAGCTACTCCCGACTCACCCACAGCTACTCCGGACTCACTCACAGCTACTCCCGACACTCACAGCTACTCCGGACTCACTCACAGCTACTCCCGACACTCACAGCTACTCCCGACTCACTCACAGCTACTCCCGACTCACCCACAGCTACTCCCGACTCACCCACAGCTACTCCGAACTCACTCACAGCTACTCCCGACACTCACAGCTACTCCCGACTCACTCACAGCTACTCCCGACTCACTCACAGCTACTCCCGACTCACTCACAGCTACTCCCGACACTCACAGCTACTCCCGACTCACTCACAGCTACTCCCGACTCACTCACAGCTACTCCCGACTCACCCACAGCTACTCCCAACTCACTCACAGCTACTCCCGACTCACCCACAGCTACTCCCGACTCACTCACAGCTACTCCCGACACCCACAGCTACTCCCGACTCACTCACAGCTACTCCCGACTCTCACAGCTACCAGACTCACTCACCGCTACTCCCGACTCACTCACAGCTACTCCCGACTCACTCACAGCTACTCCCGACTCACCCACAGCTACTCCCGACTCACTCCACAGCTACTCCGACTGCACCACAGCTACTCCCGACTCACCCACAGCTACTCCCGACTCACTCACAGCTACTCCCGACTCACCACAGCTACTCCCGACTCACCCACAGCTACTCCCGACTCACCCACAGCTACTCCCGACTCACTCACAGCTACTCCCGACTCACCACAGCTACTCCCGACTCACCCACAGCTACTCCGACTCACTCACAGCTACTCCGACTCACAGACTCCGACTCACAGCTACTCCCGACTCACTCACAGCTACTCCCGACTCACCACAGCTACTCCCGACAAACCACAGCTACTCCCGACTCACCACAGCTACTCCCGACTCACTCACAGCTACTCCCGACTCACTCACAGCTACTCAGCCGACACACTCACAGCAACTCCGACTCACTCCCCAATATCTCCGATCACTCACAGCTACTCCCGACTCACTCACAGTACTCCCGACTCACCCACACAGCAACTCCCGACTCCACTCACAGCTACTCCCGATGACCACAGCTACTCCTGACTCACTCACAGCAACTTCCCGACTACACTCCCACAGCTACTACCCGACTCCACCCTACAGCTACTCCCGACTCAACTCACAGCTACACCCGACTGACCTCACAGCTACTCCCGACACACCACAGCTACTCCGACTCATCACAGCAACTCCCGACTCCACCCAAGCTACTCCCGAACTCCCCTCACAGTCCTCCCTGGCCTCACTCCACAGCCCACTCCCGACCTCATCCACAGCTACTCCCGGACTCACACACAGCTAACTCCCGACTCCCTCACAGCTACTCCCGACTCACTCACAGCTACTCCGACCTCACTCACAGCTACTCCGACTCACCCACAGCTACTCCCGACACACTCACAGCTACTCCCGACTCACCCACAGCTACTCCGACTCACACACAGCTACTCCCGACTCACTCACAGCTACTCCCGACTCACTCACAGCTACTCACGGACTCACTCACAGCTACTCCCGACTCACTCAAAGCTACTCCCGACTCACTCACAGCTCCTCCCGATCACACACAGCTACTCCGACTCACCCACAGCTACTCCCGACACACCCACAGCTACTCCCGACTCACCACACAGCTACTCCCGACTCACTCACAGCTACTCCGACTCACCCACAGCTACTCCCGACTCACTCACAGCTACTCCCGACACTCACAGCTACTCCCGGACTCACTCACAGCTACTCCCGACTCATCACAGCTTACTCCCGACTCTCACAGCTCCTCCCGACTCACCCACAGCTACTCCCGACTCCCCACAGCTACTCCCGACTCACTCACAGCTACTCCCGACATCCACAGCTACTCCCGACTCACTCACAGCTACTCCCGACTCACTCACAGCTACTCCCGACTCACCCACAGCTACTCCCGACTACTCACAGCTACTCCCCGACTCACCACAGTACTCCCGACTCACTCACAGCTACTCCCGACTCACTCACAGCTACTCCCCCCGATCTCACCCACAGCTACTCCCGACTCACTCACAGCTACTCCCGACTCACTCACAGCTACTCCCGACTCACTCACAGCTACTCCCCGTCTCACACACAGCTACTCCCGACTCACTCACAGCTACTCCCGACTCACCCACAGCTACTCCCGACCAAACTCACAGCTACTCACGACTCATCCACAGCGACTCCGACCACTCACCAGCTACTCCCGACTCACTCACAGCTACTCCGACATCACCCACAGCTACTCCGACTCTCTCACAGCTACTCCGTACTGACCCACAGCTACTCCGACTTACCCACAAGCTACTCCGAATCACTCACAGCTACTTCCCGTCACAGTCACCCGACATCACTCACAGCTACTCCCGACTACTCACAGCTACTCCTGGACTCACTCATCAGCAACTCCCGACTCACTCACAGCTACTCCGACTCACCACACAGCTACTCCCGACTCACTCACAGCTACTCCCGACTCACTCCACAGCTACTCCCGACCAACCACAGCTACTCCCGACTCCTCCACAGCTACTCCCGGACCACTCCACAGCTACTCCCGACTCACTCACAGCTACTCCCGGACTCACTCACAGCTACTCCCGACTCACTCACAGCTACTCCCGACTCACTCACAGCTACTCCCGACTCACTCACAGCTACTCCCGACTCACCCACAGCTACTCCCGACTCACTCACAGCTACTCCCGACTCACTCACAGCTACTCCCGACTCACTCACAGCTACTCCCGACTCACCCACAGCTACTCCCGACTCACTCACAGCTACTCCCGACTCACTCACAGCTACTCCCGACTCACTCACAGCTACTCCCGACAAACCCACAGCTACTCCCGACTCACCCACAGCTACTCCCGAGTCACTCACAGCTACTCCCGACTCACCCACAGCTACTCCCGACTCACTCACAGCTACTCCCGACAAACCCACAGCTACTCCCGACTCACTCACAGCTACTCCCGACTCACCCACAGCTACTCCCGACTCACCCACAGCTACTCCGACTCACTCACAGCTACTCCCGACACTCACAGCTACTCCCGACTCACTCACAGCTACTCCCGACACTCACAGCTACTCCCGACTCACTCACAGCTACTCCCGACTCACCCACAGCTACTCCCGATTCACCCACAGCTACTCCGAACTCACTCACAGCTACTCCCGACACTCACAGCTACTCCCGACTCACTCACAGCTACTCCCGACTCACTCACAGCTACTCCCGACTCACTCACAGCTACTCCCGACACTCACAGCTACTCCCGACTCACTCACAGCTACTCCCGACTCACTCACAGCTACTCCCGACTCACCCACAGCTACTCCCAACTCACTCACAGCTACTCCCGACTCACCCACAGCTACTCCCGACTCACTCACAGCTACTCCCGACTCACTCACAGCACCTCCCGACTCACTCACAGCTACTCCCGACTCACTCACAGCTACTCCCGACTCACCCACAGCTACTCCCGACTCACTCACAGCTACTCCCGACACTCACAGCTACTCCCGACTCACTCACAGCTACTCCAGACTCACTCACAGCTACTCCCGACTCACTCACAGCTACTCCCGACTCACTCACAGCTACTCCCGACTCACTCACAGCTACTCCCGACTCACTCACAGCTACTCCCGACTCACCACAGCTACTCCCGACTCACTCACAGCTACTCCGACTCACTCACAGCTACTCCCGACTCACTCACAGCTACTCCCGACTCACTCACAGCTACTCCCGACTCACTCACAGCTACTCCCGACTCACCACAGCTACTCCCGACTCACTCACAGCTACTCCCGACTCACTCACAGCTACTCCGACTCACCACAGCTACTCCCGACTAACCACAGCTACTCCCGTCTCACCCACAGCTACTCCCGTCTCACTCCACAGCTACTCCCGACTCACTCACAGCTACTCCGACTCACTCACAGCTACTCCCGACTCACTCACAGCTACTCCCGACTCACTCACAGCTACTCCCGACTCACCCACAGCTACTCCCGACTCACTCACAGCTACTCCCGACTCACTCACAGCTACTCCCGACTCACCCACAGCTACTCCCGACTCACTCACAGCTACTCCCGACTCACTCACAGCTACTCCCGACTCACCCACAGCTACTCCCGACTCACCACAGCTACTCCGACTCACTCACAGCTACTCCCGACTCACTCACAGCTACTCCCGACTCACTCACAGCTACTCCCGACTCACCCACAGCTACTCCCGACTCACTCACAGCAACTCCCGACTCACTCACAGCTGCTCCCGACTCACTCACAGCTACTCCCGACAAACCCACAGCTACTCCCGACTCACTCACAGCAACTCCCGACTCACTCACAGCTACTCCCGACTCACTCACAGCTACTCCCGACTCACTCACAGCTACTCCCGACTCACTCACAGCTACTCCCGATTCACTCACAGCTACTCCCGACTCACTCACAGCTACTCCCGACTCACTCACAGCCAATCCCGACTCACTCACAGCTACTCCCGACTCACCCACAGCTACTCCCGACTCACCCACAGCTACTCCCGACTCACTCACAGCTACTCCCGACTCACTCACAGCTACTCCCGACTCACTCACAGCTACTCCCGACTCACTCACAGCCAATCCCGACTCACTCACAGCTACTCCCGACTCACTCACAGCTACTCCCGACTCACTCACAGCTACTCCCGACTCACTCACAGCTACTCCCGACTCACCCACAGCTACTCCCGACTCACTCACAGCTACTCCCGACTCACTCACAGCTACTCCCGACTCACTCACAGCTACTCCCGACTCACTCACAGCTACTCCCGACTCACTCACAGCTACTCCCGACTCACTCACAGCTACTCCCAACTCACTCTCAGCTACTCCCGACTCACTCACAGCTACTCCCGACTCACTCACAGCTACTCCCGACTCACTCACAGCCAATCCCGACTCACTCACAGCTACTCCCGACTCACCCACAGCTACTCCCGACTCACCCACAGCTACTCCCGACTCACTCACAGCTACTCCCGACTCACTCACAGCTACTCCCGACTCACTCACAGCTACTCCCGACTCACTCACAGCTACTCCCGACTCACTCACAGCCACTCCCGACTCACTCACAGCCAATCCCGACTTACTCGCAGCTACTCCCGACTCACCCACAGCTACTCCCGACTCACTCACAGCTACTCCCGACTCACTCACAGCTACTCCCGACTCACTCACAGCTACTCCCGACTCACTCACAGCTACTCCCGACTCACTCACAGCTACTCCCGACTCACTCACAGCTACTCCCAACTCACTCTCAGCTACTCCCGACTCACTCACAGCTACTCCCGACTCACCCACATCTACTCCCGACTCACTCACAGCTACTCCCGACTCACCCACAGCTACTCCCGACTCACTCACAGCTACTCCCGACTCACTCACAGCCAATCCCGACTGACTCACAGCTACTCCCGACTGACTCGCAGCTACTCCCGACACTCACAGCTACTCCCGACTCACTCACAGCCAATCCCGACTGACCCACAGCTACTCCCGACCAACTCACAGCTACTCCCGACAAACCCACAGCTACTACCGACTCACTCACAGCTACTCCCGACACTCACAGCTACTCCCGACTCACTCACAGCTACTCCCGACTCATCCACAGCTACTCCCGACTCACCCACAGCTACTCCCGACTCACCCACAGCTACTCCCGACTCACCCACGCCTTCAGTCATCCCCCTGCGATTTTAAAAAAATTAGTTCTTGGAATCTGGGCGTCGCTGGCAAGGCCAGCGTTTATTGCCCATCCCTAATTGCCCTTGAGAAAGTGGGGGTTATCCGCCTTCTTTTACCGCTGCAGTCTGTGTGGTGAAGGTACTCCCACAGTGCTGTTAATGAGGGAGTTCCAGCATTTTGACCCAGTGATGATGAAGGATCAGCGATAATGTTCTAAGTCAGGATGGTGTGCAACTTGGAGGGGAACTTGGAGGTTGTGATGTTCCCATGCGCCGGCCGCCCTTGTCCTTCTAGGAGTTAGAGGTCGCTGGTTTGGGAGATGCTGCCGAAGAAGCCTTGGCAAGTTGCTGCAGTGTATCTTGTAGGTCGGTGGTGGAGGGAGTGAATGTTTAAGGTGGTGGATGGGGTGCCAATCAAGCGGGCTGCTTTGTCCTGGATGGTGTCGAGCTTCTTGACTGTTGTTGGAGCTGCACTCATCCAGGCAAGTGGAGAATATTCCATCACACTCCTTACTTGTGCCTTGTAGATGGTGGAAAGTCTTTGGGGAGTCAGGAGGTGAGGCACTCGCCGCAGCATACCCAGCCTCTGACCTGCTGTTGTTGCCACAGTATTTATGTGGCTGGTCCAGTTAAGGATTTTGATGGTGGGGGATTCAGCGATGGTAATACCGTTGAATGTCAAGGGGAGTTGGTTAGACCCTGGTTGTTGGAGATAGTCATTGCCTGGCACTTGTGTGGCGCGAATGTTACCTGCCACTTATCAGCCCAAGCCTGAACGTCGTCCAGGTCTTGTTACATGCGGGCATGGACTGCTTCATTATCTGAGAAGGTGTGAATGGCGCTGCATACTGTGCAGTCATCAGCAAACATCCCCATTTCTGACCTTATGTTGGAGGGAAGGTCATTGATGAAGCAGCTGAAGATGGTTGGGCCTAGGACACTTCCCCGAGGAACTCCTGCAGCGATATCCTGGGGCTGTGATGATTAACCTTCAGCCACCACATCCATCTTCCTTTGTGCTAGGTATGACTCCAGCCAGTGGAGCATTTTCCCCCTGATTCCCATTGACTTCAGTTTTACTAGGGCTCCTGCATGCCACACTCAGTCAAATGATGCCTTGATGTCAAGGGCAGTCACTCTCACCTCACCTCTGGAATTCAGCTCCTTTGTCCATGTTTGGACCAAGGCTGTAATGAGGTCTAGAGCTGAGTGGTCCTGGCGGAACCCAAACTGGGCATCAGTGAGCAGGTTATTAGTGAGTATGTGCCGCTTGATGGCACTGTCGATGACACCTTCCATCACTTTGCTGATGATTGAGAGTAGATTGATGGGGCGGTAATTATCCGGTTTGGATTTGTCCTGCTTTTTGTGGACAGGACATACCTGGGCAGTTTTCCACATTGTCGGATAGATGCCAGTGTTGTAGCTGTACTGGAACAGCTTGGCTAGCGGCGCGGCTAGTTCTGGAGCACGATAGCTGGGATGTTGTCAGGGGCCCATAGCCTTTGCTGAATCCAATGCGCACAGTCGTTTCTTGATATCACGTGGAGTGAATTGAATTGGCTGAAGACTGGCTTCTGTGATGGTGGGGACCTCAGGAGGAGGCCGATATGGATCATCCACTCGGCACTTCTGGCTGAAGTTGGTTGCAAATGCTTCAGCCTTGTCTTTTGCACTCACGTGCTGGGCTCCACCATCATTGAGGATGGGGATATTCATGAAGCCTCCTCCTCCCATTAGTTGTTTACTGGTCCACCACCATTCACGACTGGATGTGGCAGGACTGCAGAGCTTTGATCTGATCCGTTGATTGTGGGATCGATTAGCCCTGTCTATAGCATGCATGTAGTCCTGTGTTGCAGCTTCCCCAGGTTGGCACCTCATTTTTAGGTACACCTGGTGCTGCTCCTGGCATGCTCTTCTACACTCCTTATTGAACCAGGGTTGGTCCCCTGGCTTGATGGTAATGGTAGAGTGAGGGATATGCCTGGCCATGAGGTTACAGATTGTGGTGGAATACAATTCTGCTGCCGCCCCACAGTGTCTCATGGATGCCCAGTTTTGAGCTACTAGATCTGTTCTGAATCTATCCCATTTATTTTGTTTTTATTCGCTTATGGGATCTGGGCGTCGCTGGCAAGGCCAACATTTATTGCCCATCCCTAGTTGCCCTTGAACCGCTGCAATCCTTGTGGTGAAGGTACTCCCACAGTGCTGTTAGGTAGGGAGTTCCAGGATTTTGACTCATCGGCGATATACTTCTAAGTCAGGATGCTGTTTGACTTGGTGGGGAACTTGGAGGTGGTGGTGTTCCCATGCACCTGCTGCCCTTGTCGGTGGAAGAAGCCTTGGTGAGTTGCTGCAGTGTATCTTGTAGATGGTACACACTGCAGCCACGGTACGCCGGTGGTGCCAATCAAACAGGCAGCTTTGTCCTGGATGGTGTCGAGCTTCTTGAGTGTTGTTGCAGCTGCACTCATCCAGGCAAGTATTCCATCACACTCCTTACTTGTAGATGGTGGAAAGGCTTTGGGGAGTCAGGAGGTGAGACACTGACCACAGAATACCCAGCCTCTGACCTGCTCTTGTAGCCGGTCCAGTTAAGTTTCTGGTCAATGGTGACCCCCCAAGATGTTGATGGTAATGCCGTTGAATATCAAGGGGAGGTGGTTAGACGCTCTCTTGTTGGAGATAGTCATTGTCTGGCACTTGGCACGGCCACACAACACGATGGAAGGTGTCCTCAGTGTGAAGACGGGACTGTCGTCTCCACAAGGACTATGTGGTGGTCACTACTACCAATACTGTCATGGACAGATGCATCTGCGACAGGTAGATTGGTGAGGACGAGGTCAAGTAGGGTTTTTCCCTCACCACCTGCCACAGGCCCAGACTGGCAGTTATGTCCTTCAGGACTCGGCCAGTAGTGGTGCTACCAAGCCACACTTGGTGATGGACATTGAAGCCCCCCCACCCAGAGTACTTTCTGTGCCCCTGCTACTCTCAGTGCTTCTCAACATGGAGGAGTACTGATTCATCAGCTGAGGAAGGGCGGCAGTTGGTTTCCTTGCCCATGCTTGACCTGAAGCCATGAGACTTCATGGGGTCCATAGTCAATGTTGAGGACTCCCAGGTCCACTCGTTCCCGACTGTATACCACGGTGCCACCACCCCTGGTGGGTCTGTCCTGCCGGTGGGATAGGACATGCCCAGGGATGGTGATGGAGGAGTTTGGCTGAAAGCTATGATTATGTCAGGCTGTTGCTTATCTAGTTCTGTGGGACAGTTCTCCCAATTTTGGCACAAGTCCCCAGATGTTGGTGAGGAGGACCTTGCAGCGTTGATTGGGCTGGGTGTGCCGTTGCCGTGTCCATAGCCGGTGCCGAGATCGATGCCGGGTGGTCCGTCCAGTTTCATTCTTTTTCATAGCAGTTTGTTACAACTGAGTGGCTTGCTAGGCCATTTCAGAGGGCAGTTAAGAGTCAACCACATTGCTGTGGGTCTTGAGTTACATATCGGCCAGACAAGGACAGCAGATTTCCTTCCCTAAAGGACATTAGTGAACCAGATGGGTTTTTACGACAATCTGATAGTTTCATGGTTACCATTACTGATACTAGCTTTTTATTCCAGATTTATTTAATTAACTGAATTTAAATTCCCCAGCTGCCATTTGAACTTGTGGGATCATTAGTTCAAGCCTCTGGATTACTAGCCCAGTGACATTACCACTATGCTACCGTTTCCGGGTTCTTTTACTGCTCTTCCCTATCAAGAAGGCTACTGCTGTGCGAGGAGGGGGTTTGTTAATGTAAAAAGAAATTCAACTTGTAATCTCTCTTCCTTCTCTAGTTTAAATGTTGTTAATTTGCATGAAATAGTTTGATTATGTCCCAGTTCTGGCAGCGGCTCCACAACTGAAACATTAACAGACTTGCTGAGTAGTTCCAGCGTTTCCTGTTTTTGTACAGAGAAGATGTGAGGATGGACAAACACTTCGAAGTTTTAGTTGACTACACTTGGAGATCACGAACATTTATGGGAAACTTGCTTGGGCAGATTAAAGGATGATATTTTCCTCCATGAATCTGTGTACTTAAAAAATAGAGGTGAGTAAACCGGTAAAGGAAATGGGTAGAGCATGGAGCTTTCCTTGTATTCTGTGTCTTGCCACTTCACCAGAAAATGTTTGCAAAAATGAGCTTAAACAGTCCTTGCTATGGGTTGATTAAGAGAGACTTGTGTAGGGTTGATTGGCGTCATGCTGCCAGTGCAGCGCTCCCTCTGTACTGAACTGGAGCATCAGCTTAGATTTCCTGCTTGACTTTCTGACGTGAGATTTGAACCCACAAACTCTGCTGACTCAGCGGGGTGAGAGTGCTACCCACTGAGCCATGGCTGACACCTAATAGCTGTCTCTATAAGTGGTTTTCCGCAATTTCAAAATGGCTTCTGCTGAGCTTCGGCTAATTGCAGCAGACGTGAGGTACAATATGTGCTGTTCCATCCAAAGCTACAGGAACACAAAAACCCAAATGTTAAAACAACAGTGCACAGTTCAAGAGGATGCAATCAATAACTGACAAATACCAGCTTAATGAAGCAGAAAACTCTTTGGAAAGAGCTTTATCATGAATATTTATAATGAAATTGTGTTGGAGCTGGCCGGTGACTCTGTTGCACACAACATCCCCAGGCTGATATAATTTGAAAATGTTTTATGAATTGAGAGACCTTTAAAAATGTGATTGCGTCGAGAAGCGACTCAAGGGTGATCAATGAATGTAGGGATTATTAAAAGTGCAGAACCAGCAAGAAGTACAAATATATCCATCATAATTTTTTTTCTTAACTTGTCTGGGCCAACTAACAGATGTCCTGTGACATTGCTCGTGGATAGTCTGGCTCAGGAACACAATTGTGATGTTTAGCTACTAAGATGGAGCTGTGTTCGACCTGGCCTGTCCCTTTAAGGCCACCACTCAAGTATTCTCAGTGAGTGGGGATGGTGGGGGTGGTAAGTGGTCTAACCAAGCAAATCCAGGTAAATTACTGAGGCCAATTAAAGGGTAGACGTAGCCGAATGTAAATTTCTGACTCCCGGCCAAAAGAACCCAGCATGAAATGTCTGGCTTTCTCTCGCTTTACTAACTTTCCAACTTTGTCCTTCCAGCAGGCAGCCTTGGCTTCACTTCAGAAATTCAGTTGTAAGCCTATTTTTGAATGATCTGAAAATTGTGCTTCGTCAAGACCCATGTTTCTGATAGGCACTGCCGGCAAGACTCAGGGTCTGGAATACAAAGTCATAAAACTGCCCCATAAGTATGTTTTGCATCAACAACAACAACTTATATTTATATAGCGCCTTTAATGTAGTAAAACGTCCCAAGGTGCTTCACAGGAGCGTTATAAAACAAAATTTGACACCGAGCCACATGAGGAGAAATTAGGGCAGGTGACCAAAAACTTGATCAAAGAGGTAGGTTTTAAGGAGAGTTTTAAAGGAGGAAAGAGTGGTAGAAGGCAGAGAGGTTTAGGGAGGGAATTTTAGAGCTTAGGGCCTTGGCAGCTGAAGGCACGGCCACCAATGGTTGAGCGATTAAAATCGGGGATGCTCAAGAGGCCAGAATTAGAGGAGCGCAGATATCTCGGGGGGTTGTGGGGCTGGGGGAGATTACAGAGATAGGGAGGGGCGAGGCCACGGAGGGATTTGAAAACAAGGATGAGACTTTTAAAATCGAGGTGCTGCTTAACCAGGAGCCAATGTAGGTCAATGCGATGGGTGAACGGGACTTGGTGCAAGTAAGGACACGGGCTGCCGAGTTTTGGATGACCTCAATTTTACGTAGGGTAAAACGTGTGGGGCCAGCCAGGAGTGCGTTGGAATAGTCAAGTCTAGAGGTAACAAAGGCATGGATGAGGGTTTCAGCATCAGATAAGCTGAGGCAGGGGCGGAATCGGGCGATGTTACGGAGGTGGAAATATTTGGTTTTAGTTATGCCGCGGATATGTGGTCGGAGGCTCATTTCAGGGTCAAAAATGACACCAAGGTTGCGAACAATCTGGTTCAGCCTCAGACAGATACTAGGGAGAGGGATGGAGTCGATGGCTAGGGAAAGGAGTTTGTGGTGGGACAAAAGTGACAATTGAAGTGTGATGTCAGGATTGTGATCCGTGCACTAGACATAAGACTTTTATTTATATAATAGATGAGCACCAAGTCCCGTTATATAACTTGCACCAAGTCCCGTTCACCCATCACCCTCTGTGCTCACTGACCTACATTGGCTCCCGGTTAAGCAGCGCCTCGATTTCAAAATTCTCATCCTTGTTTTCAAATCCCTCCATGGCCTCGCCCCTCCCTATCTCTGTAATCTCCTTCAGCCCCACAACCCCCCCGAGATATCTGCGCTCCTCTAATTCTGCCCTCTTGAGCATCCCTGATTATAATCGCTCAACCTTTGGTGGCCGTGCCTTCTGTTGCCTAGGCCCTAAGCTCTGGAATTCCCTGCCTAAACCTCTCCGCCTGCTACCTCTCTTTCCTCCTTTAAGACGCTCCTTAAAACCTACCTCTTTGACCAAACTTTTGGTCATCTGCCCTAATTTCTCCTTATGTGGCTCGGTGTCAAATTTTTTGTCTTATAACATTCCTGTGAAGCGCTGTGGGACGTTTTACTGCATTGAAGGTGCTATATAAATACAAGTTGTTGCTGTTGAGCAAGACTCAGGATCAGAAACCAAAGTTGGATTCGACCTCTTTCTGATTAATTCGCATTTTACAAT
Organism: Squalus acanthias; assembly: GCA_030390025.1. NCBI lineage: Eukaryota > Metazoa > Chordata > Chondrichthyes > Squaliformes > Squalidae > Squalus > Squalus acanthias. The sequence goes on along the minus strand of CM059448.1, from coordinate 35,597,390 downwards.
AAGAAAATTCTAAGTCTGTTAAGCTACGTTCTGCTGCCCGTATCCTAACTCGCACCAAGTCCCATTCACCCATCACCCCTGTGCTCGCTGACCTACATTGGCTCTCCCTTTGGCAACGCTTCATTTTTAAAATTCTCATCCTTGTTTTCAAATCCCTCTATCACCTCCCCACACTCTATCTCTGTAACTTTCTCCAGCCCTACAACCTTCTGAGATCTCTGTGCTCCTCCAACTCTGACCTCTTGCGCACCCCTGATTTTAATCGCTCCACTATTGGCGGCCATGCCTTCAGCTGCCCTAAGCTCTGGAATTCTCTCCCTAAACCTCTCCGCCTCTCTACTTCACTCTCCTCCTTTAAGACGCTCCTTAAAACCTACCTCTTTGACCAACCTTTTGGTCACCTGTCTTAATATTTCCTATGTGGCTCAGTGTCAAATTTTGTTTGATAACGCTCCTGTGAAGCGCCATGGGACATTTTCCTACGTTAAGGGTGCTATATAAATGCAAATTGTTGTTGTTGTTGAGGTTTTTTCTTATCTTGCAAGTTTATATTATCGATACCATTGCAGTGCTGACAAACTCTGACCTGGATTCCGTTAGTAATTTAGTTCTGACATGATCATTTATTTTACTGACTATAATTCTGCCTTTGATGAGACTAATGACGAGGGATGCATTCTCACAGGACTTTGCCTTTTTTGCAGATCTGTTACATATTGATGAAAGCTTCCTCCGTGATCTAGAATCCAGCTATTATATATGTCTTTCATACATAATACTCTGAGGGGTGAAAGATCCCTCAAATGTGTCTATATGAATATCATCAGATCCCATTTATCCCCTCCTGCACTATGCATGAACGTATTATAAACCTCCATCCCTTTCTCACTTAGCAGAGACACTAAAATACTGGCCTGGACCAGCAGGCTTTTCCTTCTATAAATTAAAAAGCAACGGCAGTAACTTGTGTTTAAACTAAAGCCGTCTTTCCACTTTCTGCACATTCTGTGACATTTCCTTCCAGTCTCAGATGATCTTGAAGCTTCCGTTTCTATCCCAGGTGTCAGCCGTGGCTCAGTGGGTAGCACGCTCACCTCTGAGTCAGAAGGTTGTGGATTTGCGTCCCACTCCAAAGAGCTAATCTGGGCTGACACTCCAGTGCAGTACTGAGGGAGAGCTGCACTGTCAGAGATGGTGTCTTATGGATGAGACATTAAACCAAGGCCCCATCTGCCCTTTCAGATGGATGTAAAAGATCCCGTGGCACTTTTTTGAAGAAGTGGCCAATATTTATCCATCAACCAACATCGCTAAAACAGATGATCTGGTCATTATCACATTGCAGTTTGTGGGACCTTGCTCTGTGTAAATTGGCTGCTGCATTTCCTACAACAGTGACTACACTCCAAAAGTACTTTATTGGCTGTAAAGTGCTTTGGGATGCCCTGAGGTCGTGAAAGGCGCTATATAAATCCGACACCTATGGAAAGATTTGTAACCTAATTGATCGACAGCTTTCAGGAGACTGTCTGCAGTGGGTCTCAAGCTTTATTCAAAATGTCAGCTTCCTGCTCTGAGCTTAAATGGCAGGATCTACCCACTGGGAATCTCTTCCGCCCACTCCATTTGGTGTATATGGGATCAAGGGATGGTTCCTAATTTAAATAATACTGATGAGGTACCTATGCCAACAGGACTGCATCTCAGCCGTCCACCAGAGAGGAGAGGAGAGGTGGGGACAGGACTGATAACCAGCTGCTTGCCTCAGTTCCAGGCCCACCAGCACAAACTTTTTTTTTGGTGGGCGAATCAACCCCTTTGTAAAAGGGGTCGACAAAGGGCCAGAAATTCCAGGTCTCTTTTGGACGCCAGGGCTGGACTCCAAGCGCTCCCCACTTACCCTGAGCAGAAGGCCTGTTCGCCTCCTCCCCCCCTGGACTATCAGACGCCTGATATAAGGCAAGCAGGCCAAGAAAATTACAGGCCTGGGAGTTCCTCCCCCGCCCATGGCCCCTCCGAGGTCAGGAATCATTTTTGGGACGGACAGAGGTCCCAGATCCTCCCCCCACCCCGCCCCCCGGAAAATCAGAGTGCAGGTTGCGGTCTGGTGTATCTAGGTCCTGGTGTAATTAGCAGGCCCTCTGCTGCACTCCTGCTGGACGTATACTGGGAATGTGCAGAAAGGCCTGCAGGATTTTGGCCCATGTGTTCAAATATCAATCCCAGCTCTGACCAATAGATGGCCCTATACAACCTTAACATATAATTCCAGCTCCCAATTATTAAACTGTTTAATTTGCATTATTGCCTCTTGCACTCATTCTGTTGAGCGACTCAGTTTACATAGGATTACGTAGGATATACGGCACAGAAACAGGCCATTCGGCCCAAGCAGTCCATGCCGGCATTTATGCTCCACTCGAGCCTCCTCCCGTCTTTCCTCATCTAAATCTATCAGCATAACCCTCTATTCCCTTCTCCCTCATATGCTTGTCTAGCCTTCCCTTAAATTCATCGATACTATTCACCTCAACCAGTCCCTGTGGTAGCGAGTTCCACATTCTCACCACTCTTTGGGTAAAGAAGTTTCTTCTGAATTCCCTATTGGATTTCTTGGTGACTATCTTATATTGATAGTTATGCTCTTCCCCACAAGTGGAAACACTTTCTCTGTATCCACTCTTATCAAAACCTTTCATAATTTTAAAGACCTCTATTAGGTCACCTCTCAGCCTTCTTTTTTCAAGAGAAAAGAGACCCAGCCTGTTCATCCTTTCCTGATATGTACACCCTTGCATTTCTGGTATCATCCTTGTAAATCTTCTCTGCACCCTCTCCAGTGCCTCTATATCCTTTTTATAATATGGCGACCAGAACTGTACACAGTGGTCTAACCAAGGTTCGAGACAGGTTTAGCATAACTTCCCTACTTTTCAGTTCTATCCCTCTAGAAATAAACCCTAGTGCTTGGTTTGCTTTTTTTATGGCCTTGCTAACCTGCGTCGCAACTTTTAGTGCTTTATGTATTTGTACTCCGAGATCCCTTTGTTCCTCTACCCCACCTAGACTCGCACCCTCCAAGTAACAAGTGAACTCCCTATTCTTCCTACTAAAATGTAATACCTCACAATTATCTGTGTTGAACTTCATTTGCTAATTATATGCCCATTCTGCAAGTTTATTAATGTCCTCCTGTAACTTGTTGCAGTCCTCCTCAGTATTGACTATCCCCCCCAATTTGGTGTCATCCGCAAATTTTGAAATTGTGTTTTTGATTCCAAGGTCTAAATCGTTAATATAAATTGTGAACAGCAGTGGTCCCAGCACTGAACCTTGTGGAACGCCACTGTGAATAGCTACCTTTTACCCCTACTCTCTGCTTTCTGTCTTGAAGCCAGCTAGCTCTCCATTCTGCTACGTCCCCTGACTCCGCATTCTCTGACCTTGTTCATCAGTCTATTATGTGGTACCTTATCGAAGGTCTTTTGAAAATCCAGATAAATGACAGCTACTGCATTACCATTGTCTCCTCTCTCTGTTACCTCTTCAAAAAGTTCAATGAGGTTGGTCAAGCAAGACTTTCCCTTTTGAAATCCATGTTGACTTTTCATTACAGGAAACTCTTTATTAACCGGCACCGACGGGACCGGCATGGTGCCGGTTAATCAAAAAGTCCGGATAACGGAGAGTTATATCTCCCAACGTACGAGAGCCCCGTACACATTGACATACGCCTGCATTCGGAGCTCCGTCTCCCCGGGGACCGCCAGCTGACCATCTGTCGTGTCCGCTGCCTACCTGGGCTGCACATTCCCCTCCCAATCTACACGCTCCGATACAAGGCAAACACCTCGGGGTTTTTTTAAAGTTAATTTTAAACGAGAGATGAAGGAAAACCCCGGTTACCTACTCAAGAATTTTGCCGGTTAAGAGAGATTTCCGGATATTTGGGTGCCGGTTAATAAAGAGTTTCCTGTACTATGTTTTTGGTTTCTAGATGTTCTTCTATTTTCTCCTTTAGTAGGGATTCCATTATTTTTCCTACCACCGATGTTAAGCTGACTGGTCTATAATTCCCTGGACGTGTTCTATCCCCCTTCTTGAATATCGGTATTACGTTAGCTATCCGCAGTCCTCTGGCACTACACCTTTTTCAAACGAATTATTAAATATGTGTAGTAATGCCTCTGCTGTCTCTTCCCTAGATTCTTTTAAAATGCGTGGATGCAATCCATTGGTTGATAGCATGTAAATTTAACTAAATGTCACATTATTGCTTGGCTGGTTAAATGTCTGTAATTTCCCAACATTACATGCTCAAATAACCATAACAGCAATGTGGCAGTCCCAACATTTGTTTCTATTTGTGGTCTCTGGGCCTATATTTGCCTCCTTTAGTGAAAGTTTCTGTTCATGTTTACCACCCATCAGTCTAACTAGCAGATACTCCTGGCTTTGTGCTAGCCCTGGGTTTTCCACTGAGCTGCACTGGGGGCAGAAGAGGTTTGTGCAGCCCCATGGCTCAAGCTCATTAATATATTGATTAAGGGCTTTCTGGGGGCGTGCCCAGTGAATCCTGGACATTCTTTGCACTGTTGGCACAAGTTTGCCTAGATGTGACAGAAAATATTGAACGAGAGGGCAGCAGCCACCAAAGGTGTTTCCCTGCACCTATATCGTCCTTGGACTGCTAAGTATATTTATTATTTTTTGCTGTTTTGTGACTTTCTTCTGTTAGATTAAATCTGAAGCACTGATTTTTTTGGCACAGTTGCAGTTACTGTTTTATTTTTATGTGGCCCTTGTTATCACCTACCAGTCACAGGTACAACAGCCTCTTGTTCTCTGGGAGCTGGAGTACCAGGTGCATTACCAGAGGATTCTTCAGAGGCGTGTCTACCTGTAGCCGAGACGGGTGCCACAGACCCAACAGGTAGGTAGGTCCACGGATCTCACTAGACCTTCTTGGACATGACACAGGAGACTTGACAAGTGAGGTTACTCTTCAAGTTGGGAATAAAACTTCAAGGCACCATCTGGTTGTCCCAGCGGAAAATTGGCCTCAAGAGCTTGGAAGCTGAAAGAGCACATGCATAGTGACAGATGTGCACAACTGGCATGCCAACGCCGGGTGTCAGTAAGTGCTGGTGCATCACGCAGCTAGGTCGATCTGTGAGGTAATCAGGGGCAACAACTGATTACCTCACAGCAACTCTGTAGCCCCTCACTAGTACCTGGGTACTGAGACAAGATTTAAAATTCAACATTGAATCTGGAATGTATGCCCTCCTGAGGTACGGGTATGCATGAGATGCAAAGAATAAGCTGCAATGTTGTGTGAGGGTCTAGCATGAGTGAAGAGTTTGTGTGGAACAGGTAACACTTTGCACAAAGCAATCTTTGGCCCATCCACGAGCTAGGTGGTACGGTTAGGTGTTGTTTCTTTGCCAGAGTCCTTTAAAGTGTGCCATCTTCTTTTCAACTGTTTCTAGGTCCCACAAATAGTGTGCACATCATTAAGCCTACTTACCACCTGCGGCCAAGAGTGGTGCCTTGGTGTCCTCTGTGGAGTGTGACTCAAGTGTCAAATTGGGACAATCTCGCACCCACCTCATGCAACTGCATGTCCATTTAGCCATTTCTGCTGTACCACTTATCTGCTTGCCTGCAGAATCGGTGTCCTCTATATCCCACTCTTCCCCAGCGTGTCCTCAATATCCCACTATTCCCCAGTGTGTCCTCAATATCCCACTATTCCCCAGTGTGTCCTCAATATCCCACTCTTCCCCAGTGTGTCCTCAATATCCCACTCTTCCCCAGTGTGTCCTCTATATCCCACTCTTCCCCAGTGTGTCCTCAATATCCCACTCTTCCCCAGTGTGTCCTCAATATCCCACTATTCTCCAGTGTGTCCTCAATATCCCACTCTTCCCCAGTGTGTCCTCAATATCCCACTCTTCCCCAGTGTGTCCTCAATATCCCACTATTCTCCAGTGTGTCCTCAATATCCCACTCTTCCCCAGTGTGTCCTCAATATCCCACTATTCTCCAGTGTGTCCTCAATATCCCACTCTTCCCCAGTGTGTCCTCAATATCCCACTCTTCCCCAGTGTGTCCTCAATATCCCACTATTCTCCAGTGTGTCCTCAATATCCCACTCTTCCCCAGTGTGTCCTCAATATCCCACTCTTCCCCAGTGTGTCCTCAATATCCCACTATTCCTCAGTATGTGTCCTCTAGGGGCATGATAGCAAAATGGTTATGTTACTGGGCTAGTAGTCCTAGAGGCCTGGACTAATAATCCATGGGCATGAGTTCAAATCCCAAATAGGCAGCTGAGGAATTTAAATAAATCTGGAATAAAAAGCTAGTATCAGTAATGGTGACCATGAAACCAGTAGATTCTCATAAAAACCCTTCTGGTTCACTAATGCCCTTTCCCGATCTGGCCTATATGTGACTCCAGTCTCACAGCAATGTGGTTGACTCTTAACTGCCCTCTGAAATGGCCGAGCAAGCCACTCAGTTGTACACAACCGCTACGACAAAAAGAAATCGACCTTGGTACTGCATTTGGACACAACAAAGGTGCACCCAGCACCGACCCCACGAAGTCCTCCTCACTAACATCTTGTACCAAAATTGGGAGAGCTGTCCCACAGACTAGTCAAGCAACAGCCTGACATAGTCATACTCATAGAAACATGCCTTTCAGCCAACGTCCCAGAATCCTCCATCACCATCCCAGGGTTGGCAGCTTCAGGTCAAGCATGGGCAAGGAAACCTCCTGCTGATTACCACCTACTGCCCTCCCTCAGCTGATGAATCAGTACTCCTCCATGTTGAACACCATTTGGAAGAAGCACTGAGGGTAGCAAGGGCACAGAATGTACTCTGGGTGGGGGACTTCAATGTCCATCACCAAGAGTGACTCAGTAGCACCACTACTGACCGAGCTGGCTGAGTCCTGAAAGACATAGCTGCCAGACTCGGCCTGCAGCAGGTGGTGAGAGAACCAACACGTGGGAAAGACCTACTTCTTTGTAGCTGTTTGGTACAACTGTGAGGCTTGCTGGGCCATTTCAGAGGGCAGTTAAGAACAATGCTGTGTATCTGGAGTCACATATAGGCCAGACCAGGTAAAGGGCATCAGCGAACCAGCTGGGTTTTTACGAGAATCCAATAGTTTCATGGTTATCATTACTGATACTAGCTTTTTATTCCTGATTTATTTAATTAACTGAATTTAAATTCCCCAGCTCATGTGGTGGGATTTGAACTCATGTCTCCAGATCATTAGTCCAGGCGTCAGGATTACTAGTCTAGTAACATAAGAACTATGCTACCATACTCCGTGGTATTGCCCAGGTATGTCCTGTTCACAAACAGCAGGACAAATCCAATCCAGCCAATTACTGCCCCATCAGTCTACTCTCAATCATCAACAAAATGATGGAAGGGGTCATCGACAGTGCTATCAAGCAGCACTTATTCAAAAATAACCTGCTCACCGATGCTCAGTTTGGGTTCCGTCAGGACCACTCGGCTCCAGACCTCATTACATCCTTGGTCCAAACAGGGACAAAAGAGCTGAATTCCACAGGTGAGGTGAGAGTGACTGCCCTTGACATCAAGGCAGCATTTGACCGAGTGTGGTATCAAGGAGCCCTAGTAAAACTGAAGTCAATGGGAATCGGGAGGAAAACTCTCCACTGACTGAATTCATACCTAGCACAAAGGAAGATGGTTGTGGTTGTTGGAGGATAATCATCTCTGCCCCAGGATATCATTGCAGGAGTTCTTCAGGGCAGTGTCCTAGGCTCAAACATCTTCAGCTGCTTCATCATTGACCTTCCCTCAATCATAATGTCAGAAGTGGGGATGTTCGCTGATGATTGCACAGTGTTCAGTTCCATTCACAACTCCTTAGATAGAGAAGCTGTCCATGTCCCCATACCACAAGACCTAAACAACATTCAGGCTTGGGCTGATAAGTGGCAAGTAACATTCGCAAGGCAGTGCCATTCTCCAACAAGAGAGAGTCTAACCACCGCCCCTTGACATTCATTTGCATTACCATTGTCGAATCCCCCACTATCAACATCCTGGGGGTCACCATTGACCAGAAACTTAACTGGACAAGCCACATAAATACTGTGGCTACAAGAATAGGTCAGAGGCTGAGTATTCTGCGGCGAGTGACTCACCAAAGCATTTCTACCATCTACAAGGCACAAGTCAGGAGTGTGATGGAATATTCTCCACTTGCCTGGATGAGTGCAGCTCCAACAACACTCGAGAAGCTCTATACCATGCAGGACAAAGCAGCCCGCTTGATTGGCACCCCATCCACCACCTTAAACATTCACTCCCTCCACCCCCAGCGCACCATGGCTGCAGTATGTACATCTACAAGATGCACTGCAGCAACTTGCCAAGGCTTCTTCGACAGCACCTCCCAAACCCATAACCTCTACCACCTAGAAGGACAAGGGCAGCAGGCGCATGGGAACACCATCACCCACAAGTTCCCCTCCAAGTCACACACCATCGTACACGGTGGCATAGTGGTTAGCACTGGTGCCTCACAGCGCCAGGGACCCGGGTTTGAATCTGACCTCGGGTGACTGTCTGTGTGGAGTTTGCACATTCTCCCCGTGTCTGCGTGGGTTTCCTCCGGGTGCTCCGGTTTCCTCCCACAGTCCAAAAATGTGCGGGTTAGGTTGATTTGGCTATGATAAATTGACCCTTAGTGTTAGGGGGGTATTAAATATGTGGGGTTATGGGGATAGGATGGGATATGTTAGGGGGAATTAAATACGTGGGGTTACGGGGGTAGGGTGGGATATGTGTACTGTGGGGATTAAAGCAGGGACAGGGTACTGGATTTGGATGATCAGCCATGATCGTATTGAATGGTGGAGCAGGCTCGACGGGCCGAATGGCCTACTCCTGCTCCTAGATTCTATGTTTCTATGTTTCTAACTTGGGAGTACCTTCACCACATGGACTGCAGCTGTTCAAGAAGGCAGCTCACCACCACCTTCTCAAGGGCAACTAGGGATGGGCAATAAATGCTGGCCTTGCCAGCGATGCCCGCATCCCATCAATGAATAAAAAAAAAGCACTCTTCCTCAATGTTTGTCCTCTATAATCCCACTATTCCCTAATGTGTCCTATCACTTTTCTTCATTATATATTCCATGTTGTGTACTCACATAGAAAGGTGATTAGCATATTCTATATCTGTTTCTTTCATATATTTCTATTGTTATGATTTACACACTTTCTGAATAAAGTTCAACAATAAAATTTGCGAAGATCAAAAAATTGTGATTAAATAAATATGATAATTACATCCTGTTCATGAGATCAGAGGACATGAATATAAATTTGGCAAGCTTCAAGTGAGACTGGAGATTAGAAAACTTTTCTTTCCCGCAGAGCAGTGAATATGTGCATTAACATCAAAGCAGTTAATTCTGTGTCGATTGACTCCTATGTAAAGGTTAAGAAAAGGACTTTGGGTTATACAAACTAGATATTCACATATTCTTTGGAAATCTAAGGTTGCTGCCATGATCAAAATGTGATTTATGGCTTGCACCTGAACAAGGCTGAATTCCTATAAGTGTAGCGTATACTTCCTGCCATATCTTCCTGTCACTTCCTGTAACATTTTTATCGCACTATTTCTGTCACAATTATGAATTCCTATTGATTTTACTTACATCTGACTGAGTCCTCCAAGCTTGGTCGCCAATTAGGTGGCGCTATTGCTTACGTACCGCAGATCTAGCAGTGTCTCCGCTCCACCTAGATGGCGCTATGGCCTGCCATCTGAGGCTCTTATAATATTCAGGTAAGAGTCATCAGTTGGTATTTAAATCATTTAAGTTTTTGTTATGCATTTTATATTTTTTTAATGGGATCCCTGCATATTCCTGGCTTCACCATCAGTTCCTGCCACGCCATGCCCATTGCCACTGCCACCCATTCCTGCTACTGTTGCCTTTTCCCGCACCTATTCCTGCTGCCACTGCCAGTGTTTACCTCCACCTCCCCTATCTCATATATTTAGGCTTGTGAAAAGTGGAAATGCTGTAGACAGTACATAGATGACCTTCCCTGATAGCCCAGCGGCTAAAGCCACTGCTGATTTTTTGCACTAAACCAGAAGGTCACACATTCGATCCTTGGTTTGTGCTGAGTTAGTTGCTCAAATGCAACAGTTTGGATGCTACAATTGGCCTCAGTAGGTCTGAGATGAGGGCAGGGAAATTCGACTGGGGTCATAATCTGGGGACCAGAGCTGGTAAATGCATGTGTGTGTGTGGAGGTAGCTGAGAACGCTATCAGGCTTTCCTCCACAGTTGAATAGCCAACTTATGCTGACTGTCTTGGCTCATGTTAACAATTGTCCAATGAACTTCAAAATAGGTAAGTGTGAGGTAGTACATTTTGGTAGGAAGAATAAGGAGGTCACATACTCTTTTGGAAAATAAGGGGTAAAAATTCAGTTGGTTGCGCCTCCCGTTAGCGCCTTAAGAGGGCGCTAATGGGGCGCAAAGCTGCTAACGCCCGGGCGCAGCGATGTTTGCGCCGCTCGGGAACTTAACTTGACATTGTGCGGCGGCGCTAAAACTTACCGCTGCGACCACCTGCGCGCGCAGATTGTGACGTCATTCCATGGTGCAACGCCCTTGTGGTGCCCCGGCGCGGAAATTGAGTGGCGCCCCCTGCCTTACCGCCTGGCGCTTCCAACGACCAGAAGACTGGAACGCTATCAATCGCTGTGGGGCTGGGGGGGGGGCGCTATTTAAAGGGGGCCTCTTCCTGTCTTTTATTGTTGGTGGCATTTTTGAACTACGCATTCTGAGAGAGAGAGGGAGAGACTTCTGGAGAGATTCAACGTTGTGTGAAGGAGTTTTGGGTACTGAGCAGCACTTTGCAGGTTCATTTTGATTTGCCATTCCTTGTATCGATTTAGCAGAGACTGTGGGAGCTGCACTCTGAGCTCTTTGCCTGGTACTCTCCATTGTTCTTTCCAGCACATTTGATGTGCAAATCTCTCCAGGCCGAGATTCAAGGCTGCAATGAACAGGATGTGGATGGAAAGCAAGATTAACCATCCCCTTTAAGAACTGGCCCGTGCCATTGTGTGTGTGTTCCATTGCTGACTGACATTACATGAGCTTCGCCAGCGCTCTGAGTTAGCGCCTCACTGCTCGGCCTTTGCGCCTTAAGACAGGTGTGCAGCGCTTGCTTTAGCGCTCCACTCACCTCCCGGGGCGGTAAAAGTGAAGTTTCCAGTCAGTGCCGATAATTAGCGCCAGGCGCTAATATTTGCGTCCAGACGATATTTGCGCCCCAAATGGGGCGCGACCTAATTTCTACCCCTAAGTGTTTAAATGGGGTTGAGGAACAGCGGGATCTGGGGGTACACAGTAGCAACCGAGGTTAATAAGGCCATAAACAAGTAAACAAAGCACTGGGATTCATTTCCAGAGGGATAGAATTGAAAAGCAGAGAAGTTATGTTAAACTTGTACAGAACCTTGGTTAGATCACTTGGAGTATTGTGAACAGTTCTGGTCTCCCAATTATAAAAAGGACATAGAGGCACTGGAGAAGGTGCAAAAAAGATTTACTAGAATGATACCAGAACTGAGAGATTATACCTATCAGGAAAGATTGAACAGGCTGGGGCTCTTTTGTCTAGCAAAGAGAAGACTGAGAGGTGACCTGATAGAGGTCTTTAAGCTTATGAAAGGGTTTGATAGGGTAGATGTAGAGAAGATGTTTCCACTTGTGGGGAAGACCAAAACTAGGGGTCATAAATATAAGACAGTCACTAATAAATCCACTCGGGAATTCAGGAGAAACTTCTTTACCCAGAGAGTGGTTAGAAAGTGGAACTCGCTACCACAGGGAGTGGTTGAGGCGAATAGCATAGAAACATTTAAGGGGAAGCTCGATAAACACATGATGGAGAAAGGAATAGAGGTTATATTGATGGGGTTAGATGAAGAAGGGTGGGAGGAGGCTCGTGTGGAGCATAAACACCAGCATGGACGTGTTGGGCCGAAAGGCCTGTTTCTGTGCTATAAATACTTCGTAATCCATGTGAAGAATAGTCACTCGGCCAATACACTGAAGGGCTGCTGGCGCCCATGGTTTTGGCCCCTCGGCAAGAGCTGAGGTCTTCAGGAAGGGAGGAGAGACAATCGATGAAAGAATACAGAAACTAAGGAGAACTGAAAAAAAATAGCAGGCATCAAAAAGATAGATGTTAGAATAAAATAATACTTTTTATACAAATGCATACATGCTGTTATAACAGTTAATGCCGTGTACTTTTTACCCAGAGATGGGATAATTGCCATGTTACATTACTATATCATTAATTACTTTATGAAATTTTGACAGCTAACATGTCAAAGGCAAGCTGTGTGCCATCTGGGCAAACTCTGCTAATCAGCTTCTTTCATCTTGATTACTATATCTAAAGCAACGACTGCAGGTTTGCTGTGGTGAGAGTTACCTTGTGCCTTCATCAGTTTAGAAAGAAAGAACCTCCAGCATTTATCAAGCACCCTTATCATATTTCTCAGAAAGTGTGTCTTATACCATGAATTAACATGGAGGCAAAGACTATTGTTACATCAGTAAATGTGGCAGCCACCTTGCAAGATTCCACACAGCAGTGGGATGAATGACCAAAAAAATAATTTTGATGGTGCTGGTTGAGTGAGGAATCCTGGTCAGGAAACAGAGCAAACTTCTTGCTCTTCCTCAAAGGGTTATGAGATCTTCAATATCTGCCTGATCCATTGGAACAGGCAGGGTGGACCTCAGTTTATTGCCTCATCTGAATGACGGCACCTCTGACAATGCAACACTCCCTCAGTACTGCACTGAAGTGTGAGCCTAGATTATATGCCCATAACCTTCCAATTCAATCATTTTTACAACATGATCATTTGTATCTTGATGTGTTTTAACTTCTGATTGTTCAGGATTTATACAGGACACCTGATGCTCAGATTGTATTGCATGGCTTCACTAGTTTGGCATTCCTTTTGTTCTTTTTATAAAAACTAACGGTGCCAATTTTCTCTTAAAAGCCCTGACTCTTGGAGAAATATGGTTCCATAGCCTGTCTGGGATCCCATACATTTTTTTTGCAAGCTCGCAATAATTATGGATGAGGAAGGCCATTTGGCCCCTCTTCATTTAGCCAGAGCGATCCTAACATCCCTCCATTATAGCATCCAATTGTTTCTGAAATGATTTCAGTGTTTTTGCCTCCATTACTGTACCAGGAAGTTTATTCCACACATTTGTCACGTTTTGTGTGAAGAAGAATTTCCTGATATCTGTCCTAAAATGACCTTTTTACGAATTTGAACCTGTGTCCCCTAGTTCTACTCCCTCAGTTTAATTTAAAGTAATATTCCGTGTTAGTCTTTTCCATATCTTTAACAATCTTATATTCCTCGAAGTTCATCTCTCAGATGCCTCCTTTCTAGGTTGAAAAGCCCCAGGTTTTCCTCATAACTCACAACCCTGGTGCTTGGGATCAGCCTTGTGGCTCTTCTCTGTACTGTCTCCAGTGCTTGAGTGTCTCTTGTTTCATGGTGACCAGATCTGGACGCAATATTCAAGGTGCGGTAATCAAGGACTTATATCCTACTGTATTGGTTATGTAGTTCAACATTCTATTGGCTTTGTTGGTTGGACATCATGAATGTCGAAGCTACTAAGACTCCAAGGTTTCTTTCAGCTTCACCCCTACCTATTTCTACACCTTTCATGGAGTATGTGTGTTACCTATTTCTCCTTCTTATGTGTAGCACTTTACACTTAGCTGCATCAAATTTCATCTGCCATTGTTCTGCTCATTTCCATCTCTTGTTCCACACATTCTGTAATTCCCAAACTATCATTTCCAATTCTGCTGGCCCACCCAGTTTTGTAACAACTTGATCACATTGCATTGAGTGGTCCCAGCACTGAGCCCTGAGGCACCCCACTCAATCCTGCCCCCCTACTCCAACATAACTCCTCTAACATATATTTGTTGCTTCCTGCCCTTCAGCCAGTTTCTTATCAATTCCCAGGATTTAAATGAATCTCCACAACTTTGCATTTCATGAATAGCCTTTCATGTGGAACTTTATCAAAAGCCTGTTGGAAATCGAGGTACATCACATAATGGGGCTTGCCAGAGTCTATTTGGGTTGTTATTTCCTCAAAAAGGTCAAGGAGGTTGGTCAGACAGAATCTTCCATACTGACTGCTATTAACTAGGGTGCTAACGTACAGATAGTCCTCAAGTTTAATCTTGATAATCAACACCATTATTTGGCATGGAATGGGAGTAAGACTAATAGGTGTGTAGTTGCTTGTGTCTAGTTTAGCCACCCCCTTTTGAATATGAGCACCATGTTAGGCTGCTTCCAATCTGCTGTCTCCCACTGTCCCTAGACTCCCTCATAATGCTTGCCAGTGCCCCACAAATCTCCTCCCTAGTCTGTCTCAGCACACTGCAATAAATAACATTGATCCCTGGGGATTTATTTATTTTTAGTCCAATTAGCCTATCTAGGACTTTCATCTAATTTATTACAAAGTCATTGATTTATTTGGGATCGCTTTGTTTGGAGAAAGTACACAGAGGAATTTAGTGCAAACTCACTAAACATTTGCATGGGAACAGTGTCAGGTGGAAAATATATCTCAGAATTTGTATCATATTTTGATCACATCATTGGAAATATATGTGAATTGTTTGTAATTGACCTCATAATGTGACTTGACTATTCTGTTCATCTTCCTTCACCAGAACAGCAACAATATGCCTTTAAGGAAGATGTGTGATGGATCAACAACAGGATGATGTCTCTGAGGTAATTCTTCACAAAGAAAAGGTCTGCAAGAGTGTGGGTGGTTTTGTTACGGCCTCAAGCTAGTTCAGAGGAAGGTTTAGTGTTGTATGGTACCTGAAGAATCCATCAGAAAGAACAACCAATGTTCTCTGAGGCCTAGAATATCCATCAGGGACAGCAACTCGGCACGATCTGGGACTGGGGCATTCATCATAGGAAGCCATCAGCTGTGCCTAGTGCTGGGACTATCTCCTTAGGGAAGTAATCAACCTCAGGTAGGGCTGGGCATATCCATCAGCAGACACAGTCCGCAATATCAAGGGCGAGGAGTAGGGATGGATACACAGGCTTGGGCTTATATGTTCAAACCCTTCCTTTTGTCAGGTAAAGATGATTTTTTTTAAATAAGCACATTTCCCAAAACGGAAGCATTAACCTACAAAATCTTGGAGGCTTGAGGCTACAAAGTTAACAGATCATGTTTCAGTTTAGAGTCACGTTAATTTAAAGGGCACTTTGTTGGCATATCCATCAGCCTGCCACTTTGCACAGAAACAGCTGACTTATTGAAGCATTTATCAATGAAATGGGAAAATTCTGGTTCAGTAGGGAGTAGACGGATATGGGCTTGGTGCCAGGACAGAAGCAAAATGAAAATTAATCTTGAAAGAGGACATGCTACAGGATGACTTGGATGTACCAATGATCAGCTTCTTGCATTCATCACATACATAGAATTGCAACTCATCTGCTGTGGTAAGCTCCACGATCTGGGGGGGGGGGGGGGGGGGGTGTCCACCTCTGGTCCTCGCCTTCTTCCTTGTATTCTGTGCTCTCTTCTCCTGCAAGGGTGGCCCCACAGACCTATGAGTGGCTGTAAGGCATGTGTGCATCCAACTGATGCAGTGCATTCGGTAAGGGTGACAATCAGGCAGATGCATTATGAGTGGCACTGGCATGCATTTGAGGCAAGTGTTGACAGTGTCATTTGAGGACGTGTGCTGAGAATCAGAGGAGCTGACTGAAGTAGTTTCAGATTACATGAGGATTGGAGTGAGTGGCAATGGTGGATGGAGGAAGGGAAGGTGCTTGGAAACAGAATGATGGGTGCTGCTGAAAGTTAAGCGGGTGTGAGGCGTGATGTGAATGGAGTATGCTTGACAAGACAGAGTGAGAGGGGGTGCACTACAGGATGTAAGTGAATCTGCAACTTTGCTCACCTTTCCTGACCTGGTTAGGTCATTAAGCATATCCTGCACTGTATCCATGTCCTCATTACGACACTCCTGCTGCTTACTTCTTGCACTATCTCCAGCTATGTCTTCTTTGTACTGACTGCAGGGTTTTTTTTCCCATTGCTAGAAAACAGGATCTCCTTTCTCACCTTTGCTGTACCCAGCATTTTATCCAGGGACGCCACATTAAACCTGGGCTCAGCCTTTGCCCTCCTTCTTTCCATAACTCTGCATGTACTCCTTCCAACCCAATATACAAAACTCCAAGGGCTAAAAGTTCAGGTGGTGTTACCGTCAAAATTTTGCGAAAAAACGGCGGCCGCTGCTCTTTCGCCAACTGGTGGGGGTCATAGAAACATAGAAAAATAGGAGCAGGAGTAGGCCATTCGGCCCTTCAAGCCTGCTCCGCCATTCAATATGATCATGGCTGATCCTCTATCTCAATACCATATTTCCTCTCTCTCCCCATACCCCTTGATGCCTTTTGTGTCTAGAAATCTATCTATCTCCTTCTTAAATATATTCAGTGACTTGGCCTCCACAGCCTTCTGTGGTAGAGAATTCCATAGGTTCACTACCCTCTGAGTGAAGAAATTTCTCCTCATCTCAGTCCTAAATGTCCTACCCCATATCCTGAGACTGTGACCTCTCATTCTAGACCCCCCAGCCAGGGGAAACATCCTCCCTGCATCCAGTCTGTCTAGCCCTGTAAGAATTTTATACGCTTCAATGAGATCCCCTCTCATTCTTCTAAACTCTAGTGAATACAGGCCCAGTCGACCCAATCCCTCCTCATACGACAGTCCTGCCATCCCAGGAATCAGTCTGGTGAACCTTCGCTGCACTCCCTCTATGGCAAGTATATCCTTTCTTAGATAAGGAGATCAAAACTGCACACAGTACTCCAGGTGTGGTCTCACCAGGGCCCTGTATAACTGTAGTAAGACATCCTTGCTCCTGTATTCAAATCCTCTTGTAATGAAGGCCAACATACCATTTGCCTTCCTAACTGCTTGCTGCACCTGCATGTTTGCTTTCAGTGACTGGTGTACAAGGACACCCAGGTCCCTTTGTATATCAACATTTCCCAATCTATCACCATTTAAATAGTACTCTGCCTTTCTGTTTTTTCTACCGAAGTGGATAGCTTCACATTTATATACGTTATACTGCATCTGCCATGTATTTGCCCACTCACTCAACTTGTCCAAATCGCCTTGCAGCCTCTTTGCATCCTCCTCACAACTCACAATCCCATCTAGATTCATGTCGTCAGCAAACTTGGAAATATTACATTTGGTTCCTTCATCCAAATCATTGATATATATTGTGAATATAAGCACTGATCCCTGCGGTACCCCACTAGTCACCGCCTGCCACCCTGAAAAAGACCCATTTATTCCTACTCCCTGTTTCCTGTCTGTTAACCAATTTTCAATCCATGCCAGTATATTACCCCCAATCCCATGTGCTTTAATTTTTCACACTAACCTCTTATGTTGGACTTTATCAAAGGCCTTCTGAAAATCCAAATACACCACATCCACTAGTTCTCCCTTATCTATTCTACCAGTTACATCCTCAAAAAACACGATTTCCCTTTCATAAATCCATGTTGACTTTGTCTAATCCCGTTGATATTTTCTAAGTGTTCTGTTATCCTTTATAATAGACTCTAGCATTTTCCCTACTACTGATGTTAGGCTGTAGTTCCCTGTTTTCTCTCTCCCTCCTTTTTTAAATAGTGGGGTTACATTTGCCACCCTCCAATCTGCAGGAACTGTTCCATAATCTATAGAATTATGGAAGATGACAACCAATGCATCCACTATTTCCATGGCTACCTCTTTTAGAGGTAGCCAGATTATCAGGCCCTGGGGATTTATCGGCTTTCAGTCCCATTAATTTCTCCAGCACTATTTTTTTACTAATACTAATTTCCTTTAATTCCTCCTTTGGTTCCCTAGCATTTCTGGGAAGTTATTTGTGTCCTCTTCCACGAAGACAGAACCAAAGTATGGTCCCATGGTATCTGCCATTTTCCGAGGGCCGGCAGTGCTGCCGGTAAAAGCAATGGCCGTGGAAATTTAAATTAGGGAGAGGTGACATCAGTCAGCGTACAATGCCTTAACATCACCTCTGCGACCTTGGACCTTGCCCTGAAAACCCAGCATTCAGCAGATGCACAGAGGCGCGGTCAGTACCTCTTAAAGGGACACACACATCTTTCAGGTAAGTTTGCATTTAAGCTTTTGGACTGGATCTTTTTTAAATTTTATTGAAGTAGTGGCTTGCTGCAATACATGTTAAAAGTTTTTTAAGTGTGCAGGGAGTGCTGCTGGATGCTTGCAAGGCCTCGGATGGTAAAGGAAGGCCTTTGAGAAAACAGAAAATACTGGAAATACTCAGCAGGTCAGGCAACATCCGTGGAGAGAGAAACAGAGTTCACAACTCAGGTCAAGATGCTGCCTGACCTGCTGAGTATTTCCAGAATTTTATGCTTTTGTTTCAGATTTACAGCATCTGCTCGCAGAGAGAAGAGGAAGACACAGAAGTGGAAGATGCAGAAGATGAGGAAGCAGAAGAGGAGGAAACAGAAGAGGAGGAAACAGGAGGAAGGATGCAACCCAGACAGCCCCTTTCTGGCCGGGATATCCAGAATCATCTGCCTGCGGTACCAGTGACCACAACCCCAATTCCCCTTTTAAGATTAGTCCTACACCTTACCTTCCGTCTGTTACTGACCATCAAAACATCCTCGTGGTCACAATACTGAAATAAAAGCCACCACAAAGCAAACTTTCCAATCCAACTTTATACATCTATCCATCCAATATGACATCAAGAAATTAGCTCATCACCCATATACATTCCCTTAGTGAGTGTCTTGTGTGTGCCTTTGCCTATTCTACTGATGGCACGCAGTGCTACCTCAGTGGCTGCAGTATGGATGGTGGAAGGCTGCTGATTTTCAATGGGGGACACTGCAAATGGCCTTGCTGGTCGACCTTGAGGAGCTGGTGGCTGGGAGTGTGAAATCGAGTGATGGTGTTTCTTCTTCTTCACTCTCCTCTCCCTCTTCTTGGTCAACCACTGGCTGGACAGGCTGAATTTTTCTTGGGTGTGTGAAATGAGGACAGCACAAGGGTGGAATTGTAGTGAGGGGAGGGCAGGATAGCTAGAGGCGCATGTGGGAAGGAGGATAACACATGAGGGCACTGGCATCTTGTATCATTTCAGCCCCGTCGCTGGACAAGGGCTCAGCCATGTCCCTGCCAAGAATGGCCAGCACCGTCTCCTCCAAAGGGGTGAGGTGAAGCTAGGAATGGGAGGTGTGCCTCGTGACTGGTACAGATTATCGGTAGGTGAGTGATTGTGGGGAAGTGGGGTGGGGGGGGAGGTCGTGCATTGAGCAGTGTGTGAGGCTGGTGGTGCAGTTGGTAGGAGATGGCTTTTGAAGATGCATTCATCGACCTTGACCAGTGGACTGAGGTCATGAAGCTTCTTTGGGCACAGGAGCCAGGTGGTGCTGGCAGTGAGGGCCTCGGTGATGTGGTCCCACATCGTTCTTTGTGAAGGGCCTCATGGCCCTTGTGGGTGGAGGACCTCGTTTGTAGTGTTGACCCCCCTGCACAAAGCTGCGTGCGAGACCCTGGGTGCCCCTTCCCTGGCTTGCTAAGCGATTTGTGTTAGTGCTGAAACACATTTCCCATTTTTTGAGGTGTGGAAGGGAATTTAGCTTTAAAAGCTGAAGATGTCTATTTGGGAATTTTTTTTCAATTTTTTTTTTTTAAAGGCAGTAGAGCTGTAAGGGCTGAAAATTGCATTTTTTTAACTTCATTTTTATTTTTATTTTTATCTGTTCAGAAGGCATTGCCCTTTTAAGCAAAGGACAATGCATTGCCCTTTTAATATCCCACAATGCCTAGTGAAATCATAGCCTCGCTTCCAGAGGCTGTTGGAAGATGCAACGCCGCTTCTGGATGCCACATTCAGGACTGGTGCCTGGACTAACGCCACCAGGAGGGCGTTACATGATCAGCTTAGCGCTGGGCGAATAATCTTTAGTCCCCAGTGCGAAATTTCTCTCCTACCAGTAACACCATTTTTGGTGGCCATTAACCCGAGGCCACGGTAATACCAGCAACTTTCGTGTCACAGTCGAATTACTAGGCCCAAACCTCCTCTACCATTGCATCAGTGAACTAGGCCTTTAAATAGTCGAGGTGAAATCGCGTCACGCGGGTCTGCATCACGCCCGCCCATGCGCAGTGGAGATGCGAAACCCAGAAGTAAAATGATAATGAGGCATCCCTGTTGAAATCAGACATTCCCACACATCCCATGTTTGTCGCCCGCTATCGGCCCCCTTCCCCCGCTCCCCGTTCACGTCTCCTCATTAATATCGGGGCCAGTTACTTTTCTGATAATTAAAGCCAATCTAATGTGTCTGTAGTTGCCAGGATTGGCTCTTTTACATCTCTTTAATATGGGAATCAATGTTTACTTGTTCCCAATCTGTCAGAGTCTCCCTGTGCTCACCGAGTTCCTCAAAATGATTGTCAATGCAGCACCCTGATGAGTACAAAGACTCATGGTAAGCAAAGGGAATCATATCATAAGCCGACTTAAAAAAGAGTGTTGTATTTTGAGTTGGCAGATCTTTTCTTCTCTCCCACAGGGGAAATAATGATTACTATAAGTAATGCATAAACCGAGTGATGTTTCCTTCAGTGAGTATCTTATAAATCACACTATGGTTATCATCCTTCATCTGTTAGCACAAAGCTATTACTGAAGCAAAAGCCTTGATAAATAAAACATGGCTTATCATTTTTCAATGACTATATATAATAATAATATTATAAATATTTATTCAGGCTCAGGAATAAATACCCTTTTTCATAGAAAATTCAGGCTTAATGAAGATCTATTGTAAAATGACCAATGCTTACTATCTCTCTAGCAATGATTTGATTAATGTCTATTAGCTGAGTAAGACTTAATGTAAGTTTGTTAGAATTAGCCAAGACCCTGTGAATAGTTTGTAATATTTATTTACTGTTAACTGAAAGGGGCTTCATCGTTTGATTCAGAATTTTATGCAAATAGGTTGGCACTCTTTTATGTCTTCCTCTTGGCCAATATCCATCTGGTAATTGCTTGGATGCAAGAGGCAAGGATTTTAAATGGATAAATCCTGCCCTGTGCTGAGATAGCTGATTTCAGCAGTGGGATTGCTATAGTTGGCCTCAGTATCCCCAGACTACAGAGGGGATGAAACCCTGATCATCAGGCTTGTCAATTGTTGAAGTCATCACAGTTGAGCTCGATCTCGTTCTCATCTGATGTCCATGCATACCTACGGGTTAACCTTAAATAAACATATATTAAAGTCTTGTTCAGCTAATGTATATGAATCTGATCACTAGCAGGGAGATAGCTTCCTCTGATGTGAAGTACATGTGCTTGCAAGTTGCTTGAGATTGGATCCAGGTTCAGCTGGGCTGCCCTCAATGGTTGACGGGCCTGATAACATGCACTGTCTCGGCTCACGAATTAAGTATGGCCACTTGGGCAAGGTATCGAAGGAATGCCAGCATGTGTGGACCTGTACTCCAGCAAAAGTCAACAGTCATAGGAGAAGAGGGGAGAAAAGTGGGAAAAACACATATAGGACTGTGTCTGAGACCCCAACATATCTCAGACACAGCCCTCATGCAACTCACTCCTTAAACTAAAGGAAATGTTAATATATGACTGAGACACAGATCTTATTGAGGTGAAAATGAAGAAACTATTTGAGCAGCATTAACAAAAACTACAGGGCAGAAACTGTGAGGCTCCATCGCTGACAGAGCATCAATAGATGGAGACGCAGAGTACAAAGTCAAGGCTACAATGTTATAGGCATATCATTGACCTGATACTTGTATCTGCTGAGGCTGCTTGCTGGCAGTGGAGACTCACAAATTCTGGCCTTATAAGTGAATCACACTAGATAGGGTCAGACCGCAAATTGGTAATTGAGGAACAGTGGGACCCTGAAAGAGATGCTGACACCGATAAGCCAAGGTAACAACACAAAAGTCCCTGACCTTAGGTCAGCCTTATTAACATGTCCTGAAAATCTACAGGTCAGTGCCTGGCCAAGAACCATTTTAATAGTCAATGGATCATCCTTCAGTGGAATTTGGAGGGAACAGAAATAGGAACCAGGTATAATGTGTCAGCAGAACATAGAACATAGAACATAGAAGAGTACAGCACAGTACAGGCCCTTCGGCCCTCGATGTTGTGCCGAGCATTGTCCGAGACCAAGATCAAGCTATCACACTCCCTATCACTCTGGTGTGCTCCATGTGCTTATCCAATAACCGCTTGAAAGTTCCTAAAGTGTCCGACTCCACTATCACAGCAGGCAGCCCATTCCACACCCCAACCACTCTCTGAGTAAAGAATCTACCTCGGACATCCCTTCTATATCTCCCCCCATGCACCTTATAGTTATGCCCCCTTGTAACAGCTGCCTCTACCCGAGGAAATAGTCTCTGAACATCCACTCTATCTATCCCCCTCATCATCTTATAAACCTCTATTAAGTCGCCTCTCATCCTCCTCCGCTCTAAAGAGAAAAGCCCCAACTCCCTCAATCTTTCCTCATAAGACCTCCCCCCCAAACCAGGCAGCATCCTGGTAAATCTCCTTTGCACTCTTTCCAATGCTTCCACGTCCTTCCTATAGTGAGGTGACCAGAACTGCACACAATATTCCAAATGTGGTCTCACCAAGGTCCTGTACAGTTGCAGCATAACCTCACGGTTCTTAAACTCAAACCCTCTGTTAATAAACGCCAACACACCATAGGCCTTCTTTACTGCTCTATCCACTTGAGTGGCAACCTTCAGAGATCTGTGGATATGAACCCCCAGATCCCTCTGCTCCTCCAGAACCCTGCCGTTGACCCTGTAATCCTTATTCAAATTTGCCCTACCAAAATGTCCACAGATCAGAGCCCAAACTCACTAATTAATCTACCATAGGTGAAGTGTTCTTACAAATGAATCTGAATGAGTGGAAATAAAAATGTATCAAACCTGAGGAAGAAATGCATATCTCGTTAACCTCCTCCAGCCATACAACCTTCTAGATGCTCGCTGACCTACATTGGCTCCTGGCTGAGCAACGCCTCCCTTTTAAAATTATCACCCTAGTTTTCCTTGGGATACATCTCTGTAGCCTCCTCCAGCCCCAGAACCCTCCGAGATCTCCGCATTCCTCCAGTTCTGGCCTCTTGATTATCCCCGATTTTAATTGCTCCACCATTGGCAGCCTTGGCTTCAGCTGCCGAGGCCCTAAGCTCTGGAATTCCCTCGCTAACAGTCTCCGCCTCTCTACCTCCCTTTCCTCCTTTAAGATGCTCCTTAAAACCGACCTCTGTCCTCCCTATTATCTTCTTATGTGGCTCAGTTTCAGATTCTGTTTGATATAGCCCCTGTGAAGCACCTTGGGACATTTTACTGCGTTAAAGGCACTATATAAATGCAAGTTGTTGTTGTTGTAGATCTCTGTATTCTTCCAATTTGGGCCTCTTGTGCATACCTGATTTCTATCGCCCCACCATTGGTGGTTGTGCCTTCAGCTGCCTAGGCCCTAACCTCTGGAGTTCCCTCCCTAAACGTCTCCACCTCTCTTCCTCCCTCTCCTCCTTTAGAACACTCCCCCAGTGCTTCTGCTGTTGTACCAGTCCGTCTCCCAGAGCTATTCCCCCAGTACTGCTGCTATTGGACCGGTTCCTCTCCCAAATCCGCTCCCCACCCCGCCCCGCACTGCCACTATTGGACTATCACCTGTCCCAGAGCCATTCCCCCAGTACTGCTGCAATTGGACCTGTTCCTCTCCCAAATCCGTGCACCCTCCCCCACTCCCTTACTGCCACTATTGGATTAGCCCCACTTCAAGAGCCATTCCCCCAGTACTGCCTCACTGGACTCGGGTAAAACTTCCCTTTGCCACTTTGACCTGCTGTGAACCTCACCCCAACTCCCAGGGATGGAGTCATGTCAATAATTAGAGTGGGCACCCTGCCACTCTGAGAGGTCAGGCCAAATACAAAGAGGCCAGAATTGTTTTGTAAATTTCAAGGAGCACAGTATAGTCCCTTTAGGAATTTGCTATCAATCCTCTGGGACTGAATCTTGTTTGCCATTGCAGCTTCAGACCCCGCTTAGCTTGCTCTCAAGTCTCGCTGGCCTATCAGAATTGCTTCGAGTCAAATTCCCTGGAAGTCTAGAATGCTCCAAACTGCCTGTGCGAAGTAATGGGGATAAGATAGAAATAGTACCTGATCTCCCCCCCACCACCCTTCCCGCCAGTGCAGTTTGTTAGACATGTTAAGAGGGACGGAATCCCAGTGGATCCATGTTCTGCCCCAAATTGCATCCCCCCTCTGGCCGGGATTCCAACTAAATTTGTTTCCCAACTTACTACAATTTCTCCCCTTATGTCTCTGTGTGTAAAACGTGAGAAGTGGATGGAATACAGAGTCTCTGCGAACTGGGGTTGGGTGGAGTAGATGTTGAATAGTGGACTATTACGGTCTGGTTGGTCTGTTAAAAATCCAGATTTTGTTTTTCCTTCTTTTTAGATTAAAAATCTATTATTTCTGAAGTATCAGAGTGCTTAAAATGAATGAAAATTGGGTCATTTTTAATGTTAAAATTCTGGGGGAGCATGCACCAAACCCCTCTAGGATGCACCACCCTTTGGATTTCACCATTCAGCTTTTCAAGTAATCATGTGATTTTCCTTCAATAGAAGTGAAGGAATGTTGGCTATAGAATCATCGAATCGTACAGCACCGAAGGAGGCAGTTCGGCCCATCGTGCCTGTGCCGGCTCTTTGAAAGAGCTGTACAATTAATCCTATTCTCCCCCCTCTTTCCCTATAGCTCTGCAAATGTTTAGTTTTCAAGTATATTTCCAATTCCTTTTTGAAAGTTATTATTGAATCTGCTTTCACCACCCTTTCAGGCAGTGCATTCCAGATCATAACAACTCGTTGTGTAAAAAAATGTCTCCTCATCTCCTCCCTGGCTCTTTTGCCAATTAGCTTATATTTGTGTCTTCTGGTTATCGACAAAATACAAGTTATAAAGCCCTTATATTTTTATAACGGCAGGGTCTTGCAACCAGGGCCGTTCTTGAGTTATCAGTGTTTTGGGGCTGTGACAACTCTTTTTGAAGCTGCTGGACAGTTTTTGCCAGTTTTCTAAATCGGCATGTATCGAGTTTGAGATGGCTGGCTTCGAAATTGGGAGGAGGAAGGCAGCAGAGCTTGTTCTTCCTTGTTCTCATGCACAGCAACTTTGTGGGACATTCAGTGCTCAATAGTTGGCCTAGTTCCAGCCAGTAAGTGGTGCAGCAGTTGGTGCGTTTTGCAGTATACTCGGTTCTACAATTGGCACTAAAAATGGAATACATTTTACTGCAAGCTGCTGTAAAATGCACCAAATTAAGTGTTACAACAACAACTCACTTAGCGCCTTTAATGTAGTAAAACTTACCTAAGGAAGGATATACTTGCCATCGAGGGAGTGCAACGAAGGTTCACGAGATTGATTCCTGGGATGGCGGGATTGTCGTATGAGGAGAGATTGCGTAAACTAGGCCTGTATTCTCTTGAATTCAGAAGAATGAGAGGGGATCTCATTGAAGCATACAAAATTATTACAGGGCTTGATAGGGTGGATGCTGGGAGAATGTTTCCCCTGGCTGGGGAGTCTCGAACCAGGGGTCACAGCCTCAGGATAAAGGGTAGGCCATTCAGGACTGAGATGAGAAGAAATTTCTTCACACAGAGGGTGGTGAATCTTTGGAATTCTCTACCCCAGAGGGCTGTGGAGGCTCAGTCATTGGGTATATTCAAAACAGAAGGCGATAGATTTCTGACTAGTAAGGGCATCAAGGGATACGGCGATAGGGCCGGTGAATGGAGTTGAGGCAGAAGATCAGCCATGATCTCATTGAATGGCGGAGCAGGCTCAAAGGGCCGAATGGCCGACTCCTGCTCCTATTTCTTATGTTCTTATGTTCTTATGTTCCCAAGGCGCTTTACAAAAGCATTATCAAACAAAATTTGACACCAAGCCACATAAGGAGATATTAGGACAGGTGTAAAAAGCTTGGTCAAAGAGGTTGTTTTTAAGGAGCGGCTTAAAGGAGGAAAGAGAGGTAGAGCGGCGGAGAGGTTTAGGCAGGGAATTCCAGGACTTAGGGCCTAGGCAGCTGAAGCCAAGGCTGCCAATGGTGGAGCGATGAAAATCAGGGATGCACAAGAGTCCAGAATTGGAGGAGCGCAGAGATCTCGGAGGGTTGTAGGGCAGGAGGAGGCTACAGAGATAGAGAGGGGCAAGATGCCATGGCGGGATTGCAAACAAGAATGAGAATTTTAAAGTTGAGGCACTGCCAGACCAGGAGCCAATGTAGGTCAGCGAGCACAGGGGTAAACAGGACTTGGTGCGAGTTAGCAAATTAACATTTACTGGGAGGGATGACCCCTGGACACCCCCTCCCCACACCCCACCCCTTAGATATACAGTATGCCCACTTTTAAAATTGCCACTACACTACTGGACCACTGTGTGCTGAGGTAATTTGGCATCAGTGAAGCTCATGTTCTTGATAGCTTGAAATGGTGAAAAACAATAAATCCCCGGGACACATGAATTATCCTCAAGGTACTTAAAGAGATAAAAGGAGGAGATTTATGAAGCACTTCAGAGTCATTTTGAGGGAGTCGGTGATTACTGTGGCGATTCTAACAGAGTAAAAACAGACAAAGATAGTTCCTATTCTTCAAGAAGGTTAACAAGGTCATAGCTGTAATTATAGACCCATTAGCCTGACCTCAATAATTGTAAAAGTAATGGAATGAATAATCAGAAACAAAATAGAAGAGCATCTGTATGAAAATAACTTAATAAATGACAGCCACCATGGCTTGAGAAGGGCTAGATATTGCCTGATCCAAACTTATAGACTATTTTTGAGGAGATGACGTGTTAATGGAAGAAGCTATATAGTGTAGCATTAGTTCCAAAAGGCCTCCAATAAAGTACTATATGAGAGATTGCGTTACAAGTGTAGTTTCAGTGGGAATCAAGGGAAAGACATGAAGATAGTTTGGTAGCTGACAAAATGGAAGAAAGCAGAGTGAGTGAGATTGTAATGGTTAAGTACTGACTGATCCTTCTTGTCCCTGGCATATAGAACTGACCTGGAATTGAAGTTTGAATGCAAGTTACTTTAATTTGTAGATGCCACCAAGCCAGAAAGGGAAGGTGTGAACTCAGAGGAGGCAGGCAAAGAGTGTTTAACAGAATTTACACCTTAGACAGATCAGTGGTAAAATAAGTTCAATATGGCATATTCATTTCACTGGGCTTACCCGTCCTGTATTTTTTTTATGCGAGGCAGTTTTTTGCATTGCTAGGACTCCCTATCCATGAAGTTCTCAGGTGTCAGGCATGCTTGTCTGAGCAGGATCGCTGAAGAGTATTGTGCAGGCAGGACCGGCCTTATGGGTCGGCGATGTGGGTGACCGCCCAGGGCGTGGTGGTCAGGGGGGTCACTGTGGTCACGAGGGGTCTGACATCACCGGCATCGACCTCTGCGAAGAACTTGGCTATCTCCAAAATCTGCTTCCCTCGGACTGTAGTGCTCCACAAGAAGAGCAAACTTCAAGTTTAAAGAGCAAGCCACAAACACATGGCAAGCACCCAGGATCCTGTTAACCATGCCCGTATCGGTGGCGAGCAGCGAACCGAGCTTCTCGAAGTTGAAGCTCATAAAAACATATCTATGATCGACCATGGGAGATGACAAGCTATCTTCGCTGGCCATCCTGTCTATTGAGAATGATGTGGCTCAAAATACCTTGGTGGACAAAGTTTTTTATTTGTTATTGTTATTTATTCATTTAGTGTTTAGTTTATTTGTCACTTAGCTATAATGTTATTTTTTATGACTTACATTGTTTATTATTTAAATTGTAAATAACTTTTGCGATTACAGCTTTATTTCTGAAATTTCGCTAATGCTACTCAGAGAAAGGACGCCAAAATACAAGGTTGCCCAAGGCGCCATTTTCCATAAGGTCGGCCCTCTGTGCAGGCTAATTTATCTGGATACTTACAAGCGCAGCAGACGAAAAAAGGTAATGGGGACATTTGAAAATAATTGCAGCCAAATACAAAACTGTAATAGGAGCAGTTACAGGTGGGAAAGATTGCTGATTGCCTTTTGGAAAATATAGACACAATACTGATTAAAGGCGGCTCTGCATTCTACACTGTGACTATAAAAATTCACACTGATGTTGTTCTGGTTAGCTGGCAAGTCTTGTCCAATGCATAGTGCTCTTTGCAGGAGAAATCTCCAGCAAAGCTGAACACAGGCACGCAGCAAATGACACCACTACCCATTGTGAGAAGGCCATTATGGGAGTCTTTGGCTTACCGACGAGCTTGTCATATGATGCCACTTCCTATTTCCACAAGCCGAAGAGGGGCCGGGGGAGGTCTGGTACTGGGGGAGGTCTGGTACCGCTGTGGTGCAAATGCCCGAATTTCTTATTCTAACGCTACCGAGTTCAGAGAACGGCCAGCGCTAACACTTCAATCTCTCCTCTGCTGCAATGGCGGCGGGTCCTCTGCGGGGAAGGACTCTCACATCCCGCCTCTCCACCCCCCCCATCTGTTATTTGTGACTCTTTTCAGGATTGGGTCATCAGGCAGATGCAAATGCATATGATCACTTTTATTATAACAGGGAGGTTACGTTTAGTATTCCCTGTGCAGAGCTTTGGGCAACAGGAGCCCACAGCAGGAATTTGTGCCCGGGAGTCCAATTCACAGTTTATGCCGTTTTCCATCTCTTCATTTTAATGGATGTTGAATAAGACAGGCCACAAATTAGACCTGCTGACCTCTCTACTCAGATCCCCGACATGAGCTCCTGTTGAGAAAAGACCTTCACCAGCAGCGCTACACCATAACATTTACTGCTATTTTGAGGCAGGCACCCAGAGGGTTGTAATGATTTGGAGGCTCACGTGAGAGGTGAGGAAGAGGCAGATGTGGAGGTGGAGGAAGGTCTGGTCGCTGCTCAGCAGAGGTTGACCATGACCATGGGCCTTCCATAGTTCCTCTGTGATTCCAACACCATTGGGCAATGGTTGAAAGGAGAACCCTTCATGAGCAAAAACTGCCCCTGCAGCACCTCCTACCCTAATGGTGCTGACTCCTTGTTTGGTATCAGTTACCCTCACCCACATTCTTTATGTTCTTCAGATGAGATTTTAAAACAGCATCTTAGCCTCATGATCTGGTGGAAGTTGAATTCCTTCGAAGTGGAGTGACTGTTGTTACGTAAGCAAATGCAGCAGCCATTTTGCGCCGCAGCACGATCCCACAAGCTGTGGTCGGATTAAGGAGTTAATCCATTCGTGTGTTACTGGTTGAAAGTGGAACATTGGCCAAGGTACCAGGAGAACTCTCTGCATTTTTGTCCCATAGTGCCACGGGATCTTTCACATCCACCTTGTTGAGGCTGCCGCGAAACACGAATTAAGGCTGAATCCATTTGTGTCAAACAGGAGACTTTTAAATCACAGCATGGCACAAAATGGCAGTCTGGTAAGCTCCCAGAATTCTCTGGGTAAAACCTGAGGCCCCGCCCCCTTCTGCCTTAAAGGTAAGGTGCCTTAAAGGTAAGGTGCCTTAAATGGAAGGGGCTGGAAATTTGTCCACAGACGGGAAGAGTGGATTATGCCCGTTTTAGGTGGCGATCCGCCACACAGCTCCCCCCAGAATCCGCTTAGGAGGTGTGGACGAGATGGTGCGGCGGTCTGATGGGCTGGCCAGAGCGGCTTTTGTAGGACGCCGGTGGACGTGGAATGGCTGGGCGTGGAGCAGCCGGGTGAACCGGCTTGAGGGCAGGTCGGCCGCGTGGAGGTGGACGAGCTACAGGGACCTGCTCACTGGGCTCCAAGTGTGCTGGCTTGAGTAGGTCAACCGACACTTTTTCGGTCCTGTCGCCCACTTGCAGGGTGAAAAATTTGTCCCCAGCCTGTAGCACCTTGTAGGGCCCGTCGTACGGGGGTTGAAGGGGTCCGCGGTGGGCGTCGTGCTGGACGAAAACAAACCGTGCCTGGTGCAGGCTTAGTGGGACGTGTGAGGTGGATTCGCCGTGTCGGGCAATGGGCACCAGGGCGAACTGCAGCGCCGGTGAGGCGAAGTCGTGGCGTTGCTGGTCGGCTGACCAGGGTGTCGTGGCGGTGGGCAGGAACTCGCCGGGTACGCGCAGCGGCTGACCGTACACGAGCTCTGCTGCCGATGCGTGGAGGTCTTCTTTAACCGCGGTGCGCAGGCCGAGGAGGACCCACGGAAGTCGGTCGGTCCAGGCGCCGTCTTGGAGGCTGGCTCGAAGAGATGCCTTCAAGGATCTGTGGAACCGCTCACACAGTCCGTTGGCTTGGGGGTGGTACGCTGTGGTGCGGTGAATGGTCACCCCGAGATTGCGTGCGACGGCAGTCCAGAGTTCAGAGGTAAATTGCGGACCTCTGTCCGACGTCATGTCGGAGGGGACGCCGAACCGTGCGACCCAGGTGCTGACGAAGGCTCTGGCGATGTCGGCGGTGGTGGTAGAGGTCAGTGGAATTGCCTCGGGCCAGCGTGTGGTGCGGTCAACGATGGTCAGCAAGTGCGTGTGGCCTTGCGACGGCGGCAGGGGCCCGACGATGTCCACGTGGATGTGGTCGAATCTCCGCGAGGGGACGGTAAACTCCTCGAGGGGTGCTTTCGTGTGTTGCTGTACCTTGGCCCGTTGGCAGGCTAAGCAGGAGTTGGCCCAAGTACGCACATCCTTGCGAAGGCCGCGCCAGACAAAGCGGTTGGCTACCAATTTGATGGATGCGCGGGCGCCGGGGTGGGAGAGGTTGTGGAGAATGTCGAATACCCGGCGGCGCCAGGACGCTGGGACGACGAGCCGAGGTTGACATAGGGATATGTCGCACTTGACCGTGACTGCGGTCGGGCCACAGGCGATGTCGGCCAGGCGTAGCCCTGGTAGGTTGGTGGGTGCGGAGAGCAGATCAGGGTCGGTGATCTGGTCTGCTGCGAGTTGAGCGTAGTCGACTGCTAGGTGTGTGGCGTGGATGGCGGGGCGGGAGAGGCAGTCGGCTACCACATTGTCTCGGCCGGAGACGTGTTGGATGTCCGTGGTGAACTCGGACACTGCCACGAGCTGGCGCTGCTGCCTGGCGGACCAGGGGTCGGTTGTCTTTGCCATTGCGAATGTCAGGGGCTTGTGGTCGACAAACGCAGTGAAGGGGTGGCCCTCAAGCAAAAACCGGAAATGGCGGACCGCCAGGATCAGCGCGAGGAGCTCGCGGTCGAAGGTGCTGTACTTGACCTCCGGGTGGCGTAGTTGGCGGCTGAAGAAGGCAAGTGGTTGCCAGGCGCCGTCGACCCACTGCTCATACATGGCGCCGACCGCGTGGTCGGAGGTGTCCGTGGTGAGCGCTACCCTGGCATTGGGCCGTGGGTGCGCGAGCAGGGTGGTGTTGGCGAGCACGGTCTTGGTGGAATCGAAGGCGGCGGACGTGTCTGCCGTCCATTCGACCGCCATCTTGTCGCTCCTGCCCCGGAGGGCTTCATACAGGGGCCTCATGAGGGACGCCGCTTTGGGGATGAAGCGGTTATAGAAATTCACCATCCCGAGGAACTCCTGGAGGCCTTTGATGGTGGTGGGGCGGGGAAATTGTTGGACGGCCTGCACCTTGGTGGGCAGGGGAATGGCCCCAGCATGGGTGATGTGGTGGCTGAGGAAGTCGATCTTGTCCAGGCTGAACTGGCATTTGGCTGGGCTGAGGATGAGCCCGTGGTCGCTGAGGCGCCCGAACAGGATGCAAAGGTGTTCAAGGTGTTCCTGCTTGGAGGAACTGGCTACCAGGATGTCGTCCAGGTAGACGAACAGGAACTTCAGGTCCCGAAGGACCGAGTCCATGAGCCGTTGGAATGCCTGGGCCACATTTTTGAGGCCGAAGGGCATCCGCAGGAACTCGAACAGGCCGAAGGGGGTGATTACGGCTGTCTTGGGGACGTCCGCGGGGTGGACAGGGACTTGGTGGTAGCCGCGCACCAGGTCGACCTTGGAAAAGACTGAGCGGCCGGCCAGTCTAGCCGAGAAGTCCTGAATGTGCGGCACGGGGTACCGATCAGGGGTGGTGGCGTCATTGAGGCGGCGGTAATCCCCGCAGGGGCGCCAACCTCCGCCTGGTTTGGGGGCGATGTGGAGTGGGGAGGCCCAGGGACTGTTGGAGCGGCGGATGATGCCGAGCTGTTCCATGGTGGCAAACTCGGGTCGCGCGATCTCCAGTTTGGCCGGGTCCAGCCTGCAGGCGTGGGCGTACACTGGGGGGCCTGTGGTGGGGATGAAGTGTTCCACCCTGTGTTTGGCGGCCTCCGTGGAGAAGGTCGGATTGGTAAGGGCCAGGAATTCGGCCAGGAGTGCCGAGTAGTCATCCGTGGCCCGGGCATGGCACTGTGACGCCATGTCGGCGGGTTGACGGGGGGCCATGGCGCCCAGGATGGGGGACATGGTGTTCATGTCCACGAGGCGGTGACGAGGGATGTCTACCAGTAGGCCGTGGGCACACAGGAAATCTGCGCCGATGAGGGGGGAGAGCACCTTGGCAGTGATGAACTCCCATCGGTAGCGGTGACCAGCGAGGTCGAGGGTGACTGTCCGGGTGCCATACGTCCGGATTTCCGAGCCGTTAGCAGCAGCCAGCGCCGGTCCTCGTTCGCCCTTTTGGATGTCGAGGGAGGAGGCCGGGATGATGCTGTGCTGAGCCCCAGTGTCACACAGGAACCGGCGGCCGGTTTTGTCATCCGTGACGAACAGCAGGGAGCCCGCGTGGCCCACAGCCATCGCGGGGGCTGGAACGGGGGCAGACTTGAAAGAGCAGGGAGGTGTGCACCGTTGTGCCCTGGCGCCGAACCGTGTGTGGTAGTAACAGTGGCCCGGGTTAGTGGGGCGTGAAGGCCCCGTGGGCCTGGTGACAGGCCCTTGTGGCTGCGTGCTGGATGGTGAGGGGCGCGCCCAGGCATTGGCTGCCAGGTCCGGAGTGACGTCGCGGCTGGAGTGAGCGGACAGCAGCTTATCGGCCTCATCGGCCAGGGCTTCCAGGTTCGTGAGGCCGGACGCCACGATCGCTGGGCGGATGCTGAGAGGGAGCTGGCGGATGAACAGCGTGTGGAAGAGGGATCCGGGTGGGCTCTCGTCGGTGAGGGAGAGCATGTGGGAGAGGAGGTCTGACGGTGAGGCATCACCGAGGCCTGGAAGGTCGAGGAGGTGGCAGTTTCACTGATATGCCGAGGCCGTAAATTTTTTAAGGAGCGCTGTCCTGAGATGTGCATACTTGCCTTCCTCTGGTGGGCTCTGCAGCGTTGTCCAAACCTTGGAAACTGCGGCGCTACCGAGTGATGTGACAAGATAGTCGTACTTCGTCCCATCTGTGGTGATATTTCACAGCCGGAAGCGAGATTCAGCTTGGAGAAACCAGGCTTCGGGCTGGTTTTCCCAAAACTCCGGCAGTTTCACGGAAACTGCGTTCGTGTCCGCCATTGCAGTGCTCGGAATACGTTCTGAGCGTTGGGGTCACCAATGTTGAGGCTGCCGCGAAACACGAATTAAGGCTGAATCCATTTGTGTTAAACAGGAGACTTTTAAATCACAGCATGGCACAAAATGGCAGTCTGGTAAGCTCCCAGAATTCTCTGGGTAAAACCTGAGGCCCCGCCCCCTTCTGCCTTAAAGGTAAGGTGCCTTAAAGGGAAGGGGCTGGAAATTTGTCCACAGACGGGAAGAGTGGATTATGCCCGTTTTAGGTGGCGATCCGCCACAACCTGATCAATAGAAACAGATGACTGGGATCTTAGTTTTAACATCTCCGGAGTCATTTTGTGAGGCCCTACTGTTACCACAGAGCCTTGTTGGGGATGACTGTGGTTGGAGAATCGAGCCTATAATGCTATTAACCTATAACTGGCCCACTGCTATCAGGGCATCACAAAATGACCCCTCTTGGCTGAAGGATGGCACCTCTGACAATGCAGCCACTGGAACATCACTTTAGATTATGTGCCAACATCAGGGTTATGAAATATTCCTCTTACTGTTTTTTGCCTTTTCCCTCAGTTGTTTAATGATAGCAAGCCACTATTAAGTTCATCCTGACAAAACCTGTAAATTCACTTCAGCGCACAGTAGAAATCTCGATGTAGCAGGTGAAGGCTCGTTAATAAGATTCATTTTTAAAGGTGAGAGTTCAACTTTCTTTGGCATTTGGATTTTAATTAATCTCGAAAGTTGCAAAATTTGAATGATTATGCGAAACTGAATACAACCCTGTTATCTGTATGTTGACAGCACCGAACACAGCTCAAAATTACTGCACTTGTTACTGATGCTTTTTGCAGAGATAACACTGAGCAGGTAATGCCACATTTTAAGTTGTGCTCTGCAGATATGACCCATCAAAGTTGCACATTGGTCTCTTCTGATGATTTAGTAGGTAAATGATCGGTCAGGATCAACCCTACACAGTGCGTTAGTTGTCATACCACAAAAAGGATATTGAGGAACTGGAGAAGGTGCAGAAAAGATTTACAAGGATGTTATCACAATTGAGCGGATGCAACTATCAGTAAAGATTGAGAAGGCTGGGGCTCTTTTCTCTGGAAAAGGCAAGACTAAGAGGAGACCTGCTAGATAGATGTCTTTTAAATTATCAAGGGTTTCGATGGAGTGGATGTGTGGAGAAACTGTTTCCACTTGCTGGTGAGCTCAGAACCACAGGCATAAATATAAGATAGCCACGAACGTCAAATGAAGCATTCAGGAACAATTTTTTTATACAGGGTGGTGAGATTGTAGAACTCGCTGCCGCATGGACTGGTTGAAGCAGGTAGTATTGATACATTCAAGGGGAGGCTTGATATATAGATGAGGGAGAAGGAAATCGAGGGATACAGGGGCAGGGTGGGAAGAGGTAATTAGAGTGAGAGGAGTCTCGTGTGGAGTATGAACACACAACACCAGTTGGGCCAAATGGCCTGTTTCTGTGCTGTAGATTCGATGTAATTCTACCACATGCACAGATTGCTGATGCTCAGTAACTTTTCATGTTTGAATTAATACAACATTTATTTGCTACCTGTGTAAATCTCCTCTGTACCCTCTCTAGTGCAATCACATCCTTCCTGTAATGTGGTGACCAGAACTGCACGCAGTACTCTAGCTGCAGCCTAACTAGTGTTTTATACAGTTCAAGCATAACCTCCCTGGCTCTTATATCCTATGTCTCGGCTAATAAAGGCAAGTATCCCGTATGCCTTCTTAACCACCTTATCTACTTGTCCTGCTACCTTCAGGGATCTATGGACATGCATTCCAAGGTCCCTCCGATCCTCTGCACTTCTCAGTATTCTACCATTTATTGTGTATTCCCTTGCCTTGTTAGCCCTCCCCAAATGCACTGCCTCACACTTCTCCGGATTGAATTCCATTTGCCACTTTTCTGCCCACCTGACCAGTCCAGTGATATCTTCCTGCAGTCTGCAGCTTTCTTCTTCACTATCAACCACACGGCTAAATTTTGTATCATCTGCAAACTTCTTAATCATGCCCCCTACATTGGAGTTTGTGGGGTGGTAGAGCATCCCTTATTTGCATGGGGCTGGAGGACACCATTACCATTTGGGGTGCATCTTTGGTGCCCATATACCTTACGTCAGTGGAAATTCAGCTGAACCCCTGACCACAGGCAGGTGGGGGGGGGGGGGGGGGGCGGTGAGGTACGGCAGGAGTGTTGTCCAGTGCTCTCCATAAATCCCAGCAAAGAGACTAATCCAGGATCATTTTGTTTCTCTTCTTGCCAGGCCTGGACCCCTCCAGTGGAGGCCTGCATGACCCATGGCTCAGTATACTGGCTGCCGCTACTCCCAGTGAGCCTTAGGAGCAGGAACTCTGGCTGAGGGAAGTCCCTGCCTCTGGCTCCTCCTCCATCCCTGCCTCTGGCTCCTCCTCCGTCCCTGCCTCTGGCTCCTCCTCCGTCCCTGCCTCTGGCTCCTCCTCCGTCCCTGCCTCTGGCTCCTCCTCCGTCCCTGCCTCTGGCTCCTCCTCCGTCCCTGCCTCTGGCTTCTCCTCCGTCCCTGCCTCTGGCTTCTCCTCCGTCCCTGCCTCTGGCTCCTCCTCCGTCCCTGCCTCTGGCTCCTCCTCCGTCCCTGCCTCTGGCTCCTCCTCCGTCCCTGCCTCTGGCTCCTCCTCCGTCCCTGCCTCTGGCTCCTCCTCCATCCCTGCCTCTGGCTCCTCCTCCATCCCTGCCTCTGGCTCCTCCTCCGTCCCTGCTTCTGGCTCCTCCTCCGTCCCTGCCTCTGGCTCCTCCTCCATCCCTGCCTCTGGCTCCTCCTCCATCCCTGCCTCTGGCTCCTCCTCCTTCCCTGCCTCTGGCTTCTCCTCTGTCCCTGCAACTGGCTCCTCCTCCGTCCCTGCCTCTGGCTCCTCCTCCGTCCCTGCCTCTGGCTCCTCCTCCATCCCTGCCTCTGGCTCCTCCTCCGTCCCTGCCTCTGGCTCCTCCTCCGTCCCTGCCTCTGGCTCCTCCTCCTTCCCTGCCTCTGGCTCCTCCTCCATCCCTGCCTCTGGCTCATCCTCCGTCCCTGCCTCTGGCTCCTCCTCCGTCCCTGCCTCTGGCTCCTCCTCCGTCCCTGCCTCTGGCTCCTCCTCCGTCCCTGCCTCTGGCTCCTCCTCCATCCCTGCCTCTGGCTCCTCCTCCGTCCCTGCCTCTGGCTCCTCCTCCATCCCTGCCTCTGGCTCCTCCTCCGTCCCTGCTTCTGGCTCCTCCTCCGTCCCTGCCTCTGGCTCCTCCTCCATCCCTGCCTCTGGCTCCTCCTCCATCCCTGCCTCTGGCTCCTCCTCCTTCCCTGCCTCTGGCTTCTCCTCTGTCCCTGCAACTGGCTCCTCCTCCTTCCCTGCCTCTGGCTCCTCCTCTGTCCCTGCCTCTGGCTCCCCCTCCATCCCTGCCTCTGGCTCCTCCTCCGTCCCTGCCTCTGGCTCCTCCTCCGTCCCTGCCTCTGGCTCCTCCTCCTTCCCTGCCTCTGGCTCCTCCTCCATCCCTGCCTCTGGCTCCTCCTCCGTCCCTGCCTCTGGCTCCTCCTCCGTCCCTGCCTCTGGCTCCTCCTCCGTCCCTGCCTCTGGCTCCTCCTCCTTCCCTGCCTCTGGCTCCTCCTCCATCCCTGCCTCTGGCTCCTCCTCCGTCCCTGCCTCTGGCTCCTCCTCCTTCCCTGCCTCTGGCTCCTCCTCCATCCCTGCCTCTGGCTCCTCCTCCGTCCCTGCCTCTGGCTCCTCCTCTGTCCCTGCCTCTGGCTCCTCCTCCTTCCCTGCCTCTGGCTCCTTCTCCATCCCTGCCTCTGGCTCCTCCTCCGTCCCTGCCTCTGGCTCCTCCTCCATCCCTGCCTCTGGCTCCTCCTCCGTCCCTGCCGCTGGCTCCTCCTCCATCCCTGCCCATCATTTTCCCTGTAATGGGTGGACGGAAGTACAAGGCAACTGGGAAACTGGATCTCCCTGTTTCTTTGGGGGTTCTGCCAGTCTCCTGCCAAAGTTACATACAAGGACTGGTAGAACCTCTGTGAAATTTCAGGGTCATTCAGTTTTGAAGTAATTTCTAACCAGCAATAATTCCCATATTTTAAGGCAGATATCTGCTGGGGATAGGAAAACGTTGGTGAAACATGCCCACTGCAAATACATACAATCCATTTTATTGTGACAGCGAGCTTAAATTTAGGTTAATGTTGAGTGACTCTATGGACGCGATCTTGCCAGCCCTGGGGAGGCGGGACTGCTGGGAAAATGGCAGAATCTGGTGGCGGGTGCCCATCCCGCCCCCAACCCGCCTCTGTGCCATCTTGCCAGGAGGCGGGTAGCCGACTCGCTCCGGGTCCCGTCTCCTTGGAGGCGGGAAGGGGATTAGTGCCACTTATCTGCCTGTTAACAGGTAGTTAACAGGCAAATAAGAGGATTATCCCCATTTAACCCACACAAGTGCGGGCTTCCCGAAGGCTCCAAACCCTGCCAGGGTCACCGAGGCGAGCAGTGGGTCTGCGGGGGTCGGGGGGGGGGGGGGTGCAAAAGTGCGCTGTGAAGGCAAGTGTGGAGAGGTGAGTATGTGAGGTAAGTGGAAAGTGTTAGTAAAAGTTTACTTACCTTTGTTTCTTCCTGCAGGCTTCAAGAGTTGGGTATGCGGAGAATCTCGCATCTCCGCGGCAGAGATGACAGATGGCAGTTGCATTCTCCAATGCAACAACCATCTAATTTCTGCTAAATAAAGAGGTTTGATGAGTCTTGAATTCAAGAACTCATCAAACTATAGAGAATGTTAGTGTTTCACAGCTTCACAGAGCTGTCAAACGATGACAATTCATCTGTCAAAAATTTTTGACGCTCTCTGTAACTGGCTTCCCCTTAATTGGCCTGCTAAACCCGCTGGGCGGGCTTAACAAGGTCAAAAGGGAAAATAGCGTGGGTTGGCCAGAAGTTGATGGAGGCGGGACTGAAACGCGACAAGTGGGAGTCCCGCCTCCAAAAGCTCCCCATTGGCAAAATCCAGCCCCATATTGGATTGATTCAGACCATTTTGGATTCCTTCCTTCCATTCAGCACTCATCCCTAATAGTTTGTCTTTTCCCGCTAAGACAAAGATAGATCAATGATGTATTGAGGTTCATTTTAGAGAGACAGGTGTATAGTGGGTGACCTTTTGTCTATCAGATCTGCATTCAAGTTCAGTGTTAAAAGATGGGTTATAAGGGTTTGGCAGCTACAACCTAGGGCTGGATTTTCATTGACCCGTGGAGGCGGGTTTGGAGGCGTGTGGGGGGTTAAAATTGCGAAAACTGGCGGGCGGGCACAAGTCCACCTCCATCCCGCCTCCACGCAATTTTCATTAAATCGTGTCTGCTGGTCCCGACTCCGTCCCGCCTTTAAGAGGCGGGAAAGGCTGTTAAGGCCCTTAACAAGCACTAAATTGGCTCTATAATGCCATTTTGAAAGGCCTTTGTGATTTTAACCCTTGTTCTACATGAAGCATGCCTGTTCTGAACCACGAATGTGAAACCTGGCGGGAGCACATTTTGAAAGCTGACTATCAGCTGCAGGTCCACTATTACAACGGAATAGTAATAGTAGGAAAAATATCTGGGAGCAGACCTAGGGCTGCTGCTGCTCATTTTGCATCCAGGTCCTCTCACAGCAAAGGCCAGGCAGTCTTTGCAGACCTTCAATGCAGCAGTAATGATGACATCATCAGAGGCGACTTTCAGACTCAAAACACTAATTGGTTCATGGGTTCCCACATGCTGGAACTCAATTGCCCAATTAGGTGAAAATCGCATCAATCTCCCACATCCAATTGCAGTCGGGTGGATAACACGAAAAGTGGATGACACAACCCCAACCCGCCCCAGTATCAAAATCCAGCCCTAGTGTCTAGAGGAATAAACCATAGCACAAGATTGCCCTTAATTTGCCACTAGCTGACACTGAATTGACAATCTCACTCAGATAAGCCATAGGATGGCTAGTGTGAGAGAAGGAAAAATGCCACGCCCGTGCAGCTAAAGGCTGCTTTTCTGAGATTGGGGCTGAGGCACATTGTTGGAGCAGAATAGAGGAAGTTTTACACTCTATTGGATTGTGCTATACCCGGGAATGCATCTTATTGGCACAGGAAGTGGGAAAATGTTCCATTCCCAGTTATGCAAACATAATGGCCCGGATTTTGCGGTCAACGGTGAAGGAATGGCGCTCGCTGTTCACTATGCTGACAGCTGCCCACAGACTTTTCGTAGACGTTTGAGTGGCAACTTACTGTTGTTGGGCGTCTGATCCTGCACGGCGCCCTCCACAGGGGATCTGTGACGTCTGTGAGCAGGGCTAGCAACAGCATGGCTCTTCAACCAATCAGATTGAAGAATTCGCACTGAGACACGCAGGGGTGAACTTTAGCCTGGTGGAGCGCGTGGGTTTTGGTGCAGGTGGGGGGTAAATCCGGGGAAATTGATAGGGTGTCGGGAAGCCGGCTCCCACCCACCGACTTCCAAATTTCACTCCAGCGCATTAGGCAGGTTGCCAATTATCATATGTTAATCGCTTAATTAGAGCGATTTCTCATCTCACTTTTGAGTTTAACGTTGGGTCCACGGGTTTCCCAGGCTTCCTGAAACTCGCCACTGAAGGCAAGGCGAGTACACAGTGGCAATTAAGGGGGCTGAATCAATCTCAGGGAAATATGGCAATAAATACTCAGTGCTCACAGCTGCTTTCTTACCTGCTAGTGGGAAAGGGTTTGCTCACAGTACTTGTTCTGAGAGAACACTTTCTACACTTTGAAGGTTTCTTCAACACTTTGAAGGTTGGATCTACACTTTGGAGGTTTGCTCTATAGCATCAGGATGGGTGCCGCTTATGCTGCCTTAGATTGAATCTCAGATGAGGAGCAACATGACCACCAGCAGCCGCAGCAGGAGCAGGCCTGCTGGTCACAGACCTGTAGTTGTACTCTAGAGAGGGCAGCACCAGAGAGGGCAAAACCGGAGAGGGGACCAGCAAAGAGGCGCAACTCGCAGGAAGCACTACCTGTGTCTACAGCAGAGGTTCAGTTTCCTTGACATGTCTGAACAGCAGTGGCTCAGGAGGTTCAGGTTGTTGCGTCAAGTGGTGGCAGACATCTGCAACCTCCTAGAAGAACACCTGCTTCCTGCTGATTCTGGTGGCCACATGTCACCAGTGAGCACCGCCCTCAACATTTTTGCCTCTGGATCCTTCTCGGGCTCTGCTGCAGACATATGCAGGATCTCCCAGTCGGTGGCCCACAAATGCAGAAGGCAGGTGACTGATGGGTTGTTTGCCAGGGCCGGCAATTATGTGAACTTTGCCTGTGATGATGCCAGTCAGAATGAAGGGGCGTTCGGGTTTGCAGCTCTGACTGGCTTCCCACAGGTGCAGGGCATCATTGACTGCATACATGTGGCAATCTGAGCACCCCCAGAACAACCAGGAGTATTTGTGAACTGCAAAGGTTTCCACACCATCAACATGACGCTGGTGTGCAACCATAAAAAGATATTAATGCAGGCGTGCGCAAGATTCCCGGGCAGCTGTCATGATGCTTTCATCCTGCGGCTGTCCAAGCTCCCTGATGTCTTCAGACCTGGAAGCAGACTTAAGGGGTGGCTGCTAGGAGACGAGGGATACCCACTTCAAACTTGGCTCATGACGCCTGTCAGAAACCTGAACACTGAAGCCCAACAGTGCTACAATCAATGCCATATCACCACCTGTGTGATCGAACAAGCCATCAGCATGCTGAAGGTGCGCTTCAGGTGCCTGGACAGATCTGGAGGCACCCTTCAGTACGCACCAGCCAGGGTCTCCAGAATGGTCATGGTTTTCTGCACTCTGCACAACATTGCGCAGCAGCGAGGCTTGGACCTGCAAGAGGAACAAGGTGGAGAGCTCAGATCCTCCTTGGAGCATTCTGAAGGGGAGGAGGAAGAAGAGGAGGAGGAGGAGAAGGAGGGTGATGCGGGCAATGCACCCCAATTTGCTCACATTGCTGCCTGGGATGCCAGGGGTGGCCTTATTAATGCAAGGTTCAGTTAGGTTGCACCAGTGGACCCATGTCACAAGGAAATGCAACGGCCACTCTTCCCGCCCCCACCCCTCCCCAATGCCACTAACACGAAGCAGTCTGGCAACCAACCAGCCACCCCTTGAACATCCCCCCATTGGTCTCCATCAATTCATGTCTTCCCATTCATCATCAAACAAGTTAAAAGGTGACCTGCCACCCAGCAACCAAGAATGGAAAAGACAGGAAAGTGGTGAAAAGATTAACATTTATATGGCCTAAATAAACAACAGAAACGTATTGAAACAACATTTTCTCAGACACCCATGTGAATACCATTGTGCAGCTACAAAGCCTTACTCTTCCTTTTCCTGGTGCCCATATAGCGCAGCCTGTGGCAGAGCAGGGTAACTCAGACAGTAAATTCTGGATTTCCACGTTTAACTGCACATGTGCAGACTCCGGAAGTTGCTGTCCGATTTACTCCATAATAATGGTGAGCGCTGATAGCTATTATCACTATTATTCTCAAGGCAAAATCTGGGCCAATGTTCTCATCCACAACCCCAAAGCAGGAGGAGAAGGAGAGTGATGAGGACAATGCACCCCCCCCCCCCCGCCCCCCGCCCAGGTGATCTCATTGCCGGCCGGGATGCCAGAGATGCCCTTATTAATGCAAGATTTCGTTAGAATGCACGAGTGAACCCATGTTCAGTGCACCTCCCAGTTCCCAGACTGCACCTTATTTTCAGCATGCTGACAGTGAGCCAACAATTTATTTTGATGTGATTTAATTAATTGTATTATGTGCGAACAAGCAAGAAACGCTTTTTTTCCTGAAGCACTTTAAGTGAGGTCAGTTTTCCAATTACACCTTTGGCACTGCACTGGCCAATGATGTGTAATGTTTTAATCTTGCTTGATGCAGGGATGCTTTTTAAATGTGTTACTAATGGATTAGACACCATTTACTGGGCAGACGCAAATCACGTTATAAGGTGAAACCCTTTGTAAGATAATTGCTTAATTTGGAATTGGTAACAAACAATGATTCTCTTTCATACCATCTCCTATGACTAGTAATAGTCATGCAGATCAAAAAGACTTGCATTTCTATAGCGCCTTTCACAACCTCAGGATGTCCCAAAGCGCTCTACAGCCAATGAAGTACTTTTGAAGTGTAATCACTGTTGTAGTGTAGGAAACGTGGTGGCAAACATTTGCCATTAGTGAGTGATATGAAAAGAGAGTCAGTAATCAGCCAAGACTACTGTCATTGGCTACTTCTTTTCGATTTGACTCCTGGCCCAAGTAACATGCTCCAAAGTCAAATCTTAACAGAGGAAATGAGCCCTCAATGTGCAGTAAAGTGTGGTTGAGTTCCCCACAGGCAGTGCAGTAAAGTATGGTTCAGCACCAGAGCACAGCCTGTCGTACCTCTTCCAGGACTTGCTATGGATCGAGCACTAAGAGGATCCTTATAAAACCCTGACAGCCAATGAGCGGTTTCTTCAGGTTGAGGTGGTTGAAGTTCAAAGATCTAACTTTACATCTCAAGATGCATCCTCCCCTTGTTAAAATAAACATTTCCATTGGATAATATCAATAACTGAACTGGTAGTTCAAGGAATATGGCTCAGTCTCAATTTATGTGACATTATCAGTGGAACAGTCCACTGACAGTTGGACAGGCTAGGCTTGTATCCGCTGGAGTTTAGAAGAGTAAGAGGTGACTTGATTGAAACATATAAGATCCTGAAGGGTCTTGAAAGGGTGGATGTGGAGAGGATGTTTCCTCTTGTGGGAGAATCTAGAACTAGGGGGTCACTGTTTAAAAATAAGGGGTCGCCCATTTAAGACAGATGAGGAGAATTTTTTTCTCACAGAAGGTCGTGAGTCTTTGGAACTCTCTTCCTCAGAGGGCGGTGGAAGCAGAGTCTTTGAATATTTTTAAGGCAGAGGTAGATAGATTCTTGATAAGCAAGGGGGTGAAAGGTTATCGGGGGTAGGCGGAAATATAGAAACATAGAAGATAGGAGCAGGCCTCTCGAGCCTGTTCTGCCATTTAATGAGATCATGGCTGATCATCCAAATTCAGTACCCTGTCCCTGCTTTCTCCCCATATCCCTTGATCCCTTTAGCCTTAAGAAATATATCTTACTCCTTCTTGAATATATTTAATGAATTGGCCTCAACTGCCTTCTGTGGTAGAGAATTCCACAGGTTCACCACTCTCTGGGTGAAGAAATTCCTCCTCATCTCAGTCCTAAATGGCTTACCCCTTATCCTTAGACTGTGACCCCTGGTTCTGGACTCCCCCGCCATCGGGAACATCCTTCCTGCATCTAGTCTGTCTAGTCCTGTTAGAATTTTATGGG
This sequence comes from Squalus acanthias, assembly GCA_030390025.1. Taxonomy (NCBI): domain Eukaryota; kingdom Metazoa; phylum Chordata; class Chondrichthyes; order Squaliformes; family Squalidae; genus Squalus; species Squalus acanthias. The sequence goes on along the minus strand of CM059448.1, from coordinate 35,553,135 downwards.
GTAAAAATTCAGTTGGTTGCGCCTCCCGTTAGCGCCTTAAGAGGGCGCTAATGGGGCGCAAAGCCGCTAACGCCCGGGCGCAGCGATGTGTGCGCCGCTCGGGAACTTAACTTGACATTGTGCGGCGGCGCTAAACTTTACCACTGCGACCACCTGCGCGCGCAGATTGTGACGTCATTCCATGGTGCAACGCCCTTGTGGCGCCCCGGAGCGGAAATTGAGTGGCGCCCCCTGCCTTACCGCCTGGCGCATCCAACGACCAGAAGACTGGAACGCTATCAATCGCTGTGGGGCTGGGGGGGGTGCTATTTAAAGGGGGCCTCTTCCTGTCTTTTATTGTTGGTGGCATTTTTGAACTACGCATTCTGAGAGAGAGAGGGAGAGACTTCTGGAGAGATTCAACATTGTGTGAAGGAGTTTTGGGTACTGAGCAGCACTTTGCAGGTTCATTTTGATTTGCCATTCCTTATATCGATTTAGCAGAGACTGTGGGAGCTGCACTCTGAGCTCTTTGCCTGGTACTCTCCATTGTTCTTTCCAGCACATTTGATGTGCAAGTCTCTCCAGGCCGAGATTCAAGGCTGCAATGAACAGGATGTGGATGGAAAGCAAGATTAACCATCCCCTTTAAGAACTGGCCCGTGCCATTGTGTGTGTATTCCATTGCTGACTGACATTACATGAGCTTCGCCAGCGCTCTGAGTTAGCGCCTCACTCCTTGGCCTTTGCGCCTTAAGACAGGTGTGCAGCGCCTGATTTAGCGCTCCACTCACCTCCCGGGGCGGTAAAAGTGAAGTTTCCAGTCAGTGCCGATAATTAGCGCCAGGCGCTAATATTTGCGTCCAGACGATATTTGCGCCCCAAATGGGGCGCGACCTAATTTCTACCCCTATAAGTTTCAATGAGATAATGTGGAGTAACCAGATCAGCCATGATCTATTGAATGGCGGAGCAGGCCCGAGGGGCCGAGTGGCCTACTCCTGCTCCTAATTCGTATGTTCATATGTTTGACAGTGAAAGAAACTCTGAATGAGCCTGCCAAATTACTGAGATTGGTGCTTTGGGCTGGAGTTCCCTACAGACTGGAATGGGACTTTCCCAAACTATCCTAAAATAGACTGGAATATGACAGGTGTTTGCAACAAAGACAGGTAGGTGTCAATAGAATGAATCTAGGACTATTCTGTAATTAATATGTTGCATATCCAACCGGGAGGATGCATTGAGGGATTCTGGGTAATGAAGCAGGACAACTAGGTAATGGGACCATGGCCTAATTAGGTTCACAAAGAACAGGAGTCAAAGTTAATAGTGTTGGACTATAAATTAGCTAATTTAAGTCAGATGAAAGGGCAACTAACCCAGATGAACTGTTTGAAAAAAATAGCAGTTCTAACTGACTGGACGGGTTGCACCTCAACAGAGCTGGGACCAATGTCCTCCCAGGGATGGGGTGCGAGGGTGCAAGGGTTTAAACTAATTTGGCAGGGGGATGGGCACCAGGATGTAACATTAGCAAGGCGAAACAAGGTGCTCAAAGGATTGGGAGAGACAGATAGCACTGGAGTAAGAATTTGGCCCGGGTAAATTGGAATCAAAGATTAGCAGTCAAAACTGTAATGGAACAATGGGCTGCCTTTAAAGAGGAGATGGTTCGGGTACAGTCGAGGTACATTCCCACGAGGGGGAAAGGTAGGGCAACTAAAGCCAGAGCTCCCTAGATGATGAAAGAGATAAAGGGCTCGATTTGGCCAGGCCCAAGGAGACGGGTTTGAAGGCGGGTCAGGTGGGAAAGTTGCCAAAAATGGTGTCGGGCTCCGATCCCGCCTCTAGCCCGCCTCTGAGCAACTTTCCCAAATGCAGGATTTCAGATCCCGTTTCGGTCCCATCTGCAAGAGGTGGATAGGCCCTTAAGGCACTTAACAACCACTTAAGTGCCTCTTTAATGCCATTTTGAGAGGCCTTTCTGAGTTTAACACATTTCCTGCGTGCTGCACATCTCCCCTGGAACACACCAGTTAATCATGGTGGGCTCTCAAGTGGATGACTTACTAACAGCTGCAGCTCCACCATAAAAAAGGAGTTTTCAACAATGATCATTTGCAGTGGCAGAACTTTCTTTTCTCAGGTCTGGGAGAACTTTTTGCAGGTCTACTCATTTTGGAAGTTTTGAAGCTGAGATCCATCTCCAGTGTGACCTCCTGGGAAACCCCTCTCCCCACCTTGACTGAACGCTTCCTCAACTGAGGTATATACCTGCAGCATGGGAACCATTTATTTCCTTTCCTTCTGGACCTCAGATTTGGATGAAGACCAGCCATGGCAGCAGCAGAACCCTGAACAACAGCAGCACCAACAGCAGGAGCAGTAACAGGAGCGCCAACCTGCTGCTCACCCACCTGAAGATGCACAGGCCAGAAGGCGCCAGCGCAGGAAAGGACGTCGCCGCAGGAGATACCCCCAAAACAGGGTTTACAGACAGAGGATGAGCTACCTCAACATGACTGAGCAGCAGTGCCAACGGAGGCTGAGACTTTCGCGAGAGGTAGTGGGTGACATCTGCGCAATGCTGCAGCAAGACCTGGAGCCCAGAGGAGCGGGTGGACACCCCTTACCAGTGGCCGTCAAAGTCACCACCGCACTCAACTTTTTTGCTTCAAGCTCATTCCAGGGATCAACAGCAGACATCAGCGGCATCTCCCAGGCGGCCGCACACACTTGCATCACGCAGGTAACTGATGCCCTCTTTGCCAACGCGCACAATTACATCAACTTCTCCAAGGATCAAGCAAGTGTAACCGCGCGTGCGGTTGGCTTTGCTAATATGGCAGGCTTTCCAAGGGTGCAGGGCATCCTAGACTGCACACATGTGACCCTTAAGGCACCCCATCACAATCCAGGTATTTTTGTCAACCGCAAGGGCTTCTACTCCCTCAACGTGCAGCTGGTGTGTAACCACAAGAAGGAAATTTTGCATGTTTGCGCCAAGTTCCCTGGCAGTTGCCATGACTCCTTGATCCTGCAGCAGTCTAGTGTGCCTCCGCTCTTCAGTCCGCCAGACCAACTTTGCGGATGGCTACTTGGAGACAAGGGCTAATGACGCCGTTGAGGAGGCCATCCAATGAAGCTGAGGAGCACTACAACTCCAGCCACATTTCCACCAGATCCATTATCGAAAAAACCATCGGCTTGCTGAAGATGCGATTCAGATGCCTTGATAGATCAGGTGGAGCCCTGCAGTACTCAGCAGCCAGGGTCTCCAGAATCATCGTGGTCTGCTGTGCACTTCACAACATGGCACAGCATCGTGGCTTGCAGCTGCCTGAGGTACAAGTGGCTCATCGCATAGCCTCCTCAGATGAGGAGGAGGAGGAGGAGGAGAGTGACAATGAGCAGTTTGCGGAGGCGCATCAACCAGCGGCAGCAGCACGCGAGAACATTGCTGCCCGGGATGCAAGGGATGTGCTGATCTTGGCCAGATTTGCTTAGGCTGCCCAATCAAACACATTTGGCTCGCACCTTCTTACCACACCATCGACAATGGAGAAGAATCTGCGGCTTCCTATCACTCTGACCACCATACTGACAAATCCAAGTCGCCCTGAGCCCTCAATGTGGAAATCCCATTTGCGAAATGACACAGCCCACAACTTCAACAGTTTGCCATCAAGTCATTTTATCACATTAATTACGGATGGCATGTAACAATTAAACACAACAGAACACCCATGTGACTACCCTTGTGACTACTTTTGCTTTATCTTCCTCTTATGCGTGCTCCTACGTAGTGCTTCCCCTGTGGCTTCAGCAGATGTGGAGGCCCCTTGCTCACTTTCATGCTGCTCCTGCCTCGACACCTTTGGCGGGCATCCTCTGGGGCTGCGAGCCTATGAGGGCTCGCCAACAGTCTGCTGCTCCTGCGGCTGTGCAGAGGATGAGACGGCCATCTCAGTTGGGTGAGGACTCTGGTGGGGCACTGACCGAGTGCTCCGCAGTGGCATGGAAGTGTGAGCGCTTGGAGAGGAGCCCCCACTTCCACCAATATCTCTCTCATGGGTCAGGCCCACTTCAGAGCTAGCAAGTGGCTGGACAGCACCTTGCTGCACTTCAGGGGGGCGATGAGGACCCGTATCTGCACTGGCAGTCCTACTCCAGAGGACTTTCATGAAGCTCTGGTTTCTCTGCTCAATAGCTATCCATCGCTTCTCCAGAGATGTCAGTCTATTCTGAACAATGACCATGTTTTCAACACTCTGGTGACTTAGCTCATCCATGTCCGTAGCCATCCTCTCCTCTAGCGTAGCCATCCTCTCCTCTACGGTAGCCAGCCTTACCACGGAGGTAACCATCCTTTCCACGGAGGTTGCCATCCTTTCCATGGTGATGCGTTCACGCGCCAATACCTCCACAAAGGCTCTGCTCATGTTAGCAATGAACTCCTCCATCCGCTCCACACTCATAGCGACCCTGGAGACAAAATCTGCCAGAGACTCCTGCACCTGTTCCTGGAGCTCCTGCACTGCTCTCCTTCTGGATGGACCCAGAGGCACAGGGTCGACATGCAGCTGAGCCGAGCTGGGAGAGTCCTGCACCCTCCGACGAGGACTCCCCACTGCTGTCCCTGTCTCCACCATCTGCTGATGCTCACTTGTGAGCTGTGATACACCAGGTGACAACTCTACTCTGTGACAACTCTACTCTATGTCCCGCAGGTCCCACCGAGGTGTGAGTGTCTGTGCTGGTGCTGGGTGCGCTGAATTCTGCTGACGCTGCGCCCTCAGAGGTTGCAGCTTCCTCTGAGGAGTCTTGTGGCTCCGGCTGTTCCTCCTGGACAGTGGGGAGGGGGGCTGTCGATGGTCCTGTGGGGGAGTAAAGGAAAGATTTAGACATGTGAGATAAACGTTGCATTCACATTGAATTGTGCAGATGCTCATAAGTCAATCTGTTAGAGCATTAGAATCAAGATCAGTCACTCATGCAATGTCAATGAGAGAGATGAAAAACTATTCTGTCACCAGCTTGCTCTGATGCGCCCATCTGTCTGTCCCCCACTTGCGCATCCTCCTCGACTCCCACGATCTCCAGGGCCGCCTCCTCTGCACTGGTGAGCTGGGCTATTGAGGGTGGCCCTCCTCCTGTCTTCGCCCTTTCCCTCTTATTGTGGGCTCTCTTTTCCTGCATTGAGGGACACAAGTGCAGTTTGAGTGAGAATGAAGGAGTGAGTGTAAAGAATCCATAGCATAGATGCTTAGAAGGACACAAAGATGGAGTGAGGTCCCAAGACCAAGGGCCCTCCCTGTGTGTTGTAAGTTGTTGTCATAGCATCACAGTGATAGGGAGTGTGAGGGCTGCATAGTCAAATAGTTAAGTGAATGTGAACATACAGAGAGAGGGAATGGTTAAGGGTGCAAGGATGTAAGGGTCAAGTGGGATGTGGAGGAGGAGGTTGACAATGAAGAGTGGTGGGGATGAGAGGCGATGGGGAGCAGATTGAGGGTCATGGTGATGTAATACTCACTTTTCCTGTGCGGAGAAGGTCATGAAACCTCTTTCTACACTGCAGCCAGGTTCTGCTGCACATTGAGATGGCACTGACCTCCTGTGCCACTTGCAGCCACACAGCTTTCGTCTGCTGGGGAGGTTTCTTCCCCCAGAAGAAGGAAACAGCATCTCCTTCTGAGCTCTTGCTCCCTCCACCAGAGCTTGGAGGGAGTCCTCATCAAAGCGGGGTACGCACTTGGGCCTTGAGCTTGCCATGTTTGCACCACTAATCCCTCAGATGTCTCAGCAAAAAGTTGTAAGGCAAAAAATGAACCAAGGCTGCTTGCAGGCCTTAAATGCAGCTGCATAGATTACGTCATCAGAGGCGAGTTTCAGGACCAAAAGACTCATTGGACCAGGGGTTCCCACACGCTGGAAATCAAGTGCCCAATTAGGGCAAAATCGCTCAATTGTCCCGCCTCACATCGGAGGCGGGGCCTGGACTCGCCGACCACCTGACGCGCCCCCAACCCGCCCCCAATAACAAAATCCAGCCCAGAGATGAAGCAGAAAAAGGGGGCGTATGACAGATGTCAGGTTGAGGATACAAGTGAGAATCAGGCTGAATATAGAAAGTTCGGAGGGGAAGTGAAAAAGAAAATAAGAGGGGCAAAGAGAGTATGAGAATAGATTGGCATCTAACATAAAAGGGAATTCAAAAGTCTTCTATAGGCATATAAATAGTAAATGGGTAGTAAGAGGAGGGTGGGGCCAATCAGGGACCAAAAAGGAGACCTACACATGGAAGCAGAGGGCATGGCTGAGGTACTAAATGAGTACTTTGCATCTGTCTTCACCAAGGAAAAAGATGCTGCCAAAGTCATAGTGAAAGAGGAGGTAGTTGAGATACTGGATGGGATAAAAATTGATAAAGAGCAGGTACTAGAAAGGCTGGCTGTACTTAAAGTAGATAAGTCACCAGGGCCCGATGGGATGCACCCTAGGATGCTGATGGAAGTAAAGGTGGAAATTGTGAAGGTACTGGCCATAATCTTCCAATCCTCCTTAGATACGGGGGTGGTGCTAGTGGATTGGAGAATTGCAAATGTTACACCCTTGTTCAAAAAAGGGTGTAATGATAAACCCAGCAACTAGAGGCCAGTCAGTTTAACCTCGGTAGTGGGGAAGCTTTTAGAAATGATATTCCGGGACCAAAATTAACAGTTACTTGGTCAAGTGTGGATTAATTAAGGAAAACCAACATGGATTTGATAAAGGCAAATTGTGTTTAACTAACTTGATCGAGTTTTTTGATGAGGTAACAGAGGGTTGATGAGGGCAATGCGGTTGATGTGGTGTACATGGACTTCCAAAAGGCATTTGATAAAGTGCCACATAATAGGTTTGCCAGCAAATTTGAAGCCCATGGAATAAAAGGGACAGTGACAGTATGGATACGAAATTGGCTAAGTGACAGGAAACAGAGAGTAGTGGTGAACGGTTGTTTATCGGACTGGAGGAAGGTACACAGTGGGGTTCCCCAGGAGTCGGTACTAGGACCACTGCTTTTCTTGATATATATTAATGACTTAGACTTGGGTGTACAGGGCACAATTTCAAAATTTGAAGATGACACAAAACCTGGAAGTATAGTGAACAGTGAGGAGGATAGTGATAGACTTCAAGAGGACATAGACAGGCTGGTGGAATGGGCGGACATGTGGCAGATGAAATTTAATGCAGAAAAGTGCAAAGTGATACATTTTGGTAGGAAGAATGAGGAGAGGACATATAAACTAAAGGGTACAATTCTAAAGGGGGTGCATGAACAGAGACACCTGGGGGTATATGTGCACAAATCGTTGAAGGTGGGTTGAGAAAGCGATTAAAAAAGCATACGGGATCCAGGACTTCATAAATAGAGGCATAGAGTACAAAAGCAAGGAAGTTATGATGAACCTTTATAGAACACTGGTTCGGCCTCAACTGGAGCATTCTGTCCAATTCTGGACACTGCCACTTTAGGAAGGATGTGAAGGCCTTAGAGAGGGTGCAGAAAAGATTTACAAGAATGGTTCCAGGGATGAGGGACTTCAGTTACATGGAGAGACTGAAGAAGCTGGGGTTGTTCTCCTTAGAGCAGAGAAGATTGAGAGGAGATTTGATAGAGGTGTTCAAAATCATGAGGGGTCTAGACAGAGTAGATAGAGAGAACAGTGGACCAGTAGTGGGAGAGTTTAAATATGAGCTGAATACGGTACAGTTTAAATACATTCTGACTAAAGGCTGGGCTTCCATGTATAATTACAGAGGTTAGAACAAGAATGTGGTTTAAAAATGAGGCATATGATAGGCCAGGAAGTTAATCAGGGCTGCTCCTACTCCATCGGTGTTACTGTGCCGGAAGTGTGGGGAAACCCTGTTTACGCAGCTCTGCAGAATTTCCTGGCTATAATACAGAGGAAATCGATAGAATTGGTCCTTGGCCTTCATCTAAATAATTCAGGGCAAGCTTGTGGTGCTGGTCAAGCCTCCACAGGCAGCTCGCTCGAAGGAAGATGTCAATTTTGGGACGCCTGCCTCGCTCGTAGTGGCCTTCAGGTAAGTAGTGGGAGGGGCTATGGGAGGGTAGTGGTGGTCGCCATCCCTGTGGTGTTGGGAAGCACTCCTGCTCCGCCTAGTTGGCGACCACAAGGACCACTGAAGAATCCTGAGCAGGGTAGACCCGACGTCTGCCCTGTTCATGAGGTGACCAATTTGTCAAAAGGGTTTTTTTTAACTGTTGTTAGGCTCCTAATTTACATATTCAAGAGGCCTGTTTTAGGTGTCTGCCGGGAACGCCTAAAAATGGGCCGCAAAAATTTGGTAGTGGGACCAACGTCTGTGCAGATGGGGCACAGGCCTTCCCACTGCCAAATTGGTATGCTTTGCGCTCCTTTTATGCCAGAATGCATATTCATCCTTACCAAGTTTACTTACTACTAAAGGTAGGCCATCAAATGGAGATAAGGACTAAATTGGGACACAAGTTGCAGTCACTAAACTCCTCTAATTGGCAAAAAATGCTGAGAATTGAATTACATGACCTTCAATCTGATGTTATTGACCCAGAAACTGCAATGAAAGCACACAGCCTCTGCTTCTCTCTATGGATCTGCATACTTCTCAGTCTCATGATCTAGCAAGCCAAGAGATGAAAAGAAGACACTGGAGATAGGATGTTCTGGTCAAAGGACTCTAGACAATTATCACCATTCAAATTTGATTGTATATATCGAAGGGCAGATGCATTCCCTCAAGTCTTGTCACCTGGGCACAGTTTTGCCAATTATTGCAAGCCAGCACACTCACTAATGGCAAATATCGGTTATTATCCCTAACTGTAAAGAGTTGAAAAGTAATTAGAGTTCAGAAATTATTGTAAGTGGGATATTGGCAGGATTCCCTTTGGACAGGGGAGTTAAAATCAAGAAATCAAAGGGGTGAAATTGATCTTTGGCAATAATGAGGTAATTGAAAAGAAAATTAGGCGTGGTATCACACATGCTGCCGATTCATTATCACCCATTTTGTGCTACTGCTGAAAACCAACTTCAACCCCCAAAAATCTAAATTTTATTTCAACATAATAATTTTGGAATATTCTAAAATCACTGTAATGGATTTCAAATTAACATACTTGGCCCAAGCATTATTGTAGCTTTGTGTAAAGGTAAATAAAACTTTTGTTTATTGTAAACAGATGGATAACTCGAGGTATGCAGAGACCACTTGATAAATTGAAAGGTAACTGTCATTGTGATTACCTATACGCTTACATCCTTCAGTTTTCTGCCCTCCTGTTCTGAAGATGCTAACTCCTTGTTGGAGTGGTTTCCATAAGTAAGGGAAGCTCTCCAATGACCAATCTTCATGTGTGAGTCTAGATGGTGAGTAGTTGTTGGCTATTTTCTTGTGGAAGACATCACAATTGAGCCTGATACACCCCTCACCGCTGTCCAGGCACAAACAATGTCCAATAGGGCTCACTGGATAGCACTCAGGCACAGGAGCCGCAGCTCAGGATGAGGAGGCTGCAAACTCTTTCATCTCTCTTGTCATGTGGTTCAATGATTTGGAGATTCATCTACACCTTCTACTGGTCCTATCAAGTCAGATGTTGGTGCTATCTCTGCTGAGCCAGGCCATAACTGGTCTCTGCTGGCTCCTCAGGGGCTTGGACCAACCAAGTTGCTCTACCTCATCCTAGAAATCTTGAGAGATCAATCTGGTAGCAGTACTCTAAGTCTGGCCATGACATAGACTGAGGGTGTGGATCCCTTGGGAAGTCTTGGGAACTTTCAGCTCTTCAGAAGAGACTGGAGTTTGTGTAGGAAAAGTTGTAGCTAATACTGCACCACAGGTTTAACTTCTCTATATAAATTTTAATGCAAGATTTGAGAGCTTAACCCTTGACTGAATGCTTGACCCTAACAAATCCTGATAAGCAACGGTTCACAGATAAATAATCCTTCTTTATATGCTTGTTTGAGCAAAAGTTTTGAAGCCAAATTTATTGACAATAATATGCCATGTTATCATTTCCACTTTATGTAGAGATGAAGAATCTTTGTGACACATATTTAAATGGTTTGTTTGCATAACTTAAATGAAAACCAGAACGCTAGTAATGAGTTGATGGGCCAGATTGCCTGGAGTAATCGTGATAAACTAAGGTTCTTTGAGATTTTTTTGCCTTAATTTCTTCTTCTTATTTTCTATTTCTATTTCAGTTTCAGAGGTCAAGAAAAATCTAAAGTAGTATAGATTAACCATGTAAAAGTCATTGGCACCTTGAAACTGAATTAAATTAAATTAAAACTGCCAATGAACCAAAAATGGCTCCTGATAACTTACTGAAGATGTGCCTCAGGCTTGAAGTCAGTGCACTGAAGGGAAAGATAGGACTTTTTTGACATAGCAATAAAACTACTAACTGATCAAGCAGGCTATATACAATTTTGTATTAACACCATCTAAATATGGATTTGAGCAGGAATAGTGTGATTGCTATTTCTAACTCATCGGAGCCATAAACCCAGCCATCGGGACCATCCTGTCAAAGATTTTTTCATGTGCTGCAGTTAAACCTAGAAAGAATTGTTTATTAAAAGTGTGAGGATTGATCCATGTAGATGGAACCTGATTGAGAGAAACCCAGGAAGAAGCCATGGAGCTTTTCCCTCCAAGATAAAATAAATAGCGCAGTGTCGAACATGGTGCTGAAGTTCTCTGCACCAATTGTTCTTTGTGAAACTTGGTGCTGCCACATCCTTGGAATTGTCTATCTCTGGTGAAGCTTCAGTACGTGGCAACAACCAGTGTTGGTACTTCTTTGGCACCGATGAAATCTCAGCGATGCCTGACTGGCCATGGCTGGATTTCTTAAGCTTAGGCAGTTGATTTTCTTCTCAATGATGGGGAAACCCAATGTGGCCCAGGACGCCTCTGGTGCAGCGTAAGCTGCCTGTCATCCCACTATTGGTCATCCTCCTCTTCCTCCTCAGAAAAGATCAGACACCTGGGAAACCCACTGGCGACAACAAAAGTGCTGGTGACCAAAAACAAGACACAATGGGTGAAAAAAAGGGGCAAAGAGGACCAATAAGGGGTGCAACGTCCCAGCCCGATCTGCACCTGAGTTACAGGTGCCACCATGTTGGTAAAGGCGGCTTTGCAGACGTCTCGGGCGGCCACTTAAAACAAGCATTAGGCCCCTTTATGTGACCTCTGTTTTAGGTCACCTTGGTTTGGATTGAGCGGAGCAGTAGCTAGGCCTGCTCCACTTAGGATTCTTAAGCGTTGTCTGCGGCCTAAGCAGCGACTTCCACCAAAAGGCGCTTTTAAAAAATAACGTTCAGGAGGAGGAGTTCGCCCCCTGAATCCACAGTCCTCAGCATCGCCCTCTCCCTGCCCCCTCTCCCCCCATTGCTGCTAAAACACCACTCCCAGGATTGACCTTTGAGCTGCTGTCGGCAAAGCAAGCGGCCTGATATCCAACATTGTAAAATGTGTGAGCTACCCACGGTGGCACGATAGGCGCCGGCAGCTTGTGTAAAAAATATTAATGAGGCCCAATTTCGGGCCGGCCTCAGGCCTCCTGGTTGCGGAACACACAATCATAACCAATAGCCAACTTCCATCCCTGTAGAATTTATTGGGGCGATTTTGTCAATGGGGGCGCGTTGGAGGCAGGACTGCTGCTTGTCGGGTTTTAGTCCCGCCTCCATCGACTTTTGGCCAACCCACGCTATTTTCCCTTGATTGACCTTGTTAAGCCTGCCCAGGGGGCTTAGCAGGCCAATTAAGGGGAAGCCGGTTACAGAGAACATCAGCGTATGATGTTTCATCTGTCAAAAGTTTTTGACAGATGAATTGTCATCGTTTGACAGCTCTGTGAAGCTGTCAAACACTGACATTCAATGTTGTTTGATGAGTCTTTGTATTCAAGACTCATCAAAACTCTTCTGTGAGCAGAAATTAGATGGTTGTTGCATTGGAGAATGCAGCAGCCATCTGTCATCTCTGCCGGTGAGATGCAAGACTCTCCGCATCCCCAACTCTTGAAGCCTGCAGGAAGAAACAAAGGTAAGTAAACATTTTCTATCACTTTCCACTCACCTCACATACTTACCTCTCCACACTTGCACCCATCACTCACCTCCACAGTGCACTTTTGCACCCCTCTGACCCCCGCAGACCCACTGCTCGCCTCGGTGACCCTGGCAGAGTTTCCCGACGTCGGGAAGCCCGCGCCTCTGTTGGAAAAATGGGAATAATCCTCTTAACTGCTGTTAACTACCTGTTAACAGGCAGTTAAGTGGCTGTAATCCCCTTCCAGCCTCCAGGAGACGGGACCCGGCGCAGGTCGGCTACCCGCCTCCTGGGAAGATGGTACGGAGGCGGGTTGGGGGCGGGATGGGCACCCGCCCCCAGATTCTGCCATTTTCCCGGCAGTCCCGCCTCCATACCCGCCTCCCCAGGGCTGGCAAGATTGCACCCTTAGACTCATGAGAACCCGAATAGCCAGCAGAACAAAAATGGTCAGAAAATAGCTTATATACATTTACCTTAACATTACAGTGCCCGTTCAATGAGCCTCCATATACTTAACTGTTACCTAGCAACCCTGGGCACTCATTTCACATGGACGCAGTTATGAACAGATGCCCTGCATTCATGAATGTCAGGAAATGTCTCCAACCCATTTTATTATTTAAATGAAGCTTCTACCTGTTTCAGGAGGACACGACTTGTCTCCAATGTTTTATGTGCCAGAAATAGACACATGATGAAAAGTGGGTGGCGATCTGGAGATTTTCTCCAAACGATTGGAAAATCCAGGCTGTGGTGCCCTTTTGGAAAGGTGCGAATCCTGTTCAAAACTGTCATTTGTTGCTGTTGCGTTGCTTAAGTTCAGTGATCAGGGTTTTGTTATACATGGAATTCTGCTGAATGTTGAAAGTTAGGCTCTTTGATACAATGAACCAATTCCAGCCCCCGCCCTGGCCACAGTTTCGGCCTGAATCAGACTGTTCGCAACCTCGACATCCTATTTCAGATGAACTTCCAACCCCATATCCACTCCATCATCAAAGCTGCCTACCGCAATATCATCCATCTCCGCTCCTGCCTCAGCTCATCCGCTGCTGAAACCCTCATCCATGCATTTGTTACCTCCAGGCTCGACTATTCCAATGCTCTCCTGGCTGGCCACCCATCTCCCACCCTCCATAAACTTGAGCTCACCCAAAACTCTGCTGCCCGCGTCCTAACCTACACCAAGTCCTGTTCACCCATCACGCCTGTGCTCACTGCCCTATGTTGGCTCCCAGTCCACCAATACCTCGATTTAAAAATTCTCATCATCATGTTCAAATCCTTCCGTGGCCTTGCCGCTCCCTATCTCTGTAACTTCCTCCAGCCCTCCAGCCCTCCTAGAACTCTACGTTTCTCCAATTCTGGCCCTCTTGCACATCCCCCAATTCCTTCGTCCCACCATTGGTGGCCGTGCCTTCAGCTGCCGAGGCCCTAAGCTCTGGAATTCCTTCCCTAAACCTCTCCGCCTTTCTCTCCTTTAAGACCCTCCTTAAAACCTACCATTTTGACCAAGCTTTTAGTCACCTGTCCTAATATCGCCTTAATTTGGCTCAGTGTCAATTTTTGTTTCATTGTGCTCCTGTGCAGCGCCTTGGGATATTTTACTATGTTAAAGGCGCTATATAAATGCAAGTTGTTGTTGTTGTAGTAGGGTCAGATGTTTGCAGGTTACCAGGTGCTTGTAGGTTTTTGGGAACATGTCAGACTTCGATCACCAACAGAAATCAACCTGTAGCTGACCTCAGTATAAAATAACTGCCTTTCTATTTTTACATATACTTTTGAGGTTTGAAGTGAGATGTCTGAAATGTGATGGGCACTCTAAAACTCTTATATAAATAGATAGATATAGTCCACTAAGAAAACAAATGTAAAGATGAATCTTGTGCAGTGTAATAATCAAATGTCAGCAAAATAATATTTTTTGGCCAATTTTTACACTTATGTGGACAAATGCCTAAGTTTATATTCTGCATTTAGGTATGTAATAGCGTTTGTTGTATCAAATTGTGTTTAATGTTTGCAATTGCCCAGAATAAAAGTCAATAGTTCTACGAATTCAATTGCATTGTTAAACATATTACTTTACAGAAATCATATCAGCCACAGACAATTTTAGAATCAATAGCAAGCACTTCAATTCATTAAAAACAGACAAAAAATGTTTAATTACGATGAGCTGTGTTTAGGAACTATGGTGCTGCTGTGGTACATCAGCTCCAGTAATTATTAGCGCTTTTTTCCCCAATAAATTATTTTCTGTAAATTAGATAATTTAGCGTTTTACTCCCTCGTCCATATTTGTCTGGTTGAGCAGATTACTTCTTGGAATTTGGGCTAGCGGCGAGAGGACGTCATCCATTGTACTGTAGAAGCTGCGTCATTCTGTTTAAAATGCAAAGCAGATTACAAATGCCTTGGTGTTATAGATTTAACATTTGGTTCTGTGCTTGGTTTCGAAGAAAGTGCTGATGCATAAATAAATAATAAGAACTGCCGAAACAACTGTAACTTTACACAGTGCTGTGAAAACACGGTCCACTTTCCCCACCAACACAGAACCAGGGAGCTTGGAGTGATCTTGGAACATTTAAAAATGGACCTTCTTCTTTGAAAACAAACCTTAGACATCAGTCATGACTCTCCAGAAATTGGTTTCACGTTGTTTTGCTTTCAGTTTGCAACAGCTCTCAGCTTTTACATATATAGGCCCGGAATTTGCAGTCGGGGTGACGGTGAACTGGCAGCGTTCGCCGTCATTCCGTCTTTGAAACTGACCGTAACTTGGGATTTGGTGCGGGCGCATGCGGAAATCCCGAAGCTGCAGTCAGTCATTGACAGCTCCAAAACAGATGGCATTGTGCCATCCCCTGCCCTCACCCTCCACACCCACAGAGCCGGCAATCTGTGTAATCGGCCAAATCATTGAAACTGACAAAAACTTCGGCTTTTCCGCAGTAAGTGCGCTGTTAACTTCCCCACTAAACGTTAGACCCAAAGGGATTCGGTGTAACTGAGGTTTTAACAGCATATTGACTGCTAAACAAAGGTTAAAGGCCTGAAAACTCATCTTAATTTTGTGCGGTGTGCAATTTGTCCATTTTAATAAAAAAATGACATTTTTAAGAAACTTCTTAAACTTTTTTTTAATTTTTTTAAAGTTTGTCCATCTTTATTTCAGGTTTGCCTTTTCCCCATGTGAGAGTCCCAACCTTTGTTTTGCCCTCTCTCTAACTATTTTAAAAAGTTAGAATCGTATGAGCTTACTCACTTCCTTGTTTGCTGTCTGTGAGAATTCTGCATTTTGATTGGCTGCTTAGACAGCCTGTTGACATCACAGCCATTTGGACAAGGGGATCCCCACTACAGTTCGTTGATTTGAATTGAAGGTCGGAAAGCCCGAAGTCCTCGACACAGGGATCGCGAGATCCTTGTGCGACGCGTACTTCGGGGCCAACAGCGAGCGCCTTCACTTCGCCGCTGACTGCAAATTCCGGGCCATAATCTTTCATTCTTTCTTAGGATGTGGGTGTCACTGACAAGGCCAGCATTTATTGTCCATTCCTACTTGTCCTTGAGATGGTAGCAGTCCGTTTTACAACTCTCCCGATTTTTATTATCACTGAAGTCAATGGAAATAAAAATCGGGAGAGCTGTAAAATGGACTGCGGATTCGCTATCACTCGTTTTACACTATCGCACAAAGTCAAAATCTACCTCCTTGTGTTTAACCAGTGTTATGCCATAGGAGGCTTCAACAGACAAATTAGGCATCACACATAAAGACTTATGGTAAAAATCTAAACCCAAAACCATTATTCCTACAGTTGCCTCTGCATCTTAAACATGTTTGGGGAAAATTTGCTGAAAACCATCAAGTATCTATGAAGAGTAACCGTAGTTACCCATTTTATCTGATTTATAGACTATGACTGAATTATGTACCAACAAAGTCATAAATTAAGCATAGATTTGCACCTCTCTAAACAAATGTAGTTGCTTAATTCAAATGTCATATTTAAGTGCATACCCTCAGAAGATCCCATTTCCAATCTTAGTTATCTTGTATGTATCTTTGATGTACTATGATTTATTGGTGGTATGCATGGAATGTACAGATCATAGGCAAAAATGGCATAAGAAGTGTTAGTGAGTCTCTATGTGCAGCTCTCATACTGGAATTGTGTAGTATGATGTCTTAAAGACCTGAGAACTCATACTGGAATCTCGAAGTATGATGTCTCAATAAAGACCTGTTCCTGCATTGCTACAACTGAGTGTGTGTGTACTCTGGTGTTTAAGGTAACAAGACAAAAAGGAACAAGAAAGCTGTCCAACAGCAGGTATGCGAAACAGGCTTTTGAGTTTTTGTCCACCCCTCTCTTGCTGTGAGAGGTTGCTGCAGGCTGCCTCTCGCAACAGCATAGCCGAGCTCAGAAACTTTTCCTTCTCGAATGTATTCCTTTCCTGAAGGTGCGGACTCATGCTGGACTACAGTTCCATGGGCTCCAGTTGTCCTCCGGTATCTCATCTCACTGGTCATCCTTCATGTATGAGCCTAGACAGAGTGGGCGAATCATGTCAAGCCTGATTCTGTCTTTTCCTATAACTGCACATACACACTTCCCAGCGGGAGCCACTAAGTAAGGATGAGGAGTGGAAACCTTGGCAAATTTTCCCCCATGAAGCTCCGGGCCCCTGATGTCATTTGTAGTGCCCCTACCAACACCCTGCAATAAGAAGAAAGAAAGAACTTGCCTTTCTATAGCGCCTTTCACAACCTCAGGACGTCCTAAAGCGCTTTACAACCAATGAAGTACTTTTTGAAGTGTAGTCACTGTTGTAATGTAGGAAACGTGGCAGCCAATTTGTGCACAGCAAGCTCCCACAAACAGCAACGTGGTAATGACCAGATCATTTGTCTTTTTGGGTGATGTTGATTGAGGGATAAATATTGGCCAGGACACTATCAGATAACTCGGGACAGACCAGGGACTGAATGCGAGATTTCCTGGTCTATATGCCTGAACTCCACACTGGGCAGTGTGTTTCCCCACTGGGCTTATTGGGGAAGCAGTGATCGGAAAAGTACTGTGCGAAAAATTTGCGAGTGGTGACCCACGCCCTGCATCCCCGTGACACAATGCATTGCTGCCGCACAAAGCTACTGTAAAGCAGGCCCTTTCCACAGAAGCTGGCAAATCCAATCCAACTGCTTTTAATGTGAAGTGCGCGCACTATAGTAATCAATTTGTAACAACCGTCTGTCTGAGGCAATAATTAATTCACAGGCAAGCATATAGTTTCATTAACCTCAAGGGCACTGTCTTCCATTCTTCTGCTGCGGCATCACCTTATGTTCCTGACCCTGCTGGGGCTGGCGGATTGCCAGTTCAACCTGCACTCACAAGGCTCTGTGTGCATTGTGTATAATTTTCCCAGCAAGAGACGCTAAGTCCTGCGGTAAAGTGGTAATTATTACACAGCCCATCCACGGGCAGACTGAATGAAGAGCACTACAAACATTGACTGCACACACCCCGAATGAGAGGCCATATCCATAAATCTTTTCGCCATTGAAAGTATTTTCAATGTCACTATTTCAGACTGTTCAAGCAGCTTAATTACGAGCAGCAATCTGTTACTGTCCGACACTGAATATTTTAATTATTACTCTTTCCTATTTTCCTTGCCTCTGCTTAAATGCCCGTTCCTCACGGCATCACTGTGGCATTTCCCGACATTTGTCATTATAGATGTTTCAAGCCGTTTGCTCAGCAAATCAATTAACACGTATAACAAAGGATCCAGACGCTGTAACATACGATACCAGCTGCACAGTCAAGGCCACAGAGGGAAAATCTATATATTACAATCAGAACATGGAGAGAACAGAGTGCTCATGGGCACAGGGGCCTGGCTGGAAAATTACAGGGCAGATCCTAGGTGAATGTTGTGTGTACACTCAACAGGCATCATCATTTCTGGGTTCATATATGTGTATACGTCTTCCGAACCCAGTGAATTTACTTGACATTTTGCAGTTAAGCTCATCAAAGCCTAGTAAACTGGATCACCAATATTAAAAGAAAATGGATAGATGTCAATAATTACAGGCGGGAGTCTAATCCAGAGGTCAGGTTTATTTATAGATAGAATAACAAATGAGTTGCAGGCTAGAATCTAATTGAGGGGTTCAGATGGTTTATATATAGAATAGTGGATACCTGGGGGTGAGTTACAGGCTGCAATCTAATCCAGGTGATCTTAACTCCTGGGCCTCAGTTCCATTTGACTGACAGGCCTATTTCAAGTGGGGCGCTCCTCTTAAAGTGAGGTTGCATCCCCTGTTTCGATTCTTCACTGTTCTGCTCTTCGAGACTGTAATAGCAACACCTGGTGACTACTGATGTATATAATAATAAAGCACATGTGCAGTACAGTTCTTACCGGAAGCCATGTTGTGCAGTTGTATATATATGCTGTGTCCCAAGATATCACAGAATTGGCGACGAGGATGGGACTGCGGGTTCCCTAGCTAAAATTTTTGTTGGAGGATAATCCTGCCAACCGACAGAGGGACTGTTAGAGGTTCTTCGTTTTTGAAGAAAAAACTTAAAAATCTGAGGTAATTCCGAGCACACGTGGTTGAACTGTCGACGTTGCCAGAGTCCAGATGGCTGTGCCTAGGGGAATAATAGGGCGCTTGGGTGAGTTCCATCATGACCGAGAGCATATGTGGAGCGGCTAGAAATGTTTTTCACCACGAATAGTATCATCAAAGTCCCTGATGATGCAAACCATAACGGTTTTAGAAATGAAACGGGCTATTTTTATGACTGAAGCAGGCCCTGAGGTGTAGGAAACCCTGAAAAATGTGCTTGTTCCCACCAAGCTGAAGGACACGCCACTGAAGGAGGTTCTACAGTCCTGAGCCCCTGGAAATTGCTGAAAGTTATCATTTTGGAACATGTGAGTACATTGTAGCTTTAAAAAAGCTATCCATTCACTGTCATTTCGGAAACTTTCAGGACTGGGCTTTGCCTGGCCGCTTTGTTAATGGGTTAAAAAATGAACGTATCAGAAGTAAATTGTTGGCAACCCCTAACTTGACTTTTGACTTAGCTTGTCAGACAGCTATGTTGATGGATAGGGCCGACCGATACTCCCGAGAGTTTCGCACCATTTCCAGTCATCAGGCAACCGAGGTGAATCGGATGCAGGCTAAAAGTAAAAGGCAGTTGGGCCCCAAGGCCTCAGCAACTGGCCAAGGTAACAGTGCATTGAAGTCGTGCTATCAGTGCCTGGGACAACACATCGCTCAAAGCTGTCCATACGTGAAGACAGAGTGTTTCTACTGCAAGAAAACTGGGCATCTTGCGAAGGCGTGCCGACAGAAGATTAAACTGACTGGCAATGCTAGAAGTAGAAATCGCCAGACGCTACATACCGTTGCAGAGCAGCAGCAGGACGAGGAGTTTCTAGAGATTCACGTCATCAGGAGCACAAAGGTATCTAACAGTGATTCGTGAGGTATCGTCATCCAAGTAGATGTCGCAGGAAGCAGGATACCCATGGAAATCGACGCTGGTGCATCTGTGAGCGTAGTACCGGAATTGCTATATCGCGACAAGTTGCGTGATTATCGACTATTGAAATCGAAGGTAGAGCTGCGAGGCTACTCAGGAGAGCAAATCTCTGTAGTAGGAAGTGTCACCATACCAGTGAAATACAAGGATCAGTGTCAGAGCTTGCCTCTCATAGTAATAGCAAGAGACAAGCCTGCCTTGATAAGTAGAAATTGGTTGGGATCACTGAAGCTGGATTGGAATGAGATTTTTCGTGTGGAAATGAAATTTGCATCGAAAGATGATGTTATCAAGCAGTATCCAAAGGTGTTCAGCAAAACAGGCAGTCCGATCCAAGACTTCAAGGCGAGTGTCAGAGTGCAGAAGGACGCAAGACCAGTTTACTGCAAGCCACGTCCTGTACCATACGCACTCAAGGAGAAAGTTGAGCAAGAACTCAAAAGACTAGAAACTGAGAACATTATCTCAAAGGTAGCTCTGAGTAATTGGGCTGCACCCATTGTTGTTGTACCTAAGTCAGTTGGTAAGGTAAGGAAAGGTTGTGTGGTGATTATAAGGTAACCGTAAACCAGGTTCTAGAGTGTAATCTACCCAATACATTGCCAAATGTGGAAGATTTGTTCACAATGCTGACAGGTGGTCAGATCTTTTTGAAGTTAGATCTAACAAACGCCTACCTACAACTTGAGTTAGATGAGGAGTCCAAGACATGCTTGACTATAAATACTCACCGAGGCCTATATCAGTTCAATAGGCTACCATTTGGAGTGTCTTCTGCCCCCGACATATTCCAGGGGGTGATGAACCAAATTTTGCAAGGGATTGAAGGGGTACGTGTTATTTGGATGACATACTCATTTCAGCACCAAACAGGCAAATCCATGATGAGGTGTTGAATGAAGTGCTCAAACAGCTAGAGAAGAACGGAGTACGAGTGACAGCTCACAAGTATGAGTTGTTTCAAAACTCAGTGGAGTACTTAGAGCACAGAGTAGACAAAGATGGTTTACATCCAATCAAGGGAAAGCTGGATGTAATCAGAAATGCACCCACTCCCAAGAATGTCTCTGAACTTTGATCATTTTTGGGTCTTTTGAATTATTACGGAAAGTTCCTCCCAAACTTGGCTACATTGTTACATCCACTAACTGAGCTGTTGAGAAAACAGATCCCTTGGCAGTGGTCAAAAGAATGTGACACAGCATTCAAAGAGTGTAAAAGCCAGTTAGTAGAGAGTACCATGTTGGTTCACTATGATGTATCTAAGGAGATCAAGCTAGCGTGTGACGCCTCACCGTACGGAGTTGGGGCAGTGATTTCTCATGTACTAGATAGTGGGGAGGAGAGACCAATTGATTTTGCTTCACGCACTCTCAGTGCCAGTGAGCGGAATTATGCACAGATCGAAAGGGAAGCTTTGTCATTGATTTTTTGGGGTCAAGAAGTTTCACAAATACTTGTTTGGTCGTAAGTTTACCATAGTTACTGACCATAAGCCCCTGACAGTAATCCTCCATCCAAAGTCCCCAACCTTAGCTGCAGCCCGAATGCAGAGATGGGCTTTGATTTTGTCAGCGTATACATATGACATTGAGTACAGACGATCAGCTGATCACAGTAATGCTGATGCTATGTCCAGCTTGCCATCCCCATCACAAGTTACACCCAATAGGGAAGAAGTGTTCTATTTCTCATACATTGATGAGCTGCCAGTCACAGCTGAAGAGATTGGTAGGGCAACCAAACATGACCCAATTATGTCAAAGGTGTATGATTACATAGCAAATGGATGGCCAAACCAGGTATCAGAGGAAGATATCCATCCATACTTCGTTTGTAGGAATGAATTGTCAGTGGATAAAGATTGTATCATGTGGGGAGCAAGAGTGGTTATCCCAAATAGGTTCAGGTCTAAATTGTTAGGAGAGCTTCATGACCAGCACCTGGGAATGTGCTTGACCAAGAGCTTTGCATGCAGTTACTTATGGTGGCCAGGTTTAGATAAAGAGTTAGAGTACATAGTCAGTCAGTGTACAACATGGTCAATTGGTGAGCAAGAAACCACCATCAGTACCATTACAGCCATGGAAATGGCCTCCCAGAGTGTGGCAAAGGTTTCATGTAGATTTTGCTGAGTTAGAAGGACAGCAATTGTTCATTGTGATAGATAGTCACTCGAAGTGGGTAGAGGTGTTTCCGATGCAGATAATAACAACAAGCAAAACACTAGACAATTTGCGAAGATTGTTTTCTTCATGCGGCCTCCCAGAAGAAATTGTGTCTGATAATGGGCCGTAATTTTGTTCATTAGAGTTCGCACAGTTCATGAGCAGAAACGGTGTGAAACGTACCAAAGTTCCACCGTACCACCCTGCTTCAAATGGTGCAGCAGAGCGCACAGTACAAATTGTCAAACGTGCCCACATCAAGCAAATGTTGGATCCAAATCCAAAGAAACGTCAGTTGTCGTTGGACCACAAACTGGCAAATTTTCTGATACCTCATACCACTACTGGTAGAAAACCAGCAGAATTGTTTCTCAAACGACAGCCACGAACCAGGTTCTCGTTGTTAAAGCCAAACTTGGCACAGTCCGTAGAAGAGAGACAATCAAGGCAGAAAGAGAGTTATGATAAAGGTAGAGTTAGAGAGAGAAGTGTAAAGTTGAACCAGAAGGTTAGAGTGAAGAACCATCGCCATAAATGGTTAAAGTGGTTACCAGGAAGAGTAGTGAAGATGTGTGGACCTCGCACATATTTGGTCAAGATGTTTGATCATGGAAAGGTTAGGTTTGTTCACATTGATCATATTTTACCTACAGATGTGGAAGGAGTTGAAAGCTGGGATGATTCAATTTATTCTGATGAGTCAGATAGTCTTGTTACAAGTAGAGTACCAGTAGCCAATCCTACATCAGACGTATCAGAAACAAGTCCAAGACAAAGTCAGAATTTAAGTCTGAGCCTGAGTCAGGCAGACAAACAGTCTGAACGTGTAAAGAGTCCAAATGTAGATCAAGGTCAGCCCTTGAAGAAAAATTCTCCTCAGGCTCAGCCTAGAATGAGTCAAAGTCCTCCAACAAGATCTGAAAGTTCTGTTCAAGGAAGAAGGTATCCTCTTCGAAACAGGAAACCAGTGGCAAAGTTTAATTTGTAAAGATGGGAAATAAGTTCATATCTTTTGTTTGTGTTACAGAATTCTATAGTAGAATTTGGAAACATAAAATGGGTTCCATTTGAGAAATATTTACCAAGAGTTGTGTATACCATGCAAGTCATGTACAATGATTATTTGCTATGAGTAACTTCTTCAATAAGGAGGGAGAAGTGTAATAGTGTCACCTGATGACTACTGATGTATATAATAATAAAGCCATGTGCAGTGCAGTTCTTACCGGAAGCCATGTTGTGCAGTTGTATATATATGCTGTGTCCCAAGATATCACAAAGATGTCTGTGCCTACTGAAATGAGTAAATGGACTGCCCCATCCAGCTTTTCTGATGCCCCCCCCCCCACCCCAGAGGTCCTGGTGGAGGAAGTCAGGGTACAGAGGATACACAGGAGCACCCCCAATTCCACTGTTAGGTAGGCCTAGACAGAGGTGGCTTACAGGGTCTATGCTCAGCATCAACCCCAGGACCTGGGTTCAATGCAGGAAAAGGTTCAATGACTTCATGAGAGCAGCAAATTCTTCACCTTTCCACCTCGCAACAGCAGCTCACAACACCCTTTCTCCCCCTCCCCCAGCACTCCCAATAATTCCCTCCCCTCCATCGCATCCTTCATCATACAATCACAAGGGCACACTGAAACAGCTCTCTTTCTCATTCCAAACACACTCACTTCTTCCTTTCCTCTCTTCACGCCACACACTGCCATTCTCTTCTCACATCCTAGCACTTGCACGACCACCAACTCCTCCCAGCACTCCTTCCTCACTACACATTCCACACACTTTCCCTAACATTCATCACCTCACCATCCTCATTCCATCTTGCTTGTTTTCCACCTCTCAGCACATGCACTGTCTGGAAGAAACCCTACACATCTCCACTTTCCTGTTAAACAGCCATTTATTAACGCTACCTCTCTCTTTCTGCAGGATAAGACATCACATAATGACCCAAGGGAGAAATCGCCAACATCATTGCCCTTACCCAAGCAGAGCAAAAGCCTTGGAGATTAATGGCCAAGGCAGAACCATGAGTATCGGGGAAGGAGAGGCTGGTGGCTTACTGCAGCGGGGTGTCTGTACTTGTAACCACAGCAAACATGCAGCAAGCTTCACAACTTCAAGACTCTTGCGAGCTAATGTCCAAGTTCTCAGTACCATCTTAACTCATCTCTATTCTCTTTCTTCTAGGTCCTTCTCAGCAGCAAGAGCCTTGTGAAGAAGACACCTCAGAGGAGGACAACCATCAGTCAGTCCATCCCTCCCAGGAACCAGTTGAGACACTGGCATTCTGCATGGTTTAGATAGATCTGCACAGGGTGAAACACTCAGACACAAGTGAGCAGCAGCCGGCACTTGTGGAACAGCCCAGGGCGATGGTCCTCTCCCAGCTCTGCTGAAGAGGACAGAGATGAGGCCCCAACCATGAAAATAAAATGGCTGGCCTCACACAAGCAGTTATATGAGTTATTGGATGTCCTACCAAGGAGTTTCAGCATTATAACTGAGAGTGTGGGGGAGTCTGTTTCCAGCGTGTGTGGTGTCATCTTCCATCAACACTTTTCAGTCTACCCTGGAAAGTGTGGACATCCCCATGGACGCTGCAGCTGGGTCCTTACAACAGTCCATGTTCACATGCCTTGCAGCTTTGGTGGAAGCTCAAATGGTTGCAATGCAGGCTTTGGGCTCCAGCTGGCCTTTCACAGAATGCTACATGGACAGGGGCTTTCAAGGAATCACTCATCTTCTGCAGTCTGCTGTCCCGCAAAGTAGAGGCAGTGGTGAGCCCCAGCCCCAGCCCCAGCCCCAGCCCCACCGGGGTGGAGGTGGCACAGCAGGAGCAGTATGTGTTGCCCTCTCTCAGGATGTCAGCATGACTGCTCCTTCGCCACAACCAATACCCACCATAGTGCCAGCAAGACAGCCGGACAAAACTGTCCTGACAGAAACTTGAGCACCCAAAAGTGACCGACCATGAGCATCTCAAGGGTCTCAACATGAGAAACAGTAGTCTTCAGTGTCAGCCGTGGCTCAGTTGCTAGCACTCTCACCTCTGATTCAGAAGGTTGTGGGTTCAATTCCCACTCCAGAGACTTGAGCACAAAATCTAGGCTGACACTCCAGTGCAGTACTGAGGGTGTGCTGCATTGCTAGAGGTGCCGTCTTTCAGATGAGGCATTAAACATCTGCTCTATCAGGAGGACGTAAAAGATCCCATGGCACTATTTCAAAGAAGAGCAGGGGCATTCTCCCCAGAGTCCTGGCCAATATTTATTCCCCAACCAACATCACTACAATGGATTATCTGGTCACCTCACATTGCTGTTTGTGGGACCTTGCTGTTTGCAAATTGCCTGCTATGTTTCCAGTGACTACATTTTGAAAGTTTTTATTGCCTGTAAAGCACTTTGGGACATCCTGAGATTGTGAAATACAAATCTGTCTTTTTCCACCAGCTTTGCTGAGGCTACTAGGGGAGCTCTTAATAAGAGTGGTAGAGTTAATAAATCTTCTTTTAAGTAAAGCACTATGGGTTGATCACCTGGGTGAGAAATGAATGGGAGTCAATTATATATTTGGCATTATATTAATCACCTTTATCACATTTGGCACTTTGGTCTGCAGTGCGGTTTGATGGCAGATTCTGAGTTTGCATTGTTCGTATGGAAGTTATCTGAATGGTGTGAATGTTCTTTACTGCAGGATGAAGGGAGTGGGGAAGGAGGTATCCAGGACAGATCAGCAGAGGGGCTCTGTGTAGGTTCTCAGGGCAGGAGAAGGAGGGCAGCAGGCTGGCTGAGAAATTATTTGACCCCTCACATCTCTTGCTGCAAGAGGTGGTGTTGAGGTGGTTCTCCCTCCTCTACTGCTTCCTCATCTTTCCTGGTCTTCCTAGAGTCATAGGGGGAAAAATTCACTTGGTTGCGCCACCTGTTAGCGCCTTAAGAGGGCGCTAATGGGGCGCAAAGCCTCTAACGCCCGGGCGCAGCGATGTTTGCGCCGCTCGAGAACTTAACTTGAGATTGTGCGGCGGCGCTAAAACTTACCGCTGCGACCACCTGCGCGCGCAGATTGTGACGTCATTCCATGGTGCAACGCCCTTGGGGCGCCCCGTAGCGGAAATTGAGTGGCGCCCCCTGCCTTACCGCCTGGCGCTTCCAACGACCAGAAGACTGGAACGCTATCAATCGCTGTGGGGCTGGGGGGGGCACTATTTAAAGGGGGCCTCTTCCTGTCTTTTATTGTTGGTGGCATTTTTGAACTACGCATTCTGAGAGAGAGAGGGAGAGACTTCTGGAGAGATTCAACGTTGTGTGAAGGAGTTTTGGGTACTGAGCAGCACTTTGCAGGTTCATTTTGATTTGCCATTCCTTGTATCGATTTAGCAGAGACCGTGGGAGCTGCACTCTGAGCTCTTTGCCTGGTGCTCTCCATTGTTCTTTCCAGCACATTTGATGTGCAAGTCTCTCCAGGCCGAGATTCAAGGCAGCAATGAACAGGATATGGATGGAAAGCAAGATTAACCATCCCCTTTAAGAACTGGCTCGTGCCATTGTGTGTGTGTTCCATTGCTGACTGACATTACATGAGCTTCGCCAGCGCTCCGAGTTAGCGCCTCACTGCTCGGCCTTTGCGCCTTAAGAGAGGTGTGCAGCGCCTGATTTAGCGCTCCACTCACCTCCCGGGGCGGTAAAAGTGAAGTTTCCCGTCAGTGCCGATAATTAGCGCCAGGCGCTAATATTTGCGTCCGGACGATATTTGCGCCCCAAATGGGGCGCGACCTAATTTCTACCCCATAGAGTCATAGGGGTAAAAATTGAGTCGCGCCCCATTTGGGGCGCTAACCTCGCCGGGGCGCGACTTTTAGCGCCCCGAAAAAATTAGCGGCCCCGCGCCGGAACTTCAGTGGTTGCGCCCCAAGAGGGAAGCGGGGCGCCACTGGAAGCACCCGGCATCCCTCTTGGGGCGCTGCGAGGGAATATCCTGGCGCTACGTGCCGCAGCGCCACGCGCTGCGGCACGTCGCGCCGCGGTATTGCAGGCCTTCCTCCCCTTCTTAAAAGGGAGGGACCCTGCGCAGCGCGAACCGGGGCCCAGCTGGGCCCCCAGGGATCGGGAGTGCCGGCAAAAGAGCCCGGCACTCAAGAGAAGTGCCGGGCTCTTGGAGCGCAGCCGGCACTTCACGGTGGGGGGGCTTCACGGGGGCCGGGGACAGCAACGGGGGCAGGTGCTGGCAGGCAGCCAGCAACAAAAATGGCCGCCTGCCACCTCCCCTTTAAATATCGCCGCCCCGGCCGTACGTACGCCTCCCTGAACCCGTCGGACATAGCGTCTGGCGGTAAATCAGGGGGCGCGACTGAAGATGACGGCCGGGGCGCGAGCGGGGTGCTGCGCACGGCGATGACATCATCGCCGGCGGCGCAGCGCCACAGGGCGCTACCGGCTGCCGCCGCCGCTAACCTCCCGCTGAATTTTTCGGGAGGCGTGGGCGGCGCTGCGCCCGGGCGTTAGCTGCTTTACGCCCCATTAGCGCCCTCTTAAGGCGCTAACGGGAGGCGCAAGCAGCTGAATTTTTCCCCCATAGAGTTATACAGCACAGAAAGAGGCCCTTTGGCCCATCGCGTCCGCACCGGCCATCAAGCCCTGTCTATTCTAATCCCATTTTCCAGCACTTGGTCCGTAGCCTTGTATGCTATGGCGTTTCAAGTGCTCATCTAAATGCTTCTTGAATGTTGTGAGGGTTCCTGCCTCTACCACCCTTTCAAGCAGTGAGTTCCAGATTCCAACCACCCTCTGGGTGAAAAAGTTTTTCCTCAAATCCCCTCTAAACCTCCTGCCCCTTACCTTGAAACTATGCCCCCTGGTTATTGACCCCTCTACTAAGGGGAAAAGTTGCTTTCTATCTACCCTATCTATGCCCCTCATAATTTTGTACACCTCAATCAGGTCCCCCCTCAGGTTTCTCTGTTCTGAGGAAAACAACCCCAGCCTGTCCAGTCTCTCTTCATAGCTGAAGCGCTCCAGCCCAGGTAACATCCTGGTGAATCTCCTCTGCACCCTCTCCAATGCAATCACATCCTTCCTATAGTGCGGTGACCAGAACTACACACAGTATTCCAGCTGTGGCCTAACTAGTGTTTTGTACAGCTCCATCATAACCTCCCTGCTCTTATATTCTATGCCTCGGCTAATGAAGGCAAGTATCCCATATGCCTTCTTAACCACCTTATCTACCTGTCCTGCTGCCTTCAGAGATCGATGTACATGCACACCAAGGTCCCTCTGATCCTCTGTCCTTCCTAGGGTCCTACCATTCATTGTGTATTCCCTTGCCTTGTCTGATGAAGACTGCTACTGCTGCTCGTCCTCCTCCAAACACAGGCCTCTCTGTTTGGCAAGGTTGTGCGGTATAAAGTATACTACTACAGTGTAGGAGACTCTTCCTGGGGCACTTTGTCGGGAGCCCACAGACCTGTCAAGATGTCTGAACCTCTGCTTTAGGGTTTGAATCTCTTTCATTCATGTGTTTCTTTGTTTATCTCAGGGAGAACACAAAAGCAAGAACAGCAGAGAAAGGGTTAACTTAAAGCGAGGGAATCTTGAAAAGCCTGTACCATTATTCGAGTCAGATGGGGAGATCTGTATACAAAGCCTGGCATTTAGCTATGGTATATAAACAAGAACACTTTAGTAACAATAGGTCCTGATGCAGAGTCGTTTGGTGAAGAAGGGAAGCTGGCAGTTAGTTTAATATTTTATATTTTGAGTTATTGATTCTCAGTATGAAAACCGATCTTCTAGGCTGATGGAATAGTCTGCTTACTCAATGATTGTAGGTAAGCCCTAACTTATTCCTCTGTCTCTGAAATGTATTATTCTGTTCGGAACATTGGGGGAGAAATTCGGTTGATTAGCGCCTCCCATTAGCGCCTGGCGGGGGCGCTAATGAAGTAGCGCCGGGGCGAGGCAAATCCAGTCGCCCCTTAGCGCTGCCGCTAACAGTTAGTGCCTGGGGCTTTAGCGCCAGGCAGATCGTGACGTCAACACTCGCTCAGCGCCAGATCTGCCTAATTGACCATCGCCCCCTGCCTTAGCTCCTCGCCATGCCAACAACAGGAAGAGGAGGCGTGAAGCAGGCGGATGGCGGCTCCAGGGCGATATTTAAAGGGATGAGTCGCAGCTGTCAGGTTAGTGCTGTTTCACTGCTTCCTTGTCAGTTTGCGATTGTGCAAGAGTTTAATGCAGTCATTTGAAGGTCCTTTAGTATCAGGAGTGTTGTGGCTACTAAAAGTTTGTTACATTTATTCTGACAAAATTGCAAAGTGCTACACATCGTTACATTAATGGGGGCTGTACTGGCAGTTGACCTCGCCCTCCAGGATCTACTGCGGAGGGAGCGCAGGCAGCGAGAAAGATTGCAAGATGTGGCCAGAGGGAGGAGGAGGGCCTTCAGGGCTCTCAACAGGAGGCCTTACCCTCCGAGGGTCTTCCGACAGCCTTTCCTCTACCTCCAATTAAGTGAGGAGCAGTGTATTAGAAGGCTCCACTTCAGCAAGGAGGTGGTCACCGAACTCTGCCACCTCCTGTAACCAGACCTGGAGCCTCAGATCAGGTCGACCATGGCTCTCTGAGTGGTAGTCCTCAATTTCTTCGCCAGCGGATCCTTCCAGTCTGCAACAGGAGATATAGCGAACATCTCGCAGTTTGCCCTCCATCGCTGCATCCAGGAGTTTACAGAGGCTCTCTACAGTAGGAGAAGGGATTACATTTACTTCCCCATCACCAGAGAAAAGGAGGACGAACATGGAAGTGGCTTTGCCAGGATAGCGGGATTCCCCATGGTGCGGGGCACCATTGACTGCGCCCATGTGGTTTTGCGGGCACCGCGTAACAATCCTGAGGTCTTCTGTAACCACAAAGGCTACCACTCACTTAATGTGCAGTTGGTGTGTGACCACAGACAGCGAATCCTCAATGTGAATGCCCACTATCCTGGCAGCAGCCACGATGCCTTCATCCTGCGCCATATAATGAGAGCCATGCTGCCACCAGGAACATCATCGAGCAGATCATCGGGGTGCTCAAGCCACGGTTCCGCTGCCTTGACCGCTTGGGGGGAGCCCTCCAGTACTCACCGGAGCGGATATCCCATTTCGTCGTAGTCTGCTGTATGCTCCACAATTTGGCCATCATGAGGGCCCAGCCCTTACCACCAGGGATTGCGGGACCACCTCAGGAGGAGGAAGAGGGAGAGGAGGAGGACAAGGACGAGGAGGAGGAGGAGGAATAGGAGCGAGGGAGGAGGCCTTCTGGAAGGGCGGTCCTCATCTGATTGTGGTTCCAATAAATTAAACCCCAGATCCCCGTTGCTCACCACATCCCCATCATTCCATCCCTGTCGCAGGCCATATCACAGCACAAAGCTGAAATGAGAGACACCACAAAATCATCCAAAGCTAATTAATACATTTATCAGTAATCAGTGAACACATATTTACAACAGCAATATTTACTATTCACCCTTGTGCAATCCCTTAGTGCCTGTCGTTACTGTGTCTTTGCCTACTCTAGTGCTCCTACGAAATGTTGGCCCAGTGGCTGCAGCACGGCTGGTGGAAGGCTGCTGAGTGTCCGTGCAGGAGACATCAGATGGCCTTGCAGGATGTCCTGGACCAGCTCTGGGCCTGGAAGGCCCGTCTGTAGACTGCACCACCTCAGCATGAACAGCAGCAGTCTGGACTGGCTGAATGACAGGCAGCGACAAGTGCAATGGCGGAGTGGCAGTGGTGGGAGCAGGAATGCTGTCATCCTAAGGGAGTAAAGTAGCTTCCTGCTCTACTGACCCACTTCCACTCCCCCGGGGCAGCACCTCAGCATCACTACCAATCTGCTGGAGCACAGATTGCTGGCCTGCTGCGACACCGTGAAAGCCCTGGTGGATGGTGGTCGACCCAGCCGCAATGGCAGCAGTCAAGAGCTTGCATGGCATCAAGCTGAGACTGCATGAGAGCAGTCTGAGAATCGATGGTATTCAGCATAGACTGCATTACAGCACTAAGATATTGCGTCGCTTCTGCCTGTGCTGCAATGGAAGCTGCAACATCACCCATCACACACGGCATGAGGTCTGGGTCGCCACGATCTCTCTAGGAGTCTACAATCCTTTGCAGACTGCAAATGATGGGCTCCATGGTGTGCACAGAGCTCTGTGCAATGTTGGAGGCGGACTCCTCCATACTCCTTACCATTGCCGAGAGGTTCTCAGACACCCTTGCCATTGCACCTATCATCTCCGTGTGCATGCCCATCACCCTTCTTCTAAAGGCCTCCCCATCGAGGTCCTTATCTGAGTCCTGTGCAGCAGAACTCACGCATGAACTCACCCTCCGGGGAGCTGACTCCCAAACTACCCTTTCCCCCTGGCCTTGCTGCAGCCCACTCGTCCCTGGTGTATCACCCTGTGCAGATCCCGCTACTAAACTAGCCTCTGAAGAACGCGTAGTGCCAGTATCTGAGCTGGTGCCTGCGGGTGAGACATGCAGTGACACGGTGTGTTCTTCGTTCTCATCTTCTCCTGCCTCGCTCTCTACGGTGCCCTCAGGGACAGGCTGCTCAGCTGCTTGCTCATTATCTGAAAGCATAAAGGCACAAGAGTCGGGTTAAGGTGAGGGGAGGGGGGCAGGAAGGGAGAAAGGCATGCATACAGCATGATTAGCTGGAAAGTGGGAAAGGCTTGTTGGGTGAGGGGGATGTGGGATGTGAGACGAAGGAGTAGGGATGAATATACCATTGTTGCCTCCAAAGGGGTCAACGTCACCAGTGGCCATGGTGCCCACCTCCTGGTGCCCAATAATCTCCAGCACTCTATTTTCCAGCGCAGACAGTGGTTGGGTGTCAGCTTGTCCCCCGCCTGTGCGCCCCAGCTCCCTCCTGTTGTGAGCCACCTTGACCTGCAAGATAAAGGAAAATGTGTGAGTGAGTGTAGAGCAATATGTTTGGGTGATGTGCCTACCATAGTTGAATAGCTGTCATTGTGTGCAAGGTGTGAGATGTGGGTGTGAGTGTTGGTAGGCGGAGATTTTTGGTGGGTGAGTGCTGGGGGTGTGGTGCTTTGGGCAGTGTGTGCAGACTGTGGTTCAGATGGTGGTATGTAGCATTTGTTGAAGCATTGACTCACCCTGACCACCCGAGTGAGGTTGTAAAATTTCTTCCTGCACTGTGTGTGGGTCCTGGGGACCACAGTGCTGCCCGAGACCTGCTGGGCTACCTCCCTCCACATAGCGCGGAAGACTTGCGGCGAGAGCCTCCTGCCACTTGCCGGGTACAGCACCACCCTCTGTCTCTCCACAGCGAGGACCAAGGCCTCCAATGCCTGGTCGCAGAATCTGTGAGCTCTCTCCCTGGGTCGTTGATCTGCCATAATGACACCTCCTTCAGTGGTCCAGTTCCTTCTCCTTGGCCTTCTGCTGCTTGCTGAGACAGTTGCAGAACCAGCAATGCTGAGAATGAGGTTCTGCAGCATGAATGAAGCTTCCCTTTAAGAACTGGAAAGAGCCTGTGGCGATGATGACTAGCGATTAGACTGCACCTGAAATTGCTTAGCGCTTTGAGTCTAACGCCACTGAGTTAGGTCATTAGCGCTTGATTTAGCGCTCCAGTCCTATTCTTTGAGCGCTAACACTTAATTTAGCGTGCAGCGAGATTCATTAGCGCCTGGCGCTAAATCTCAAAGTTTTCAGAAATTAGCGCCCATTCCTGGACTATAATGAATTTCGCCTCTATTGTATTTTGTAGGTCTAATTGTGCAGGAAGCATGGAAGGAAAAATAGGACTGATTAATTAATATGAGACTTTTGGTTTGCTGAGAAAATGTTTGTTTTCTATCAGTCTGCTGATTATTCTAGCGCATCAACTCAATGGGCTCACTTCAGTGACCAATTAAAGTTATTTTTAATCACACTTGGCTGAAACCTGTGCCTAATTGAGGGGGTGAGTTAATGAAGAGAGACCCATTGAGGAAAGAAATGTAGAAACAAATGTAGAAACACTGCACGTAGGACCCATTAAAACCAAATACCTAATCCCTTGTGACACTTGATTGATGCAGAAGTGTTGGGATGGAGATGCTGCAGCTCTTGGCTTTCTGGTTAAAGAGCAGCGTGCTCTGGTCATGACGTTGAACACTGACAGCTCAGCTCCATCTCTTTAAAGGCATGGAGGGTAAACTCTGACATGGAATGAACCATCTTCATCAAATCTCCTGGTCCATAGCTTTGGACACTTCTGATTCCAGGAGCTTGACATGGGTCTCTGTCCAACCAAACAGCGCATTGTGGTGTACTGAAGTTGTTAATGAAGACAAATAAGAGATTTTCCTTGCTTCTTCTTGCAGTTATTTCAGGACAGGCACTTTAGGCTTTCGGTGTTGGATCTTCACAATTGGTATCTCACTGCAGAAGCTCCTGCACCATCTCACACTCAACAAGGTCCCCGGTTTAAACCTTTATCTGTGCTGATCATCACAACCATTATCCAGGGAAGGAAAAATGAGCCAGAGACCCTGATCCTGGATATTTTCCAGTAACCCCTTGCTGGAAGACTAGATTGTTGATTAGAGATATGTTGATTAGAGGATCATGCTTGGTTCTAATGGCCTCAATTGTCAGATAGCTCACTTAACATTCATTGTCCAGGCTTGCTTTTGAAGTATAGTCACTTGGATGAGGTACCAGAGAGCCGGCATTGACCTGTAGCACAGGTTTCTAAAAAGGAGTCATCACTTTCAGGAAAGAAAGGATAAAAATGACAACAACTTGTTTTTATATAGCGCCTTTGAGGAGGAATTAGGATAGGTGACCTAATAATGACACATGGGCAGCTTTGGGACACAATTAAGAACAGAACATAAGAAAAGTGCACAATAAGAAAAGGCCATTCAGTCGACTCATCCCTTTGCTACTCTAGTTCTCGCAGCCTAGTATCCAAGTGAAATTGGTCCAACAGCCAATGCGTCCCCACAAGGTGCACTCCTGATCTTGGCAAGTGTACCTGAGGGGAGTGCCAGGGAGATGCTTCCTCGGAGGAAGAAAGGGGAACAACCAAAACTATGTTGACCACTTTCACCACTGGCGTACTCACACATCGGTGAGGGGAGCACTGCCAGAGGCTGGGGAATGGGTCGACTGCCTTCCCGAGTTCGGAAATTAGACATTTTGTGTGTTTATGTGTGTATGGAGGAGAGCTTAAATAGGAAAATCCATGTCTGCGTGTGTGGAAGGGGAGGTTCAATAGATATAAACTATATAAAAGTTGAAATTAAATCATTGTAAATAAAGCAGTTAAGGAAAAAATGGCTGGTTGAGACCTGGGAACAGGTTGCCTGTCTGTCACATATCACAACTTTTTACATCAAGTGATTAAAAAAAAATTGATCTGCTGTTTTCCGTGAACTCTTTTTGTTTCTTCCCAAAAGTATACTAAAGGTCTCTTGGTAAGTATGACACTAAACTCTATAAACAGCGAATCTTCCACCTCACTGTGAGCAACAGCACAGGATATATTATATATATCCCCAGGCATATAGCACATGTCTGTCGCACTTCAAAGTGTCAACTGTATGTAAAGAAAACTAATCACTTCCTGCTGTTTTTCTGACCTGGGAGAGCAGTTAGGGATTGAAAAAAAAAGTCTTGCATTTCTATAGAGCCTTTCACGATCTCAGGACATCCCAGAGTTTATTATTAGAAATAAATAAATATGAATAGAATAAATAAATATGATCTGATAGCCATTACAGAAACATGGCTGCAGGATGACATAGATTGGGACCTGAATATTGAAGGGTACATGACATTTGGGAAAGACAGGAAGGTGGGAAGAGGTGGAGGGGTGGCTCTGTTAATTAGTGATGGTATTAGCACAAAAGAGAGGGATGACCTAAGTTCAGGAAACCAGGATGTAGAAGCGGTTTGGGTAGAGATGAGAACTAATAAAGGCAAGAAGTCACTTGTGGGAGTGGTGTACAGGCCCCCTAACAGTAACCACATGGTAGGATGGAGTATAAAGGAAGAAATAATGGGAGCTTGTCAGAAGGGTACGGCAATAATCATGGGGGATTTTAATCTGCATATAGACTGGAAAAATCAGATGGGCAAAGGTAGCATAGATGAGGAGTTCATGGAATGTTTTCGGGATAGTTTCTTACAACAGCACGTTCTGGAGCCAACCAGAGAGCAGGCTATACTAGACCTGGTATTGTGCAACGAGATAGGATTAATTAATGACCTCATAGTGAAGGCGCCCCTAGGTAGCAGCAATCATAATATGATTGAATTTTACATTCAGTTTGAGAGAGAGAAGAGTGGGTCCAAGATGAGTATTTTAAACTTAAATATGGGCAATTATGAGGGCATGAAAGCAGAGCTAGCTAAAGTGAACTGGCAAATTAGGTTAAGGGATAGGTCAATAGAGTTGCAGTGGCAGACATTTAAGGGGATATTTCAAAATACACAGAATATATACATTCCAACAAGAAAGAAAAATTTCAAGGGGAGGACCCACCATCCGTGGTTAACTAAAAAAGTAAAGATAGTATTAAACTGAAAGAAAAAGCATATAATTGTGCAAAGATGGGTGGCAGGTCAGAAGATTGGACAGAATATAAAAAACAGCAAAGAATGACTAAAAGATTAATAAGGCGATTAAAATTAGAGTACGAGAGAAAGCTAGCTAGAAATATAAAAACAAATAGTAAGAGTTTCTATAGATATTTAAAAAAGAAAAGAGTTAACAAAGTGAGCGTTGGTCCTATAAAAAGTAAGTCTGGGGAATTAATAATGGAAAATAAGGAGATGGCAGTTGAATTGAACAGGTATTTTGCATTGGTCTTTACTACAGAGGATACAAGTAACATCCCAGAAATAGCTGTAAATCAGGAAATGGAAGGGAGGGAGGAACTCAAGAAAATTATAATCACCAGGGAAGTGGTACTGAGCAAATTGTTGGAGCTGTGGGCTGACAAGTCCCCGGGTCCTGATGGACTTCATCCTAGGGTCTTAAAAGAAGTAGCTAGTGAGATAGTTGATGCGTTGGTTTTAATTTTCCAAAATTCCCTAGATTAGGGGAAGGTTCCATTAGATTGGAAAATAGCAAATGTAACTCCTTTATTCAAAAAGGGAGGGAGACAGAAAGCAGGAAAGTACAGGCCAGTTAGCTTAACATCTGTCATAGGGAATGTCGTAAGAATGAGCCTTACGCGTGGTGAACTTAAAGTAAGCTTTAATCAACTAAAAAGGTGCTACATACAAAAGAGGTCTTACTCTATGCCTCTCCAGGATCCAACTGATCAGCCCAGTATTTATCCTGGACTAATCACAGGAAGTGATGTAATAAAGTTCGAGTCACAGGAAGCTGTATTGTGTTACCACATTCTCCCCCCCCAAAAGATTAGGAGGCCGGGATGAAGTTCGAGTCACAGGAAGCTGTATTGTGTTACCACATTCTCCCTCCATTTCGTAGCCGATGGACGAGGGAGAGCCGCACCCGTTTGGGTTCTCGTAGCGGTAGAGGGCCCCTAGCCCGTTTACCCGCCGCGGGCCGTGGACCAGAGTCTGAGTGATCCAGCCCGCTCTGTGAGGGATCAGGACGATCCTGACTGTGTACTGGTGCCCGAACGGGTGTCGGGCAGGGCTGTGGCAGATCCGTTTCCGAGCGTATGGTACGGGGTGGATCGTGGCTGCGCGTGCGAGCCCCGACGGGCTCATAGTCAGTCTGCCCCAGGTCGACACGCTGGAGTGAGGTACCAGCCGGCGTCAGATCCAGATCGTGATGAGAGGCACCTGGCGAGCCCAGAGATGTGCCTGGTACAATATCATCCTCTGGTGTCCCTCTATGTTTCGGCGGGCAGGGAGCCAGATCCCGCAATGACACGGTAGATTCCCGACCGTCAGGATACCGAATATAGGCGTAGGTAGGGTTGACGTCAGTGAGCTCAACCTCATCTACCAGGGGGTCATTCTTAGACGCCCGAACATATCTTCGGATTAGCACTGGTCCCGGTGCAGTCAGCCACGACGGAAGAGATATCCCATAGGATGAGCGACGCTGAAATCGGAAGAACCGTTCATGAGGCGTCGTATTTGTGGCGGTCAAAAGGAGGGACCGTGTGGAGTGTAATGTGTCTGGAAGTACTGCTTCCCATTGCTGGTTGGGTAGGCCCCGAGATCTCAAAGCCAGACGTACCGCATTCCAGATGATAGCGTTAAAACGCTCGACTTGCCCATTCCCGACCGGATGATAAGGCGTTGTTCTGCTGGCAGCAATACCCCGTTCCGAGAGATAGGCCTTGAGTTCTCCTGACATAAAAGAAGGGCCCCGATCCGAATGAACATAGGATGCCATGCCACAGAAAGCAAATACCTGCTCAAGGCAGCTGATAACCGTGGTCGTCAGCATATTGGGGCAGGGAAAGGCAAATGGAAAACGGGAATACTCATCGACCATGGTCAATAGATAAGTGTTGCGAGTTGAAGAGGGCAACGGCCCCTTAAAATCGATGCTAAGCCTTTGCATTGGCTGGGTCGCATGTATGAGTATACCACCCAAGGGGCGGAAAAACTGAGGTTTCAATTCCGCACAGACTCTGCAGTCCGAGCACATCTTCTTTACATCCCCGGTAGAGAATGGGAGATTTCGGGACCGCACGAAGTGTAGCATGCGAGTAACGCCCGGATGACACAACCCATCATGGATGTCTACGAGCGTAGAGGGTGCCATGGCGGAGCAGAATGCTCGTGTGAGGGTATCCGGAGCCACATTCTCCTTGCCAGGTCGATAGTGGATGGTGTAACCAAAAGAGGCCAATTCCAGCCGCCAAAGCTGGATTTTATTATTTTAAATTTTGGTCCGTTTTCGATTATCGAGCATGAAGGCGACCGATCGCTGGTCCGTGATTAAGGTAAAGTGCTGGCGAGCTAGGAGATGAGTCCACTTCCGTACTGCCTCTATGATGGCTGTAGCTTCTTTCTCGACTGGAGGATAATGTAGCTCAGCCCCTTGAAAAGTCCTGGACAAAAATGCCACCGGACGACCTTCCTGATTCAGAGTGGCCGAGATCGCCACCTCCGAGG
This sequence comes from Squalus acanthias, assembly GCA_030390025.1. Taxonomy (NCBI): domain Eukaryota; kingdom Metazoa; phylum Chordata; class Chondrichthyes; order Squaliformes; family Squalidae; genus Squalus; species Squalus acanthias. The sequence goes on along the minus strand of CM059448.1, from coordinate 35,515,126 downwards.
CATCACACTCAACAACAAAAGGAAGACTCTCATCGATGGAGTGAAGAGCCGCTTTCTCCAACTGTTTTTTCAGGAGGTTAAAGGCTGCAACAGCCGCTGTGTCTAGTGGGAATGTGCTGGCCTTCAGTAGAGGTTGGATTCGGTCCGAGAAGTTAGGAATCCATTTAGCATAGTATGCAAACAGGCCGAGGGCCCGGCTCAAGGAGGCCGGATTCTTAGGTGGCGGGAGTTCTTGGAGTGGGCGAAGCCTTTCAGGGTCAGGTTTAATGATGCCATTGCCCACACAATAGCCAAGGATGTTGATGGTTGGTTGTGACTCAATGGATTTAGCCGCATTTAATGTCAAATTACGGTGCTGGAGTGCATCCCAAAATCGTTGGAGATTGGCGTCATGTTCCCGCTGATTGCGACCTGCGACAGTAATATTGTCCAGATAAGGAAACGTATCCTTTAAGTCTTCCTGTTTGACCAGGTCATCCATTGCTCGCTGGAAGACAGCCACTCCATTAGTGACCCCAAAGGGGAGGCGACGAAATTGATACAGCCGTCCATTGGCTTCAAAGGCCGTATACTGCTTGTCTGAGACCTTCAAGGGTACCTGATGATAGGCACTTTTCAGATCATATGTTGAGAACACCGTGTACTCAGCCAGTTTATTAACCATATCATCGATGCGCGGCAATGGGTATGCGTCCAAGTCCGTATATTGATTGATGGTCTGTGAATAGTCAATGCACAGCCGTTTCTTGTGAGGTTGTAGAGGGTTCTTAACAATAACGACCTGGGCGCGCCATGGCGACGAACAAGGCTCGATGATATCCTCTGCTAAAAGCCGAGAAATCTCAGCCGCAATAAAAGACTGGTCTTCCTGACTGAAACGTCGTGACTTTGTTATAATCGGTTTGCATCGAGGAGGGATACTGGTAAACAGTGAGGGTTCATCCAGTGAAGCTGCTGACAATGCACAGAACGGTAATCGAGGTCGTATATTAGAAATAGTGAGTTCAGGTTTGGATCCGCCGAACTCAATGGTGAGCTTCTTATGCTGCTTTTGAAAATCTAGCCCTAAGATAAGATCACTACATAAGTCCTTGAGCACCGAAAGCCGGGTGGAGGGATACCTGTGACCATTAAGTGTTATTTCAACCATACAAAAGCCAGAAATTCTGGTATTAAGTGATGACTGAGCCATCGCAATTGCCTGGTCCGATGGGAAAACATGTAGCTTTAACTCTGCAACAATCTGTTCCCTAATGAAACTATCAGTGCTACCTGAGTCAATTAAGGCATCTAAAGTATGTCCATTAATTGATGCTTTTGTAGCTGCATGGAATAGGTTCTGAGGACAAGCAGCTGTAATTGGTGTCGTTGCACAAAGAGTGGCTGAAACTCTAGGTGTGTTTCTTCGAGAGAAAACCCGAGAGGAAGCACGATAGATTTTAGCCGGAACATCTTGATAGGCCCTTACCGGGGCAGTTCGGTAGGACTTAGCTTGATAAGCCCTCGTAGAGGCTCTTGATAGGCAAACCTTTGCAAAATGACCCTTTTTGTTGCAATGACTGCAAAACGCATTGCGAGCAGGGCAGAATTTCCGAGGGTGAAACTTATCACCACAAAAGAAGCATTTCTTAGATTGCCAAGAGGCTGCCACAGTGGGGTCATCATCCTCTTCATCAGTGAAGTCATCAGATTGATCGTCAGGGATAAAGTCCTCCCTAATAGAGTTCACCTGTGGCCTCTTAAATTGCCTGACTGTAGTTAAGGCAGCAGACCGAGGTCTGGGCACTGTATAAAGGTCTGCATTTCTTTTTGCCAGATCTAGAGAGCAAGCCATGTCATAAGCTCTCTGAAGCTCAAGTGTCTTACTTTCCAGTAGACGCTGGCGTATAAATGGGGAGGCAAGCCCGCAGATGAAAGCATCACGGATCATTTCTTCACGGTACAGCTCAGCTGAGGCCGCCTGAAAGTTACAGTCCATACTAAATCTGCGAAGCTCTTGGAGGAATTTATCAATGGATTCCTCCGGCCCTTGTTGGGCGGTAGCTAGTAGATGTCTGGCATAGACCTCATTCGGTGTCTTAGTATATAGTCTTTTAAGCGTCCGAATTGCCTCCTCGTAACTGCCCCATTCCTCGACATACTGAAATACATTCGGGGTGACACAGTTGATGAGTATCCGCAATTTTGAGTCATCATCAGCCTTGCAATATTCGAGAAAATTGTCAAACGTGCGATACCAGTGTTTCCACACCTTACCGGCTGCTGGGGTGTTTGGGTCCAAGTCAAGACGCGATGGTTTAAGGATGTTTTCCATGATGGGTGATTCCCTGGATCCTTCGTTCCGAGTTCGTCCAAAAAGTTTGAGTGCGAAGTTTTTCAAAGTTGATTAAATTGTCGTAAGAATGAGCCTTACGCGTGGTGAACTTAAAGTAAGCTTTAATCAACTAAAAAGGTGCTACATACAAAAGAGGTCTTACTCTATGCCTCTCCAGGATCCAACTGATCAGCCCAGTATTTATCCTGGACTAATCACAGGAAGTGATGTAATAAAGTTCGAGTCACAGGAAGCTGTATTGTGTTACCACAGGGAAGATGTTAGAAGCTATTATTAAAGATGTTATAGCAGGGCATTTAGAAAAGTTCAAAGTAATCAGGCAGAGTCAACATGGTTTTGTGCAAGGGAAATCATATTTAACCAATTTATTGGAGTTCTTTGAGGAAGTAACATGTGTTGTGGATAAAGGTGGATGTACTGTACTTAGATTTCCAGAAGGCATTTGATAAGATGCCACATCAAAGGTTATTGCGGAAAATAAAAGCTCATGGTGTAGGGGGTAACATATTGGCATGGATAGAGGATTGGCTAGCTAACAGGAAACAGAGTGTAGGCATAAATGGGTCATTTTCTGGTTGGCAAGATGTAACGAGTGGTATGCCACAGGGATCAGTGCTGGGGCATCAACTTTTTACAATTTATATAAATGACTTGGATGAAGGGACCGAAGGTATGGTTGCTAAATTTGCTGATGATGCAAAGATAGGTAGGAAAGTAAATTGTGAAGAGCACATAAGGAGGCTACAAAGGGATATAGATAAGTTAAGTGAGTGGCAGATGGAGTATAATGTGGGAAAATGTGAAGTTGTACATTTTGGCAGGAAGAATAAAAAAGAAGCATATTATCTAAATGGTGAGAGATTGCAGAGCTCTGAGATGCAGAGGGATCTGGGTGTCCTAGTGCATGAATCATAAAAGGTTACTATGCAGGTACAGCAAGTAATTAGGAAAGCTATTAGAATGTTATCGTTTATTGCAAGGGGAATTGAATACAAAAGTAGAGAGGTTATGCTTCAGTTGTACAGGGCATTGGTGAGACCACATCTGGAGTACTGTGTACAGTATTGGTCTCCTTATTTAAGGAAGGATGTAAATGCGTTGGAGGCAGTTCAGAGAAGGTTGACTAGACTAATACCTGGAATGGGTGGGTTGTCTTATGAGGAAAGGTTGGACAGGCTAGGCTTGTATCCGCTGGAGTTTAGAAGAATAAGAGGTGACTTGATTGAAACATATAAGATCCTGAGGGGTCTGGACAGGGTGGATGTGGAGAGGATGTTTCCTCTTGTGGGAGAATCTAGAACTAGGGGTCACTGTTTAAAAATAAGGGGTCGCCCATTTAAGACAGAGATGAGGAGAAATTTTTTCTCACAGAGGAACTCTCTTCCTCAGAGGGCGGTGGAAGCGGAGCCTTTGAATATTTTTAAGGCAGAGGTAGATAGATTCATGGTAAGCAAGGGGGTGAAAAGTTATCAGGGGTAGGCGGGAATGTGGAGTAATCAGATCAGCCATGATCTTATTGAATGGCGGAGTAGGCTCGAAGGGCCGAGTGGCCGACTTCTGCTCCTAATTCGTATGTTCGTATGTAAAGTGCTTTACAGCCAATGAAGTACTTTTTGAAGTGGAGTCACTGTTGTAATGTAGGAAACGCAGCAGTCAATTTGCGCACAGCAAGCTCCCACAAACAGCAATGTGATAATGACCAGATAATCTGTTTTTGTTATGTTGATTGAGAAGCAGTTGCCAAATCTATAGAGAAACAATTACCTCCTGATTGATTTCAGTATGTGCAATTGTGGCCATAAAGGGGCAGGCTATTTTAAACACATCTCCATTTTAGCAGCACAATAATAAGTTAGGGTAAATTTTGCGAGCCCCTACTCCCTCCACGGAGCCTCACGGGTTGGCGTGTGGGTCGCAGAAGCGGCTCTTTCGTCTTAGCCGGCCTAGTTGTGATCCGTGCTTCTGCCACCCACTCCCAGCGAGGGCTCCTATTGCACATTACGCAGTATAACACACGTGCAGGGTCTGACTTACAGTGAGCATCGCCAGAGGAGATCTGCCAGTGTCAAAATAAAATGATTTGCTGTTGCTTTTTCTGTCAAAAAAAAACATTGATTCTCTTCAGAAAGTATCAGAACAGATTAAAGTTCCCTCGCAATCAGTTCTGGTATGTCCTGTGCGGGCTTTCCATGGGTTGTAAATCATGCTGGGGTTTTCTTCCTGAAATATTGGTAACCTGACCTGGATATTTTTTTTATCCTAATACCTGCAGTTAGAACCAAGCAGACCCCCATATTTCAATCCACACAACTGCCTGATAGCCGGTATCTGATTTATACATTACCTTTATTCTCAATCCTAGAATTTCAATAAATACCATCTATCGCGCAGCAGAAGATGAATCATTCCTTGTGCCTGATGCCCTTCCCAATTATAATCCACCTACCACTTTTAATTTAATTGCCCTTGGTCTCCCTCTATCGTACGTATCTCTCACCAATCATTCTAATGACCTTTCCTTGATTTTCATAGATCATTCGCCTGCCCTCACCTTGCCAAGTATTCTATTCCACAGCCATTGCATTGGCTTTATCATTCTCACCGAGACTGCAGACTATCAATTCACCACACCTATTGGCTCAGTCTTACTGATATTATTCATCAAAGAGAGAATGGCATCTATGTGGTGAGGAGAAACATCGCACAAGAAATTGATTTTTCCCCTTGTTTTATTTAATATAAATAAACGTGAAACCCCACAGGCAGATGAGAGCTGGCAGAGTGGCGGCGTGGTATTGGGGCTATCTATAAAGATATATTGGCCTTGGAAAGGGTGCAGCGCAGATTCACCAGAATGATACCAGGGCTAAAAGGGTTAAATTGTGAGGACAGGTTGCAGAGACGAGGCTTGTATTCCCTTGAGTAAAGAAGATTAAGGGGTGATCTGATTGAAGTGTTTAAGATGATTAAAGGATTTGATAGGATAGAGAGAGAGAAACTATTTCCTCTCGTGGGGGAGTCCAGAACAAGGAGGCAGAAACTTAAAATTAGAGCGAGGCCGTTCAGGGTGATGTCAGGAAACACTTCTTCACACAAAGGGCAGTGGAAATCTGAAACTCTCTCCCCCAAAAAGCTGTTGAGGTTGGGGTCAAAGGAAAATTTCAAAACTGAGATTGAAAGATTTTTGTGAGACAAAGGTATTAAGGGATATGGAACCAAGGGGAGTAAATAGAGTTAAGGTACAGATGAACCATGAAAGACAGACTTGCATTTATATCGCACCTTTCACGACCACCGGACATTTCAAAGCACTTTACAGCCAATGAAGTACTTTTGAAGTGTAGTACTGTGGGAAACACAACAGCCAATTTCCCACAAACAGCAATGTGATAACAACCAGATAATCTGGTTTTTGTTATGTTGATTGAGGGATAAATATTGGTGAAGACACTGGGGCTAACACCCCTGCTCTTCTTCGGATTAGTGCCAATGGATCTTTTACGCCCACTTGAGAGAGCAGACGAGGCCTCGGTTTAACATCTAATCCGAAAGACGGCACCTCCAACAGTGCAGCACTCCCTCAGTACTGCACTGGAGTGTCAGCCTAGATGTATGTGCTCAAGTCCCTGGAGTGGGACTTGATACCCACAACATTCTGACTCAGAGGCGAGTGTGCTACCCACTGAGCTACTGGCTGACACTTGAATGTTGTAACATGCTCGAGGGGCTGAATGGCCTACTCTGGCTCCTGTATTCCTAAAATACAGATAAATATAACCTAATGCTTTGCCGATTGAAATGTATGGGGAATTTTTAGAGTTTTTCACTGCTGATTGAGAGCCTTGCCTGCCGGGAGTTCATATCAGACATTCGATTGTGCTCGATTTCTTTTGGAATTTTTTGCTTAATTTAGATGGAAAAATTATGCACAGCGTACATTGGAATTTCCGACTGCGGTCACTGCGGTTAAGGTTCCTTCCTGCGAGCGCAAAATTGGAAAATAACCCAATTTACTTTGTACCCAATTCGGGTCTGTAATCCTGTTCGACTAAAGTGATCTCCGATTTCTTGATTCATGCTTGCATATCTCAGGGTTCTGGTGCAGGGTTTGAGATCACTACGTGCTTTCATTGGATACACATTGGTGTGTAAGGGTGAGTACACACCATTCACCGTATTTACCCATCACTCAATCCCAGGGTCAGTGTGAGTACACACCATTCACTGTATATACCCATCACTCAATCCTGGGGTGAGTGTGAGTACACACCATTCACTGTATTTACCCATCACTCAATCCTGGGGTCAGTGTGAGTACACACCGTTCACTGTATTTACCCATCCCTCAATCCAGGGGTCAGTGTGAGTACACACAATTCACTGTATATACACATCACTCAATCCTGGGGTCAGTGTGAGTACACAACATTCTCTGTGTTTACCCATCACTAAATCCTGGGGTCAGAGTGAGTACACACCATTCACTGTATTTACACATCACTCAATCCTGGGGTCAGAGTGAGTACATACCATTCACTGTATTTACCATCACTCAATCCAGGGGTCAGTGTGAGTACACACCATTCACTGTATTTACCCATCACTCTATCCTGGGGTGAGTGTGAGTACACACCATTCACTGTATTTACCCAGCGCTCAATCCTGGGGTTAGTGTGAGTACACACCATTCACTGTATATACCCATCACTGAATCCAGGGGTCAGTGTGAGTACACACCATTCACTGTATATACCCATCCCTCAATCCAGGGGTCAGTGTGAGTACACACCATTCACTGTATATACACATCACTCTATCCTGGGGTGAGTGGGAGTACACACCATTCACTGTGTATAACCAGCGCTCAATCCTGGGGTTAGTGTGAGTACACACCATTCACTGTATATACCCAGCGCTCAATCCTGGGGTCAGTGTGAGTACACACCATTCACTGTATAGACCCAGCGCTCAATCCTGGGGTTAGTGTGAGTACACACCATTCACTGTATATACCCATCACTGAATCCCGGGGTCAGTGTGAGTACACACCATTCACTGTATTTACCCATCATTCAATCCTGGGTCGGTGCGAGTAAACACCATTCACTGTATTTACCCATCACTCAATCATGGGGTCAGTGTGAGTACACACCATTCACTGTATTTACCCATCATTCAATCCTGGGGTCAGTGTGACTACACACCATTCACTGTATTTACCCATCCCTCAATCCTGGGGTCAGTGTGAGTACACACCATTCACTGTATTTACCCATCACTCAATCCTGGGTTCAGTGTGAGTACACACCATTCACTGTTGAATAAAAGATTTACACCATTCACTGTATTTACCTATCGCTCAATCCCGGGGTCAGTGTGAGTACACTCCATTCACTGTATTTACCCATCACTCAATCCTGGGGTCAGTGTGAGTACACACCATTCACTGTATTTACCTATTGCTCAATCCTGGGGTCAGTGTGAGTACACACCATTCACTGTATTTACCCATCCCTCAATCCTGGGGTCAGTGTGAGTATACACCATTCACTGTATTTACCCATCACTCTATCCCGGGGTCAGTGTGAGTGCACACCATTCACTGTATTTACCCATCACTCTATCCTGGGGTCAGTGTGAGTACACACTATTCACTGTATTTACCCATCACACTATCCCGGGGTCAGTGTAAGTACACACCATTCAATGTATATACCCATCCCTCAATCCAGGGGTCAGTGTGAGTACACACCATTCACTGTATATACACATCACTCTATCCTGGGGTAAGTGGGAGTACACACCATTCACTGTGTATAACCAGCGCTCAATCCTGGGGTTAGTGTGAGTACACACCATTCACTGTATATACCCAGCGCTCAATCCTGGGGTCAGTGTGAGTACACACCATTCACTGTATAGACCCAGCGCTCAATCCTGGGGTTAGTGTGAGTACACACCATTCACTGTATATACCCATCACTGAATCCCGGGGTCAGTGTGAGTACACACCATTCACTGTATTTACCCATCATTCAATCCTGGGTCGGTGCGAGTAAACACCATTCACTGTATTTACCCATCACTCAATCATGGGGTCAGTGTGAGTACACACCATTCACTGTATTTACCCATCATTCAATCCTGGGGTCAGTGTGACTACACACCATTCACTGTATTTACCCATCCCTCAATCCTGGGGTCAGTGTGAGTACACACCATTCACTGTATTTACCCATCACTCAATCCTGGGTTCAGTGTGAGTACACACCATTCACTGTTGAATAAAAGATTTACACCATTCACTGTATTTACCTATCGCTCAATCCCGGGGTCAGTGTGAGTACACTCCATTCACTGTATTTACCCATCACTCAATCCTGGGGTCAGTGTGAGTACACACCATTCACTGTATTTACCTATTGCTCAATCCTGGGGTCAGTGTGAGTACACACCATTCACTGTATTTACCCATCCCTCAATCCTGGGGTCAGTGTGAGTATACACCATTCACTGTATTTACCCATCACTCTATCCCGGGGTCAGTGTGAGTGCACACCATTCACTGTATTTACCCATCACTCTATCCTGGGGTCAGTGTGAGTACACACTATTCACTGTATTTACCCATCACACTATCCCGGGGTCAGTGTAAGTACACACCATTCAATGTATATACCCATCACTCAATCCTGGGGTCAGTGTGAGTACACACCATTCACTGTATTTACACATCACTCAATCCCGGGGTCAGTGTGAGTACACACAATTCATTGTATTTACACATCACTCAATCCCGGGGTCAGTGTGAGTACATACAATTCATTGTATTTACACATCACTCAATCCCGGGTCAGTGTGAGTACACACCATTCACTGTATTTACCCATCACTCAATCCCGGGTCAGTGTGAGTACACACCATTCACTGTATTTACCCATCACTCAATCCTGGGGTCAGTGTGAGTATACACCATTCACTGTATTTAACCATCACTCAATCCCGGGGTCAGTGTGAGTACACACCATTCACTGTATTTACCCATCCCTCAATCCAGGGGTCAGTGTGAGTACACACCATTCACTGTATTTACCCATTAATCAATCCCGGGGTCAGTGTGAGTACACACCATTCACTGTATTTACCCATCACTCAATTCCGGGGTCAGTGTGAGTACACACCATTCACTGTATTTACCCATTAATCAATCCTGGGGTCAGTGTGAGTACACACCATTCACTGTATTTAACCATCACTCAATCCCAGGTTCAGTGTGAGTACACACCATTCACTGTATATACCCATCACTCAATCCCGGGTTCAGTGTGAGTACACACCATTCACTGTATTTACCCATCACTGAATCCCGGGGTCAGTGTGAGTACACACCATTCACTGTATTTACCCATCACTCAATCCCAGGGTCAGTGTGAGTACACACCATTCACTGTATTTACACATCGCTCAATCCTGGCGTCAGTGTGAGTACACACCATTCACTGTATATACCCATCACTCAATCCCGGGTTCAGTGTGAGTACACACCATTCACTGTATTTCCCCTTCACTGAATCCCGGGGTCAGTGTGAGTACACACCATTCACTGTATTTACCCATCACTCAATCCTGGGGTCAGTGTGAGTACACACCATTCACTGTATTTACCCATCCCCCAATCATGGGGTCAGTGTGAGTACACACCATTCACTGTATATACCCATCACTCAATCCCGGGGTCATTGTGAGTACACACCATTCACTGTATTTACCCATCGCTCAATCCTCAGGTCAGTGTGAGTACACACCATTCACTGTATTTACCCATCACTGAATCCCGGGGCCAGTGTGAGTACACACCATTCACTGTATTTACCCATCACTCAATCCTGGGGCCAGTGTGAGTACACACCATTCACTGTAATTACCCATCACTCAATCCTGGGGTCAGTGTGAGTGCACACCATTCACTGTATTTACCCATCCCTCAATCCTGGGGTCAGTGTGAGTACACACCATTCACTGTATATACCCATCGCTCAATCCTGGGGTCAGTGTGAGTACACACCATTCACTGTATTTACCCATCGCACAATCCTGGGGTCAGTGTGAGTACACACAATTCACTGTATTTACCCTCCGCTCAATCCTGGGGTCAGTGTGAGTACACACCATTCACTGTATTTACCCATCGCACAATCCTGGGGTCAGTGTGAGTACACACCATTCACTGTATTTACCCATCACTCAATCCCGGGTCAGTGTGTGTATACACCATTCACTGTATATACCCATCACTCAATCCTGGGGTCAGTGTGAGTACACACCATTCACTGTATTTACCCATCACTCAATCCTGGGGTCAGTGTGAGTACACACCATTCACTGTATATACCCATCACTCAATCCTGGGGTCAGTGTGAGTACACACCATTCACTGTATTGATCACCACTCAATCCTGGGGTCAATGTGAGTATACACCATTCACTGTATTTACGCATCACTCAATCCTGGGGTCAGTGTGAGTACACACCATTCACTGTATTTATCAACACTCAATCCTGGGGTCAATGTGAGTATACACCATTCACTGTATTTACCCATCGCTCAATCCTGGGGTCAGTGTGAGTACACACCATTCACTGTATTTACCATTCACTGAATCCCGGGGTCAGTGTGAGTACACACCATTCACTGTATTTACCCATCACTCAATCCCAGGGTCAGTGTGAGTACACACCATTCACTGTATTTACACATCGCTCAATCCTGGCGTCAGTGTGAGTACACACCATTCACTGTATATACCCATCACTCAATCCCGGGTTCAGTGTGAGTACACACCATTCACTGTATTTACCCATCACTGAATCCCGGGATCAGTGTGAGTACACAACATTCACTGTATTTACCCATCCCCCAATCATGGGGTCAGTGTGAGTACACACCATTCACTGTATATACCCATCACTCAATCCCGGGGTCAGTGTGAGTACACACCATTCACTGTATTTACCCATAGCTCAATCCTGGGGTCAGTGTGAGTACACACCATTCACTGTATTTACCCATCACTGAATCCTGGGGTCAGTGTGAGTACACACCATTCACTGTATTTATCAACACTCAATCCTGGGGTCAATGTGATTATACACCATTCACTGTATTTACGCATCACTCAATCCTGGGGTCAGTGTGAGTACACACCATTCACTGTATTTATCAACACTCAATCCTGGGGTCAATGTGAGTATACACCATTCACTGTATTTACCCATCGCTCAATCCTGGGGTCAGTGTGAGTACACATCATTCACTGTATATACCCATCACTCAATCCTGGGGTCAGTGTGAGTACACACCATTCACTGTATTTATCAACACTCAATCCTGGGGTCAATGTGAGTATACACCATTCACTGTATTTACGCATCACTCAATCCTGGGGTCAGTGTGAGTACACACCATTCACTGTATTTATCAACACTCAATCCTGGGGTCAGTGTGAGTACACAGCATTCACTGTATTTACCCATCACTCAATCCCGGGGTTAGTGTGAGTACACACCATTCACTGTATATACCCATCGCTCAATCCCGGGGTCAGTGTGAGTACACACCATTCACTGTATTTACCCATCGCACAATCCTGGGGTCAGTGTGAGTACACACAATTCACTGTATTTAACCTCCGCTCAATCCTGGGGTCAGTGTGAGTACACACCATTCACTGTATTTACCCATCGCACATTCCTGGGGTCAGTGTGAGTACACACCATTCACTGTATTTACCTATCACTCAATCCCGGGTTAGTGTGAGTATACACCATTCACTGTATATACCCATCACTCAATCCTGGGGTCAGTGTGAGTACACACCATTCACTGTATTTACCCATCACTCAATCCTGGGGTCAGTGTGAGTACACACCATTCACTGTATATACCCATCACTCAATCCTGGGGTCAGTGTGAGTACACACCATTCACTGTATTTATCAACACTCAATCCTGGGGTCAATGTGAGTATACACCATTCACTGTATTTACGCATCACTCAATCCTGGGGTCAGTGTGAGTACACACCATTCACTTTATTTATCAACAATCAATCCTGGGGTCAACGTGAGTATACACCATTCACTGTATTTACCCATCGCTCAATCCTGGGGTCAGTGTGAGTACACACCATTCACTGTATTCACGCATCACTCAATCCTGGGGTCAGTGTGAGTACACACCATTCACTGTATTTATCAACACTCAATCCTGGGGTCAATGTGAGTATACACCATTCACTGTATTTACCCATCGCTCAATCCTGGGGTCAGTGTGAGTACACACCATTCACTGTATATACCCATCCCTCAATCCTGGGGTCAGTGTGAGTACACACCATTCACTATATTTACACAGCCCTCTATCCCAGGGTCAGTGTGAGTACACACAATTCCCTGTATTTACACTTCCCTCTATCCCGGGGTCAGTGTGAGTACACACCGTTCACTGTATTTACCCATCGCTCAATCCTGGGGTCAGTGTGAGTACACACCATTCACTGTATTTATCAACACTCAATCCTGGGGTCAATGTGAGTACACACCATTCACTGTATTTACCCATTAATCAACCCCGTGGTCATTGTGAGTACACACCATTCACTGTATTTACCCATCACTCAATCCCAGGGTTCAGTGTGAGTACACACCATTCACTGTATTTACGCATCACTCAATCCTGGGGTCAGTCTGAGTACACACCATTCACTGTATTTACACATCCCTCTATCCCGGGGTCAGTGTGAGTACACACCATTCACTGTATATACCCGTCACTGAATCCTGGGTTCAGTGTGAGTACACACCATTCAATGTATTAACCCATCACTCAATCCCGGGGTCAGTGTGAGTACACACCATTCACTGTATTTACACATCCCTCAATCCCGGGGTCAGTGTGAGTACACACCATTCACTGTATTTGCACAACCCTCTATCCCGGGGTCGGTGTGAGTACACACCATTCACTGTATTTACCCATCACTGAATACTGGGGTCAGTGTGAGTACACACCATTCACTGTGTTTACCCATCACTGGATCCTGGGGTCAGTGTGAGTACACACCATTCACTGTATTTACCCATCACTCAATCTCACGGTCAGTGTGAGTACACACCATTCACTGTATTTACCCATCACTCAATCTCAGGGTCAGTGTGAGTACACAACATTCACTGTATTTACCCATCACTCAATCCTGGGTTCAGTGTGAGTACACACCGTTCACTGTATTTACACATCACTCAATCCTGGGGTCAGTGTGAGTACACACCATTCACTGTATTTACCCATCACTCAATCCCGGGTTAGTGTGAGTATACACCATTCACTGTATATACCCATCACTCAATCCTGGGGTCAGTGTGAGTACACACCATTCACTGTATTTACCCATCACTCAATCCTGGGGTCAGTGTGAGTACACACCATTCACTGTATATACCCATCACTCAATCCTGGGGTCAGTGTGAGTACACACCATTCACCGTATTTATCAACACTCAATCCTGGGGTCAATGTGAGTATACACCATTCACTGTATTTACGCATCACTCAATCCTGGGGTCAGTATGAGTACACACCATTCACTGTATTTATCAACACTCAATCCTGGGGTCAATGTGAGTATACACCATTCACTGTATTTACCCATCGCTCAATCCTGGGGTCAGTGTGAGTACACACCATTCACTGTATTTACCATTCACTGAATCCCGGGGTCAGTGTGAGTACACACCATTCACTGTATTTATCCATCACTCAATCCCAGGGTCAGTGTGAGTACACACCATTCACTGTATTTACCCATCCCCCAATCATGGGGTCAGTGTGAGTACACACCATTCACTGTATATACCCATCACTCAATCCCGGGGTCAGTGTGAGTACACACCATTCACTGTATTTACCCATAGCTCAATCCTGGGGTCAGTGTGAGTACACACCATTCACTGTATTTACCCATCGCTGAATCCTGGGGTCAGTGTGAGTACACACCATTCACTGTATTTATCCACACTCAATCCTGGGGTCAATGTGATTATACACCATTCACTGTATTTACGCATCACTCAATCCTGGGGTCAGTGTGAGTACAAACCATTCACTGTATTTATCAACACTCAATCCTGGGGTCAATGTGAGTTAACACCATTCACTGTATATACCCATCGCTCAATCCTGGGGTCAGTGTGAGTACACACCATTCACTGTATAGACCCAGTGCTCAATCCTGGGGTTAGTGTGAGTACACACCATTCACTGTATATACCCATCACTGAATCTCAGGGTCAGTGTGAGTACACACCATTCACTGTATTTACCCATCACTCAATTCCGGGGTCAGTGTGAGTACACACCATTCACTGTATTTACCCATCACTGAATCCCGGGGTCAGTGTGAGTACACACCATTCACTGTATTTACCCATCACTCAATCCCAGGGTCAGTGTGAGTACACACCATTCACTGTATTTACACATCGCTCAATCCTGGCGTCAGTGTGAGTACACACCATTCACTGTATATACCCATCACTTAATCCCGGGTTCAGTGTGAGTACACACCATTCACTGTATTTACCCATCACTGAATCCCGGGGTCAGTGTGAGTACACACCATTCACTGTATTTACCCATCACTCAATCCTGGGGTCAGTGTGAGTACACACCATTCACTGTATTTACCCATCCCCCAATCATGGGGTCAATGTGAGTACACACCATTCACTGTATTTACCCATCACTGAATCCCGGGGCCAGTGTGAGTACACACCATTCACTGTATTTACCCTCCGCTCAATCCTGGGGTCAGTGTGAGTACACACCATTCACTGTATTTACCCATCACTCAATCCTGGGGTCAGTGTGAGTACACACCATTCACTGTATTTACCCATCACTCAATCCTGGGGTCATTGTGAGTACACACCATTCACTGTATTTAACCATCACTCAATCCTGGGGTCAGTGTGAGTACACACCATTCACTGTATTTACCCATCGCACAATCCTGGGGTCAGTGTGAGTACACACCATTCACTGTATTTACCCATCACTCAATCCCGGGTTAGTGTGAGTATACACCATTCACTGTATATACCCATCACTCAATCCTGGGGTCAGTGTGAGTACACACCATTCACTGTATTTATCCATCACTCAATCCCAGGGTCAGTGTGAGTACACACCATTCACTGTATTTACCCATCCCCCAATCATGGGGTCAGTGTGAGTACACACCATTCACTGTATATACCCATCACTCAATCACGGGTTCAGTGTGAGTACACACCATTCACTGTATTTACCCATCACTGAATCCCGGGGTCAGTGTGAGTACACACCATTCACTGTATTTACCCATCACTCAATCCCGGGTTAGTGTGAGTATACACCATTCACTGTGTTTACCCATCACTGAATCCCGGGGTCAGTGTGAGTACACACCATTCACTGTATTTACCCATCACTCAATCCTGGGTTAGTGTGAGTATACACCATTCACTGTATATACCCATCACTCAATCCCGGGTTCAGTGTGAGTACACACCATTCACTGTATTTACCCATCACTGAATCCCGGGGTCAGTGTGAGTACACACCATTCACTGTATTTACCCATCACTCAATCCCGGGTTAGTGTGAGTATACACCATTCACTGTATTTACCCATCACTGAATCCCGGGGTCAGTGTGAGTACACACCATTCACTGTATTTACCCATCACTCAATCCCGGGTTAGTGTGAGTATACACCATTCACTGTATATACCCATCACTCAATCCTGGGGTCAGTGTGAGTACACACCATTCACTGTATTTACCCATCACTCAATCCTGGGGTCAGTGTGAGTACACACCATTCACTGTATATACCCATCACTCAATCCTGGGGTCAGTGTGAGTACACACCATTCACTGTATTTATCAACACTCAATCCTGGGGTCAATGTGAGTATACACCATTCACTGTATTTACCCATCGCTCAATCCTGGGGTCAGTGTGAGTACACACCATTCACTGTATTTACCATTCACTGAATCCCGGGGTCAGTGTGAGTACACACCATTCACTGTATTTATCCATCACTCAATCCCAGGGTCAGTGTGAGTACACACCATTCACTGTATTTACCCATCCCCCAATCATGGGGTCAGTGTGAGTACACACCATTCCCTGTATATACCCATCACTCAATCCCGGGGTCAGTGTGAGTACACACCATTCACTGTATTTACCCATAGCTCAATCCTGGGGTCAGTGTGAGTACACACCATTCACTGTATTTACCCATCGCTGAATCCTGGGGTCAGTGTGAGTACACACCATTCACTGTATTTATCCACACTCAATCCTGGGGTCAATGTGATTATACATCATTCACTGTATTTACGCATCACTCAATCCTGGGGTCAGTGTGAGTACAAACCATTCACTGTATTTATCAACACTCAATCCTGGGGTCAATGTGAGTTAACACCATTCACTGTATATACCCATCGCTCAATCCTGGGGTCAGTGTGAGTACACACCATTCACTGTATAGACCCAGCGCTCAATCCTGGGGTTAGTGTGAGTACACACCATTCACTGTATATACCCATCACTGAATCTCAGGGTCAGTGTGAGTACACACCATTCACTGTATTTACCCATCACTCAATCCTGGGGTCAGTGTGAGTACACAACATTCACTGTATTTACCCATCATTCAATCCCGGGGTCAGTGTGAGTACACACCATTCACTGTATTTCCGCATCACTGAATCCCAGGGTTCAGGGTGAGTACATACCATGAACTGTATTTACCCATCACTGAATCCCGGGGTCAGTGTGAGTACACACCATTCACTGTATTTACCCATCACTCAATCCCAGGGTCAGTGTGAGTACACACCATTCACTGTATTTACACATCGCTCAATCCTGGCGTCAGTGTGAGTACACACCATTCACTGTATATACCCATCACTCAATCCCGGGTTCAGTGTGAGTACACACCATTCACTGTATTTACCCATCACTGAATCCCGGGGTCAGTGTGAGTACACACCATTCACTGTATTTACCCATCACTCAATCCTGGGGTCAGTGTGAGTACACACCATTCACTGTATTTACCCATCCCCCAATCATGGGGTCAATGTGAGTACACACCATTCACTGTATATACCCATCACTCAATCCCGGGGTCAGTGTGAGTACACACCATTCACTGTATTTACCCATCGCTCAATCCTCAGGTCAGTGTGAGTACACACCATTCACTGTATTTACCCATCACTGAATCCCGGGGCCAGTGTGAGTACACACCATTCACTGTATTTACCCTCCGCTCAATCCTGGGGTCAGTGTGAGTACACACCATTCACTGTATTTACCCATCACTCAATCCTGGGGTCAGTGTGAGTGCACACCATTCACTGTGTTTACCCATCACTCAATCCTGGGGTCAGTGTGAGTACACACCATTCACTGTATTTACCCATCACTCCATCCTGGGGTCAGTGTGAGTACACACCATTCACTGTATTTACCCATCACTCAATCCTGGGGTCAGTGTGAGTACACACCATTCACTGTATTTACCCATCGCACAATCCTGGGGTCAGTGTGAGTACACACCATTCACTGTATTTACCCATCACTCAATCCCGGGTTAGTGTGAGTATACACCATTCACTGTATATACCCATCACTCAATCCCGGGTTCAGTGTGAGTACACACCATTCACTGTATTTACCCATCACTGAATCCCGGGGTCAGTGTGAGTACACACCATTCACTGTATTTACCCATCACTCAATCCCGGGTTAGTGTGAGTATACACCATTCACTGTATTTACCCATCACTGAATCCCGGGGTCAGTGTGAGTACACACCATTCACTGTATTTACCCATCACTCAATCCTGGGTTAGTGTGAGTATACACCATTCACTGTATATACCCATCACTCAATCCCGGGTTCAGTGTGAGTACACACCATTCACTGTATTTACCCATCACTGAATCCCGGGGTCAGTGTGAGTACACACCATTCACTGTATTTACCCATCACTCAATCCCGGGTTAGTGTGAGTATACACCATTCACTGTATTTACCCATCACTGAATCCCGGGGTCAGTGTGAGTACACACCATTCACTGTATTTACCCATCACTCAATCCCGGGTTAGTGTGAGTATACACCATTCACTGTATATACCCATCACTCAATCCTGGGGTCAGTGTGAGTACACACCATTCACTGTATTTACCCATCACTCAATCCTGGGGTCAGTGTGAGTACACACCATTCACTGTATATACCCATCACTCAATCCTGGGGTCAGTGTGAGTACACACCATTCACTGTATTTATCAACACTCAATCCTGGGGTCAATGTGAGTATACACCATTCACTGTATTTACCCATCGCTCAATCCTGGGGTCAGTGTGAGTACACACCATTCACTGTATTTACCATTCACTGAATCCCGGGGTCAGTGTGAGTACACACCATTCACTGTATTTATCCATCACTCAATCCCAGGGTCAGTGTGAGTACACACCATTCACTGTATTTACCCATCCCCCAATCATGGGGTCAGTGTGAGTACACACCATTCCCTGTATATACCCATCACTCAATCCCGGGGTCAGTGTGAGTACACACCATTCACTGTATTTACCCATAGCTCAATCCTGGGGTCAGTGTGAGTACACACCATTCACTGTATTTACCCATCGCTGAATCCTGGGGTCAGTGTGAGTACACACCATTCACTGTATTTATCCACACTCAATCCTGGGGTCAATGTGATTATACATCATTCACTGTATTTACGCATCACTCAATCCTGGGGTCAGTGTGAGTACAAACCATTCACTGTATTTATCAACACTCAATCCTGGGGTCAATGTGAGTTAACACCATTCACTGTATATACCCATCGCTCAATCCTGGGGTCAGTGTGAGTACACACCATTCACTGTATAGACCCAGCGCTCAATCCTGGGGTTAGTGTGAGTACACACCATTCACTGTATATACCCATCACTGAATCTCAGGGTCAGTGTGAGTACACACCATTCACTGTATTTACCCATCACTCAATCCTGGGGTCAGTGTGAGTACACAACATTCACTGTATTTACCCATCATTCAATCCCGGGGTCAGTGTGAGTACACACCATTCACTGTATTTCCGCATCACTGAATCCCAGGGTTCAGGGTGAGTACATACCATGAACTGTATTTACCCATCACTGAATCCCGGGGTCAGTGTGAGTACACACCATTCACTGTATTTACCCATCACTCAATCCCAGGGTCAGTGTGAGTACACACCATTCACTGTATTTACACATCGCTCAATCCTGGCGTCAGTGTGAGTACACACCATTCACTGTATATACCCATCACTCAATCCCGGGTTCAGTGTGAGTACACACCATTCACTGTATTTACCCATCACTGAATCCCGGGGTCAGTGTGAGTACACACCATTCACTGTATTTACCCATCACTCAATCCTGGGGTCAGTGTGAGTACACACCATTCACTGTATTTACCCATCCCCCAATCATGGGGTCAATGTGAGTACACACCATTCACTGTATATACCCATCACTCAATCCCGGGGTCAGTGTGAGTACACACCATTCACTGTATTTACCCATCGCTCAATCCTCAGGTCAGTGTGAGTACACACCATTCACTGTATTTACCCATCACTGAATCCCGGGGCCAGTGTGAGTACACACCATTCACTGTATTTACCCTCCGCTCAATCCTGGGGTCAGTGTGAGTACACACCATTCACTGTATTTACCCATCACTCAATCCTGGGGTCAGTGTGAGTGCACACCATTCACTGTGTTTACCCATCACTCAATCCTGGGGTCAGTGTGAGTACACACCATTCACTGTATTTACCCATCACTCCATCCTGGGGTCAGTGTGAGTACACACCATTCACTGTATTTACCCATCACTCAATCCTGGGGTCAGTGTGAGTACACACCATTCACTGTATTTACCCATCGCACAATCCTGGGGTCAGTGTGAGTACACACCATTCACTGTATTTACCCATCACTCAATCCCGGGTTAGTGTGAGTATACACCATTCACTGTATATACCCATCACTCAATCCTGGGGTCAGTGTGAGTACACACCATTCACTGTATTTACCCATCACTCAATCCTGGGGTCAGTGTGAGTACACACCATTCACTGTATTTATCAACACTCAATCCTGGGGTCAATGTGAGTATACACCATTCACTGTATTTACGCATCACTCAATCCTGGGGTCAGTGTGAGTACACACCATTCACTGTATTTATCAACACTCAATCCTGGGGTCAATGTGAGTATACACCATTCACTGTATTTACCCATCGCTCAATCCTGGGGTCAGTGTGAGTACACACCATTCACTGTATTTACCATTCACTGAATCCCGGGGTCAGTGTGAGTACACACCATTCACTGTATTTACCCATCACTCAATCCCAGGGTCAGTGTGAGTACACACCATTCACTGTATTTACCCATCCCCCAATCATGGGGTCAGTGTGAGTACACACCATTCACTGTATATACCCATCACTCAATCCCGGGGTCAGTGTGAGTACACACCATTCACTGTATTTACCCATTGCTCAATCCTCAGGTCAGTGTGAGTACACACCATTCACTGTATTTACCCATCACTGAATCCCGGGGCCAGTGTGAGTACACACCATTCACTGTACTTACCCATCACTCAATCCTGGGGCCAGTGTGAGTACACACCATTCACTGTATTTACCCATCACTCAATCCTGGGGTCAGTGTGAGTACACACCATTCACTGTATTTACCCATCACTCAATCCTGGGGTCAATGTGAGTATACACCATTCACTGTATTTACCCATCGCTCAATCCTGGGGTCAGTGTGAGTACACACCATTCACTGTATTTACCATTCACTGAATCCCGGGGTCAGTGTGAGTACACACCATTCACTGTATTTACCCATCACTCAATCCCAGGGTCAGTGTGAGTACACACCATTCACTGTATTTACACATCGCTCAATCCTGGCGTCAGTGTGAGTACACACCATTCACTGTATATACCCATCACTCAATCCCGGGTTCAGTGTGAGTACACACCATTCACTGTATTTACCCATCACTGAATCCCGGGGTCAGTGTGAGTACACAACATTCACTGTATTTACCCATCCCCCAATCATGGGGTCAGTGTGAGTACACACCATTCACTGTATATACCCATCACTCAATCCCGGGGTCAGTGTGAGTACACACCATTCACTGTATTTACCCATCGCTCAATCCTCAGGTCAGTGTGAGTACACACCATTCACTGTACTTACCCATCACTCAATCCTGGGGTCAGTGTGAGTACACACCATTCACTGTATTTACCCATCACTCAATCCTGGGGTCAGTGTGAGTACACACCATTCACTGTATATACCCATCACTCAATCCTGGGGTCAGTGTGAGTACACACCATTCACTGTATTTATCAACACTCAATCCTGGGGTCAATGTGAGTATACACCATTCACTGTATTTACGCATCACTCAATCCTGGGGTCAGTGTGAGTACACACCATTCACTGTATTTATCAACACTCAATCCTGGGGTCAATGTGAGTATACACCATTCACTGTATTTACCCATCGCTCAATCCTGGGGTCAGTGTGAGTACACACCATTCACTGTATTTACCATTCACTGAATCCCGGGGTCAGTGTGAGTACACACCATTCACTGTATTTACCCATCACTCAATCCCAGGGTCAGTGTGAGTACACACCATTCACTGTATTTACCCATCCCCCAATCATGGGGTCAGTGTGAGTACACACCATTCACTGTATATACCCATCACTCAATCCCGGGGTCAGTGTGAGTACACACCATTCACTGTATTTACCCATTGCTCAATCCTCAGGTCAGTGTGAGTACACACCATTCACTGTATTTACCCATCACTGAATCCCGGGGCCAGTGTGAGTACACACCATTCACTGTACTTACCCATCACTCAATCCTGGGGCCAGTGTGAGTACACACCATTCACTGTATTTACCCATCACTCAATCCTGGGGTCAGTGTGAGTACACACCATTCACTGTATTTACCCATCACTCAATCCTGGGGTCAATGTGAGTATACACCATTCACTGTATTTACCCATCGCTCAATCCTGGGGTCAGTGTGAGTACACACCATTCACTGTATTTACCATTCACTGAATCCCGGGGTCAGTGTGAGTACACACCATTCACTGTATTTACCCATCACTCAATCCCAGGGTCAGTGTGAGTACACACCATTCACTGTATTTACACATCGCTCAATCCTGGCGTCAGTGTGAGTACACACCATTCACTGTATATACCCATCACTCAATCCCGGGTTCAGTGTGAGTACACACCATTCACTGTATTTACCCATCACTGAATCCCGGGGTCAGTGTGAGTACACAACATTCACTGTATTTACCCATCCCCCAATCATGGGGTCAGTGTGAGTACACACCATTCACTGTATATACCCATCACTCAATCCCGGGGTCAGTGTGAGTACACACCATTCACTGTATTTACCCATCGCTCAATCCTCAGGTCAGTGTGAGTACACACCATTCACTGTACTTACCCATCACTCAATCCTGGGGCCAGTGTGAGTACACACCATTCACTGTATTTACCCATCACTCAATCCTGGGGTCAGTGTGAGTACACACCATTCACTGTATTTACCCATCACTCAATCCTGGGGTCAGTGTGAGTACACACCATTCACTGTATTTACCGATCACTGAATCCTGGGGTCAGTGTGAGTACACACCATTCACTGTATTTACCCATCACTCAATCCCGGGGTTAGTGTGAGTACACACCATTCACTGTATATACCCATCGCTCAATCCTGGGGTCAGTGTGAGTACACACCATTCACTGTATTAACCCATCGCACAATCCTGGGGTCAGTGTGAGTACACACAATTCACTGTATTTACCCTCCGCTCAATCCTGGGGTCAGTGTGAGTACACACCATTCACTGTATTTACCCATCGCACAATCCTGGGGTCAGTGTGAGTACACACCATTCACTGTATTTACCCATCACTCAATCCCGGGTCAGTGTGAGTATACACCATTCACTGTATATACCCATCACTCAATCCTGGGGTCAGTGTGAGTACACACCATTCACTGTATTTACCCATCACTCAATCCTGGGGTCAGTGTGAGTACACACCATTCACTGTATATACCCATCACTCAATCCTGGGGTCAGTGTGAGTACACACCATTCACTGTATTTATCAACACTCAATCCTGGGGTCAATGTGAGTATACACCATTCACTGTATTTACGCATCACTCAATCCTGGGGTCAGTGTGAGTACACACCATTCACTGTATTTATCAACACTCAATCCTGGGGTCAATGTGAGTATACACCATTCACTGTATTTACCCATCGCTCAATCCTGGGGTCAGTGTGAGTACACACCATTCACTGTATTTACCATTCACTGAATCCCGGGGTCAGTGTGAGTACTGACCATTCACTGTATTTACCCATCACTCAATCCCAGGGTCAGTGTGAGTACACACCATTCACTGTATTTACACATCGCTCAATCCTGGCGTCAGTGTGAGTACACACCATTCACTGTATATACCCATCGCTCAATCCCGGGGTCAGTGTGAGTACACAACATTCACTGTATTTACCCATCCCCCAATCATGGGGTCAGTGTGAGTACACACCATTCACTGTATATACCCATCACTCAATGCCGGGGTCAGTGTGTGTACACACCATTCACTGTATTTACCCATAGCTCAATCCTGGGGTCAGTGTGAGTACACACCATTCACTGTATTTACCCATCGCTGAATCCTGGGGTCAGTGTGAGTACTCACCATTCACTGTATTTATCAACACTCAATCCTGGGGTCAATGTGATTATACACCATTCACTGTATTTACGCATCACTCAATCCTGGGGTCAGTGTGAGTACACACCATTCACTGTATTTATCAACACTCAATCCTGGGGTCAATGTGAGTATACACCATTCACTGTATTTACCCATCGCTCAATCCTGGGGTCAGTGTGAGTACACACCATTCACTGTATTTATCAACACTCAATCCTGGGGTCAATGTGAGTATACACCATTCACTGTATTTACGCATCACTCAATCCTGGGGTCAGTGTGAGTACACACCATTCACTGTATTTATCAACACTCAATCCTGGGGTCAGTGTGAGTACACAGCATTCACTGTATTTACCCATCACTCAATCCAGGGGTCAGTGTGAGTACACACCATTCACTGTATTTATCAACACTCAATCCTGGGGTCAATGTGAGTATACACCATTCACTGTATTTACGCATCACTCAATCCTGGGGTCAGTGTGAGTACACACCATTCACTGTATTTATCAACACTTAATCCTGGGGTCAGTGTGAGTACACAGCATTCACTGTATTTACCCATCACTCAATCCCGGGGTTCGTGTGAGTACACACCATTCACTGTATATACCCATCGCTCAATCCCGGGGTCAGTGTGAGTACACACCATTCACTGTATTTACCAATCGCACAATCCTGGGGTCAGTGTGAGTACACACAATTCACTGTATTTAACCTCCGCTCAATCCTGGGGTCAGTGTGAGTACACACCATTCACTGTATTTACCTATCACTCAATCCCGGGTCAGTGTGAGTATACACCATTCACTGTATATACCCATCACTCAATCCTGGGGTCAGTGTGAGTACACACCATTCACTGTATTTATCAACACTCAATCCTGGGGTCAATGTGAGTATACACCATTCACTGTATTTACGCATCACTCAATCCTGGAGTCAGTGTGAGTACACACCATTCACTGTATTTATCAACACTCAATCCTGGGGTCAATGTGAGTATACACCATTCACTGTATTTACCCATCGCTCAATCCTGGGGTCAGTGTGAGTACACACCATTCACTGTATTTATCATTTACTGAATCCCGGGGTCAGTGTGAGTACACACCATTCACTGTATTTACCCATCACTCAATCCCAGGGTCAGTGTGAGTACACACCATTCACTGTATTTACACATCGCTCAATCCTGGCGTCAGTGTGAGTACACACCATTCACTGTATATACCCATCGCTCAATCCCGGGGTCAGTGTGAGTACACAACATTCACTGTATTTACCCATCCCCCAATCATGGGGTCAGTGTGAGTACACCCCATTCACTGTATATACCCATCACTCAATCCCGGGGCCAGTGTGAGTACACACCATTCACTGTACTTACCCATCACTCAATCCTGGGGCCAGTGTGAGTACACACCATTCACTGTATTTACCCATCACTCAATCCTGGGGTCAGTGTGAGTACACACCATTCACTGTATTTACCCATCACTCAATCCTGGGGTCAATGTGAGTATACACCATTCACTGTATTTACCCATCGCTCAATCCTGGGGTCAGTGTGAGTACACACCATTCACTGTATTTACCATTCACTGAATCCCGGGGTCAGTGTGAGTACACACCATTCACTGTATTTACCCATCACTCAATCCCAGGGTCAGTGTGAGTACACACCATTCACTGTATTTACACATCGCTCAATCCTGGCGTCAGTGTGAGTACACACCATTCACTGTATTTACCCATCTCTGAATCCTGGCGTCAGTGTGAGTACACACCATTCACTGTATATACCCATCACTCAATCCTGGGGTCAGTGTGAGTACACACCATTCACTGTATATACCCATCACTCAATCCTGGGGTCAGTGTGAGTACACACCATTCACTGTATTTACCCATCACTCAATCCTGGGTTCAGTGTGAGTACACACCATTCACTGTATTTACCCATCACTCAATCCTGGGTTCAGTGTGAGTACACACCTTTCACTGTATTTACCCATCACTCAATCCTGGGGTCAGTGTGAGTACACACCATTCACTGTATTTACCCATCACTCAATCCTGGGGTCAGTGTGAGTACACACCATTCACTGTATTTACCCATCGCTGAATCCTGGGGTCAGTGTGAGTACACACCATTCACTGTATTTATCAACACTCAATCCTGGGGTCAATGTGATTATACACCATTCACTGTATTTACGCATCACTCAATCCTGGGGTCAGTGTGAGTACACACCATTCACTGTATTTATCAACATTCAATCCTGGGGTCAATGTGAGTATACACCATTCACTGTATTTACCCATCGCTCAATCCTGGGGTCAGTGTGAGTACACACCATTCACTGTATATACCCATCACTCAATCCTGGGGTCAGTGTGAGTACACACCATTCACTGTATTTATCAACACTCAATCCTGAGGTCAATGTGAGTATACACCATTCACTGTATTTACGCATCACTCAATCCTGGGGTCAGTGTGAGTACAAACCATTCACTGTATTTATCAACACTCAATCCTGCGGTCAGTGTGAGTGCACAGCATTCACTGTATTTACCCATCACTCAATCCCGGGGTTAGTGTGAGTACACACCATTCACTGTATATACCCATCGCTCAATCCCGGGGTCAGTGTGAGTACACACCATTCACTGTATTTACCCATCGCACAATCCTGGGGTCAGTGTGAGTACACACCATTCACTTTATTTACCCATCACTCAATCCCGGGTCAGTGTGAGTATACACCATTCACTGTATATACCCATCACTCAATCCTGGGGTCAGTGTGAGTACACACCATTCACTGTTTTTACCCATCACTCAATCCTGGGGTCAGTGTGAGTACACCCCATTCACTGTATATACCCATCACTCAATCCTGGGGTCAGTGTGAGTACACACCATTCACTGTATTTATCAACACTCAATCCTGGGGTCAATGTGAGTATACACCATTCACTGTATTAACGCCTCACTCAATCCTGGGGTCAGTGTGAGTACACACCATTCACTTTATTTATCAACAATCAATCCTGGGGTCAATGTGAGTATACTCCATTCACTGTATTTACCCATCGCTCAATCCTGGGGTCAGTGTGAGTACACACCATTCACTGTATTTACCCATCTCTGAATCCTGGCGTCAGTGTGAGTACACACCATTCACTGTATATACCCATCACTCAATCCTGGGGTCAGTGTGAGTACACACCATTCACTGTATTTACCCATCACTCAATCCTGGGTTCAGTGTGAGTACACACCATTCACTGTATTTACCCA
The DNA here is from genome assembly GCA_030390025.1 of Squalus acanthias. Taxonomy (NCBI): domain Eukaryota; kingdom Metazoa; phylum Chordata; class Chondrichthyes; order Squaliformes; family Squalidae; genus Squalus; species Squalus acanthias. The sequence continues at coordinate 35,487,445 of CM059448.1, read as the reverse complement.
TCACTCAATCCTGGGTTCAGTGTGAGTACACACCTTTCACTGTATTTACCCATCACTCAATCCTGGGGTCAGTGTGAGTACACACCATTCACTGTATTTACCCATCACTCAATCCTGGGGTCAGTGTGAGTACACACCATTCACTGTATTTACCCATCGCTGAATCCTGGGGTCAGTGTGAGTACACACCATTCACTGTATTTATCAACACTCAATCCTGGGGTCAATGTGATTATACACCATTCACTGTATTTACGCATCACTCAATCCTGGGGTCAGTGTGAGTACACACCATTCACTGTATTTATCAACATTCAATCCTGGGGTCAATGTGAGTATACACCATTCACTGTATTTACCCATCGCTCAATCCTGGGGTCAGTGTGAGTACACACCATTCACTGTATATACCCATCACTCAATCCTGGGGTCAGTGTGAGTACACACCATTCACTGTATATACCCATCACTCAATCCTGGGGTCAGTGTGAGTACACACCATTCACTGTATTTATCAACACTCAATCCTGAGGTCAATGTGAGTATACACCATTCACTGTATTTACGCATCACTCAATCCTGGGGTCAGTGTGAGTACAAACCATTCACTGTATTTATCAACACTCAATCCTGGGGTCAGTGTGAGTGCACAGCATTCACTGTATTTACCCATCACTCAATCCCGGGGTTAGTGTGAGTACACACCATTCACTGTATATACCCATCGCTCAATCCCGGGGTCAGTGTGAGTACACACCATTCACTGTATTTACCCATCGCACAATCCTGGGGTCAGTGTGAGTACACACCATTCACTTTATTTACCCATCACTCAATCCCGGGTCAGTGTGAGTATACACCATTCACTGTATATACCCATCACTCAATCCTGGGGTCAGTGTGAGTACACACCATTCACTGTATTTACCCATCACTCAATCCTGGGGTCAGTGTGAGTACACCCCATTCACTGTATATACCCATCACTCAATCCTGGGGTCAGTGTGAGTACACACCATTCACTGTATTTATCAACACTCAATCCTGGGGTCAATGTGAGTATACACCATTCACTGTATTAACGCCTCACTCAATCCTGGGGTCAGTGTGAGTACACACCATTCACTTTATTTATCAACAATCAATCCTGGGGTCAATGTGAGTATACTCCATTCACTGTATTTACCCATCGCTCAATCCTGGGGTCAGTGTGAGTACACACCATTCACTGTATTTACGCATCACTCAATCCTGGGGTCAGTGTGAGTACACACCATTCACTGTATGTATCAACACTCAATCCTGGGGTCAATGTGAGTATACACCATTCACTGTATTTACACAGCCCTCTATCCCAGGGTCAGTGTGAGTACACACAATTCACTGTATTTACACTTCCCTCTATCCCGGGGTCAGTGTGAGCACACACCGTTCACTGTATTTACCCATTAATCAATCCCGGGGTCATTGTGAGTACACAATATTCACTGTATTTACCCATCACTCAATCCCAGGGTTCAGTGTGAGTACACACCATTCACTGTATTTACGCATCACTCAATCCTGGGGTCAGTGTGAGTACACACCATTCACTGTATTTATCAACACTCAATCCTGGGGTCAGTGTGAGTACACACCATTCACTGTATATACCCATCACTCAATCCCGGGGTCAGTGTGAGTACACACCATTCACTGTCTATACCCATCCCTCAATCCTGGGTTCAGTGTGAGTACACACCATTCACTGTATTTACACATCCCTCTATCCCAGGGTCAGTGTGAGTGCACACCATTCACTGTATATACCCGTCATTGAATCCTGGGTTCAGTGTGAGTACACACCATTCAATGTATTAACCCATCACTCAATCCCGGGGTCAGTGTGAGTACACACCATTCACTGTATTTACACATCCCTCAATCCCGGGGTCAGTGTGAGTACACACCATTCACTGTATTTACACAACCCTCTATCCCGGGGTCGGTGTGAGTACACACCATTCACTGTATTTACCCATCACTGAATACTGGGGTCAGTGTGAGTACACACCATTCACTGTATTTACCCATCACTCAATCTCAGGGTCAGTGTGAGTACACACCATTCACTGTATTTACCCATCACTCAATCTCAGGGTCAGTGTGAGTACACAACATTCACTGTATTTACCCATCACTCAATCCTGGGTTCAGTGTGAGTACACACCGTTCACTGTATTTACACATCACTCAATCCTGGGGTCAGTGTGAGTACACACCATTCACTGTATTTACCCATCACTCAATCCTGGGGTCAGTGTGAGTACACACCATTCACTGTATTTACCCATCATTCAATCCCGGGGTCAGTGTGAGTACACACCATTCACTGTATTTCCCCATCACTGAATCCCAGGGTTCAGGGTGAGTACATACCATTCACTGTATTTACCCATCACTGAATCCCGGGGTCAGTGTGAGTACACACCATTCACTGTATATACCCATCACTCAATCCCGGGTTCAGTGTGAGTACACACCATTCACTGTATATACCCATCCCTCAATCCTGGGGTCAGTGTGAGTATACACCATTCACTGTATTTACACATCACTCAATCCCGGGGTCAGTGTGAGTACTCACCATTCACTGTATTTACACATCCCTCAATCCCGGGGTTCAGTGTGAGTGCACACCATTCACTGTATTTACCCATCACTGAATACTGGGGTCAGTGTGAGTACACACCATTCACTGTGTTTACCCATCACTGAATCCCGGGGTCAGTGTGAGTACACACCATTCACTGTATTTACCCATAGCTCAATCCCGGGGTCAGTGTGAGTACACACCATTCACTGTATTTACACATCACTCAATCCTGGGTCAGTGTGAGCACACACCATTCACTGTAGTTAACCATCACTCAATCTCAGGGTCAGTGTGAGTACACACCATTCACTGTATTTACCCATCGCTCAATCCTGGGGTCAGTGTGAGTACACACCATTCACTGTATTTACCCATCCCCCAATCATGGGGTCAGTGTGAGTACACACCATTCACTGTATTTACCCTCCGCTCAATCCTGGGGTCAGTGTGAGTACACACCATTCACTGTATTTACCCTCCGCTCAATCCTGGGGTCAGTGTGAGTACACACCATTCACTGTATTTACCCATCACTCAATCCTGGGGTCAGTGTGAGTACACACCATTCACTGTATTTACCCATCACTCAATCCCAGGGTCAGTGTGAGTACACACCATTCACTGTATTTACCCATCTCTCAATCCTGGGGCCAGTTGAGTACACACCATTCACTGTATTTACCCATCACTCAATCCTGGGGTCAGTGTGAGTACACACCATTCACTGTATTTCCCCATCACTGAATCCCAGGGTTCAGGGTGAGTACATACCATTCACTGTATTTACCCATCACTGAATCCCGGGGTCAGTGTGTGTACACACCATTCACTGTATATACCCATCTCTCAATCCTGGGGTCAGTGTGAGTATACACCATTCACTGTATTTACACATCACTCAATCCCGGGGTCAGTGTGAGTACTCACCATTCACTGTATTTACACATCCCTCAATCCCGGGGTTCAGTGTGAGTACACACCATTCACTGTATTTACCCATCACTGAATACTGGGGTCAGTGTGAGTGCACACCATTCACTGTGTTTACCCATCACTGAATACTGGGGTCAGTGTGAGTGCACACCATTCACTGTGTTTAACCATCACTGAATACTGGGGTCAGTGTGAGTGCACACCATTCACTGTATTTACCCATCACTGAATACTGGGGTCAGTGTGAGTACACACCATTCACTGTGTTTACCCATCACTGAATCCCGGGGTCAGTGTGAGTACACACCATTCACTGTATTTACCCATAGCTCAATCCCGGGGTCAGTGCGAGTACACACCATTAGCTGTATTTACCCATCGCTCAATCTCGGGGTCAGTGTGAGTACACACCATTCACTGTATTTACACATCCCTCAATCTCAGGGTCAGTGTGAGTACACACCATTCACTGTATTTACACATCCCTCAATCCCGGGGTTCAGTGTGAGTACACACCATTCACTGTATTTACACAACCCTCTATCCCGGGGTCGGTGTGAGTGCACACCATTCACTGTGTTTACCCATCACTGAATACTGGGGTCAGTGTGAGTACACACCATTCACTGTATTTACCCTCCGCTCAATCCTGGGGTCAGTGTGAGTACACACCATTCACTGAATTTACCCATCACTCAATCCTGGGGTCGGTGTGAGTGCACACCATTCACTGTATTTACCAATCACTCAATCCTGGGGCCAGTGTGAGTACACACCATTCACTGTATTTACCCATCACTCAATCCTGGGGTCAGTGTGAGTACACACCATTCACTGTATTTACCCATCACTCAATCCTGGGGTCAGTGTGAGTACACACCATTCACTGGATTTACCCATCACTCAATCCCAGGTTCAGTGTGAGTACACACCATTCACTGTATTTACCCATCACTCAATCCTGGGTTCAGTGTGAGTACACACCATTCACTGTATTTACCCATCACTCAATCCCAGGGTCAGTGTGAGTACACACCATTCCCTGTATTTACCCATCTCTCAATCCTGGCGTCAGTGTGAGTACACACCATTCACTGTATATACCCAGCACTCAATCCTGGGGTCAGTGTGAGTACACACCTTTCCCTGTATTTACCCATCACTCAATCCCGGGGTCAGTGTGAGTACACACCATTCACTGTATTTACCCATCATTCAATCCCGGGGTCAGTGTGAGTACACACCATTCAGTGTATTTCCCCATCACTGAATCCCAGGGTTCAGGGTGAGTACATACCATTCACTGTATTTACCCATCACTGAATCCCGGGGTCAGTGTGAGTACACACCATTCACTGTATTTACCCATCACTGAATCCCGGGGTCAGTGTCAGTACACACCATTCACTGTATATACCCATCACTCAATCCCGGGGTCAGTGTGAGTTCACACCATTCACTGTATATACCCATCCCTCAATCCTGGGGTCAGTCTGAGTACACACCATTCACTGTATTTACCCATCACTCATTCCCGGGGTCAGTGTGAGTACTCACCATTCACTGTATTTACACATCCCTCAATCCCGGGGTTCAGTGTGAGTACACACCATTCACTGTATTTACCCATCACTCAGTCTTGGGGTCAGTGTGAGTACACACCATTCACTGTATTTACACAACCCTCTATCCCGGGGTCGGTGTGAGTACACACCATTCACTGTATTTACCCATCACTGAATACTGGGGTCAGTGTGAGTGCACACCATTCACTCTGTTTACCCATCACTGATTCCTGGGGTCAGTGTGAGTGCACACCAGTCACTGTATTTACCCATCACTGAATACTGGGGTCAGTGTGAGTACACACCATTCACTGTGTTTACCCATCACTGAATCCCGGGGTCAGTGTGAGTACACACCATTCACTGTATTTACCCATAGCTCAATCCCGGGGTCAGTGTGAGTACACACCATTCACTGTATTTACCCATCGCTCAATCCTGGGGTCAGTGTGAGTACACACCATTCACTGTATTTACCCATCACTCAATCTCAGGGTCAGTGTGAGTATACACCATTCACTGTATTTACCCATCACTCAATCTCAGGGTCAGTGTGAGTACACACCATTCACTGTATTTACCCTCCGCTCAATCCTGGGGTCACTGTGAATACACACCATTCACTGTATTTACACATCACTCAATCCTGGGGTCAGTGTGAGTACACGCCATTCACTGTATTTACACATCACTCAATCCTGGGGTCAGTGTGAGTACACACCATTCACTGTATTTACCCATCACTCAATCTCAGGGTCAGTGTGAGTATACACCATTCACTGTATTTACCCATCACTCAATCTCAGGGTCAGTGTGAGTACACACCATTCACTGTATTTACCCTCTGCTCAATCCTGGGGTCAGTGTGAGTACACACCATTCACTGTATTTACACATCACTCAATCCTGGGGTCAGTGTGAGTACACACCATTCACTGTATTTACACATCACTCAATCCTGGAGTCAGTGTGAGTACACACCATTCACTGTATTTACACATCACTCAATCCTGGGGTCAGTGTGAGTACACACCATTCACTGTATTTAACCATCACTCAATCTCAGGGTCAGTGTGAGTACACACCATTCACTGTATTTACCCATCGCTCAATCCTGGGGTCAGTGTGAGTACACACCATTCACTGTATTTAACCATCACTCAATCTCAGGGTCAGTGTGAGTACACACCATTCACTGTATTTACCCTCCGCTCAATCCTGGGGTCAGTGTGAGTACACACCATTCACTGTATTTACCCATCACTCAATCCTGGGGCCAGTGTGAGTACACACCATTCACTGTATTTACCCATCACTCAATCCTGGGGTCAGTGTGAGTACACACCATTCACGGTATTTACCCATCACTGAATCCCGGGGTCAGTGTGAGTACACACCTTTCACTGTATTTACCCATCACTGAACCCTGGGGTCAGTGTGAGTACACACCATTCACTGTATATTCCCATCACTCAATCCCAGGTTCAGTGTGAGTACACACCATTCACTGTATTTACCCATCACTCAATCCTGGGTTCAGTGTGAGTACACACCATTCACTGTATTTACCCATCACTCAATCCTGGGGTCAGTGTGAGTACACACCATTCACTGTATTTACCCATCACTCAATCCTGGGGTCAGTGTGAGTACACACCATTCACTGTATTTACCCATCACTCAATCCTGGGTTCAGTGTGAGTACACACCATTCACTGTATTTACCCATCACTCAATCCCGGGGTCAGTGTGAGTACACACCATTCACTGTATTTACCCATCACTCAATCTCAGGGTCAGTGTGAGTACACACCATTCACTGTATTTACCCTCCGCTCAATCCTGGGGTCACTGTGAATACACACCATTCACTGTATTTACACATCACTCAATCCTGGGGTCAGTGTGAGTACACACCATTCACTGTATTTACACATCACTCAATCCTGGGGTCAGTGTGAGTACACACCATTCACTGTATTTACCCATCACTCAATCTCAGGGTCAGTGTGAGTATACACCATTCACTGTATTTACCCATCACTCAATCTCAGGGTCAGTGTGAGTACACACCATTCACTGTATTTACCCTCTGCTCAATCCTGGGGTCAGTGTGAGTACACACCATTCACTGTATTTACACATCACTCAATCCTGGGGTCAGTGTGAGTACACACCATTCACTGTATTTACACATCACTCAATCCTGGAGTCAGTGTGAGTACACACCATTCACTGTATTTACACATCACTCAATCCTGGGGTCAGTGTGAGTACACACCATTCACTGTATTTAACCATCACTCAATCTCAGGGTCAGTGTGAGTACACACCATTCACTGTATTTACCCATCGCTCAATCCTGGGGTCAGTGTGAGTACACACCATTCACTGTATTTAACCATCACTCAATCTCAGGGTCAGTGTGAGTACACACCATTCACTGTATTTACCCTCCGCTCAATCCTGGGGTCAGTGTGAGTACACACCATTCACTGTATTTACCCATCACTCAATCCTGGGGCCAGTGTGAGTACACACCATTCACTGTATTTACCCATCACTCAATCCTGGGGTCAGTGTGAGTACACACCATTCACGGTATTTACCCATCACTGAATCCCGGGGTCAGTGTGAGTACACACCTTTCACTGTATTTACCCATCACTGAACCCTGGGGTCAGTGTGAGTACACACCATTCACTGTATATTCCCATCACTCAATCCCAGGTTCAGTGTGAGTACACACCATTCACTGTATTTACCCATCACTCAATCCTGGGTTCAGTGTGAGTACACACCATTCACTGTATTTACCCATCACTCAATCCTGGGGTCAGTGTGAGTACACACCATTCACTGTATTTACCCATCACTCAATCCTGGGTTCAGTGTGAGTACACACCATTCACTGTATTTACCCATCACTCAATCCCAGGGTCAGTGTGAGTACACACCATTCACTGTATTTACCCATCTCTGAATCCTGGCGTCAGTGTGAGTACACACCATTCACTGTATATACCCATCACTCAATCCTGGGGTCAGTGTGAGTACACACCATTCACTGTATATACCCATCACTCAATCCTGGGGTCAGTGTGAGTACACACCATTCACTGTATTTACCCATCACTCAATCCTGGGTTCAGTGTGAGTACACACCATTCACTGTATTTACCCATCACTCAATCCTGGGTTCAGTGTGAGTACACACCATTCACTGTATTTACCCATCACTCAATCCTGGGATCAGTGTGAGTACACACCATTCACTGTATTTACCCATCACTCAATCCTGGGGTCAGTGTGAGTACACACCATTCACTGTATTTACCCATCACTGAATCCTGGGTTCAGTGTGAGTACACACCATTCACTGTATTTACCCATCACTCAATCCTGGGGTCAGTGTGAGTACACACCATTCACTGTATTTACCCATCACTCAATCCCGGGGTCAGTGTGAGTACACACCATTCACTGTATATACCCATCACTCAATCCTGGGGTCAGTGTGAGTACACACCATTCACTGTATTTACCCATCACTCAATCCCGGGGTCAGTGTGAGTACACACCATTCACTGTATATACCCATCACTCAATCCTGGGGTCAGTGTGAGTACACACCATTCACTGTATTTACCCATCACTCAATCCTGGGTTCAGTGTGAGTACACACCATTCACTGTATTTACCCATCACTCAATCCTGGGTTCAGTGTGAGTACACACCATTCACTGTATTTACCCATCACTCAATCCTGGGATCAGTGTGAGTACACACCATTCACTGTATTTACCCATCACTCAATCCCGGGGTCAGTGTGAGTACACACCATTCACTGAGGGTGAAATTGGTCTCTGTAGTGCCCATTCTTTCTGCCATTTTGGAGCTCCACGCCCACTCTTAACCTCGCACATCTGAACACGATGTTAAATGGCATGACGGACCCTCCACCAGTGCTAATTAATGGGATCGTCAACTACTTGCTGGTTATAGCTGGATTATTTTGTCTGTTGCTGCAATTATACGCGTTTGGGTGGTTTTCCAAATTTGTTAAAAGTTCCAGTAGTCTACAGGGAGTGGTCTGGCTGGTACTGAAGTCCTTTTTTGGTGGCTTAAAGGCTTGTGCGCAAACCGGTTGCTTCCAGTCATGGGTGGCCTTGTACGGTTTCCTCTTGGCATTGAGCATGACTGGGAGAATGAACAGAGGCCACGCAGAGCAGAGGCCACGCTGCTAGAAGAGGGAGCAGGCATTTCTGTGTGCCCTCTGGTGAGCTGGCGCCTGCGCTCTCCTTTTCCCCGGCCCTGGCTTCAGCACATTTTTGCCCGGTGTCTCACCACGTGCAGATCCCGCCCCAATCCTATCCTCTAAATTGCGTGCTGTGTCAGTCTCTGAGCTGATGGCTGTGACTTTTAAATCGAGTGACGGTGTCCCTTCATCTTCACATTCTTCTTGCTCCTCCTCCACTGCCTGGGCAGGTTCCAGTTCTTGAATATCTGAAATGGAAAAGGGAGAAGTATTGGGTTGTGGTGAGGGGAGAGGAGAAAGTAAGAAGTGCATGCTTACACCACCTTGTAAATCAGAAGTGATTGAGGGATGAGGGAGAAGTGGGATGAGAGAAGGAGGATTAGTTATGTGGATACCCTCATCTTCAATTGCTTCAGTCCCGCCGGTGGCCACGACCTCAGCAATGACCCTTCCCATGATGGCCAATTGTCTCCACCATATGGGGGTTAAAACATGCAGGCACGCCTCTCCCCCTCCGGTTAGTTACTGCTGCCTCCGGTTGTGCGCCACCTTCTCCTGCAAGAAAGAGGGAAGTGTGTCAGTGAGTGTCCTGCAATATGGGTGATGTGGCTGTCATGATTGAATAGCTGCCAGTGTGTGCAAGCTGTGAGATGTGGGTGCGAGGCTTGCAACAGTGCTAAGTGTGTGATGGTGAGGTAAAGCATATGGATGTTAGGTATGAGTCCTGACTGATAGAGATTGTTGGTAGGTGAGTGATGGGGGTGTGGTGAATTGAGCAGTGGATGAAGCTAGTGGTGTAGTTGGTAGGAAATGGCATTTGAAGATGCACTCACTGACTTTGACAAATTGCGTGAGATCATTAAACGTCTTCCTGCACTGCATCCTGGTCCTTGGGGCTACACTCCTGGCATTGACCTCCGCGGCTATCTCTTGCCACAGCCTTCTGAGCATGTGTCTGGAGGGACTTCGACCCCGCTGAGGATACAGGACATCTCTCCTTTCCATCTCTTCCACCAAGACCTCCAGTGCGACGTCCTAAAACCTTGGTGTACGCCATCACTTTACTTACACATCACTGAATCCTGGTATGTCAGGGTGAGTACACACCAATCAATGTGCACCTCACTGAATCCTGGTATGTCAGGGTGAGTACACACCAATCACTGTGCACCTCACTGAATCCTGGTATGTCAGGGTGAGTACACACCAATCACTGTGCACCTCACTGAATCCTGGTATGTCAGGGTGAGTACACACCAATCACTGTGCACCTCACTGAATCCTGGTATGTCAGGGTGAGTACACACCAATCACTGTACACCTCACTGAATCCTGGTATGTCAGGGTGAGTACACACCAATCACTGTGCACCTCACTGAATCCTGGTATGTCAGGGTGAGTACACACCAATCACTGTACACCTCACTGAATCCTGGTATGTCAGGGTGAGTACCCACCTTGCCTTACCTCCTTCTCTACACACTTCCCTTTGAAGATTGGATTTGGGATTTACTGAGAATTAACTTGTGCAGCACATCAGCTGTCACAAAGAATTCCAGCTAATGTGGAAGATTTATTTAATATTTCTGTTTAATAGAAAGTCATTTCAAAAGCTGTCAAAAAGAGCACAGGCAATATTATACCCATATTCTTTGATTACAAGTAATTGAAATACATTTTAAGTGCCAATAAACAGAGATATTTATAGATCTGTAGCTGCTTCTTTCACAGGCAGTCTTGGAAAATCTACTAACCTGTTTTTACTCCTTTCGCAATATTCTGCCCTCCACTGTGAGGGCGCAGACAGATGTGAATGCGCAGACAGATGTGAAGGCGCAGACAGATGTGAAGGCGCAGACAGATGTGAAGGCGCAGACAGATGTGAGGGCGCAGACAGATGTGAAGGCGCAGACAGATGTGAAGGCGCAGACAGATGTGAAGGCGCAGACAGATGTGAAGGCGCAGACATATGTGAAGGCGCAGACTGATGTGAAGGCGCAAACTGATGTGAAGGCGCAGACAGATGTGAAGGCGCAGACAGATGTGAAGGCGCAGACAGATGTGAAGGCACAGACAGATGTGAAGGAGCTGTAGAAGATTCTGAACGTATTATTCATGTGTGTGGGCAGGTGGGGGTGGGGGGAGGTGGGGGTGGCGTTCTTCTAGCACTCCCATTGTGACCAGAGCAGGAGGAGGAGAAAGGAGCAAGCAGAACTGCAGCTGCAGGGAGGGCAAGTAGAAGGAGGTCTGTTCGCGGGGATCCTTACTCCCCCCAACAGAGTTTATAAACCCAGGACAGTACACCTGCAGTTATCAGGACCAGAGGCTTTGCTTCACTATGGTGTTGTGACAAAACCAAGCGCCACAGCTAGCACAGCATTGCTTATTGCAGTCAAGGTCACTGCACCCCTGAACATCTTTGGTTCTGGCTCCGTCCAGCCTGCCACAGGGGACATCAGTATTCTCAGTCAGTTTGCAATCCATACTGGCATTAAGTAGGTGACTGATGCCTTTTTTGCGAGAGCAAATACTTTCATACTTTTGGCGGCAGAAATACGCTACAATAAGACCCATAGGTCAAAGAAAGCCCTCAGTCAGCAGACCATTGGCGTCTTCAATTCCAATGCCTGGAGAGGTCTGGTGGCTTCCTCCATTGCAGCCCAGAAAGAGTGTCCCTTACGACCGTGGTTTTCCGTATGTTGCATAACCTTGCTCTGCAATGGGAACAACACATGGAGCCACCATTGGACAAGGACGAGAAAAAGTGCTTGGAAGAGGAAAAGCGAGTGATGGTGCGTCTTCTGGAGGGCTCTCCTCCTCAGTCTATCTGACTACATAGCCTGAGTCGTCTGATGACCTAGAAGAAAGGGAGAGGGACAAAGCTTAGTATGTAGAGACAAGGGCAAACAGTAGCAGTTCAGTGGCAGTGCAATGACCACCAGCTTGTCCTGCCGAGTGTGTAACTGTGTGATGTATGAGAGAGAGTTAACTAGAAAGAGAAAGGAAGGGAAGTTTCCCAAACACCCTGATGTGCCTGGCTTCCAGTCTGGCCATCTCCAATGCTACATGCCCTTCGGCTGCCAGTAATGTCGATTGCGGCCTCTTCCATAGATGTCAATGTCAGTAGTGTGGCAGGAACTCCTCCATCTGATTGTTTCCCTCCTGCTGTGTGCCAGCCTGTCCTGCAGGAAGAGTGGAAGTGGATTAATACGTGCCCTGTTTAAGGGTTTTCAATATATCTGAGGAAGCTTGGCATCGCGTGCACGATGACAGGAAGAAGTAGCAAGTGTGGCCAAAAGGGAGAAGAGGAAAGTTGTAGATTTTGAGGGGGTGAGAGCAAGTAGCAAGGGGATGCAGTGAGGTGTTCTCTGCTGACTTGAGGAAAGCCATAGGAAGTGGGGAAGGGAAGGATTGAGCATGCAAGGGCTAAAGTAGGGTTCTGCAGGGCTATTCAGAAAGTGTGAGAGATGCGAAGGGGAGTCTTACCTTGTCAGTCCTGGTCAGATCATTACTTTTTTCTGCACTGGAGCCAGGTCCCGGGGAAGTGGCATTTTCTGGCACCTCCCGCCATGCCTGTTGACTGATTTGTCTTGGCTTCTGTTGCCCATTCGTTGGGAAGAGGATCTCCTTCGTGCCAGTCACTTGTTCAATCAGCACCTCCACCGCTGCATCAGTGAACCTCAGGACCCTGTTGGAAGTCAGCCGAGCTGCTGCACAATCTATCCCCCAGAATAAAAAGCACCTCCCCTTTAAGGCACTGGTGCATGCTCCGCCAGAGGACACTGCATAATGACCAGAAGTGGGAACTTTGGGAATTCTACCATTCCCTACACCAGGAGCACTGAGGTCAATTATAGTGTGACCCTACTGCCACCTGAGCTGAGATGAGTTGTCTCATTACATAGCGGGAATCAAATCTGCATCTTTCCTGGTCTGTAGGAGTCAGTTCCACAGTGAAGCAATGAGCTATCTCTGTTTAATGTACAACACATAGAGTCAAGTAAGTGAGGAGAGAAAAGCCATCACACCCTGGGGAAAAAATTCGGTATCGACCATTTTGGGGCGCTAACATCTCCTGGGCGCTAACTTTAGCTCCTGGTGGTAATTAGCGCCTTGCGACCGCGAAGTTGAGTTTTACCGCCCCAAGAAGGAAGTGGAGCGCTAAATCAAGTACTCCGCTTCCTTCTTAGGGCGCTAACGTCGGAGAGTGGGATGGAGACTTCAGCAGCGCTACACACTGGGCCGTGCATCGCTGCCGTGTTCAAAGGCTCCTTCCCTCCCTTAAAGGGAAGGGCCATCGCTGCAGGCTCTGCAATTTAAAAAGTATCTACCTGGACCACCAGGGCAGCCGCGATCCCGCGCGATCAGCCGTGCACTCAAGCAAAGTGCCGGGCTGATCGATCGCGGGCAGGAACCCGCGAAAAAAACTAGAACAGGAAAGGTGCGGGTTTTTTTTACTTACCTCGGCCACCTCGCCTTTAATAATCGCCCCCGAAGCGGCCGGCCGCCCGATGCACGCCTCCTGCAGCTGTCGGTGTTTTCGACCGGCGCTGCTGCAGGGGGCGGAAGTCAATTTTGGGTCCGGGGCGCTACCGGGGTGATGCGCACGCCGATGACATCACGATCTTCGGGCGAAGGAGATTGGGGCACAACACCGTAGTGCTGCCGCAAAACTCCTGCCAGTAGTCAATGTCAGCACCGCGCCCGGTCACAAAGCCATTTGCGCCCCGTTAATGCCCCCCGGGGAGGCGCAAAGGCACCCAATGTCACCCCCCCCCCCCTTTTATAGCACAAACTTTGGAAACCAATGTCAAGAAAGAGGCATTTTACACCACACATCACACCTACATAGGACACAACAGTCACGCCTAATGGAAATGAAAACACATGGACAACTGCATTTTCCGGCCTCCAATTGAAGAGAAGTTGTGAAGGCCGAGATCAGCTCAGTGACCTCCCCATTAAACCAAGTATTAGACTTGCTACAGTCGACTACTATGTGGACATTTGACTTCATGAGGATGGACCTATTTTTACCTGAGCCCATCCTCTGTAACATCTGAGAGATGTTGTTGTATTGTTAAACCTCTACAACATTATGCAGCACAGAAACAGAACCTCAAGACTTGCACTTATATAGCACCTTTCACAACCTCAGTACATCCCAAACCTCGTTACACCCATTCAAAGAAAATACATTCTGAAATGTACTAGTCACTATTGTAATGTAGGAAACATGGGAGCCAATTTGCATACAGCAAGGTCCAACAAACAGCAATGAGATAATGGCCAGATAATCTGTTTTAGTGATATTGGTTAAGGGATAAATACTGTCCAGGACACCAGGGAGAACTTACCTGTTCTTCTTCGAAATAAGGCAATGGATTTTTTACGTCCACCTGAGAGGGCAGACAGGGCCTCGGCTTAACATCTCATCTGAAAGACGACACCTCTGACAGTGCAGCACTCCCTCAGTACTGCACTGAAGTGTCAGCCTAGATCTTGTGCTCAAGTCTCTGGAGTGTGACCCACAGTAAAACCCACAACCCTCTGACTCAGAGGTGAGAGTGCTACCTCAGAGCCACGCCTGGCACCTACATTTTTTTTTGTCTCTTAATACTCCTGGGAAGCACCTTGGGACGTTTTACTACGTTAAAGGAGCTATATAAATGCAAGTTGTTGTTGCTGTTGTTGTTGTAGATCGGACTCGGGCAACAGAACAATTGAATAAAGACTGCTACCAGAGTACAGCAACAGTCCAGGAACTCGCTGTCCTCATCTCACAATCAATATTGGTAATGACTTCAATTCCTCATTGTCTGTGGGCCTAGCTAATAGCTCAGGTGAACTCGTAACATCTGAAGCTATTGCATAGACTTAGCAATTCATTCCTAACATTTAAGAACAGAGCTGCTAAGCTCTGCATTGGCACCTTCCACTCAATTACAGAGGGACTCATTAATATTGTAACTAAAGGTCAATGTTAATTGATGTGGAGATGCCGTTAATTGAGAATTACATTCTGGGAGCACGTGATCTTGGAATTAATGTGAATGAATGGGTTATGACAAAAGGACTTGATTTTGTGGAATAATAATGGAGCGTCATGAAAGGAAGGAGATGTTACACAAAGCAGAATAATACAAGACCTGAGCAAACATGTCTGTGAATGAATGAGGCGTGAAACCAAAACCTTTCATTCTATGTCAAATGAGAGTAATTGACGGAGCAGCCTTGTAATTCAGAGAAAACAGCACAAGATGTGAAAGAAGCTTATTCTCTGAAGGAAATTGAACAAAAGGCTTGGACCACTTGAATATGTTTATTCATTTGATTAGTGTTTCATTTTGAGTGTAAATGTAATGTTCCATCAGATTTCATGAGAGCCCATAGATTTTAAATACTTAAAAAAAAATCACAATTTCCCCCTGAATTTTTTTGCTTCCTTTCTTAGAGGCAATAACTCAATCTATGGTTACATTTCTGTGCTGTGGTACAATTCCATGCTATGACACGGTAATGTGCAGTAGCACGGCTCTGTATTATGGTAGGTATGGTTCCAAAGAATGGTATGGTTCTGTATTATAGAATGGATCTGTGCTGTGAAATGGTTCTCAGCTATGGTACGGTTCTGAACAATTATATGGGCCCAGAAATTTAGCGGGCACAGGGTTCATTCCCTGCACCTGAATGGTGAGGCCCAAGGCTCCCCAGAATTTGGGCCTCGGTGCTCATTATAATTGAGCCGGCGTGGCCTCAGAGCCCGCAGCGAAGAGGTGTGGGAAATCTGTCCGCTGCTAGCATAAAGTAAGTGAACTCGGGCATCGAGGGCCGGGGATCAGGGGATCAAGGTAAATGTGTCCGAGGTCGCGGGCCAGGAATCTTGTTTGTCCTTACTAAATGTACAGTTTCATGCTGTGTACGGTTCCAAGCCATGGCATGGTATTGTGCTGTAGTTCCTTCCATATAAACTCCCCATACCATATTCACAGACACCCCTTCGATCTGGCCATCTCCCATGGATTTCCTGCACCCATGGTCTTGATCACAGATAAAGCCATCACCGGCCACTTCCTTGTATCCCTCACCACCCACACTCCCCTAACTCCTTCCAACTCCACTTCCTTCTCGCATTTGGACCTGGAAACAAACTCTTTGCCAAGTCACTTACAACTGAACTTTCAAACTCCCAACTGCCTTTGGCCTTTCAATCGCCACGATACTTCTACAGCCTTGGCTTTGCTGAACCATTCTTCCACCTCTACCTTTGGTGGCCTTGTTCCCAGCAAAGCATTTACTCTGCCCCATCCTGGTTGTTCCTCCTGGCGTGCCCACCCCACAGAAAAGCTTTAAACAAAAAAAAAGTATTTTTTTCAGGCAGCTAAGTGGACCTGCAGGCCTGCTGCAGCAAGTCTCCACCCCTGGTCAGGGGATGGCCAGGTAGCTGCTATCCTGGAAATTCGGGTGGGTGGGGGTGGGGGGCATCTCTGTGACAGGTAGAAGTCCTGCCCCTCTGATGCCCCAATCGGAGAAGCCAGGCTGCGATTTTGTAGAATACGATCACCAGAACACCAGTAAAAATCCTGAAATAATAATAAAAATGGATTTTGACTTATTGAGCTACAGTAAAACAGTGGCCATGGCAATCAAATATATATACTTTACAGATGACAATAAAATGTAATCAACAAGAAATATTGGTGTCAATTAATCAGTTTACTGGCTCAGAAATGGGTAACATGCCCTTTCTAAATGAGTCCAGCTGGCAGTAAAGATGGTCAAATATTGATGGAAAAAGCCTGTAAAATAAATAAAGGCACGTTTACACTGCAAATACACGCCAACCTAGAAACTGGCAAAAGTCAACCAACAGCTTCAAAAAAGTTGACCAAGTCTGCAAAAAGGTGATTATAAGTCTCTGATAAATGAAAACAAGTATTTGCCCAGGCTTTGTACCGTAAGCTGTAAGTACACCTAACGTTGCTTCATATGCATTGGAGGAAAAATAAATAAGGAGAGGGGAAATCCAAATGTTGAGATTGGTGGTAATTTTTGAGGGCGGTTTGGGAGCATGCTTCCCTGGAATTTAAAAAAAACATTTTTGATTAATAATTTTGCACACTGGTTCATTTTAAACACTTTTTCACTTCACAATTGATTGGCTTTTAATCTAAAATAAAGGAAAAATAAAGTGACATTTGGATTTTCAATAGACCAACTGGCCCATCACTTACCCAAAAGTTAGCTCAGCTGTCACTGTCCCACATCCAACCAAACCTGCCCTTATTCACAGAGTCACTCTAACCCCTCTGGACTCAATTTACTGAGACACTGATCATGACATTAACGCCCCCACGATGGGCGGGAGAGTGTCGGGGGGGGTTAGAAATGAAAAAAAGGGAATGCATCCCAACCCGCCGCCTACGCGCTCGTTGCCGTTTTTACGGCGGCAGGTTTCATGTCGTGCATGTGCCCGCCCTCGAGAGGCGGGGCACTTCATTAACATATTTAAATTAGGCTCCCACAGTGCAATAGGGAGGTGAAAAGACGAGTCCCAGATTTCCTCGGGTTGGTGAGGACTGCCAGGGGCAAGAGCCAGAAATTCCATTCTCTGCTCCAAAGGTGGCTATGCTGTGGAGGAGCAGGGCTGGGTGAAGGGGGCAGGTGGATGTTCAGTCTGACTCATTATTGGTCTGATGTGTAAAAGGAGGTGGGGCTAATTGGATGGCATCACCTACCAGAATTCCCATTGCACCTAGGGATACGGGAGCAGGAGGAGGCCATTCAGCCCCTCGAGCCTGCTCCGCCATTCAATGAGATCATGGCTGATCTCCGACCTAACTCCGTATACCCGCCTTTGGCCCATATTCCTTCATACCTTTGGTTAACAGAAAGCTATCAATCTCCGATTTAAAATTAATAATTGATCTAGCATCAATTGCCGTTTGCGGAAGAGAGTTCCAAACTTCTACTACCCTTTGTGTGTAGAAGTGTTTCCTAATTTCAATTCTGAAAGGTCTGGCTCCCATTTTTAGACTATGCCCCCCTAGTCCTAGAATCCCTAACCAGCAGAAATAGTTTCTCTCTATCTACCCTATCTGTTTCTCTTAATACTTTGAAAACTTTGATCAGATCACCCCTTAACCTTCTAAATTCTAGGGAATACAACCCTAATTTGTGTAATCTCTCCTCATAACTTAACCCTTGGAGACCGGGTATCATTCTGGTAAACCTACGCTGCACTCCCTCCAAGACCAATATATCCTTCCTAAGGTGTGGTGCCCAGAACTGCTCACAGCACTCCAGGTGTGGTCTAACCAGGGTTTTGTATAGCTGTAGCATAACTTCTACCCCCTTGTATTCTAGTCCTCTAGATATAAAGGCCAGCATCCCATTAGCCTTTTTGATTATTTTCTGTACCTGTTCATGACATTTTAATGATCTATGTACTTGGACCCCCAAGTCTTTTTGAACCTCCACTGTTTTTAGCCTTTCACCATTTAGAAAGTACCCTGCTCTATCCTTTTTAGGTCCAAAGTGGATGACCTCACATTTGCCTACATTGAAATCCAATTGCCACAGTTTTGCCCATTCACTTAATCTGTCGATATCCCTTTGTAATTTTATGCTCCCATCTACACTGCCTACAATTCCACCTACCTTTGTGCCGAGCACCTTGGACATCTTGGCAAAATACTTACATCCAGAGCAATGGAGAGGCATAAGGGTCCCACAGGAGTGTACAGGCCTGGGCCTTGGCCTTGGCCTGAAGCACACCAGGAAGATTATTGGCTGGCACAATGAAATTGGCGCTCCTATGAAGGGGCTGATTTCCATGTGTTTCGGATGGTGATATCGGCGAGAGGGAAGAGGAATGGAAGATGATAGAGCCAGTCGCAGTAGCTTCTCATCTGGGTGGCTGTCAGATGCTGCATTTTTCAACCTGTCACTCAGTAAGTTTGACAGGAAGAGTTACCAAGGGAACAGTCTTCTACAACAGGAAGTTGCAACACGCTGCTGGAGGGTTCAAATCAGAGGAACATAGGGATTGCTAAACAATGACAGAGCAAGGTCCATCTAGTTCGCCTGATACACTGTCAATGAAGTTGTTGACTGCTCAAATCCTGAGAAAAAAAATCTCGCCAACAGCGCTGTAATGGCTTAGTTGATAAATCTGTCTGGAATTGAGCCATAAAGAGCAGAGAGGTCCCAGGTTTGATCGTTGGTCTGTGGGATCTAACCAGGGTGGTGGTAGGGACACTGCCATTGAGCTCAACCCCCCCATTCTGACAGTGTCCCCACTCCTGGTTATCTTTCAATGAACTCCTGCTGGTAGTGTGTAGACGTCGAGTGAGAGCGGGTGTGGGCTGGTTGTGATGTCTCCCCCACCACTGTCTTGAGGCTGACACAGGAAGAATGGTCACTTGAGTGAGGTGCTGCAGAACGGCTGAGGCACCTTGCGGGACTGTAACCCCGCCATGAGTCAGCACCTGCAGGAGAAGAGGAAAAAATGAAAGGCGATTTTTGTTTTTAAAAACATACATTTTCAGAATCTTCTGGGGGGGTTTTTTTGTAAAACGTCGGGTGGATTTTTCCGAATGAATGCTCTCGATGCCAAGCTTCGTGTGGATCAGGAATTCAGGTGCAGAGATCGGGCAGCTGTGCAGGATCTGATTACTCAGATGGAAAGCCCAGTGGTGCTCATCTGAATGTTGGATACGCACTCCTGCTCCAGCAAGGAGCGCAAGTTTGTAAAATCGGAAATAAATAACTCCAGCAAAGCTCTGAAAGGGTTGATTTGGACCCAATGTTCAAATGTATGTCGGATTACTTTATCATCAGCTAGCACGGTGTAAAAAATACTCCCGTTCAACAGCAAACTCTCCGTTGGTTGACAGGTTCTATCGCTCCAGTAATTATCAAACCACTTTGAGCATCAGCAGTGATAACTGGGTATTTTTTTTAAATATGAATCAAGTCAGGGAGCTCTTGTTGGTATTTTTTTTTGTGTGGCTGTTATCAGCCAATGACAGGTGACGTGTGCTCAGTGTGCGTGAAGCCTAGCAATCCATCTCGCTTCAGATATGACATTCATTGCAACCCGTGCCCCTCATCCCCTGAAGTAACATCCGCAGTATGCTCCAGTGTAACAATCAATTTACGACTTGAAGTGGCTGTCAGAGCTCGATTTGATAGCCCTGTCGGTTTTTTTCCCCCTCTCCCTCTTGACACAAAGGTGGCTTATGATGAGTGCATTTGAATAGAAAAGCACTGATGCGAGTGGAGGAATAAATGCTGCTACTTCCCTCCCCACCCCCACCCCCCCTCCCATTTTCCTTTGCTACACCAGAGGGGTCTGTCACCACTGCTGTGAAAGAGAAAAGCAGGGAGCTCATCATCCTGTACAGGGTTAGGTAAGTGGACAGGACTGACAGCCATCCAAGAGTTCCCTATCGGGCCTGTAGCTGGCATCCAGATGCTCAGCAGCATCAAGTTGCTTATTTGCTTCTTCCAATTTTCTCAACTCCTGTCCTGAAGCAGCTAATGCTGGCTTGGGTATAGTTCCATAGCTGCTGTCAGCCTCTGACACCTCACCCCAGCTAATTCACAGCTACATATAGTGAAGCCTGGATTGTCCTGAAGGTCAGGATTTTAACACCGACATTAAGCCGTTTATTTTAAAATAGCTCTTTCCGCATGAGGACATCACAGCCAGGTTCAATTCTATCCTCACTCTAATCCACACACATTTCAACAAGGATCCCTGGATGGTAATGAGGAATGAGAGGCCTGGCTGATTTTTTCGCCCTCATTCGTAGCCCAAAGGTAAGCCCACAGGTACCGAGGCTAATTACAGAGCTCTCACCAACAGGGATCCTCATTCTTTACTTTTATACTTCAAAGCTAGTATTGATATCACTCAAATATCACATCAGACTGAGTCTGTCCCCACCTATATATGCTTACTGTGCCTACCTGGCATGCTGGACAAACGAGTCTTGAAACCCCGAGCATCAAGAGAGTCCACCCTGCTCTCAAACATCAGGTTCTCTGATATGGGAGGTGCAAACACTATCCAGAAGGTCTTTGCAGAAGGTCCACAGGGACTGGCACTGAGCCATGTATGTGTGCTGTTGATGTACAGAGCCTACAGTAATACCCATTTACATTGTAGGATTACGATAGCAAAATACAGCGGATGCTGGAAATCTGAAATAACAACAGAAAACGCTGGAAAAACTCAGCAGGCCAGGCAGCATCCGTGGAGAGAGAAACAGAGTTAACGTTTCAGGTCGAAGACCTTTCGTCAGAACTGGAAATAGCAGGAAATGAAATAGATTTAAGGCAAGGATAAAGCTGAGAAAAGGGGGAGGGGATGAAAGAACAAAAGGAGAGATTAAGAGACATTGAGAGACATTAAGAGATGATCAAGGCAAGAGGAGGTGTTAATGTGACAGGTTGAGGCTAAAAGAAGTGTGAAATGCACTGGCAGAATGAAGGACAGCTGCCAGCTTCTAGGAGGGAAAAAAAAGGGGGGGCCAAACAAAAGGGTGGATGAAAAAATAAAATATAAATGTGATAGGGGCCGAGGTTATGATCTAAAATTGTTCAACTCGATGTTGAGTCCAAAGGGCTGTAGCGTGCCTAAACGAAAGATGAGGTGCTGTTCCTCGAACTTATGCTGAGCTTCCGTGGAACAGCGTAATAGGCCGAGGACGGTGAGGTCAGAGTGGAAGTGGAGCGGAGAATTAAAGTGACAGGCCACCGGGAGCTCGGGGTCCCCCTTACGGACTGAGCGGAGGTGTTCCGCAAAGCGGTCACCCAATCTGCGTTTGGTCTCCCCAATGTAGAGGAGACCACATCGTGAGCAGCGAATACAGTATACTAAACTGCAGGAAGTACAAGTAAATTGCTGTTTCACCTGGAAGGGGTGTTTGGGGCCCTGGACAGTGGGAAGAGGGGAGGTATAAGGGCATGTGTTGCATCTCCTGCGCTTGCACGGGAAGGTGCCGGGTGAAGGGGAAGGGGTGCTGGGGGTGGTAGAGGAGTGGACTAGGGTGTCGCGGAGGGAGCGGTCCCTGCGGAATGCTGAAAGGGGAGGTGAGGGGAAGATGCGTTTGGTGGTGGGATCACGCTGGAGGTGGCGGAAATGGCGGAGGATGATCCGTTGAATGTGGAGGCTGGTGGGGTGAAAGGTGTGGACAAGGGGAACTCTATCGTGGTTCCGGGAGGGAGGGGCAGGGGTGAGGGCAGAAGTGCGGGAGATAGAATGGACACGGTCGAGGGCCGTGTCAACCACAGTAGAGGGGAATCCTCGGTTGAGGAAAAAGGAAGACATGTCGGAAGCACTGGTATGGAAGGTGGCATCATCAGAGCAGATGCGGCAGAGACGGAGAAACTGGGAGAATGGAATAGAGTCCTTACAGGAGGCGGGGTGGGAGGAAGTGTAGTCCAGGTAGCTGTGGGAGTCAGTGGGCTTGTAGTGAATGTTAGTCAATAACCTATCCCCAGAGATGGAGACGGAGAAGTCGAGGAAGGGCAGGGAAGAATCGGAGATGGACCATGTGAAGGTGAGGGAAGGGTGGAAATTGGAAGCATAGTGAATGAAATGTTCTAGTTCAAGGCGAGAGCAGGAGACGGCACCGATACAGTCATCAATGTACCGGAAAAAGAGGTGAGGGAGGGGTTCCCGAGTAGGACTGGAACAAAGAGTGTTCCACATATCCCTCGAAAAGGCAGGCATAGCTAGGACCCATGCGGGTACCCATAGCAACACCTTTAATTTGGAGGAAATGGGTGGAGTCAAAGGAGAAGTTGTTCAATGTGAGAACAAGTTCGGCCAGGCGGAGGAGGGTGGTGGTGGATGGGGACTGGTTGGGCCTCTGTTCAAGGAAGAAGCGGAGCGCCCTCAGGCCATCCTGGTGGGGGATGGAGGTGTAGAGGGATTGTACGTCCATAGTGAAAAGGAGGCGGTTGGGGCCAGGAAACTGGAAACTGTTAAAGTGGTGGAGGGCGTCGGAAGAGTCGCGGATGTAGGTGGGAAGAGACTGGACAAGGGGAAAAAAAATAGAGTCGAGATAGGAAGAGATAAGTTCCGTGGGGCAAGAACAGGCTGAAATGATGGGTCTACCTGGGCAGTCCTGTTTGTGGATCTTGGGAAGGAGGTAGAAGCAGGCTGTGCGGGGTTGGGGAACTATGAGGTTGGCGGCCGTGGGAGGAAGATCTCCAGAGAAGATGAGGTCAGTGACGGTCTTGGAAATGGTGGTTTGATGTTCGGTAGTGGGGTCATGGTCCAGGTGGAGGTAGAAGGAGGTGTCGGAGAGTTGGCGTTCAGCTTCTGCTAGGTAGAGGTCGGTTCGCCAAACAACAACAGCACCACCTTTGTCAGCAGGTTTAATGACAATGTCGGGGTTGGATCTGAGGGAATAGAGTGCTGCAAGTTCAGAGGGAGGTAGGTTGGAGTGAGAGAGGGGAGCAGAGAAATTGAGACGGCCAATGTCACGCCGGCAGTTAGCAATGAAAAGATCTAGAGAGGGTAAGAGGCCAGAGGGAGGGGTCCAGGTAGAACGGGCATTCTGAAAGCGAGAGAAAGGGTCAGCCGTGCGGGGGGAAGACTCCGGGCCAGAGAAGTGGGCATGGAGGCGAAGGCTGCGGAAAAAGAGTTCAGCATTGTGCCGAGCTCGAAATTCATTGAGGTGGGGGCATAAGGGGATGAAGCTCAGGCCTTTGCTGAGGACTGATCGTTCGGGGTCAGAAAGGGAAAGGTCAGAAGGGATAGTGAAAAAGCGGCAGGGGGTGAGATTGGGAGAAGTGGGGTCAGAGGAAAGTGAAGGGGAAGAAGGTTCCGGAGGGACGTTGGTGTTCAAGAGTTGATGAAGCTTGCGATCCTTGACATCAGAAAGGAAGAAAAAAAGTTTTTTGTTGAAGCGTCGGATGAGTCGAAGAATGAAATGGAACTGTGGACCCGGACAGCTTTGAGATAGAATGCGTCGGTGCTGCTGAAGAGAGAGGTCGAGAGTGTTCATGTGGCGCTGCATGGCGTTGAGCGTGGATCTCAAGATGCGGCGAGAGCAGTAGTTCGAGGAACGATGAATATCTTGGAGATATTTGTAATCCTGGGTGGATCCGAAACACGAAGGGTGGAAGTTTAGTTGGAATCCACATGGGATAAGACGGAACCGGAGACAGTTGCTGAGGAAAGTAATGTGGCTGTGAAACCGAGTCTTGGCAGATACCTGATCAAACACGAGAAGGGAAACTGAAAGCAGTGAAGATGAACAAGGTTGAAGAGACAAACGGAGGTCCCGTCGAAGAGAAGAGCAGAACTTCTTCAAGGTAGGCATTCCTAGAAGAGAGGTGGCAGTGGACCAAACACTAATACGATAGCAAAATACTGCAGATGCTGGAAATCTGAAATAACAACAGAAAACGCTGGAAAAACTCAGCAGGCCAGGCAGCATCCGTGGAGAGAGAAACAGAGTTAACGTTTCAGGTCGAAGACCTTTCGTCAGAACTGGAAATAGCAGGAAATGAAATAGATTTAAGGCAAGGATAAAAGCTGGGAAAAGGGGGAGAGGATGAAAGAACAAAAGGAGAGATTAGAGACATTGAGAGACAAGATGATCAAGCCAAGAAGAGGTGTTGATGTGACAGGTTGAGGCTAAAAGAAGTGTGAAATGCACTGGCAGAATGAAGGACAGCTGCCAGCTTCTAGAAGCACTTCTGCCCTCACCCCTGCCCCTCCCTCCCGGAACCATGATAGAGTTCTCCCTGTCCTCACCTTTCACCCCACCAGCCTCCACATTCAACGGATCATCCTCCGCCATTTCCGCCACCTCCAGCGTGATCCCACCACCAAACGCATCTTCCCCTCACCTCCCCTTTCAGCATTCCGCAGGGACCGCTCCCTCCGCGACACCCTAGTCCACTCCTCTACCACCCCCAGCACCCCTACCCCTTCACCTGGCACCTTCCCGTGCAAGCGCAGGAGATGCAACTCATGCCCTTATACCTCCCCTCTTCCCACTGTCCAGGGCCCCAAACACCCCTTCCAGGTGAAACAGCGATTTACTTGTACTTCCTGCAGTTTAGTATACTGTATTCGCTGCTCACGATGTGGTCTCCTCTACATTGGGGAGACCAAACGCAGATTGGGTGACCGCTTTACGGAACACCTCCGTTCAGTCCGTAAGGGGGACCCCGAGCTCCCGGTGGCCTGTCACTTTAATTCTCCGCTTCACTCCCACTCTGACCTCACCGTCCTCGGTCTATTACACTGTTCCACGGAAGCTCAGCGTAAGTTCGAGGAACAGCACCTCATCTTTCGTTTAGGCACGCTACAGCCCTCTGGACTCAACATCGAGTTCAACAATTTTAGATCATAACCTAGCCCCTATCACATTTATATTTTATTTTTTCATCCACCCTTTTGTTTGGCCCCCCCCTTTTTTTTCCCTCCTAGAAGCTGGCAGCTGTCCTTCATTCTGCCAGTGCATTTCACACTTCTTTTAGCCTCAACCTGTCACATTAACACCTCCTCTTGCCTTGATCATCTCTTAATGTCTCTCAATGTCTCTTAATCTCTCCTTTTGTTCTTTCATCCCCTCCCCCTTTTCTCAGCTTTATCCTTGCCTTAAATCTATTTCATTTCCTGCTATTTCCAGTTCTGACGAAAGGTCTTCGACCTGAAACGTGTAAGGGATTCTCTCCTGACCCTGCGTGTCTCGTAGCCTGTGAGATTCACGCGGCTCTGTGCAGCCTGTATGTCAGTGCGGGTCTAGGCCTGGTCTCCAGCCAGTCTGGGAACACTAGACACCCCTGTGAGTGGTTCGAATCACTCTCCCTTACGGTTCTAGACACTGGACTTAGATGCGAGAGCAGTAATGGAGATAAAACTCATGTAGACTTGGTTTGAACGGTACGAAATGGAAAATTTTTATTGCATGATACTTAAAATTATGAAATACATGTCATACGCACAGATTAATGACAGTACAATCTTACAAACGGTTATAATCACTCTTAGGGAAACGAGGAACGAACGGCACAACGTAAATAGGGCACACATTACAAATATCCTTAATCTTTAAACCCTCCCCTATCAATATCTATCCTAAACTAGCTTCGTAGGATCTCGAGACTCATGCTCACCACTCGTAATAACTCGGAGAAATTCCGAATAGCTGATCGGATGTTTTTCACCGCAGCACCCACGTGTTGGTCAGGAGATCTCCTGGTCCCACTTGTTTACTGCTTCTGCTGCTCGGCTAGTCGGCTGGACCGTCCGCTGTAGTGAAGACCTCTGTTGGTTGACTTCACAGTTTAGTTGAGGAGCCCCGTTGTCAATATCACTGATACGATGTGTTTGCACAGTCCAGTTATCGTTGATGCAATATGTCTTGTTAAAAGTTTAACGAAGAAAACTTCCTGTCGAGAAGACTTGGCTGATCGACCTACAGGCGCGGTCGGGATTTACTGACCGTGGCGATGGATAAGGTCTTCTTCTCTTCTCCTCTCATCTCATCTCATCTCATCTCGGGCCTTTGGTTCCGCTGCCAGTTACCAACATAGGTCTTCGTTACGCGACACGAGGTAGATCCGAACGGATCAGAAAGTTCAACAGTCTTTTACACAGGAGCAGCCACGAGGTTACGAATCGACCGGATAAAACACAGGAGCAGCCACGATGATAAAAGCAAGGACAAGAGGCAAGCAGCAAGAGGCAAGAGTCAAGAGAGAGAATGGACGGTTTGGGGCCTGCAATTATAGTGCAAAAATCTTCCGTTTCCCGCCCAACTATAATGTCCATTCTTTTGTTTAAGGTTTGGCGCCCAAATGTCCTGTATAACTACCTGCTAACGGCTCTCTCATCGTAGAGTCGTTGGGAGTTTACATATTAATGTCCTTTGGATGGGCCCTTGATTACTTTCCTTTGTACCTGGGAGACCGATTCCAGTATCTATGTTTATACTGCAAACCCATAATGTCTCGGGTATTATCTTCACTGTGCTGAATCGTTATCGATCCTGCAAAAATGTGTATTGGAACGCCATCTTGTCTGCCTGTTGAAAAGTCTAGAATGTTCTGTCACGAGGTGCGGCGGCCATTTTACAGGCTGCTTGTGTCCAATTTAAACCTGACAGCATTCTGCTGAAATAAAAGCTGTTTGAACGAAACTTTGTGTTTTCTCCTTATTAATCAAATCGCGATACTTGCGAATTCTACAGTCCCTCCTGTTGATGCGAATAACTCCGCTTATCGTATCAAAAACTCAGTGGTGAGCAATCTTATCTCGATTTCACTCCGAATCCAGTAAATTAATCCCATAAATTTTAACTTAACTAGGGTCTCTGTGTCGTCCTTATTTCCCAAGAAAATCACATTTTATATCACCATAGGCATCATTTGCCCTTAAACTTACACCACTTGTTTTTCCTTTCCGGCGTAACCAGGCCGATACCTCACGCATCACCTGTATATTTGTCTTTTATTCAGGGAAAGGAAAAACAAAACCCAAAAACCAAACAATCAACACCATCACCAAAATAAACAAATCCCAACTCTTAAACATATCGAGTTTCCAACGTATTTACAATGAGTACAAACTTCCGCGGCGCACGTGGCGAGCGGGAGTGACGCCATTTTCCCATTACACTGCGCTCTCATCGTGCACGCGCACGTAACGTTCTCGCCACTCTCCCGTGTTCTCATGCTTGGTGAGGCGCTTGTCTCTTTTACAATGTATGAACAATAGGTATATCACAATAAACACTTGACAGACGACTAAAATGTGGGAGGCTATTCTGACCCATGAAGGTACTTCAATATTCGTGAACAGATTCCACCACGGTGGAACCACTATGTCCAAAATGTCTGTACCTATCTCGACGGTTTTCTGTTCTAATGTATAAAAATGCTTTTGTGACACCGCGACGGCTTTCAGAAGTTTGGTTAAATGCTCAGGGAGAGGGGGAATGAGGTATCCAAAATGCGCGACAAATCGCTGCAAGTCGGTGAAATTCTCTTTTACTGTGAGATGAACAGTGGATGGTTCAGGGATTGGGATAATTCGCTGTTGTGCTACTTGAACTTCAGCCCTGGGTTTAAAACAGAAACTGCTGTCACTCACCGGACACCGGCTACGGTTTCCATGCTGGTAGTGTTGCGCTGCAGTGGTAACACAATATGTTCCACCCCCGATGTATGCTACCTGCGGAGGCACATGATCTTGTGCCATTGCCTCCATGGTGCAATTCATGGACTTGGCGCCAGCCGTTCTGAACCCGCACTGTGGTGTTAAAAAGGCATTCAAGTGCTGGGGGCACAGTATTATGTGTGCTCCCCTGCCACGACAACCAGAGAGATCTGTACCTGTCATCGTTTGCTCCCAGCGGATGACGTAAGGTGGAACCGCTGCATAACGAATGTGGGCTCCCCCCTGAATGACACCAATGTTCTCTACCCGATACACCGGGGCGGGCTTTGCTGTGTTGCCCAAAACCGGCATGCGTAATACTATTCCCATAATAGTATGGTTTGAACGTCCGCAGTCCACGGGGACTGGGTAAGCTTCTGAAGCTAGCCTGAGCTGGCACGGACTTAATGCGTTCTGAAAAGGGTGGAGCGCCCGCAGGTGTTTGTTACTTATCCAGGACGGAACCAAACCTTGTTTTAAATCCTCCAAATTACTGCGGCCCTCGCCCAGTAACCACGCCCCGTAAAGCACGCACACCTCGTTCTGCGCAGCCTGATCGGATGCATTCCGATCTTCCCTAATCAGGGCATTTACTGTACGCGCATGTTTCTCCAGCTCTGCTATGATTTCCTTTAAATGGAGAGTCATGGCTTGGTCCTCGTGCAGACCCGACCCTACCACTTTATTCTCATCTGTTAGGATGTCCTTTAACTGTGTTTTTAAACCATTAATCTGGGTCTGCAGCTCCACACTGTCTAGAGCGTTGACCACAGATGTCCCTGTGTTAAAAGCAGTGAACGCATCGTTCACCAAACCCCTTCTTTGCCTCCCTACTTGATCCAAAGCTTCCTGCGGTGCGGTGTATAAACTTGTCTTATCAATTTCTGAAAAATCAAACTCGTAAAATTGCCTGAACATCTTGGTCAACAGGACCTGATACAACTGTTCCGTCTTTTTGGGGCACCACTCTGGTAACCGTACCTCAGTGAGATTTAAAATCACCGAGGCCACCGCGTAATGTACCCCCTGAAATAGTATCTGGTCTGTGGGGACCAGTACCAAACCGTTCCCGGGTCCCTTACTAGTTTTAGGGCACCCTTCTTCCTCAGTTACAACCACCGGAATCGTGGGCGGGGCTTTGCGTGGGCGCGTAATGAGCTCAGTGGCATTTACTGGGATCGGAGAGTATGGGGCTCCGCACCCCCTGGTGCTCGCATCCCACCTCATCCCCTGTCCGTTATCCTGCCACTGATTAATAAAGAATATGGAGATGCCTTTGGGGCAAACGTACTTTGACCCCCACATACAAACATAAATCCCCTCATCCGGTTCCCACCATTTGTCCCAACAGACTTTCACTTGTCCATCTGTCCCCGTAATTGTCCGATGGGTATTATTACCCAGTCGCTCCCACTCAACCGAAGAGTTCCTCATAGTTTTGCTCAGCTTTCGCAGCCACCACCATCGGCTCAATGGGACATCCCCACTACAGGTCAAACAAATCCGTTTGCCGACGGTGACGCTGATCCTGGGTGCGATGATCCGTACTTTGGGGCACATTAAAGAAGTCTCTTTGTAGGCGAACCCCGATGTGCTGGAATACTCCGTTGAGTTCGTTCCCAGCCATCCTGGCCACCTTCCCTTGTGGAAATAGGTGCTGGTCCCTTCTGCCTTCCGTCTCCCGGTCCCATCCACCGCGATGGGGGCCGTGTCCCCGGAACATCCAAACACCACGACATCCTTGGTGTGGCCTCGATAGGCCAATCCACATCCGATTGCCACGAGCAATACTATAAGTCGTTCCATCCTTCCTTGGTTCCTGTGATCAGATAGAATGAGGTAGCCAGCCTCGCAAAAAGTCTCTGGCTTTTGTGAAGGGGTGAGCGGGTCCCCTGACCTCGCCTCACGTAAATTTCAACGTTTGCTGAATAGACTTCAACTAAACCTAGCCTTAAAACTCCCACCATTTTATCGTTATCTGTTAAAACACTACAAACTTAACCTTGAACTAATAAACTTAAAACTTAACCTTGAACTATAAACTTAAAACCTTAAACTAATAACTTTACAGTGCCGCCCGTTCTCAGGGCGGCCCCTTTAAATTCTGAGAAGGCTGCTGCGAGCTCTTCCCGACGGTGGGAGGGCACTGACCCTTCCCTCTGATCTGCCGCAGCCTGTTGCTGCGCTGACCCTTTCCTCTGATCTGCCGCAGCCTGTTACTGCTGCGATGTGGCCTGTCTCTACCCGGGTTATCTTAACCTGAATTTTACGCCTTGGGGCAGTCTGGGGACATGACCACATCCTCCTGGGCTGGGGTTCTCTGCTAGACCTACGGGGAGTTGCTATGGGCGGGGGTTCCGTGACGGACGGACCGGGTTCCGAGACCTCCAACGGGACGACCTGGGGTTCCATCACAGTCGCCGGCTCCGCCTCCGCTGACTCCGCCTCCCTAACCCCGGGGCTGGCATTTCGTGGCTCCGCCCTGCTCGGCCCAGCAGGCGGCCCTTCACTCGTGATCTCTGCCTCCCCTGAGGACTGGACGTTCAAAGCGGGCGGCCACACCTCTGGGAACCACATTGGTACTCTCTGTGCTCCTATAGCGGCTGGCCCTGCCTCCTCTAGCTCCTCCCTCCTGTCCTCGGGACCTGCAGCTTGTGTGTCCACCCCGTGTGGATCTCTACCTATCGGCCCCAATCCTCCCAGACCGTTCCTCAGGAACCACCCGTCATCATCACTATGCTCATCTGCACTATCCTCATCTGACCAGGGTACCCTGGGTTCTTCGTCATCTAACCCCCAACTCCAGAAAAACGCTGCATGATCGTCCGGGATGTCCCTTCCCCTGATGCAAGCTGCTACGCCTGCCTGTGTGCCTTGTGGTCCTACCTGGGGCTGTGCTTCCCCACTCGCAGGTCTGGCCCCTCCCTTAAGACAGGCCACCGCCCCTGCTTGTTTCTGTGAAATCTCACCTGCTGGAGGCTGCAGATTTCTATCCTGTTTTAAATCCTCATACTCCCTGCTCCTGGCTACCCTGTAGGCTGCTTTTATCTCTCTAAGCTGCTCTTCTAGCCTGAGCACGTCTAACTTTCCCATTGATCGGGCGTTCTCCTCCCGCAGGGTCTGCTCTCTAAGCTGCCCTTCCAGCCCATCTATTTTCCCTATTAAGCGGGCGTTCACCTCCCGCAAGGCCTGCTCTTTTAACCTGGCCTCCTCACCGCAGACCCCCTCCTGTGCGTGTCTTTTAAAAGGACACAGGTAGGCAGGCTGCGTGGGCTCTAGTCATTGGGTACTATTAGACGGTCCTGCGGCACCTACGGGGCCGGTTGCGACCGCCACCTGTCCACGCGCATTCAAAACCATCTTGCGCATGGCTCCTAACACTGCTTCGAGGTCGTCGGGAGAGGTGGGTGCCTTTGCTTCCTTAGGCGGGACAGGCGCCTGGGCTCGGACCGCGGGATTTTTATCCTTGGAATCCTTCCAAGGGTTCCTGCAGTGCTTGCGCCAGTGCCCTGTCTTCCCACACCCGTAACAGGCATTACTTGCCTGTGGGGCGCGATTACCCTCCTGATGCCACTCTCTTTGAGCCGGGGCTGCGGGTCGTACCTCATGTACTCTTCCCTTAAAGGGACGTGTCGTCATACCCCTTATGTTACGGTAACCTAACGTAAGTCGATTCAAGACCGACTCTTCCGTAAGGTTGAGGTCATTGGGATCGAACCAGGCTTTTGCCTGCTCTCTAACGGCTGGTAAACTGTTGGCTATTATGCACCTAAGCCAATGAATTAAAGCGGCGCCTTCCACATCTTCGCGCTCGGGCGCACCTAGACAGCTGCGCTCATATACTGGCCACAGCCTGTCGGCAAAAACCTTCGGGGGTTCTCCCTCCATCTGCACTGTCTGTCCCACTCTAGCAAACGGACCTCCGTCGTTCGCTCCCACTACTTCTAGGACCTCATTTTTCAATTCCTCATAACTTTTATTTCCCCTCTTGCTATCGCCTGAGAGACACTGAAGGACCGAGCTATCTAACGAGAACAGCAGCATTTTTGCTGTCTCCCCATCATCGCAGCCGTTAATGGCTGCGGCTTGCTCAACTTCCCTGAAATGTACGGAAGGGTCGTCTATCTCGGTCAGCTTCCGTACGTGGTTTATCATAGCCCTCAGCTGATGTGAACTGTGAGGCAACACCAGCTGTCCGAGGAGATCCCCCGGTTCTTCCCCACCGTTTCTGCTCGGGCCCCTTTTAATCCCCGTTACTGGATACAACGATCCCTTTTCTACTTCCTTTTCAACGGGCTCTTTTGTTTCTTCCGTTGCTTCCTCCCTAACCCAGGTTTCTGAATAGCTGGGTGGCGCGGAGGGCGCAGTGGCTACTACTTCTTCCGCTTTACATGGTGGGGAATTTCTAAATCTCTCATTTACTAGCGGCTGGCGTGCCGACGGATTAATAAGGCACACCATGCCGTTCGCATTATTCACGGCCTTTTTGAGGCTCTCTATCTCTTTTTGGCAGGCGCTATGGTCGGCTCCCTGAAACTTATCCTCAAGGGCCAACTTATACGCCGACCTAACCCCCATTAAGCTCTCTTCTTGAGTTCTTATCTGGGCAGCTTGGCGGTTACATCTTTCCTTCATCCTACTCTCGTTCAATTTTGCTTCAGTGATCTGGCACTCGAGATACTCTACCCTTGTTTTAAGGTAACTGGAGACTTCCTGGCTTTCCTGGCGTAACTCATTTAAACTCTTAATGAGCGCCTCCCCTCCAGAAACCTTCTCCTCCATTTCCTCCTCTAACTGCTTGATTCGAGCGGTTAGCGCTGTATTGGTCTGGTTTGAAATCTGAACCTGCCTTTTGTAGCACATAAGCCAGACTGCTTTCTCAACTGCCTTTTTATGCTCCTTACTATCAGTCCACCTTTCAGCTGCCTCTAGTGGGCTCTTATCCGCTAACAATTCGCTTATCCACTTTTTAGTTAGATTAACCTTTCCAAATACATAATCCTCTATCTTTTCCTGCATAACATTTCGTACAGTCATTCCAAAGTCTAACACATTACCCTCTCGCTGCCAGCCTCGTGCCGCGGTCGCCATTTTCTGTAAGGGATTCTCTCCTGACCCTGCGTGTCTCGTAGCCTGTGAGATTCACGCGGCTCTGTGCAGCCTGTATGTCAGTGCGGGTCTAGGCCTGGTCTCCAGCCAGTCTGGGAACACTAGACACCCCTGTGAGTGGTTCGAATCACTCTCCCTTACGGTTCTAGACACTGGACTTAGATGCGAGAGCAGTAATGGAGATAAAACTCATGTAGACTTGGTTTGAACGGTACGAAATGGAAAATTTTTATTGCATGATACTTAAAATTATGAAATACATGTCATACGCACAGATTAATGACAGTACAATCTTACAAACGGTTATAATCACTCTTAGGGAAACGAGGAACGAACGGCACAACGTAAATAGGGCACACATTACAAATATCCTTAATCTTTAAACCCTCCCCTATCAATATCTATCCTAAACTAGCTTCGTAGGATCTCGAGACTCATGCTCACCACTCGTAATAACTCGGAGAAATTCCGAATAGCTGATCGGATGTTTTTCACCGCAGCACCCACGTGTTGGTCAGGAGATCTCCTGGTCCCACTTGTTTACTGCTTCTGCTGCTCGGCTAGTCGGCTGGACCGTCCGCTGTAGTGAAGACCTCTGTTGGTTGACTTCACAGTTTAGTTGAGGAGCCCCGTTGTCAATATCACTGATACGATGTGTTTGCACAGTCCAGTTATCGTTGATGCAATATGTCTTGTTAAAAGTTTAACGAAGAAAACTTCCTGTCGAGAAGACTTGGCTGATCGACCTACAGGCGCGGTCGGGATTTACTGACCGTGGCGATGGATAAGGTCTTCTTCTCTTCTCCTCTCATCTCATCTCATCTCATCTCGGGCCTTTGGTTCCGCTGCCAGTTACCAACATAGGTCTTCGTTACGCGACACGAGGTAGATCCGAACGGATCAGAAAGTTCAACAGTCTTTTACACAGGAGCAGCCACGAGGTTACGAATCGACCGGATAAAACACAGGAGCAGCCACGATGATAAAAGCAAGGACAAGAGGCAAGCAGCAAGAGGCAAGAGTCAAGAGAGAGAATGGACGGTTTGGGGCCTGCAATTATAGTGCAAAAATCTTCCGTTTCCCGCCCAACTATAATGTCCATTCTTTTGTTTAAGGTTTGGCGCCCAAATGTCCTGTATAACTACCTGCTAACGGCTCTCTCATCGTAGAGTCGTTGGGAGTTTACATATTAATGTCCTTTGGATGGGCCCTTGATTACTTTCCTTTGTACCTGGGAGACCGATTCCAGTATCTATGTTTATACTGCAAACCCATAATGTCTCGGGTATTATCTTCACTGTGCTGAATCGTTATCGATCCTGCAAAAATGTGTATTGGAACGCCATCTTGTCTGCCTGTTGAAAAGTCTAGAATGTTCTGTCACGAGGTGCGGCGGCCATTTTACAGGCTGCTTGTGTCCAATTTAAACCTGACAGCATTCTGCTGAAATAAAAGCTGTTTGAACGAAACTTTGTGTTTTCTCCTTATTAATCAAATCGCGATACTTGCGAATTCTACAAACGTTAACTCTGTTTCTCTCTCCACGGATGCTGCCTGGCCTGCTGAGTTTTTCCAGCATTTTCTGTTGTTATTTTACATTGTAGGATTGCCTGTTTAGAGGAGATTTTGCTGTCCATCTATTGTATGCAACACACTCCTACCTTTGCATTCCTCTATATGTAATTCATTTGTAGCTATGCATCTTCCAGTATTTAACATAATCCTAGTTATGGGCTACCGTGTACAACATACACTGAGCTATGGTCTATTCTGTTCTTAACAGATGTGTACACATGTGTTACTTTATAACTTACAGATTCCTAGCTATACGTTGTCCAACATGTAACCACTTACAGTTGTATGATATCCCTGTTTTTTACTCACCCTGACTCTCAGTAAGATTGACAGCAAGAACTCCCCCTCTGTCTCAGTCATTATGCTGTAAGCATTAGAGATTGTTCACTTACAGCAGAGCAGTAAGAATGAGTTCTGCATTATTCTGGTTAATTCAAATGAAATAGGAACACATTGTACTAAAAAGTAAGTATTGAATAATCTGTGGATACTAACTTAACACCTCCAGCTGAAATTCCTCTCTCTATTGTTTTAGTGGATATATTAGCCCATTTATTTTAAATGAGCTAACACCTGCATTAAAATAGCAGAGAAAATGTGTGAGTGTTGATAGGTAGAGATTGTTGGTGGGTGAGTGCTGGGGGTGTGGTGCTTTGGCCAGTGTGTGAAGTTTGTGGTACAAATGGTGGTATGTAGCATTTGTTGAAGCATTCAATCACCCTGACCACCTGACTGAGGGGGTTCTGCCATGAGCAGACCTGCTTCAGTCCTCCGGCTCCTTCTCCTTGTTGTGCTTCTCCTTGCTGAGGCAGCTGCACAGCCAGCAATGCTGAGAATGAGGTGCTGCAGCATCAATGGACCTCCCCTTTAAGTACTGGGAAAAGCCTGTGGCAATGATGAGTTGCGATTAGACTGCACCCGATATTGGTCCACCCTTTAAATGTAATGCCAATGAGCTAGGCCTTTAAGACTTTAATTAGCACTCCAATCATTTCTTTAAGCAGTGAGAATGAATTTTGCGTGCAGTCTAAAGCATTAGCGCCTGGCGCTAAATCTCAAACTTTTCTAATGATACTGCCCATTCTTGGGCTATAATAAATTTCTAGCCCTGAATCTCTTATGATGAAGTGTAGCATCCCATTAGACTTTTTGACCTGTGAGCTCGCTTTTAATGACTTGTAGCGCTGGACCCCTAAATCCTTTGTTCATGTACCCTGATAGTGCATCTATCATTCTTATATTCAAAATGTGCTACCTCACGCTTCATTCCAGAATTTATTGAAACAGCATAACCAGCATGTTGCATCAATCTTCCCGTTGACGAGTTACTCATTTAATTTACCTATGCCCTTTCACAATTTTCTGTTTTCTTCTGCACAGTTTACTATCCTTCCTAGCTTTATATCAGCTGCAAACTTGGATCTACTCCCAATTGCAGGTCATTTATACATCGAGTGAAAAGTTAAGAGCCTCTACAGTTGGTGCCCCTGAGAGATACCACTTGACACTGCCTGCCAAATCTCTACCTTTCAATCAGTTTCCTATCAGGCTCATTATTACCAGCAAATTCTACAGCCAATACGGCTTGTTGAGAGGGATGGGGAGAATCTAGGGATTAGAATTTGAATACATCAGTTTCTGGGCTGTGATTAAATGGAAGCCCGTCCCAGATAGCACAGGGCTGGAACACTGTGGCGATATCTGTGCATTCAATGTATTCTGAAATATGGCACCTACCCCTCTCCAGTCCTCGTCCTAGGCTATCCCTTAACTAAAGTACGTCACACAAGTTCTAATATTGACTCGGGAGCACACAGCATAAACAGCAGGTGAACACTGCACTACTGCTACATTCTGTATTCAAACTGTGCTAATCCATTTTACAAATTGATCCCTGCTGTGAACTAACCAAAATGTCATCCCCAGACATCAACCACAAAGACGCGGCCTGCAGCTTTCCAATACAAACGCACTGAAGGAGAGAGTGTGAGCAATTGCTCAGCATGCTTGCAGCTTGGTTGTTGTGAAGGATTTTTTAAACTTCATTTGTGAGAATGTTTGTGCTTATCAACAGGAGGATCCAAGGGGTAGAAATTAGGTCGCGCCCCATTTGGGGCGCAAATATCGTCCGGACGCAAATATTAGCGCCTGCCGCTAATTATCGGCACTGACAGGAAACTTCACTTTTACCGCCCCGGGAGGTGAGTGGAGCGCTAAAGCAGGCACTGCACACCTGTCTTAAGGCGCAAAGGCCAAGGAGTGAGGCGCTAACTCAGCGCGCGAGCGCAGCGCAGCTGCTGCCAGTTAGCGAGGGAACACAGACACACTGGCGCCGGACACTTCTTAAAGCGGGGGGGGCCACTTGCTCCCCAGCCACACCCTGCTCATTGCAGCCTTGAATCTCAGCCTGGAGAGACCTGTGAATCCATTTTGCTGCCAAGCATGGAGAGGGTGAGAGAACGAGCTCATCGCTTCACCGAGCGGGCCTTGGATGCTCTGGTTGACGCAGTGGAGCGCAGACGATGTATGCTGTTCCCTGAGAGTGGCAGGAGGCCTTTGCCACGCGAGTTCAGAAGAGTGTGGAGGGAGGTGGCTCAGAGCGTCTCCTCCAGGAGCATGGTGCCCAGGACCCATACTCAATTCCGCAAAAAGTTCAACGACCTCACTCGGGTCGTCAGGGTGAGTGGCTTTTTCTCAATACCTCTCCATCCCTCCATCTCAACCTCACTCTATGGCCAGAGGGTCTTAAAACCCCAATGCACAACACTCATCCAACACCTATGGCCCTTTCATCAAACACACACACACATTCCACACTTTGCATACAGTAAGGGCTATTCATCTATGGGAGGCACATCAGGCAAGACCATGGCTGCATACAGTAAGGGCTATTCACCTATGGGAGGCACATCAGGCAAGACCATGGCTGTATACAGTAAGGGCTATTCACCTATGGGAGGCACATCAGGCAAGACCATGGCTGTATATTTACTCAGATGCTGTCCTTTTTCTTGCAGGCTAAGCTGGCTCATAATAGGAGACAGCAGCAACGGACAGGTGGAGGGCGGCTTCAGCTGCAACCCCTCAGCGATCTGGAGGAGCGCGTCCACAGGATTGTGGCAAGCCGGGTGATCGGTCCCGTCGCCACTGGAGACGCTGACCCCGTTGTGGACAGCAATGGTAAGGTCATCACCTTTTTGTCCTCTGTCCTTCCACTTGTCCCTCACAACACCAGCCTTTGACACTTTCAATCCAACTTGCTAACTCGCTGCACTTATTCCTCCCTTACTGCCACCCTGTCCTCACGCTAAAGCCACTCTTGTACCTCCCTGCTTTCAGATGGTGATTCACCAGCTGAGGAGACGGGCCCTGAAGCTGCCACTGGGAGTGATGCTGCAGCCGAGGAGGAACAGGAAGCCAGAGCATCAGTGCCACCCTCTCCCGAGGAAGCCCATGCCCACACTGGGAACACGCCTTCCCCGGAGGGGAGCAGGGGGGAAGGGGCTGATGATGGTGAAGCTCCAGGACCCAGCGGGCTGCAGCAACGCCATGGGGGGGGTAGGGAAGAACGGGGGCCTTCTCCCCAGAGGGAGAGTATGCCAGACACTCCTACTGCAATGGACGCAGAGGAGGAGCGGCTGATTGCAGAAATGAACACCCAGGCGGTGGGTATGCACACTGAGCTCATGGGTGCAGTGGGAAGGGTGCCCGAATGCATTGAGTCACTGGCAAGGAGTGTGGAGCACTTCGCTGTAGCACAGGCGGATGCCACACTAACGCTTAGTGCTGCAATTCAGTCACTGGCTGCCGTGATCCCACCTCTGACTGCTCTCATACAGACTCAGATGGAGGCCACGCGAGCACAGACTGCTGCCAACCTCGATGGTTCGTGCACATGGCCCCGGGGCTGTCACCGCACCGCAGCAGGCCAGCAATCTGTTCTCCGGCAGATTGCTCCGGATGCTGAAGTGCTGCCCCGTGGGAGTGCCAGTGTGTCGGGCGAGCAGGGAGTTACTGGCCTCTCTCACGATGACAACATTCCTGCTGCCAACACTGTCACTTCTCCACTGCACTTGCCACCGCCTGTAGGACAGACTGCTGCCGCCCATGCAGAGTTGGTGCAGTCTGCAGCCGGGCCCTCCAGGCCCAGAAGTGGTCGAGGCCGTCCTTCAGGGGCATCTGCAGTGTCAGGGTCTGACGAGCAGCAGCCTTCCACCAGCCTTGCTGCAGCCACTGAGGTCCCATTACGGAGGAGCAGTAGGGTTAGAAGGGGGGAAGTGCGCAAGGGAAGGAGATTACCCTCGAAGGGCAAAAAGTAGGAGGTGTGACAAAATGCTGGTCATTTTTTTATTAAAGGCCGAGGTTCATGGTCCAACTTTTGTTTAGTGTTTTGGACATTATCTCCAGGTTGTGAGAACCAGTTATGTTATTGACTGTTTTTTTGTGTTTATTTCTATGAGTTTGTCATGAGGAATTGACACACACAGAGTTTGTGAAATAAATAAGTTTCTGTATTCAAAATATACATGGCTGGTGGTTGGAATTATTGGTGCCTTGGCCGGCTTAGGGGTTGCGTGCTGGGTTGATTAGTGTTTGTAGCAATGGCAGGGGCCCTAGAAGTGGCTTGCTATTAGTCGTTGATGGACGGCCCTTGCAGTTTGACCATTGTGGGCCGCCCTCCTGCCTTGGTGCTGCTGATGATCATCGTCCTCGTCCTCTTCCTCCTCTTCCTCCTCCTCCTCTGGTGGTGCTACAAGGCCTGGTGGCATTGGCTGGGTCCTGAGGATTGCCATGTTGTGCAACATGCAGCACACGACTACGAAGTTCGAAACTTGCTCAGGCGAGTACTGCAGGGCTCCTCCGGAATGGTCCAGACAGCGGAACCGTTGTTTCAGCACGCCGATTGTGCGCTCAATAATGTTCCTGGTTGCTTGATGGCTTTCATTGTACCGCAGCTCAGCAGGGGTGTTTGGCGTACGGAGCGGTGTCATCAGCCAGGTGCTCAATGCGTACCCCTTGTCCCCGAGAAGCCAACTAACTGGCTGATGCGGTGCCTCGAAAACTTCTGCCACAGTAGTCTGGCGCAGGATGAAAGCATCGTGGCAGCTGCCCGGATAGTGGGCATTGACAGCGAGTATCACCTGTCTGTGGTCACAGACCAACTGCACATTCAAGGAATGGAACCCCTTTCTGTTCCTGAATTCCTCTGCATTCTCTCGCAGAGCACGCAAAGCCACATGCGTGCAGTCAATGGCGCCCTGCACCATGGGGAAGCCCGCTACCCTCGCAAAGCCCAGAGCACGGTCACGTTGCTTGTCTGGGGTCATAGGGAAAGAGATGAAGTCTCGTCTCCTTCTGAAGAGGGCATTGGTGACCTGCCGGATGCAGCGATGCACCACAAACTGGGAGATATTGGCGAGGTCCCCAACAGCAGCTTGGAATGAGCCAGTGGCGTAGAAGTTCAAAGCCACTGTGACCTTCACTGCCACCGACAGAGACGTCCTGGACCTCAGCTGAGGCTGCAGATCTGGCTGCAGCAGGTGGCAGAGCTCAGTGACCACATCCTTGCTGAATCGCAGCCTTCGCAAACACAGCTCCTCGGACATATGGATGTAGGAGAGCTGTTCACGATATACCCTGGGAGGGTAAGCTCTCCTGTACATGCGCCTGATGGCCCTCCTCCGTCTGGCCATCATTGCCACTCTCTGTCTGCGTCTCTGTATCCTCTGATTCAGCTGGAGCAGGACGACGCCCCCAATCATTGCAGCCCCCATATTCTCTTTGCCAGAAAAGTAATGAGGTACAGCAACTAAAGTAGCAACAAAGTTAGGATGAATAGGCAAAACTACCTCACAAAGCGTTGAGTCAATGTAGAAGTCTCTCTCTCTCTCTCTCCGAATCTCTCTCTCTCTCTCAGAACGAGTGGTGCATAAATGTCGACCACAGAAAAAGACAGGAAGAGGCCCCCTTTAAATAGCGCCCCCCCCAGCCCCACACCGATTGATAGCGTTCCAGTCTTCCGGTCGTTGGAAGCGGTAAGGCAGGGGACGCCACTCAATTTCCGCTCCGGGGCGCCCCAAGGGCGTTGCACCATGGAATGACGTCACAATCTGCGCGCGCAGGTGGTCGCAGCGGTAAGTTTTAGTGCCGCCGCACAATCTCAAGTTAAGTTCTCAAGCGGCGCAAACATCGCTGCGCCCGGGCGTTAGCGGCTTAACGCCCCATTAGCGCCCTCTTAAGGCACTAACGGGAGGCGCAACCAAGTGAATTTTTACCCCTTAGTGTTAGGGAATAGCATGATGAAATGGTACTTTACTGACTTTGAGTTCCTAGTAGAAATTCAGGTACCCTTTCATTTTCAGCATCAGGGAAAGGATGGTTGGATATTTAGTAAAGCTCCCTGAACAATATACCTTAGCCCCACCCTCAGAAAAATAACCCCCACTTCATTGGTGTGACATTTTTCCATTTGCCACACCTCGCCATTTCTGAGTGATATTGCCAATTAGGGTCACTTTTTGCTATGGGCCCATGCTCATGAGGAACTGGATTAAGACCACCAGCAAGCAATTTTACCTCTTCCCTCATAACATTAGCATGAGGGGCTTATTCAATGTTTTAGAGTGGCAGTTTCCTGACGGTCCAGGGGGTTATAGATTGCACCCCTGTGGCCCTCTGTGCTCCATTACACAAAGTTACTACCTCTATGAATCCGAAAGGATCCCAGTCTATCAACGTTCAGATTGTTTGGGGCCATCAGCAGCAGATCATGCAAGTCAGTGCTCACTTCCCAGGCTGTAATCACAATCCCTTAATTTTAGCAGTGTCAGCCGTGGCTCAGTGGGTAGCACCCTCGCCTCTGAGTCAGAAGGTTGTGGGTTCAAGTCCCACTCCAGGGACTTGAGCACATGAAAGCTAGGCTGACACTCCAGTGCAGTGCTGAGGGAGTGCTGCACTGTCAGAGGTACTGTCTTTCGGCTGAGATGTTAAACCGAGGCCCTGTCTGCTCTGTCAGATGGACGTAAAAGATCCCATGGCACTATTTTGAAGAAGAGCAGGGGAGTTATCCCCGGGGTCCTGGCCAATATGTATCCCTCAACCAACATAACAAAAACAGATTATCTGGTCATTATCACATTGCTGTTTGTGGGACCTTGCTGTGTGCAAATTGGCTGCTGTGTTTCCCACATTATAACAGTGACAGTACTTCATTGACTGTAAAGTGCTTTGAGATGTCCGGTGGTTGTGAAAGGCACTATATAAATTTAAGGCAGTCCAGTGTCCCAAGGTCTGGCTCACTGAGACATGTGGCCAGATCCAGGCTACCCCCTGCAGCCATGGCTTAGAACATGGAGTATCCAAGGACACCAGCTAAAAACAGGTACAATGAGGTGCATGCTTCCTCCAGAGTAATCAGCAGCAAATTATTGGGATGTTGAAGCAGAGCTTCAGGTGCTTGGACAGATCTGGGGATAACCTCCAATACAGCCCAGCTAAGGTGTCAAAAGATCATGGTAGTTCATTGCATGCTGCACAACCTTGCCCGCTTAAGGGCATTAACGTGGAGTGGGATGACATCACCACCAACAACAACTTGTATTTATATAGTACCTTTAACATAGTAAAACGTCCCAAGGCGCTTCACAAGAGCGTTATCAAACAAAATTTGACACAGAGCCATATAAGGAGGTATTAGGACAGGTGACCAAATGCTTGGTCAAGAGGTAAGTTTTAAGGAGCATCTTAAAAGAGGAGAGGTGTAGTGGTTTAGGGAGAGAATTCCAGAGCTTATGGCCTAACCAGCTGAAGGCACGGCTGCCAATGGTGGAGCGAAGAAAATCGGGATGCGCAAGAGGCCAAAATTGGAGGAGCGCAGAGATCTCGGAGCGTTCTAGGGCTGGAGAAGGTTACAGAGACAGGGAGGGGCGAGGCCAGGAAGTGATTTGAAAACAAGTCTAAGGGCTAAAAATTGAGTCGCGCTCCATTTGGGGCGCTAACCTCGCCGGGGCGCTACTTTCCCGAAAAAATTAGCGGCCCCGCGCCGGAACTTCAGTGGTTGCGCCCCAAGAGGGAAGCGGGGCGCCACTGGAAGCACCCCGCATCCCTCTTGGGGCGCTGCGAGGGAATATCCTGGCGCTATGTGCCGCAGCGCCAGGCGCTGCGGCACGTCGCGCCGCAGTATTGCAGGCCTTCCTCCCCTTCTTAAAGGGGAGGGACCCTGCGCAGCGCGAACCGGGGCCCAGCTGGGCCCCCAGGGATCGGGAGTGCCGGCAAAAGAGCCCGGCACTCAAGAGAAGTGCCGGGCTCTTGGAGCGCAGCCGGCACTTCACGGTGGGGGGACTTCACAGGGGCCGGGGACAGCAACGGGGGCAGGTGCTGGCAGGCGGCCAGCAACAAAAATGGCCGCCTGCCACCTCCCCTTTAAATATCGCCGCCCCGGCCGCACGTACGCCTCCCTGAACCCATTGGACATAGCGTCTGGCGGTAAATCAGGGGGCGCGACTGAAGATCGCGGCTGGAGCGCGAGCGGGTTGCTGCGCACGGCGATGACGTCATCGCCGGCGGCGCAGCGCCACAGGGCGCTACCGGCTGGCGCCGCCGCTAACCTCCCGCTGAATTTTGCGGGAGGCGTGGGCGCCGCTGCGCCCGGGCGTTAGCTGCTTTACGCCCCATTAGCGCCCTCTTAAGGCGCTAACGGGAGGCGCAAGCAGCTGAATTTTTCCCCCTAAGAATTTTAAAATCGAGATATTGCCAGACTGGGAGCCAATGTAGGTCAGCGAGCACAGGGGTGATGGATGACCGGGACTTGGTGCGGGTTAGGATACGGGCAGCAGAGTTTTGGATGAGTTTACGGAGGGTGCAAGGTGGGAGGCCGGCCAGGAGAGCTCTAACAAGAAGAGCAGGTGGAGTCTAAAGAGGCTGCAGAAGAGAATCCTTCTTGGCTATAAAATCTATTCGGCAATAAACATCAAGCATTGTGAAAATCTGCCCATTGTATTAACAGTCCTACCTACACCTTCCCCAGGCCTTCCACAAGTCAGCTTTCACCTACAGAGCCTTAACTCTCAAAACTTTAATTCCTGCCAGCTGCTGAAACATGATACAAGACCTTAGAAAAATATTCCCTGAATACAGTCCAACTGCAGTGCAACCAATTTTTTAATAACCCTATATGTGATGCGCATGAGCGCCAACTGTTTAGGTCTCCAATGCTTCCTCTTGGTGACAATGGGTGATCTATCTTCTTCCACCTGTTCTAGTGCTTCACCTGTGTGTTACTTTAGTGGTCATGATGCGGAGATGCCGGTGTTGGACT
This sequence comes from Squalus acanthias, assembly GCA_030390025.1. Lineage (NCBI taxonomy): Eukaryota > Metazoa > Chordata > Chondrichthyes > Squaliformes > Squalidae > Squalus > Squalus acanthias. Next base: position 35,442,859 of record CM059448.1, on the reverse strand, counting down.
GGGGTGGACAAAATTGAGAGGTCGCACAACACCAGGTTATAGTCCAACAGTTTTATTTGAAATCACAAGCTTTCGGAGCTATCGATTGCTCCTTCCTCAGGTGAAGTAAATTAGATACAGAATCGCCAAAGCATATATAGATAGAGAACAAAGCATGTGTACCTTACAATTGCAGACCACTAAATTAAATCATCCTGACTATCTGCCGAGGTGTGATAAAGTTAATTAAGTCAGCCAGGAAGGTACCACATCAAAGACATAGCAAGATACAACTGAGACAATGAGGTGTAGTCGCAGGGGTTCTAACGTGTCAAAAGCTGCCGTCTGTATGTAAAACGAAAAGCTTTAAAACTTTTTACTTTTACGTGATCCGGACTCGAGTCGTCGTTGGCTTGTTCACAGATGTGATTCCCAGTAAAAAAGTAAAAATTTTCCCAGTAAAAAAGTAAAAAGTTTTAAAGCTTTTCGTTTTACATACAGACGGCAGCTTTTGACACGTTAGAACCCCTGCGACTACACCTCATTGTCTCAGTTGTATCTTGCTATGTCTTTGATGTGGTACCTTCCTGGCTGACTTAATTAACTTTATCACACCTCGGCAGATAGTCAGGATGATTTAATTTAGTGGTCTGCAATTGTAAGGTACACATGCTTTGTTCTCTATCTATATATGCTTTGGCGATTCTGTATCTAATTTACTTCACCTGAGGAAGGAGCAATTGATAGCTCTGAAAGCTTGTGATTTCAAATAAAACTGTTGGACTATAACCTGGTGTTGTGCGACCTCTCAATTTTGTTACTTTAGTGGCAGGTGGTAGCTGGTTGTTGGACGTCCATAAAAGCCTCTTAAGATTAAGGTGAGCCTCTTTCTCCAACATCTGTCTGACGTGGATCCACCATTTCCGCAGCAGTAAAGTTAATTTAGCTTGCATGCCTTCTGACACATGTACAGGTATCAGAGGGGTTTTGCGGAATGTGTGGCTATCCTGAGAGGGAGCGTCATCATCTGTGCCTATTGCAACCAGGACCCTAATGTTGGTGGGCGACTAATCAATGCAACAGCAAACCGAAAGACAACAATGATATAATCTGAAATATAAACAGAAAACGCTGGAAATACTCGGCAGGTCAGGCAGCATCTGTGGAGAGAGAAACAGAGTTAACGTTTCAGGTCTGTGACCTTTTGTCAGAACTGGAATATGTTGCAGACGTAACAGGTTTTAAGCAAGCACTGAGGCAGGGAAAGTTAACTTTCTCATTAAGTCATTAAGGGAAAGTCAGATTTCCAGCATCCGCAATATTTTGCCTTTGTATTAGTGTTTAATTCACTGCCACTTCTCTTCCAGGAATGCCCACCTTGAAGAAGTTCTGCTCTTCTCCCTGACGGGATTTCCATTTGTCTCTTTTACCTTGTTCATAACCCCTGTTCCCATTTTTTGCGAACAACAGGTGCTGGTAATGGTTCTGCTGTTCATTAAATCTCTCCTGCTTTCCACCCTATCACAGACCTTCCCCATTGTTCTTTCCTCCCTTCCCCCTTCCCCTGCCTCTGTGCTTGCTTAAAAACTCTTACCTCTGTAACATATTCCAGTTCTAATGAAAGGTCACAGGCCTGAAACGATATCGCTGTTTCTCTCTCCACAGACGCTGCCTGGCCTGCTGAGTCTTTCCTGCATTTTCTGTTTATAATGAGAATCTCATGATTATCTTGAGGGGATCCCCAAACCTGTTGAAGCTGGAAAGCAAAACACATTCCAATTTGGCGTCTATAGCAACACCTTGAGCACGTGTGGGAGAAGCACAAATTGCCCTTGGGGCTTTTGGTATGACGCCCTGCTGCAGTTGCCCTGGAGTTGCCACATGCTCCACAGTAGACTGCAGTGTTGTGAAACCATCATTCGAGGTTGTGCACACACGGATTATGGGCTCTCACACTCGAACCACAATCTGCATTGTGCTGCTTGATATGATCCTCAATAAACACACCAATGCTCAATGCTCAGAAAACGTCTTTTTAAGGTCCCATAAGATTCACATCCCCAGCCTCATCAGCTATGGTGGCATTCAAACTGGTCCGCCAGACAACAGGTTCCTGCTCCTCCTCCGCCACCACCAGTTGTTCCTGCTCATATGCCTTTTCCAGTCTTCTCTCCTCTAAATCTCATGGGATGAATGTATCTAGGCTGGTGCTTGGGATAAAGTGAGTGGCAGTGCGTGCTGTAAAGTACGGTTGGATGCACTCGGCTCTGATTCTCCTTTCTGTGGAAAACCCAGCGAAGGTATGAGGAATTCAGATTACAATGGTATCCTTATGAACAGCCTTTACATTTGGCTTTCAGTAGAGGGAGTAACATGGCAAAGTGGTTTGGTATACATTTTGGCGCAGATGAGTGAAAAAGAGATGAGGATGGGAAGAAAGACTAGAAGGTTTGTACTAACTCATCGCTGCTAGCTGTCCTCCAACTTCTCAATCTTTGACACCCTCTATAGACTCCAACTGAGGACTGACAGAGTACCTTCATATTGATTTAGCCCACAGTGGGCTCTCAATCTGCGAGCAATAAGCTTACTGTCTGTTGGATGCAATTGGCTGGGCTGAATTGTCGCTAGATTCTGATTTTGCACTTTAAGAGCGGTGATAGAGAGAAGGAAGCACCCTAACCACCATCCGACTGGAGTTAGCACTCTCGGAGAGGAGCCTTACTAGCAAGCAGGCTGAATCATACATTGGGTGAGGAGGACAGTGCATCCGATTCCTGACTTTTCAATCATTAGAATTGGGAGAGCTGCGAACCAGGTGTGTTCACCTCCACACTGAATTGTCTGATTTGCCTTCAGTTGCAAGGCTCCATACCAGGAGCGCTGACCCATAACATTTGCCCCATTTTGTTTTATTGTGTGCATAGATTAACTGGGGAAGCGGGTTCCAGCCAAGAGTTTTCATAATTCCACTCCCCCTCAGTAGTAGGCAAATGTATTGTGTGGTGCGCTACCGAACCACAGAGGCCAGGAAGGTTCCAGATTATGTTCATGGGCTGCAGATAGCTGATCTTAGCCATGGCATTAAGTAGGATGCTGCAATGACCCTGGACTAGGGAAGGAAAAAAAACCAGCATTGGTTTCATACTCCTGATCACAATCCATTGACTCCTACTGGGAAGTGTTCCTGCGTGGAGAATAATTGAGGACGGGGTCCAACCTGGCTGTGATGTCACCTGCAGTCAGAAAGCCTCCAAAACTCGCGGTCTACCTTCACATAGGGGGGGTAATTCCCTGAGTATATGCTGCTGGAGGAGAACTTCACTCAGAAAATCATGGGTGTATGCCTGGAAAATGTAGCCCATGAAGAATGATGACCTGGGTGTGGTAGTGGAGGGCAACTAATGTCTCAGGGGGAAGAATGATATTCAGGAAAGGAGAGAAATGGAACATTTCTAACCCATAAACTTCTGTACAGGTATAATTGTCATTTATTTGGGGGAAATTAGCATAAATCAGACAGCACCAGGATCACAAGCTGCCCAGACGGCAAAAAGGAATTAAAAATAAATCAGAAGTGACAAATGTGATTAGAAAATCTTGGAGTCACACTAATGACTATTTAAAGACTATTTATTCTATAATGTGCGAGAGATGGAAGCTCTGCACACCCAGGGAGAAATGAGTTTCATTTTAAAAAGTTTATTACAAATGTCACAACATGACAGCAGAATTGGACAAGCTTGTGTGTGAAAGTTAACGAGATAAGAATGCTGACTATCTTCCTCCCCGATGACTTCTGTACATTTACATTCAGTAGCTGCTGGATCAGTCACTGAATTTCAATTGTCAGTAACTGTTACTCTCAGTCATCAGTCGAGACTAGGAGACAGGAGACAGGAAGACTTCAAGTTGCCGAGACTGCAGCAACCTCTACCTATAAGTGCCACTATTTATAATCACAGATCTATCCAATTGCCTACAATTAGCACCCATTATAGTATGTATAGTTCTTCACCAGACTCTCGGTCCTGTGAGGCAGAATTCACAGCACTGGGACAACATTAAAGCCAAGAAATTACTGTGTGCAATATTAACATAGCAATTCTTAACCCATTGGTGTGACATTATTTTGTTTTCAATCTTAATGAGACAGTTAACCTGTTTGTTTTAATTAAAATGACACTGAGGAGATGGTGAGGAGACAATGAGCAGATTCCAGATGCACAATGACTGCAAGCAGATTTTTCATTTATCTCCAGATTTGAATGTATGAGCTGGGATTGGGAATTTATGGGATGGTGAAGAGAGGGGGAGATGATGATGAGCAGCTGATCAGATGATAGTGACAAGGATGAGATAATGGTAATAAGATGAAGATGAAGTGATGCTGATGGGAAGATGATATGGATAAGATAATGATTGAATTACGAGGAGACATTGAGATTGCTATAAGATTTCATATTTACAGTTTACTAGCTGATTTTGATTTATTTTCAGATTTGTCTATGAACTGTAATTGAAAATTGATGAGATGGTGTGGAAATGATGAGGAAATGATGGTGTTGATCAGGATAAGATGATGGAATGAGATAAGGCATTTCACATTTGCAAGGTCAACAATCTGCATATGTGAATTTGTGAGTTGCAATTGAGAAACTGGGGAGATGATGATGACAAGGTGCTAACAAGGAGATGGTTTCAAAATATTGAGGAGATGGTGATGAGGTGATGAAGGAATGCTAGTAAGGATATAATGAAGAAATGATGAGATGACAAAGAAATGATGAGGAGATGATATGGAATGGTAAGATGATGTTGGGGAGATATCAAATCGATATGAGGAGCTGATAATGATATGCTGAAATGAAGATGACAGAAAGATAGGGAGATGATGAGAAGACGTTGAAATAATAAAGATATGATGATAAGGAGATGGTGAAGAAATTATGAGCGATGATGATTGTATAGTGGAATGAGGAGATGATGAAAGGATAGTGAGACGATGAGAAGATGCTGAGATGGTAAGAAGATAATGAACGAAGATGATGCTAGAGTTCCTTTGAAATGTATTTGAAAAGGACAAACACAGCCAAATTTCAATCTAGCTACAAACATAGAGCAGGGCTTTTGTTTTTTATTGGAAGTTTTCAATCTCTTTGGCAACTTGGCTTACAAGCTTAAACATAAATCATCCAAGTTATCTTCTGTACATAGTACACGGTGCCTGGTATTATTCTGACACATCAAGCTGTACAAAAACCAAGTGTTTATAAAATCAAGTCTATGTTCTAAGGAAGTACACTATTTGCTTTTGATGAACACAGCTGAAGGGATGATAAATTGACTGGATGGAGCCAACATCAGGATTCTGCTCATGAAACTTTAAGAGCAAACAGTTGGCCAGCAGGCTGTATAATGAGTAAAGCTCAGTGTGAAAAATGGTAATGCTGCTTTGTATAGCAGTGGGTTCTGTCCTGAGAATGGAGATTTGATTCAGTACCTGTTGCAGGGATCGGGGTCTCTGGTTCATATCAGACATGTGACACGTTGTACCGTGCAAAATGTTACTGTCAAACCTAGCCATAGCATAGACTAGGGAGGAAAGTTGTGGGACACTGGCTATTATTATAAGGAGTCATTGGGCTTTGGTGAGTTTACACAGGACTGGAAGCAAGTTAAAAGGGATGGCAAACCTAAATCAAGCAGCTGCAGACTCATTAAACCAACATCAATAACAGGCAAAATGATGATTTTTACTTTAAGGATAGGCTGGAGGAGCAAAAAGGGATCAAAATTCTTTCATGGCAGTGCAGTGGAATGGCCACAAATTAGGCTGTATTTGGTTCTAGTCTTGCATCGGATTTTCCAGCAATAACCAGGGCCACTGGCCGATTGTGGTAATCATTGCAGGGATTTTCCGTCATTTCTTGTGGAGAAACTGTGTACTTCTTACTCCTCCCCGAGTTCAGAGCTAATCTTCCTCACAGAGTTACTCTTATTCTCCCCACTGCCCCCAGTTCGCAGAGGTACTTTTACTCACCCCCACCCTCCGTTAATGAGGCACTCCTTTTCTCCTCAGTCCTCCCAACTTAATGCTTACGTTCTTCTCCCACTATCCCAGTTCAAGCTGGCACTCTTCTTCTCTCCACCAAGTTCACAAAGGCACCCTGCTCCACCCTCCACTTCTCTTCATGCTGCTGCTCTTCTCCCCGCTCTCCACAGTTCATGCAGACTCACTCTCATTCACAGACACTATTCTTCTCCCTCTCATTCACAGAGACACTCGTTTTATTCCAGTTCACCCTGGCATTCTTTTTCCCTCTCAAGCCCCATTCATGCTGCCACTTTTTTTCTACCCCATCTCCTCAAATCATGCTGGCATTTGTCTCCCCCTGCCCTCTTCGTGCTGGCACTCACTTCTGGTTCACTGCGGCTTCCCATCCTATTGCTTTACTCCAGGGATTGTGCCCTGCTGCATGCTGTGATTGGGAGATCCTCACCTCACAAAACTATCAAGAATTCAGGACGGCAGCATTGATCATAAACCACACTTCAGGTCTCTGAGTACCAGTGAGTAATGTCACGGGAGATTTACTAATATGTATATATATATATCAAGCAAACAGAGTTTCATACATTGTTGTATATTGAGTCGTATACTTTTCATTCAACAAATGCTTTTTATACGGTAGCTGTATCTGTTGAAGTATTAAACAATTTACTATTGGTCTTTCCATCACTAACAGGTCACCCTGCTCTCAAATACTGGCTGTTCTTTTGTACAATATATTATATGCAGACATTTTAATGTATCAATGTATAGGAGACATACACAAATCGCATAGCAGCATGTACAAGAGTTTCACTATGTTGTCTGCCGCAGATGTACAGGAGTTGACACTTAAGCATACCTATGCCACGTAGTACAAGATATATGTTAACTTTTTCCTTTTAATAGAAGTGTATTATAACCACATGCGCATGTAATATCGAGCTGTGAGAAATATTCCACTACACTTTCTAGAATATGAATGGAGCTGATTTCACCCACGGTTACACGGCACAAGAATCAGCAAAGAGAAGAGCACTACTAATGTGCAATACATGGATCTAAGCTGACAAACTCTGAAAATCGGTTGCAGGTTGGGGTCTTAAAGCCTCCCGGATTAACCGGGAGTCTCGCAGAATGGGGCATGGCTCTCCTGGGCGCTGCTGCTAGCAACCAGGGAGAACTTCACGCTTTAAATTTCTGCGCTCCTCTCCCCCACCACCGCCGCCCCCACCCGCTCCATGACGTCACCGGCTACCTTCACAGAGAAGCCTCATCCACTGCTGCTGCAGTGGTCTGGGTCACAATCGGGACTGGGCTGGGGGGGGAATGGAGGGGAGGGAAGAGAGGGTGACTATGGAATGGGAGCAGGGCATGGGGGGTTTGGGGAGAGAGGGGGAATGTGAGTTGAGTATGGACCTCTGGGATTACAGAGGGAGACTAGGGGATGGGGGTCAGGGAGAGAGGGAGACGAATGGGGTCAGGGTGAGAGGGAGACTAAGAAATGGGGGTCAGGGTGAGAGGGATACATAAGAACATAAGAAATAGGAGCAGGAATAGGCATTTGGCCCTTCGAGCCTGCTCCGCCATTCAATGAGATCATGGCTGATCTTCTACCTCAACCCTATCCCCATATCCCTTGATTCCCTTAGTGCCCAAACATCTATCGATCTCTGTCTTGAATATACTCAAAGACTCAGCATCCACAGCCCTCTGGGGTAGAGAATTCCAAAGATTCACAACCCTTTGAGTGAAGAAATTTCTCCTCATCTCCGTCTTAAATGGCCAACCCTTTATCCTGAGACTATGACTCCTAGTTCTAGACTCCCCAGCCAGAAGAAACAACCTCTCAGCATCTACCCTGTCAATCCCCCTCAGAATCTTGTATGTTTCAATGAGATCACCTCTCATTCTTCTAAACTCCAGAGAGTATGGGCCCAATCTACTCAATCTCTCCTCATAGGACAACCTTCTCGTCTCAGGAATCAATCTAATGAACTTTTGTTGCTCTGCCTCTAAGGCAAGTATATCCTTCCTTAGATAAGGAGACCAAAACTGAGACTATGACCCCTAGTTCTAGACACTCCAGCCAGGGGAAATAACCTCTCAGCATCACCCTGTCAAGTCCCTTAAGAATTTTATAATTTTCAATGAGATCACCTCTCATTCTTCCAAATGCTAGGGAATATAGGCCTAATACCCTAAATCTCTTCTCATAGGACATTCCCCTCATTCCAGGAATCAGTCGAATGGACCTTGAAGGCAAGTATATCCTTCCTTAGGTAAGGGGACCAAAACTGTACAATGGGAAACTGAGGGTGATTCAGAGAGATTGGAGTGAGGCAAAGAGTGGGGACCCAGAGCAGCGCTATCCTGGGAAAGGAGCACCACCAAAGGTGAGTAGAAGCTTCATTCAGGGTCACAAGGGGCCAGTCACAGAGTCACATTCTCCACAGGACCAAACACGGCCTACTACCCCCTTCCCATCCTTCGACGTCTCCACCTGGCCTCGGCCCATTTGCTGCTGAAAGCCTCCTCCCTGTCCCTCACCCCCACACTCACTCTCCCATCCCCCACACTCACTCTCCCATCCCCCATACTCACTCTCCCATCCCCCACACTCACTCTCCCACCGCACTCCCATACCCCACACTCACTCTCCCACACTCACACTCCCACCACACTCCCATCCCCCACACTCACTCTCTCATCCCCCACACCTATCCTCCACACTCACTCTCCTACACTCACTCTCCCATCCCCCACACTCACTCTCCCATCCCCCACACTCACTCTCCCATCCCCCACACTCACTCTCCCACCGCACACCCATCCCCCACACTCACTCTCCCATCCCCCACACTCACTCTCCCATCCCCCACACTCACTCTCCCATCCCCCACACTCACTCTCCCATCCCCCACACTCACACTCCCATCCCCCACACTCACTCTCCTATCCTCCACACTCACTCTCCCACACTCACTCTCCCATCCTCCACACTCACGCTCCCATCCCCCACACTCACTCTCCCATCCCCCACACTCACACTACCATCCCCCACACTCACTCTCCTACCCCCCACACTCACTCTCCCATCCCCCACACTCACTCTCCCATCCCCCACACTCACTCTCCCATCCCCCACACTCACACTCCCATCCCCCACACTCACTCTCCTATCCTCCACACTCACTCTCCCACACTCACTCTCCCATCCCCCACACTCACTCTCCCATCCCCCACACTCACACTCCCATTCCCCACACTCACTCTCCTATCCTCCACACTCACTCTCCCATCCTCCACACTCACTCTCCCATCCGCCACACTCACGCTCCCATCCCCCACACTCACTCTCCCACCGCACACCCATCCCCCACACTCACTCTCCCATCCCCCACACCCATCCCCCACACTCACTCTCCCATCCCCCACACCCATCCCCCACACTCACTCTCCCACCGCACTCCCATCCCCCTCACTCACTCTCCCATCCCCCACACTCATGCTCCCACCGCACTCCCATCCCCCACACTCACTCTCCCATCCCCCACACCCATCCCCCACACTCACTCTCCCATCCCCCACACTCACTCTCCCACCTCACTCCCATCCCCCACACTCACTCTCCCACCCACTCCCATCCCCCACACTCACTCTCCCATCCCCCACACTCACTCTCCCATCCCCCACACTCACTCTCCCATCCCCCACACTCACGCTCCCACAACTAATCTGAATCAGAAACACATGCTTTGAGAACAGAAACTGAAACCTCTTGAAAAGTCAATGACTATAGTCAGGTTAACTTGCCAGTAGCAAAAAAACCCAGAAGTGATATAAAAAGGGGAAAATTAAGAAAAAAGGTGGAGATTTTGTTGGGTTTTTGATTTGCAACTCACTTAACCCACAACCCAAACCTTCCCCTGACTGACACTTGCAGAACATCTTTCCCTTAATAGGACATGCTTGAAAGTTGCAACGATTTGCAGTCCAAGGTGCTCTTCAAGTTGTGTAGCTTTCTTTAAACATCATTCTCTTTTATTTGATTTAACACTGTAATTAGTTAGAGAGCTCTCACAAAAATCTCTTCAACACTATAAAAGGTTGAATTTGTTCACAGCTCATTTAAGTCACTTGCACCCTCAGTGAAGGATATGAATAAAGTCAAAGGCTTAAAGTTGTTGATTGAGTTTTCCAGCATCCGCAGTATTTTGCTATCGCACTAGACTTAGTTCATTTCTCTCAGTTCTTCCATACTGGCTGTTGTACAGTTGTTCACATCATAATCTCAACCAGGTGCACAATGTCACTGCAGTAATTCTTGAATCGTACAATCCATATAAAAAGCATAAATCAGTCGTTTCATTCTTGTTCATAAAGATTTCTATTTTAAAAGTTCAAGTCCAGTTTATTATTAGCAGAGCCGTATAACAGGGAATGTTTGAAGATGCAGTAGCAAGAGCTGCACATCTTTAATGGTGCCAGGTCTGTCGCTGTATTTCATTCACAACATCAAAATGTAGCAAGTTATGGATTTGTTTCTGATTTTATTCAGAGAATGCTGTGCATATGGAGATGTTCCGCGGTTTGGTCTCACCACTTTTATTCAGCATTCATAGAATATCACTTGTTCCTGATTTTATACAGGAAACTACATGCACATTTCGAAAGTTTTGGGGGAGTGGACTGCTCAAAGACTTAATTTATTCTAAAGAAAGAAACAGTTTTATACGACCAAAACCACATGCACGTTAGGCCATTTAAGAACAAGTATTTGCAAGTCATTTTAGTATAACAACAGATTACTCTGTGAAGTTCAGTTTTGCATTCTAACAATAACAATTTCAGTTAAGATGAAATTCTATTTGCTGCTGAGATGAATTGATAATAGCTGTTTTAAATAAGAACACTGGCACTACCATTAATAAGGATTGCATTTATGGTAATGTTGTATCTTGTAGACAATGTCATATTTACTAGCCTATATATTTGACTTCAAATAAAGATATTTTTAGATCATACTTACACAAAACTTACCTTAAGAATAGAAAAGTGGAATATTTTTTAAATGTTGAGAAACTATTAAATGTTGGTGTTCAGAGAGATTTAGGTGTTCTAGTACAGAGAGTTAGCATGCAGGTACAGCAAGCAATTAGGAAGGCAAGTGGCATGTTGGCCTTTATTGCTAGAGGGTTGGAGTATAAGAGTAAGGAAGTCTTGCTACAGGGCCTTGGTGAGACCACACCTGGAGTACTGTGCACAGTTTTGGTCTCCTTATCTAAGGAAGGATATACTTGTCTTGGAGGTGGTGCAACAAAGGTTCACTAGATTGATTCCTGGGATGAGAGGATTGTTCTATGAGGAGAGATTGAGTAGAATGGGCCTATAGTCTCTGGAGTTTAGAAGAATGAGAGGTGAAACATATAAGATTCTGAGGGGGATTTACCCAGAGGCATACTATATGTCATTCTGTCTTGCTCAAGGCAGGGAATCGTGTAGATGGGGCCAATGTTTGAAATAATCTAATCTATTTCCATCACTCCTTAAAGTGGTTTGGGGGATCTCAGACTTGTATTTCCAATGAGCTGATGCCACTGCCTTTTCATATTGGGACTCATCATGGCAATGGGCTTCCTTGCTTTTTTGGTTGCCTAATCTGTCCCATCTACCAATACTGTGAGCCAATGCTGGTGGACTGACAGCCGGTCAAAGTTGGACCTAAGTAAGCATGACCTCTAGTTGAAGAATAAACCAACTAGGTTAGGAAGCTGTGGAAGAGGGTGAAACATAGTTATGGTGATCTGGTACTTTCTTTGTACCAAATCACCTCAGTTTCAATTCAAATCTCTAATCAGGGATAAGTGAGTTAATTTTATTGATGTTATTTGATGGAGTTGGCACATGGACACACCATCAGTGCTAGGCTGTACTGCAACTAGGAAGTGTAGGCTGCAGAAATACATCACCTCTACATAAGTACATGCTCCGAACAGCAGGGGAGGAACCACCATGTAGTTAAAGCATACTGCTGTACATGGCAAGAAATTATCACATGCATATTGTAAATATTACCAAATCTTATGCAGTGGGTTGACTTCAGGATACGGCGACCCTGAATGATCGGACACAGGCTCTTGCTTCTGATTTCCATGATTCATTAGAGGTTAGGTAATTTACCTTGGGAAAGAAGAGGAAATCAGAGAGTAATTCTTCTTGGTCCACCATTGCACAACTCCTAGCAGATTGCCTGCACTACTTTCCTGGCAAAGAAATGGTTACTGACGCGGTATGAGGGAGCCTAAATAGATATGGATGCATTCAGCATGGGATGAAAAATCAAACCCCGGCTGATGGAGCCAAAGCCTTCACTCTGCAGTTTGTCAGGTGCCTGAGTAAAGTAAGTTTGACCAATCACAATCCAATTCTTCGTGGCCACTGCTCATCAGGCACTGGTCATGCCCAACTGAGCTGACCTCATACATTGACGTGCAGCTCGCTCCCCAATCGGTGGGAGAGGAGCGGAGGAGCAGTTAAAATGGAGTGGCTCCATTTCCCGTTCCACTTCCACTGATACAGCCTCACTAATCAATGGCAGTTGGGGTGCCATGACTTGACTGGGATTCTGATGGCACCCGATGCTCCTGAATGGGGATCCACAGCAGGTAAAGCAGAGAGGAAGCCAGCAAGGCCACTGAAGGGAAGTGAATACATTTTCCTCAGTGCACAGGCCAGGAGGAGCAGGAGTGTTCCTCTGGGCCACACTGTGCCGGGCTCCCTCCCTTCAGCTGCGAGACCTTTGGAACACCCCCCCCCCCCCCTCCCAGCAGCCTACCTTGCTGCCAACAGTGGTCATGGTACTAGCGGGCAGCTGCCAGGCCGCTCAATCTTTGTCACCCACCCGCTGGCCAGCTGCCCATTTCCGCCCAGAACAGGCAAGCAGCTGACTGGTGGCATTCAAATGAGGCTCAGTCAATAAAATCTGCCAGGTCTCCAACTCAAACTCCCGGGTGGGAATGCAGTCCGTATCGGCCGGGTGTTAAAATCAACCCTAAGGGGGAAAAAATTCAGTATTGACCAATTTGGGGTGCTAAAATCTGTTGGGCGCTATGCGCCGCCAAATGCAATATTGAGTTTTAGCGCCCCAAGAGGGAAGTGCAGCGCTAAATCAAGCGCTACACACTTTTCTTAGGGCGCTAACGACGCAGAGCGGGGCGCTACCTTCAGAGCGCTAATCAAGTTCCGGCGCTGTCAGTTAGAGAGTCATCAGACAGACTGGCGCCTTCCAGTTCTTAAAGGGGAGGTTCAATCATGCTGCAAGCCTTCATTCAAGCAACTGATGGCTGATCAGAGGCCCAGAGAGAGAGCTCGCCGGTTCAGCGACCACGTCTTGGAGGCTCTGGTCGCAGCCGTAGAACACTGAAGAGCAGTGCTCTTCCCAGACACTAGCAGGAGGCTATTGCCACAGGTCTTTAGGAGGATGTGGAGGGAGGTCACGCAGCACGTGTCGGCCAGAAGTGTGGTCCCCAGAACTCCCACACAGTGCTGGAAGAAATTCAACAACCTCACTCGGGTGGTCAGGGTGAGTAGATGCTTCAAAAACCTCTTCATGCCACCATCTCAACCTCACTCTGTGCACACACTGTATAAACCGCCACATCCCCAACACTCACCCACCAACTATGCCCACCTACTAAAAGTGACATGCACATCTCACGCCTTGCATACATTAACAGCCATTCAACTATGGCAGGCACATCTGCCAAACACATGGCTGCACACTCACTCACACGCTTTCCTTTCTCTTGCAGGCCAAGCTTGCTCACAACAGAAGGGAGCAGGTACGAACGGGAGGAGGTGAGGCGGACCTGTACCCCCTAACAGACCTGGAGGAGTGAGTGGGCCGCATCATTGTCGCCCACATCGTGGGCGCTGTGGCCGTCGGAGGCATCGACCCTCTTGGGGACAATAATGGTATGTTCATCACCTCTCCTTCTCTCATACCACTTCCCCCTCACACCACAAGCCTTTCCCATTTACCATCTAAGTATACTGTCTCCATTCCTTTCTCCCTTCCTGCCCCCTTCCCCTGACCTTAACCCCACTCTTGTGCCTTTATGGTTTCAGGTAATCAGCCACCACACGACCAGCCTGTCCCTCAGCCTCCTAGTGGCAGCGATGTGGGAGAGGAGGAGGAAGAACAAGCCAGAGCCTCACTGCCTGTGTCACCCGAAGGCGTTTGGTCTGATAATGGGACGACACGGTCGCTGGAGGGGAGCCTAATAGATGGGTCTGATGTGGGTGAAGCCCCGGAACCCAGCGGGCTGCAGCAACGCCACAGGGAAAGGGAAACTCGGGGGCCATCTCCCCGGAGGGTGAGTTCGTGCGTGAGTTCTGCTGCACAGGACTCAGATGAGGACCTCGATGTGGAGGCGATGACCACACGGGCGATGGGCATGCACACCGAGCTCATGGGTGCAATAGCATGAATGCACTAGCTAGGAGCTTGGAGGAGTCCGCCTCCAGTATTGCACTCATCTCTGTGTACACGATCGAACCCATCTTGGCAGTTTGCAAAGGATGGTCGACTCACAGAGAGAACGTGGGGACCCAGACCTCATGCTGCATGTCATGGGTGAGGTGGCAGCAGCTATTGCAGCACAGGCCGAAGCAACACAACGGCCTAGTGCTGTAATGGCATCATTGGTTGGTGCCATCCAATGTCAGACTGCTCTCATGCAGTTTCAGATTGATGCCACGCAAACGCTGACTGCTGCCATCTCATGGTGCCGAGCAGATTGCTCCAGATGCTGAGGGTATACCCCGGGGGAGTGGCAGTGGGTTAGTGGAGCAGGAAGCTGCTGTCCTCTCTCAGGAGGACAGCATTCCTGCTCCCACCACTGCCACCCCGCCATTGCACTTGTCACCACCTGTAACTCAGCCATCCCAGACTGCTGCCGCCCATGCTGAGGTGGTGCAGTCTGCAGCCGGGCCGTCCAGGCCCAGAGCTGGTCGAGGGCGTTCTGCAAGGCCATCTGCAGTCTCTGGCTCCCAGACTCAGCAGCCTTCCACCAGCCTTGCTGCATCCACTGGGGCCACATTACGGAGGAGCAGTAGGGTTGAGAGGCGGGATCTCCAAAGGGGAGGGAAACCATTGAGGAAGGGGGAGTAAAGAATACTTTATTAGCAAATGGGGGTAGTGTGTGTTAATAAATTGATGTGTTTGTAAATATGTTGTTGCGTTTCTTTATGAATAGTTGTGTTTCATAAGAGAGAATTGAGTTTGATAATAAATTGCTAATTTGACGTTGCACATTTTGTGATGTTTATCATTTGACCTTTGCCCGGTGATGGGGCTGCGAGCTGGATGTAATGATGTGGTTGTGCTGTGCAAACGCCATGTGATATATCGTTTATTGGAAGCGCTGTCTAATGAGGCGATCACGAATTGCCCTTGCAGAAGCAAGATTGAGTGGTTCCCTCCTCCGTTGCTGCTGCTCCTCCTCCTCTTCATCCTCCTCCTCCACCTCGTCCTTCTCCTCTCCCTCTTCCTCCTCCTGAGGTGGACCAGCAATCCCTGGTGTCAATGGCTGGGCCCTCAGAATGACGAGGTTGTGGAGCATGTAGCACACAACGATGAAAAGGGATACTCGATCGGGGAGTACTGCAGGGCTCCTCCAGAGTGGTCAAGGCAGCAGAACCGTTGCTTTAGCACCCCGATAGTCTGTTCAATCAGGTTCCTAGTGGCACTATGGCTCTCATTGTATGCGTGCTGAGCAGGAGTGTTGGGGTTGCGGAGGGGTGTCATCAGCCAGGTGGCGAGTGGATAACCCTTGTCTCCGAGCAGCCAGCTGCGAGCTTCATGTGGTGGGTGGAACAATGCTGGGACACCAGTCTGTCGCAGGATGAATGCATCGTGGCTGCTGCCAGGCTAGCGGGCATTGACGGCGAGGATGCGCTGTCTGTGGTCGCACATCAACAGAACATTCAGAGAGTGGTAGCCTTTGCGGTTGCGGAACACCTCTGCATTGTGATGAGGTGCCCGCAATGCTACATGGGTGCAGTCAATGGCGCCCTGAGCCATGGGGAAGCCCGCTATCCTTGAAAAGCCCATGAGCTTTCATCCTGTTTCTCTCTGGTCATGGGGAATGAGATGTACTAACGGGAAACGCAAAGGCACCCATTT
The DNA here is from genome assembly GCA_030390025.1 of Squalus acanthias. Taxonomy (NCBI): domain Eukaryota; kingdom Metazoa; phylum Chordata; class Chondrichthyes; order Squaliformes; family Squalidae; genus Squalus; species Squalus acanthias. The sequence continues at coordinate 35,426,639 of CM059448.1, read as the reverse complement.
TCTCCCCCTAAGATTTTTATATGTGCTGGTGAATCTCGTGTGATGCTCACAAAGAGTCAGAACTTTTTTTTTATAAGGACAACTACATTTTATAAAGTGCAAATGATAATGCATTACTCTGCTGATAGAGTGTCGGTGTTTGTCCCTTTGAAGGCTACATTTAAGGCTATATTGAAGATAAGTGAACATGGGGTCAGTTCATTTGAAGACTAATTGCTGCTCAAACTGGAGCTGAGAGCTCTGGTTTGCTTTGTGGCAAAGCCATTTAAGAACAAGCAGACATTTTGTGCTCTCAGTGTGCTTTTTCATACAAAGCAAATGACTATTTCTTCTTCAAATGCGACTCAGAAATTTGCATTCGACAGTATGCGATGTCTGATGGAGAGGATGTGTGTGCATACAAAAAGTGTTGATATATAACTCGCACACATACATGCATGTGTTTAACTGTCATGTGATATGTATGTGTCCAACAAAGAGGTAATTGGATAAGTAATAGTTTTGCAGTCGGGAAGTCCAGATTCAGCCAGACCTCACTTTCATTCCCTACAATCCTCAGTGATTGGGAAAGTTGAAAAACTTTTGGCTGCACGCAGAAATCATTATAATGAGCAGGCAGCACAAAGTTAGCGCGCTGCCTACATCACACTGAACGGGCGCGGGTTAATCGCGCATCGTGATCCCCGCGCCTGTTTTCGGGGGCGACCCAAACTAACCCCCTTATAAACTAGAGAAACGTTAGAAAAATGTAAAGCACCATAGGTGCTCTTCTTAATGCATGGTATACTTAGCATAAATAACAAATTGAAATCTTCTTTCATTATCGATAGTTAAGATTCACTCTCTCTTCCGATCCCCAATGCTACTGCCTAGATAAAAACAGAAAATGCTGGAGATACTCAGCAGGTCAGGCAGCATCTGTGAAGAGAGAAACAGAGTTAACGTTTCAGGTCTGAAACGTTAACTCTGTTTCTCTCTTCACAGATGCTGCCTGACCTGCTGAGTATCTCCAGCATTTTCTGTTTTTATTTCCGATTTCCAGCATCTGCCGTATTTTCTTTTTGTGCTACTGCCTAGATGTTAGTTTTCTAAATTTTCAAAGGGAGCTCATTGAGTTTATGCTAATTGCGCCCTGCCCCAAGCTGAGGCCTGTTGAGCAAGTGCAATGTCCAAAGGAGACATGCTGACCACTGACCTACAGGGTTTCTTGGACTTATTTCAAAGAAGGTGCAAGATGCTGTAGCTGCTGATTCTCATAGTCACCTTATCTATGTCTCAACCAGTGTCAGTAACCAATAGCAATGAGCAAGCCTAACTATATTTTTTGGAACTAGATGCAATGTCCGACCTTTAAACAAAAAACGTTATGCATGCATGCTTTCGCTTATTGTTGCCAGAATCAATTCTCTCTAAACAATCTAAGAATCCTTTTTAAGCTCATGGGATGTTGGTGCTCATCCTGCATAAGAAATAAGAGCAGGAGTAGGCCATCGGCTCTCATCATTACCAAGTCAGGTTAGTTAGAAAGAGACCAAAATTCTTTCATGGCAGTGTGGTGGAATGGCCACGAATTGGGCTGTATCCAGTCCTAGTCTTGCACCAGAGCTTCCGGTTGACCTTGAATGAGGGGGAACTTCAATTCCCAAACAAGGCCATTGGCGTAGGAGGGGGCAGGGGCTTTCAACATTGGGAATTCCCATGTTCCCAGCCTCCCAGTTAATGGGTGGATCATAGGTGTCTGGTATACAGGGCGAGATCAGGTGTAGCTGCCTGCTGAATGGCAGATGTGGGGACCACTTGGAGTTCCAAGCCTGGATCATTGGTCTGGACCTCCTGAAAAGAAAAGTTTTTTTGTTGTTGTTTGAGCTCCCTTATAAAGGGGGTTGAGGAGGCGCTGGTGATCGCTACCTGGGGCAGGGAGAGCAGCAAAGCTTTCCCCGGCCTGGCACACTACCACAGCAGTATGCGGCCTCCATCGGCAGGTGAGCAATCACCTTGGATGCAACTCAAGCGTTGTAGGTCCCTGCTCATAGCTTTTAAGTGAAGGATCTCCCCTGACACTGAAAACATTGGTGGGGTAGTCACTAGAGATTATGATGGGCACCTCTGCTCACTTACACCAGGATGCAACTGTGGCCGATATTTGGCCCCAAAGTAAAGGAACCCCCAAATAGCACCCCCTACCCCACCAGTGTGATCATTTTTCCATTTCACGCCCCAGCCGTCCTATGGTATCTCTGAGGCGATTTGCCAATTTTGTTGGCATATCCCAACTGGATTATAGAGTCATAGGGGGAAAAATTCAGCTGCTTGCGCCTCCCGTTAGCGCCTTAAGAGGGCGCTAATGGGGCGTAAAGCAGCTAACGCCCGGGCGCAGCGCCGCCCACGCCTCCCGAAAAATTTAGTGGGAGGTTAGCGGCGGCGGCAGCCGGTAGCGCCCTGTGGCGCTGCGCCGCCGGCGATGACGTCATCGCCGTGCGCAGCACCCCACTCGCGCCCCGGCCGTGATCTTCAGTCGCGCCCCCTGATTTACCGCCAGACGCTATGTCCGACGGGTTCAGGGAGGCGTACGTGCGGCCGGGGCGGCGATATTTAAAGGGGAGGTGGCAGGCGGCCATTTTTGTTGCTGGCCGCCTGCCAGCACCTGCCCCCGTTGCTGTCCCCGGCCCCCGTGAAGCCCCCCCACCGTGAAGTGCCGGCTGCGCTCCAAGAGCCCGGCACTTCTCTTGAGTGCCGGGCTCTTTTGCCGGCACTCCCGATCCCTGGGGGCCCAGCTGGGCCCCGGTTCGCGCTGCGCAGGGTCCCTCCCCTTTAAGAAGGGGAGGAAGGCCTGCAATACCGCGGCGCGACGTGCCGCAGCGCCACGCGCTGCGGCACGTAGCGCCAGGATATTCACTCGCAGCGCCCCAAGAGGGATGCGGGGTGCTTCCAGTGGCGCCCCGCTTCCCTCTTGGGGCGCAACCACTGAAGTTCCGGCGCGGGGCCGCTAATTTTTTCGGGGCGCTAAAAGTCGCGCCCCGGCGAGGTTAGCGCCCCAAATGGGGCGCGACTCAATTTTTACCCCATAGAGTTATACAGCACAGAAAGAGGCCCTTCGGCCCATCGTGTCCGCCGGCCATCAAGCCCTGTCTATTCTAATCCCATTTACCAGCACTTGATCCGTAGCCTTGTATGCTATGGCATTTCAAGTGCTCATCTAAATGCTTCTTGAATGTTGTGAGGGTTCCTGCCTCTACCACCCTTTCAGGCAGTGAGTTCCAGATTCCAACCACCCTCTGGGTGAAAAAGTTTTTCCTCAAATCCCCTCTAAACCTCCTGCCCCTTACCTTGAAACTATGCCCCCTGGTTATTGACCCCTCCACCAAGGGGAAAAGTTCATTTTTATCTACCCTATCTATGCCCCTCATAATTTTGTACACCTCAATCAGGTCCCCCCTCAGCCTTCTCTGCTCTAAGGAAAACAACCCCAGCCTGTCCAGTCTCTCTTTATAGCTGAAGCGCTCCAGCCCAGGTAACATCCTGGTGAATCTCCTCTGCACCCTCTCCAATGCAATCACATCCTTCCTATAGTGTGGCGACCAGAACTGCACACAGTATTCCAGTTGTGGCCTAACTAGTGTTTTGTACAGCTCCATCATAACCTCCCTGCTCTTATATTCTATGCCTCGGCTAATGAAGGCAAGTATCACATATGCCTTTTTAACCACCTTATCTACCTGTCCTGCTGCTTTCAGGGAACTATGTACATGCACACCAAGGTCCCTCTGATCCTCTGTCCTTCCTAGGGTCCTACCATTCATTGTGTATTCCCTTGCCTTGTTAGTCCTCCCAAAATGCATCACCTCACACTTTTCAGGGTTAAATTCCATTTGCCACTGTTCTACCCATCTAACCAACCCATCTATATCATCCTGTAGCCTGAGGCTTCCCTCCTCGCTATTTACCACTCCACCAATTTTCGTGTCATCTGCAAACTTACTGATCATACCTCCTACATTCATATCTAAATCATTAATGTACACTACAAACAGCAAAGGACCCAGCACCGATCCCTGCGGTACACCACTGGACACAGGCTTCCAGTCACAAAAACAACCTTCGACCATCACCCTCTGCCTCCTGCCACTAAGCCAATTTTGGATCCAATGTGCCAAATTGCCCTGGATCCCATGGGCTCTTACCTTCTTGACCAGTCTCCCATGCAGGACTTTGTCAAAAGCCTTACTGAAGTCCATGTAGACTACATCAACTGCACTACCCTCATCCACACACCTAGTCACCCCCTCGAAAAATTCAATCAAATTAGTTAGACATGATCTCCCCCTGACAAAGCCATGCTGACTATCCTTGATTAATCCCCGAGGCTCACTTTTTTACATAGGATCCTTGCAGTCAGCAGATCTCATCATTCTGTGCTGTGATTTGAACCTCGGCCTCAGAGATGAGTTTAGCCCACTCCACCAAGAGCAGATTTATTTTCCAAAAACGGACTGATACACCATGGATTCACTTTATGTAAACACCGAGTAATGTTAAGCCTGTATGAGCACAGTGCTGTACTGACTGTGTGTACAATCACTCCTGCAATCAATTTGTTTCAGCCATACAACTAGCTCTGCTTTATTCTGCCTGTTGAATAAAGACCAGTTTTTCCTGAAGCCTGTCTATGGTTACTTTGCAGCTAATGTACCGGAGAAATCCATTAGCCACGTACGATGGCTTTACCAAATAGACTGTCACATTGTAATGGATACAGAATTTCATCCAGTACAGGTCAAAGATCAGAACAATGAGCTATCTTTGTCACTCACAAATGGTCTGCTCAAAATGACACGTGTTCAGTACATTGATTATTCAATTATAGCCGGAGCCTTTCTCTGTCACATCAAATTTCCCAGCATCGGACATGATGATGAGCATGAAGTTATGCTCATAGGTTTTTTCGGCACTGTAATTTTCTGACAGATAGAAACACTAAAAATGAACTATTTTTCAATTAAAGTTTATCAGTGAGTCCTCCAGTGTCATGCCTGCGCTACGAATGTGCTGATGATATTTATGATATTGCTAGTTTGAGAGGGGCTGCAGAGACATGAGTTATTTATGAAAAAAAATTTCCATTGGTGTCTGACAACTTGCTGCATTCTGTGAAGTGTGGCTGACCAGAAATCGGTGGTATTGTCTGATAAAAATAAATGGGGTTCTGCTTAAAAGATTGGCCGAGTGACACAGCGAATTGTTGCACCAGTTCACTGTAGGTACGAGTGCTAGGGTGTGGCTGAGGAGGCCGCCTCCATATGACGAGTTCCTAATCTCAGTCCCATTGGCTGGAGGAAGGTTAAAGCTGCCAATTTTTGCCAATCTCAAAACTGAATGGAGGTATAATTGGGGCAGGAGGCAGAATCGTGGCTTAAGTTTGCTTCATTGATGCTGAAAATTCATCCACAAGCTTATTAACTAGTGTCATAAGACAGCAGACACCATGGAGGAGAAATTGGCCTCCTTTGCGCCTCCCGTTAGCAGCACCGGGGGGGCGATAATGGGGCACAAATGGGTTTGCGACCGGGCGCGGCGAATTGAGCAACGCCCGCGAAATTCCCCGCCGCTTTTGCGCTTTGCGCCTCGGTCCCTAGCGCCCCGGCGATCGTGACGTCATCCGGTGCGCAGCGTCCCGGATCAGAAGTTCCCTCTCGCCCCCTGCCTGAGCGCCTGCCGTTAGCAACGGCAGGTAGAGGAGGCGGTATGCAGTCGGATGGCCGCTGGAGGAGCAGTAGTTAAAGACGTCAACATCCGGTTTGTTTTTACTCGGCAAAGAGGACTGCCTTGTCAGTTTCACACAGGCAAACAGGCGTTTTGAGTGATTTCAGCGTTTTTCACTTGAAGGAGTCTTCTATCTCAGAAAAATTATTTACATTCATTTAGGTGAGATTTCAAAGTGCAATATTTCCATACTTTAATGGAGGCTGTACTGGCACTGGACCTCGCCCTCCAGTGTCACCGTCGGAGGCAGCGGAGGCAGAGAGAAAGATTGCAAAATACCAGAGGGAGGAGGGCCAACAGGGCTCTCAGCAGGAGGCCTTACCTTCCCAGGGTATTCCGGCAGCAGTTCTCCTACATCAATTTCACTGAGGAGCAGTGTCTTAGAAAGCTCCGCTTCACCAAGGACGTGGTCACAGAGCTCTGCCACCTCCTGCAATCAGACCTCGAGCCTCAGACCAGGGTGAGCACAGCTCTTTCAGTGACAGTCAAGGTCACCATCGCCCTCAATTTCTATGCCAGCAGATCCTTCCAGTGTGCAACAGGAGACATATCTAACATATCGCAGTTCGCCATCCATTGCTGCATCTGCGAGGTCACAGTTGCTCCCTACAGAAGGAGAAGGGACAACATTTCCTTCCCCATGATCAGAGAGAAGCAGCACGAGTGTGCATGTGGCTTTGCCAGGATAGCGGGCTTCCCCATGGTGCAGGGTGCCATTGACTGCACCCATGTCACTTTGCGGGCACCGCATAACAATCCTGAGGTATTCCGTAACCGCAAAGGCTCCCACTCACTTAATGTGCAGTGCCTTTTCCTAATCTGCTGCTCCTACACAGTGTCTCCCCAGTGGCTGCAGCAGGGCTGGTGGAAGGCTGCTGAGTGTTGGTGCCAGAGACTACAGATGGCCTTGCAGGACGCCCTCGACCAGCTCTGGGCCTGGAAGGTACACTGCGCCACTCAGGATGGGCGGCAGCAGTCTGGGCTGGCTGGATGACAGGCAGCATCAAGTGCAATGGCGGAGTGGCAGTGCTGGGATCAGGAATGCTGTCATCCTGAGAGAGGACAGCAGGTTCCTGCTCCACTGACCCACTGCCACTCCCCCGGAGCAGCACCTCAGCATCACTACCAATCTGCTAGAGCACAGATTGCTGGCCTGCTGCAATTCTGTGAAATTCCCGGTGGACTGTGGTAGTCCCAGCCATGATGGCAGCAGTCAGAGCTTGCGTGGCATCAAGCTGAGACTGCATGAGAGCAGTCTGAGATTCGATGCCACCAACAATTGACTGCATGACAGCACTAAGCGTTGCATGGCTTCCACCTATGCTGCAATGGAAGCTGCCACATTGCCCATGACACGCAGCATGAGGTCTGGATCCACACGGTCTCTCTGGGAGTCCACCATCCTTTGCAGAGTGGAAATGATGGGCTCCATGGTGTGCACAGAGCTCTGTGCAATGTTGGAGGCGGACTCCTCCATGCTCCTTACCATTACCGAGAGGCTCTCGGGCACCCTTGCCATTGCAACTATCATCTCGGAGTGCATCCCCTTCACCCTTCTTGTGAACGCCTCCCCATCGAGGTCCTCATCTGAGTCCTGGGCAGCAGAACTCGTGCGTGAACTCGCTCTCCAGGGAGCTGGCCCCCCGAGCTACCCTTTCCCCTTTCTGATGCTCCCATCTTGGCCTGCAAGAGAAATGAATGTGTGTGAGTCAGAGTCGAGCTATGTGTTTGGAAGATATGCGTGCCATAGTTAAATAGCTGTAATTGTAGGCAAGGTGTGAGATGTGGATGTGAGTTTGAGTAGGTGCAGATGCTTGGTGGGTGAGTGGTGGGAGTGTGCTGCTTTGTGCAGTGTGTACAGACTGAGGTTCAGATGCTGGTATGGAGGACCTGTTGAAGCATGTATTCACCCTGACCACCCGAGTGTGGTCATTGAATTTTTTCCTGCACTGTGTCAGGCTGCGTACGGCCACACTACTGGCCGAGACCTCCTGGGCCACTTCCCTCCACATTGCCCTGAAGACCTGGGGCAATGGCCTCCTTCCAGTGTCCGGGAACAACACTGCCCTCCTTCGCTCCACTGCCGCAACCAATGCCTCCAATGCCTCGTCCATGAAACGACAAGCTCTCTCCCTGGGAGTGGGATCAGCCATTACGATCAGGGGATTGAGTTCCTTGCCGGTCGCCTTCATAGCCAGAAATGCTGATAATGAGGATCTGCAGAATGATGCAACCTCCCCTTTAAGAGCTGGAAGGGGCTAGTGTGAAGGATCATTCCCAATTGCATTGTACCTGATACTCATTAACCCTCTGCTGGTAGCGCCCCTGTAGCGCCCTACTGAGGTCATTAGTGCCTGATTTAGTGCTCTAGTTCTTTCCTGGAGCGCTAACAGCCAATTTACTGGAAGCTGAGAATCATTAGCGCCTGGCGCTAATTTTTCAAGATTTCAAAAGTTAGCGCCCCAGAAAAGGGAATAGAGTCATACAGTCATAACGGCACAGAAGGAGGCCATTCGGCCCATCGAGTCCGTGCCGGCTCTCTGTAGAGCAATCTAGTCAGTCCTATTCCCCCGCTCTATCCCCATAGCCCTGCAAGTTTATTTCCCTCAAGTGCCTATCCAGTCTCCCCTTGAAAACATTGAGTGTCTCCGTTTCCACCACTTCCGTCGGCAGCGAGTTCCAGGTCCTCACCACTCGCTGCGTAAAAAAGATTTTCCTCACGTCCCCCCTGTATCTCTTGCCCAAAACCTTAAATCTGTGTCCCCTAGCATCTTGTACCATCAACTAATGGGAACAGCCTTTCCCCGTCTAGCCTATCCAAACCCGTCATAATCTTGAGCACCTCTATCAAATCACCCCTCAACCTCCTTTGCTCTAATGAAAACAAATCCAGCTTCTCCAACCTGTCCTTGTAGCTAAGATCCCCCATCCCCGGAACCATTCTGGTAAATCTCCTCTGCACCCTCTCAAGGGCCTTCACATCCTTCCTAAAGTGTGGTGACCAGAACTGGATGCAATACTCCAGTTGTGGCCTAACCAGCGCTTTATAAAGGTTCAGCATAACTTCTCTGCTTTTGTACTCAATACCTCTATTTATGAAGCCCAAGATCCCATATGCTTTGTTAACCACTCTCTCAATATGTCCTGCCACCTTCAGGGACCTATGCACATTAACTCCCAGGTCCCTCTGTCCCTGCACACTCTTTAAAACTGTGCCATTAAGTGTATATTGCCTCTCCCGGTTCCTTCTGCCAAAATGCATCACCTCACACTTCTCTGTATTAAATTCCATCTGCCACTTGTCTGCCCATTCTGCTAGCCTTTCTATGTCCTGTTGCAGTCGATTGGTATCATCATCACTGTTTGCCACACCCCCAAGTTTGGTGTCATCGGCAAATTTAGAAATTCTACTCTGTATTCCAATATCCAGGTCATTTATATATATCAAAAAAAACAGTGGCCCCTGCACTGACCCTTGGGGAACACCACTGTCTACCATCCTCCAGTCTGAAAAACAGCCATTTACCACAACTCGCTGTTTTCTGTCCTTAAGCCAATTCCTTATCCAAGCTGCCACTGACCCACCTATTCCATGAGTCTCAATTTTATTAACCAGCCTTCTATGTGGTACATTGTCAAATGCCTTCCGAAAATCCATGTAGACAACATCCATTACATTCCCTTCATCAATCCTCTCTGTTACTTCATCAAAAAATTCAATTAGATTAGTCAAACATGATCTGCCTTTTACAAACCCGTGTTGGCTCTCCTTAATTAGCTTAAACCTCTCCAAGTGCTCGTTAATTTTTTCCTTGATTATTGTTTCTAAAACTTTACCCACCACTGATGTTAAACTGACCGGCCTGTACTTACTAGGATTGTCCTTACACCCTTTCTTGAACAATGGTGTCACATTTGCCACTTCCCAATCCTCAGGCACCTCCCCCGCATCTAGGGAAGATTGAAAAATTATGGCAAGCCCTTCCCCTATCTCCTCCTCCAATTCCCTTAGCAACCTGGGATGCAAGCCATCTGGACCAATAGTGCCAGAGGACTGGTGGACAGTTAATATGATTCCTGTATTTAAAAAGGGAGAGAGAACAAGTCCAAGGAACAGACCAATTAGCTTAACGATGATGGTAGGAAAGATAATGAAATCCCTACTCAAAGATGTAATAGAAAAAACATATTCCAAGTGTTTGCGCTGGCCGTTAAGGCCCGTTTTGCGGGGGGGAAATGGCGGCTGTCTTACTTCAGCCCGCTGCTGGCGGGTCCTTGGTGGCCGCCATTTTTTGTTGTCAGCAGCGCTGCCGTTGCCTGCGCGCGCCGAAAGTATTGTAATTAGTCGAAGCGTGACATCAATCGGCACGCAACGCCGAGTTGACTCCCACTCATCTATTTTGGATCTCGCCACTCTTTTTGCCACCCTCTCCAAAGCACGGTAGTGCGTGCAGCTGCTAAAAGCGCTTCAGCTGTGTAAACAGCCATGAGGACGGTTCAAGTGACAAATGTAAGACAGACAGGACTATTATCTCCACGTAGCAGTGTTTATATTAATCGCAAGCCTAGGTCTTAATAGCTAACCCTTGAGATTTGTAAGTAAAGTTTATTTTTTTTTGGTGATTTGCTTATTTGAAACTCCTGCCTGAGATTGTAATACTGAATGTGCAACAAATGGGAGGATGCAGAATATTGCAAGTGATAATACCTGAGTGGCTAGTTTGTTTCTCTCTCCACGGATGCTGCCTCGCCTGCTGAGTTTTTCCAGCGTTTTCTGTTGTTATTTCGGATTTCCAGCATCTGCAGTATTTTGCTATCGTAGAGTAAACTTGAGGATTGGATTAGGAATCACCTAACGATGTTCATTGTTTCGATCTCTGAAATCTGAAGTGTGAATTCAATTCTTTTAGTTATCAGATATGAGTACTCTGTCCTCAGCATGGAATAGTAAAAAAGACCTCAGTTGTCAGACCCTCCTAAGCCAGTGACTAAAGTGACCTCAGCATATCAATGAAATTATGACTACGGTATAACGGTTTCAAAAACTACAAAGCGCTGGATTTGCTCGTTCCTGTCCTATATCTTTTTCTTCCTGCTTCATGAAAATTTCAACAAGCATTTAAAATAACGAGCTTGGCTTAGTCTCTATTCCTTTAGAATGAGATGTGTGGGTAAAGTGACAGGGGAGAGTTCTTGAAAGCATTTAATGGGCCATCTTGGTTCAATGTAAAAAAAATGAACTGTGTTCCCTTTCAACACCACTGAACACTGCGTGCCTTCTTCAGCGCAATGAGAGGTACAGACTTCTGATAATTAATTTTCCCTGTTGTACACCCACACCCTCCCCCCTTCTCCTCCGATCCCATAAAACCCGAAGTCTGATCAAACCACAGACTTCCCCCTGCGCAGTTGACGGACTCCCCACAAATGCACAAACAATTTGCCGAACCCTTTTTCCATCTGTAGAAGCTTTGCGAGCCCGAGCCTGAGCTGATTTATAAAGTGACCTCCATAGATGCATTTTGATGCACTTTAAACACGAGGGAGCTTTGTCCAGAAAAGCTCAATGCAATGCTGTAACATTGATTGGTGAGCAGGTGGCAGGTAAATTGTTGTAACAAATACGGCAACTGTTCCGTCCATGGCCCGCAGGTTAATTCGTTTCTTCCTCGTTCTCCTTAACTGAAAGCGGGACACAGACGCAACCTTCGGCCCCCTGCTGAGCTTAGCGCCGGAAAGAACGCGTTACACCACAAATTCTCTGCACTGCTAATGTTAATTAGCAGGAAGCACCAAAATACGGGTGCTGCCTGCGCTCTCCCTACGGGCGGCCGTTAACCTTGGCCAGCGCTGTTACCGGCAGGTTCCGGCCTACTTGAATTTCTAGGCCATAGAAACTGAAAATATAATAAAGAATAGTCAGCATGGATTTCAAAAGAGTTTCATGCTTGACCAACCTTATTGAATTCTTTGAAGAAGTAACAGACAGGGTAGACAAGGGTAATGCAGTAGATGCAATATATTTGGATTTTCAAAAGGCCTTTGATAAGGTATTGCATAGTAGACTCATGACTAAGCCCAGAAAGGGGACAAGTGGCAGAATGGACAGCAAGCTGGCTACAAAATAGAAAACATGGAGCAGGGCTTAAAGGTGGTTACTCAGAGTGGCAAAATGTGGGAAGTGGTGTTCCACAGGGATCGGTACTGGGACCACTGTTGTTCACCATTTAGGTAAACAATTTGGACTCGGGAATCAGAAGTACAATTTCAAAATTTGCAGATGACACCAAATTGGGGGGTGTAGTTAATACAGAGGAGACCGTGACAAAATACAGGAAGACATTGCAGAATGGACGCTAATTGGCAAATGAACTTCACTATAGATAAGTGTGAGGTGGTACATTTTGGTAGGAAAATAAGGAGGCCACATATTCCTTGGAAAATAAGAGTCTGAATAGGGTAGAGGAGCAGAGGGATCTGGGAGTACAGATTCACAAATCACTAAAAGTAGTGACGCAGGTTAATAAGGCCATTAAAAGAAAGCAAACAAAGCACTGGGGTTTATTTCTAGAGCAGTTCCCAACCTTTTTGGTTGAAGGACCCCTTTTCAAATGGATTAGTGATCATGGACCCCCCTTCTAAATTATAATACGATATAACACTAATAATATGAAAGTGTTGCATGTAAAGGGTGTTTTACTAATGCTTTTAAGAAAACAGGTATTTTCTTACAGATATCAGTGACAATGGTGTGCCCACTTCTCACTGCGGAGTCTGTCTATCCTTGGTGTGATGTTTGACAATGACACTCATAAATGATTGATGGCTACTTTATCCAATCAACGCTCTCCAATGATTGTTCTCTCACCAATCAGAAAAAGGGGCGGGATCATTTTATGGAATTTTAAAAAACACATATTAATGATTTTTATATATATGTGTGTGTGTGAGTTTGTATATTACAATAATTAAACATTAATTATGGATAGATACACTCCAGTGTTCTTCCCATTGGTTAAAACCTATGCCTGGTTTTTAAAATACAATTCTATCTATTCCTCTCCACAAATCGGATGTTAGCGAGTTGTATGATTGACATGACAAAGAACCAATAAATGGTGAATCTCTGTTCCTATCTGGAGCTTTCCAACTAATCAGTGCACAGAGAGGCGGTGCTTATCGAGGTTGGTGGGGTGGGGGAAGGTTATTATTAGTGTTAATAACATTTTAATTTATCGTTATTAAGCAGTCTGCAATTAGAAACCTTTTTATTTTATTTCAATATGTTTCCTTGTGACGGAGGCGGTTTAGTTCGCGGACCCCCTGGAAAGTCTCCACGGACCCCCAGGGGTACGCGGACTCTAGTTTGAGAACCACTGTTCTGGAGGAATAGAATTGATAAGCAAAGAAGTTATATTAAACTTTTATAGAACCTTGGTTAGAACACACTTGGATTATTGTGAACAATTCTGGTCTCCATATTTTTAAAAGGATATAGAGGCACTGGAGAAAGTGCAAAGAAGATTTACTAGGATGATGCCAGAACTGAAGAGGTTATACCTATCAGGAAAGATTGATCAGGCTGGCGCTCTTTTCTCTGGAAAAGAGAAGACTGAGGGGTGACCTGATAGTGGTCTTTAAGATTATGAAAGGGTTTGATAGGGTAGAAATAGAGAAGATGTTTCCACTTGCAGTGGAGGCCAGAAGTAAAGGTCATAAACATAAGATAGTCACTCATAAATCCAATAGGGAATTCATTCTTAGCCAGAGAGTGGTTAGAATGTGGAACTCGCTACCATAAGGTGTAGTTGAGGCGACTAGTATAGATGGATTTAAGGGGACGCTAGATAAATGAAGGAGAAAGGAATAGAAGGACATGTTGATGGGGTTAGATGGAGAGGGGTGGGAGGAGGCTCGTATGGAGCATAAACACCAGCATAGACCAGTTGGTCTGAGTGACCTGTTTCTGTGCTGTAATTACTATGTAACAAGTAAATTGTTGTCGGGTTTCCGTGTCGGCTAATGTTCAGACAACCCACTCAGAAATTGGCGTGTTTGGTTAAAATAAAAGGCTGGGGAGTGAGGCGGTTGCTCACAGCGGGAAAGAAAAAGCAGAATGGTGCTCGTGCTCAGAAGGGTGTTTGTGGAGTTCCAGAATTAGGCTATACCGGAATATGCTACAGGAAAACCTAAAGAGATGGGAGATGACAGTTTGACAAACTGGGGGCAAGAGAAGGGAACAGTGTGAAAGTAATAGGAGGGACTGAGGGTGTAAAATGCAACAATGTACTGTGATCTTGATTTTGTATTTTTAGCAATAGTGTTAAAACTTTGCCCGCAATATGTCTTCTCAATGTGCAATGACACAGCACACACTCTTGTTTAATGCTCACATCTGATCAATTCTGATCAATTTACGAAGAACTCTCCTGCAAGTCACAGAATCACAGAATCACAGAATCCCCACAGTGCAGATAGAGGCCATTTCGGCCCATCGAGCCTGCACCGACACATAGCCCACCCTATCCCCGTAACCCCACGTATTTAATCCCCCCCTAACACTAAGGGTCAATTTATCATAGCCAAATCAACCTAACCCGCACATCTTTGGACTGTGGGAGGAAACCGGAGCACCCGGAGGAAACCCACGCAGACACGGGGAGAATATGCAAACTCCACACAGACAGTCATAACTGGACATTAATGCTGAGACTGGGCCAGTAACATCTATTGGAAGGAAAGGGCTCGTTGGGCTCGGTGACATTTTCCAGTACTTTTTTAGTTATTATTTTTCTGATTCAGATACTATGGGCTGGATTTTCATTGACCCGTGGAGGCGGGTTTGGCGGCATGTGGGGGGTTAAAATTGCGAAAACTGGCGGGCGGGCACAAGCCCACCTCCATCCTGCCTCCACGCAATTTTCATTAAATCATGTCTGCTAGTCCCGACTCCGTCCCGCCTCCAAGAGGCGGGATAGGCTGTTAAGGCCCTTAACAAGCACTAAATTGCCTCTATAATGCCATTTTGAAAGGCCTTTGTGATTTTAACCCTTTTTCTACGTGAAGCACGCCTGTTCTGAACCACAAATGTGAAACCTGGCGGGAGCACATTTGGATAGCTGACTAGCAGCTGCAAGTCCACTATTACAACGGAGAAGATAATGATGGATGATGGGAGGAGGAGGAGGAGGAGGAGACATATCTGGGAGTGGTGGTGGTGGTGCAAAAATATCTGGGAGCAGACTTAGGGCTGCTGCTGCTCATTTTGCATCCAGTTCCTCTCACAGCAAAGGCCAGGCAGTCTTTGCAGACCTTCAATGCAGCAGTAATGATGACATCATCAGAGGCGACTTTCAGACTGAAAACACTAATTGGTTCATGGGTTCCCACATGCTGGAACTCAATTGCCCAATTAGGTGAAAATTCCATCAATCTCCCACATCCAATTTCAGGCGGGTGGATAACACGAAAAGTGGATGACACGACCCCAACCCGCCCCAGTATACAAATCCAGCCCTATGTGACATAATTGCACAGGCACTTAACACCTTTGTAACATTCCTCTGTGTGCTATTTTAAATGTTGACCCATTCATTTCAAATGTGTTAACACCTGGTTAAATAGTGGAGACCATCATTTCTGGGCTGATGTTGTGTACAAGCAGCCTGGAAAGTCAAGAAGGTAGAACTGCTGATTGGCAAAGTTCATGTTCAAATGCTTAACATGCTCTTGCTACATTCCAGTGTGACCTACAGACATGGGGTTAACCAATTCTGTCTACTGTCCTGAAGGCTTTGACTGATGCTGAGGTAAATGCAAGTGCAGCAGGCAGTCAAGAAAGCAAACGGAATGATGGCCTTCATAGTAAGGGGATTTGAGTACAGGAGTAGGGAGGTGATGCTACAGTTGTACAGGGCCTTGGTGAGGCCACACCTGGAGTATTGTGTGCAGTTTTGGTCTCCTAACTTAAGGAAGGACATTCTTGCTATTGAGGGAGTGCAGCGAAGGTTCACTAGATTGATTCCTGGGATGGCCGGACTGACATATCAAGAAAGATTGGGTCAACTAAACTTGTATCCTCTGGAGTTCAGAAGAATGAGGGAGGATCTTATAGAGACATTTAAAATCCTGACTGGTTTAGACAAATTAGATGCGGGCAGAATGTTCCCAATGGTAGGGAAAACTAGAACCAGGGGTCACAGTCTAAGGATTAAGGGGAAGCCATTTAGGACTGAGCTGAGGAGGAACTTCTTCACCCAGAGAGTGGTGAATCTATGGAATTCTCTTCCACAGAAGGTTGTTGAGGCCAGTTCGCTAAATATATTCAAAAGGGAGTTAGATATAACACTCACAACTAAGGGGATCAAGGGGTATGGCGAGAAAGCAGGAATGGGGTACTGAGGTAGCATGTTCAGCCATGAACGCATTGAATGGCGGTGCAGGCTCGAAGGACCGAATGGTCTACTCCTGTACCTATTTTCTATGTTTCTATGTTTCTATGTTAACAGGAGCCAAAGCCTGAGCCTAAACAGTGAACGTTAGCAGAATATCCGGCTGAGAGGGGAAAAGCATCATAATTATACCTAATACAAAAGCAAAATACTGCAGATGCTGGAAGTCTGAAATAAAAACAGAAAATGCTGGAAATACTCAGCAGGTCAGGCAGCATCTGTAGAGAGAGAGAAACAAAGTTAACGTTTCAGGTCCAGGACCCTTCGTCATCGACCTGAAACGTTAACTCTGTTTCTCTCTCCACAGATGCTGCCTGACCGGCTGAGTATTTCCAGCATTTTCTGTTTTTATTACAATTATACCTAATCCTGTCTTCACCCAATGTTCACCCAGGTGTACTGTCCAACAGGAATCACTGGGCATCAACTAACTCGGCACAGGTAAGGGATTAAAT
Organism: Squalus acanthias; assembly: GCA_030390025.1. Classification (NCBI taxonomy): domain Eukaryota; kingdom Metazoa; phylum Chordata; class Chondrichthyes; order Squaliformes; family Squalidae; genus Squalus; species Squalus acanthias. Next base: position 35,409,973 of record CM059448.1, on the reverse strand, counting down.
TGGGACTGTCCCGTGCTGTTGGATGGTGCTTTTACCAATTGAGCTAGTGGGAGGAAGCAAGAGAACATTTTCTCAGACTTAAGTGGGCTCTAGTGTTCATTTTTCTATTGTTTTATTATGGAATAATCAAATGCACTTGAGGATAAATTGCTCAATCTGTGACTCCAGTAGGGAGCTGGTCCTGAAGGGAGTGCAGATTTGATGCTCCAGTGTTTGCGGCTCTCTCTCTGACCCCTGTACAGCTGCTTGCTGGTAGCCTGGTACTTTAATATCAAGGTCTTCCCAATATGCAAAAAAGATAACTCGTGCACATGGGAAACTAGATGAAGAATCTGGAGATATGTCAAACTTTAAAGGGCATACATGGTTAAACTAGAGTTTACTGAGGGTGTGTCAATACTCTCATTGTATCCAGTGTTACTGCAGCCTGCATCACTCTGTACAACTGTTCCTTTTGAAGTGACATTGGTGCAGATTCAATTGTTGATTTAAGGGGTTCATAAGGTTTTCTGAATGTTATCCATTTATTTCTTTTTGGTGTAGAGAAAGTTGAGAAGATTTAACAGAGCTTATTAAAATGATCACGTGAGTAGGAAAGTAGTCTATGACAATGGGTCATCAATTTAAAATTCTCAATAAAAGAGTGAAGGAGAGAGAGATTAGGAGAAAATTCTTTAGAGAGCTTGGGGGAAAAATTCAGTATCGCCCCATTTGGGGCGCAATTATCGGCCGGGCGCAAAGATTAGCGCCTGGCGCTAATAATCGCCTCTGACTGCAAACTTGACTTTTATCGCCCCTGGAGGTGATTGGAGCGCTAAATCAGGCGCTACACATCTGTCTTAAGGCGCAAAGGCCGAGGAGCGAGGCGCTAACTCAGAACGCTGGCGAAGCTCATGTGATGTCAGTCAACAATGGAACACAGACACAATGGCGCCGGCCAGTTCTTAAAGGGGAGGGTTGATCTTGCTTTCCATCCACATCCTGCTCATTGCAGCCTTGAATCTCGGCCTGGAGAGACCTGTACATCAAATCTGCTGGAAAGAACAATGGAGAGGCCCAGGGAAAGAGCTCAGAGTGCAGCCCCCACAGTCTCTTCTAAATCGATACAAGGAAGGGCAAATCAAAATGAACCTGCAAAGTGCTGCTCAGTACCCAAAACTCCTTCACACAACGTTGAATCTCTACAGAAGTCTCTCTCTCTCAGAATGCGTGGTTCAAAAATGTGACCAACAAAAAAAGGCAGGAAGCAGTCGCCTTTAAATAGCGCTCCCCCAGTCCCTTTCTGACTGCAAAACGCTCCCCTCAACCTGTCGTTGCTAGCGGCAGGTGGTAAGGCAGGGGGCGCCACTCAATATACGCTCCAGGGCGCTACCGGGGCGTTGCGCACTTGACTGACGTCACGATCTGCCGACGCAGGAGATCGTGGCGGTAGTGTTTAGCGCTGCCGCAAAATGTCTAGTTAATCTCGCGAGTGGCGCAAACATCGCCGCGCCTGGGCGCTAGTTGCTTTGCGCCCCATTAGCGCCCTCTTAAGGCGCTAACGGGAGGCGCAACCAACTGAATTTTTCCCCCTTATCTTTTATATTGAAGTACCGTTCATCTTTTAAAGATATAGTGGATAAACATTAGAAGCCGAGGAAGATACAGGGCTATTAGGAGAAAGCAGTGCAATAAGATTAGTACTGGATTGTTCCAGCAAAGAGCTGGAGCAGATACAATGGCTTTTTCCTGAGCCGTAACCCTCCATGGTGTTTGGTTCCAGGCCTGGTATCTTTTCCATTGATCAGTTTTAAAGCAACAACATTTGGGGGACTGGGCAATGCATTACCTTTTTGTTTCAGATCTGACTGATGGGAAGAAAGTGTCTGCCTGCTGACTGTAAGGGTCCTATGTTAAGAGTTTGAGGATTCTTGTAACTAGCAAGCATGGAGCGATAGTACAGAACTACCCCTAATTCAATACTAAATGGGTAATCTCACTCAGAGAGGTGACAGGACGACTGGTGTTGTATGGGAAATGGAAAACTGTCACACTAAGGCTTTAGGCGGTACTCTTCTGAGGTTGGGGCTGAGCTACAGTGTTGGGTAGAGTAGTGGAAGATTAACCTGGTTATAGCTGTCCTGGGAATACTTACTGACATTCAGAAGGGGACCATTTTGGACCATACGTGGTTGCTGTCAGTGTTTCAGACAACCTTCCAACTGCACTATGCAGCCAGGGCCATCCTGGAGTGTGGTCAGGAGGCCTGCCTGTAACGTTCGGGGTCCAGAGTTGGTGCAGGTAATCCGGAATCCTTTGATAGATTGAGGGATTTAAAAGGCATGCAATAGGAGCCTGAAACATATCCCATTCCCCAGTACTAACATACCTCATCTAGATGAGCACAAAAGAGTTGAAAGAGAATTCGGCATTCCCCTGGGAAACGCTGGCCGGAATTTTCTCAAGGGAAGCAGGTTGGGGCCGTGGGCCTCCGAGGCGGGCGGGAAACCCGGGAGGCTGGGTTTTCCGCCGGCCCTGCCGAATTTAACGGAAGGACCTGATTGAATGCGAGGCCTCGGATTGAGAGGCTGGCTGGCTGCGGGAGGGTAGGCCTCAGAAGCGAGGGGCCGGTCCGGGGGAGGGTTCGCGGGAGGGGGGTCGTAAATCGGCTGGGGTTGGGGATCGGGAGTGGGGGGGAGAGCATGTCCAGGGGTCGGGGATCGGGTGGGCGGGGGATCGGCCAGGGATGGCGGGGAGGGTGTCTGAGAGGGATGGGGGGAGTCAGCCAGGGATCGGGGGGTGGTCAGCCGGGGATTGCGGGGGTGGGGAGGGAGGGCCGGCTGGGGATCGTGGGTGGGGGGATTTCGGCCGGGGAATCGGCGGAGGGGGAGAGAGGATCAGGGCCGGCCACCGGAGGATCGTGGCCAGCCTCATCATCATCGTTGGGGGAGAGGCCTGGGGGGGGGGCGGGGTGATCGGAGGCCACGGGGAGGGTCTCTGATCGCGGGGGGTGGGTATAAAGCCACTTACCTCCTGGATGCAGCAGCCCCCGCCTCGCTTTAACTGCCGGGTTTCACGAATTGTGTGAAACCCGTCCACAGGCAGTTAAATTAAAAATGGAGGGGGAAAAAATAAAGAGTCTTCCAGCCTCATTACAATATTAAAATTGAGGTAACGCTCGGGTTGGTCGCCCGCCCCCGTTCCGCATCCGGCAAAATCGGAAGTGGGCGGGTTGGAGGCGGGATCAGGTCGGGAATCCCATTTTTAACACTGTAACTGCCCCCATGCTCCAATCCCACCAGGATTTTTAGGGGAAAATTCTGGCCACTGTCTATATCAATAGGGATCAATATGCACCGAGATCAGCAATTGCAGTCAAATGACATGTTTATCAATGGAAGAGATAATCACACTAACTAGAGCTACACAGAGTCTGAGGAGAAAAACACATCGCCAGGAAGTAGATTGTTTAAGGTTCAGGAAGCTAGATATTACTGTTGGGGAAACTGGCTTAATTCAATCTTTTGAGACTATACAAAAATTTAATTCTTTAATGTTTTGCTTTCTTGGAGGAGCACAGCAGGGATCTGGGAGACACAGGGGAAACTACAAAAGATACAGGGGGGAATTTTCCCAGCCCTGGGGAGGCGGGAATGGAGGCGGGACTGCCGGGAAAATGGCAGAAACTGGGAGCGGGTACCGACCCCGCTCCCAACCCGCCTCCGTGCCCTCTTCCCGGGAGGCGGGTCCCCGACTCGCGCAGGGACCCGTTTCCTCGAGGCGGGAAGGGGATTACAGCCAATTAGCTGCCTGTTAACAGGCAGTTAAGAGGCTTATCCCCATTTTACCCCTGCAAGTGTGGGCTTCCTGACAGCTGCGAACCTCGCCAGGGTCAGCGAGGCGAGCAGTGGGTCTGCGAGGGTGAGAGGGGTCGAAAAGTCCGCTGTGGAGGTGAGTGATGGGTGCAAGTGTGGAGAGGTAAGTATGAGAGGTGAGTGTAAAGTGTTAGAAAAAGTTTACTTACCTTGGCTTCTTCCTGCAGGCTTCAACCCTTGGGGATCCGGAGATGCCTCATCTCAACGGCAGAGATGACAGAATGGTTGCTGCATTCTCAGATGCTGCAGCCATCTGATTTCTGCTAAGGAGAGAGGTTTGGTGAGTCTTCAGTACAAGGGCTCACCTTAGAACAGAGATTGTCAGTGTTTGACCGCTTCTCAAAGCTGTCAAACGCTGACAATTCATCTGTCAAAAATTTTTGACAGATGAAACGTCATACGCTGACGTCCTCTGTCACCGGCTTTCCCTTAATTGGCCGGCTAAGCCCGCAGGGCGGGCTTGACAAGGTCAATAAAGGGAAAATAGCGTGGGTTGGCCGGACGTCGTTGGGGGCAGGACTGAAACCCGACAACCAGCAGTCCCACCCCCAACGCGTCCCCATTGATAAAATCCAGCCTACAGACACAGAAAGCAGGGAAAGAGATGGGGAAAAACCAGCTCAGACACAAAATAAGCAGGGAGAGACACAGAAAAACTGGGAAGGACACAAGGCTGGGAAAGAGATGGAAAAACTGGCCAAGGTGCAGAGAAAGCAGGAAAAGACATTAATAAACCAAGGACTCCTGAGAAGATTTACTTTAAATGAGTTAACACCTTTTTAGTGAGCAGAGGAATGTGTCATACAAGTTATTTCAGTATCTGTTAGCTAATATCTCCAGCAGACATTTCTACGCATGTACCTTTCGAGTAAATCTCTAAACATTTATTCGTGAGAATGAACTGCTATAAATGCAGAGTTTGTGCACACATAATTAGTGCTCTTGGCAGATTTCAAGCCTGGTTACTTTAAGATACTGTATACTTAATAATTGGAGAGCCATAAGAGACACTAACAGTAATGCACTTACATGGTCCACGGGCTGTTTTTATTGCTAATGCAAAGGGTATAAATATTGGCACAGCCTTGAGGCTGCTCCATAACATTGTTAAAATTAACAAAGAGCGCCCTTTACTGCATCAGATGATGGCACCTCACCTCACAGCTGCAGTGTTTCTGCTTTTGTATCCTGTAATATAAAAGCTCAATGTGCCCAGAAATAATTCAAGGCTGAATGCAGCGAGAGTTTATATCACCATACTGTGACTAACAGCCTCCAGCCTAAAAAAAAGCTCCGGGCTAGGACACCGGGGATAACTCCCCTGCTCTTCTTCGAAATCGTGCCACAGGATCTTTTACGTCTTTTTTAAAATTCGTTCATGGGATGTGGGCGTCGCAGGCAAGGCCAGCATTTATTGCCCATCCCTAGCTGCCCTTGAGAAGGTGGTGGTGAGCCGCCTTCTTGAACTGCTGCAGTCCGTGTGGTGAAGGTACTCCCACAGTGCTGTTAGGGAGGGCGTTTCAGGATTTTGACCCAGCGCCAATGAAGGAACGGCGATATACTTCCAAGTCAGGATTGTGTGTGACTTTGAGGGGAACGTGTTTCCATGCACCTGCTGCCCTTGTCCTTCTAGGTGGTTGAGGTCACGGGTTTGGGAGGTGCTGCTGAAGAAGTCTTGCCGAGTTGCTGCAGTGCATCTTGTAGATGGTACGCACTGCAGCCACGGTACGCCGGTGGTGGAGGGAGTGAATGTTTAATGTGGTGGATGGGGTGCCAATCAAGTGGGCTGCTTTGTCTTGGATGGTGTCGAGCTTCTTGAGTGTTGTTGGAGCTGCACTCATCCAGGCAAGTGGAGAGTATTCCATCACACTCCTGACTTATGCCTTGTAGATGGTGGAAAGGCTTTGGGGAGTCAGGAGGTGAGACATTCGCCACAGAATACCCAGCCTCTGACCTGCTCTTGTTGCCACAGTATTTATGTGGCTGGTCCAGTTAAGTTTCTGGTCAATGGTGACCCCCAGGATATTGATGGTGGGGAATTCGGCGATCGTAATGCCGTTGAATGTCAAGGGGCGGTGGTTAGACGCATCCACCTGAGAGAGCAGACAGGGCTTCAGTTTAATGTCTCATCCGAAAGATAGCACCTCCAACAGTGCAGCATCCCTCAGTACTGCACTGGAGTATCAGCCTAGATTTTTTGTGCTCCAGTCTCTGGAGTGGGACTTTGAACCCACAACCCTTCTGACTCAGAGGCAAGTGTGCTACCAACTGAGTCACAGCTGATCATGGAATGGTGCGGGCACTGGCTCATTTCTAGATCTCAGCCAAGCTGCTACAGAGAGGATGACCAGAATAGACAATGAGAACAGAAAATCTGCTGGGACCGATCAACACCGTGTACCACGCAAGCTACAAACCAGGTCAGGAGCTGTATCGTCAAATGGCCTGGGGACCAATCATTTGCCCATCTTCCACCAGTGCAACCGGATGTGATGTGGGCACACGTAGAACAACGGGGGAGTAAAAACTTCGCTGTCACCTGCATTTTTAACATGGATCACACCTAGTTCTAGATACAGCAGTTGTTGATTTGGGCCTTCTAACGACAATGTCCTAGGCAGGGTCGCTCTTCACTGGATTAGACAAAAGAATTGGAATCATTTAACCATTAAATGCTTAATTATTAAGAGCCGTAGGTTGAAGAAAGATATTGCAGCAGTAATAATGACAGAACGAAGTGATGTATCCTGGGAAATGAGGTGCACTGCACATGCTCACACGGTATAATCCAAATTCAGAGTCACAGGTCTTGGCAAAAATATAAACTCCTAAGCCCAGGGTTTTGGGAGAAGCTGAGACTCTATTTATGGATGATGTGGAGATGCCGGTGTTGGACTGGGGTGGACAAATGTGAGAAGTCGCACAACACCAGGTTATAGTCCAACAGCTTTATTTGAAATCACAAGCTTTCGGAGCGGCTGCTCCTTCGTCAGGTGTGATTTCAAATAAAGCTGTTGGACTATAACCTGGTGTTGTGCGACTTCTCACATCTATTTATGGACATAGCAATTTCAGTTGCTGAAGAGAAGAAAAAAAGAACAACAAATTCAGAAAGCATTTTGAAAGAATCATTGGAACCCAGTGGCCGGATCGCTTGGAGTGATGACTTTACAAAGGAAAAACCCATTATAAATGTGGCTGTAGGAATTTATAATGAAAAATATTGACACAAAGTGTGACAATAGGAAGTCAAATGCCACAGGCAGTGCATGTAGTTATGAGAATTAGAATAGTTTATAGATGGATAACCTTTTTGAGGTAGCTTCTCAGCCATTTCCTTTCAAGACTGAAAAGCCCAAATGTTTCCATGGTTTCCTCCTAACTCAACCCTCTGAACTACAGATCTACCTCTGGGCTCTTCCCTACACAATTCCACAACTTGAATATCACTTCTTGCTTCACAGTGACCCAGTACTGAAGGTGCAGTCTGATCAGAGCAGTGCTCAGTTTCCACAGGGCACTCTCCAACTCATTCTATTGATTTTACCAATCAAGTTTCAGCTTTCTGAAATCAAAGCAGAAAATGCTGGAAATACACAGCAAGTCGATAGATTCTATTAAGAAAAAAAAAAGGTTAATTCACCTGTGAATTTGCTGGGTTCTGACAAAGGGTTTATATCCAAAACATTCATCCATCTTTTCTCTTTACAGATGCTGACAACCCTGTTGAGTATTTCCAGCATTTCTTCTTTTTTATTTCATTTGTATTGGTGACTTTTTAGTTCAGCATCAATTAGCTCTGTTGATTGTTAGCCGTGGCGCAGTGGGTAGCACTCTCTCCTCCGAGTCAGAAGGTCGTGGGTTCACAGTCCCACTCCAGAGACTTGAGCACAAAATCTAGACTGGCACTGAAGTGGAAGTAATAAGGTAGTGTTGCACAGTCGGAGGTGCCGTCTTTCAGATGAGACATCTGCCGACTCAGGTGGAAGCAAAAGTTCCCAGAGAACTATTTCACGAAGAGCAGGGGAGATCTCCACAGTGTCATGGGCAATATTTAACTTCCCACTAATATCTCTAAGACAGATTATCCGGTCAATTATTACATTGCTGTTTGTGGGAGCTTGCTGTGTGCAAATTGGCTGCCGTGTTTCCTACATTATAACAGTGACTACACTTCAAATGTGCTTCCTTGGCTGTAAAGTGCTTTGGGACATCCTGAGGTTGTGAAAGGTGCTATGTAAATGAAAGTTTCTTTCTTCTCCTGTTGTACAGTGCTTGGATACATTAAGCATCAAGTTTACTGTCACCCCTAGACTGGGGCTAAAAGGGTTAAATTATGAAGACAGGTTATATAGACTAGGCTTGTATTCCCTTGAGCATAGAAGATTAAGGGGTGATCTAATTGAAGTGTTATAGGGAGACAGGGAGAAACTATTTCCTTTGGTGGGAGAGTCCAGAACAAGGAGCCATAACCTTAAAATTAGAGCGAGGCCATTCAGGGGTGATGTAAGGAAACATTTCTTCACACAAAGTTTAGTGGAAATCTGGAACTCTCTCCCCCAAAAAGCTGTTGAGGTTAGGGTCAATTGAAAATTTCAAAACTGAGATTGATAGATTTTTGTTGGGCAAGGGTATTAAGGGATATGGAACCAAAGTGGGTAAATGAAAATTAAGATATAGATCAGCCATGATCTAATTGAATGGCGGAACAGGCTCGAGGGGCTGAATGGCCTATGCCTGTTCCTAATGTATTGAATTTCATCTGACACTGTTCCACTCACTTACAGATTTTATCTAGATCATTTTGTAGGTTGTTGGCTGTGTCACAGGCTCAGTTGTTCCCTAGTTTAGCATCATCCATAAATTTGGCCAATTTGCCTCAAGTTTGAATCCAAGTCATTGCTAAAAATGCGAGATAATGGGGTTCATGATACCGATCCCCGAGATGCTTTACTCAGTGGTATCCCCTTCAAAAAAAAAGTTATCATCTCCGTTGGAACAGTAGACAGAGTTAAATGTTCGTCCACCGATATCACCAACAGTAATTTCTCAGTTTATTCTTGCAAGGCAACAGCATAAAGATCAATAATTCTCTCAGTCTTGTATGCCCCGAAAGCAGCAGTTGGATACATGACACAGGGCTCAGTGACAACCTGATTAACAACTTGGACTGATTCAAGCCAGCAACTGCTTTTGATAGTTAAAAGATTTATTGGAATGCAGGGATTTTGACCAAGACATTCTTTCTTGTAGAAAATTAACGTGGTTGAAAATTGTGATAGCTTCACTGAGGGAATCATTCATCTTGCCTTGGGTTCGGTTAGTGCAGCCTATCAGATAATGGAATGGAAATGTGCATTAAAAATTCATTGGGATTAAATTGAGTTTATAGCTCTCTCTCTCTCTCTCTGTTTGGCCTTTTCTTGTCTAAACACATTAAATAATACAGAGCATGTTTTGCCTGTCCAATTGATGTGTGTACAAGAGTTGCTAAAGCTCAGCTGGTGATTAGAGTGACGGTATAAGACCACTTGGCTAAATATTTAAGAGGGGGGAAAAAAAGTTGAAGAAACTTGAAAAGGCTTGGACCAGGGAACAGACATTTCAAACCAAATGACCTGGTTTCTCTGTCTGGGGGTCTGTCTTCCTTTTGTGTAATAATGCTACTTTCCCCTACAAAGATCAGTACAGATGAAAGAGTCCATTTTCCCCATCCAGTTGGTTTCTCCCTGCACAGCACTTGACTGCCTCATAGGGACAGGAGTAGGCATTCAGCTCCTCGAGGTTGTTCTGCCATTCAATTAGATCATCCCTGGTCTGTGCCTCAACTCCATTTACCCGCCTTAGCGCCATAGCCCTTGATACCCTTACCCAACATAAATCTATTGATCTCGGTCTTGAAAGTTCCAATTATCCCAGCATCCACAGCCTTTTGGGAGAGAGAATTCCGGATTTCTACCATCCCTTGTGTGGAAAAAGTGGTTCCTGATTTCACTCCTGAATGGCCTGGCTCTAATTTTAAGATCATGCCCCCTCGTTCATAGAATCATAGAATGGTTACAGCACAGAAGGAGGCCATTCGGCCCATCAAGCCCGTGCTGGCTCTCTGCAAGAGCACTTCAGCTAGTCCCACTCCCCCGCCCTTTCCCCATAGCCCTGCAAATTTATTTATTTCAGGTACTTATCCAACTCCCTTTTGAAAGCCATGATTGAGTCTGCCTCCTCCATCCTTTCAGGCAGTGCATTCCAAATCTTAACCACTCGCTGTGTAAAAAATATTTTTCTTATGTCGCCTTTGGTTCTTCTGCCAATCACCTTAAATCTGTGTCCTCTGGTTCTTGACCCCTCTGCCAATGGGAACAGTTTCCCTCTATCTACTCTGTCCAAACCCCTCATGATTTTGAACACCTCTATCAAATCTCCTCTCAATCTTCTCTGCTCTAAGGAGAACAACACCAGCTTCTCCAGTCTATCAACGTAACTAAAGTCCATCATCCCTGGAATCATTCTCATAAATCTTTTCTGCAACCTCTCTAAGGCCTTCACATCCTTCCTAAAGTGCGGTACCCAAAATTGGACACAATACTCCAGTTGAGGCCGAACCATTGTTTCATACAGGTTCATCATAATTTCCACGCTTTTGTACTTATACCTCTATTCATGAAGCCCAGGATTCTATAAGCTTTTTTAACTTCTTTCTCAACCTGCCCTGCCACCTTCAATGATTTGTGCACATATACCCCCAGGTCTCTCTGTTCATGCACCCCCTTTAGGATTGTACCCTTTAGTTTATATTTCCTCTCCTCATTCTTTCTACCAAAATGTATCACTTCGCATTTTTCTGGGTTAAATTCCATCTGCCACGTGTCCGCCCATTCCACCAGCCTGTCTATGTCCTCTTGAAGTCTATCACAATCTTCCTCACTGTTCACTATACTTCCAAGTTTTGTGTCATCTGCAAATTTGAAATTGTGCCCTGTACACCCACATACAAGTCATTAATATATATCAAGAAAAGCAGTGGTCCGAGAACCGACCCCTAGGGAACCCCACTGTATACCTTCCTCCAGTCCGAAAAACAACCGTTCACCACTACTCTCTGTTTCCTGTCACTTAGCCAATTTCGTATCCATGCAGCCACTGTCTCTTTTATTCCATGGGCTTCAACTTTGCTGGCAAGCCTATTATGTGACACTTTGTCAAATGCCTTTTGGAAATCCATGTACATTACGTCAACCGTATTACCCTCATCAACCCTCTTTGTTACCTCATCAAAAAACTTGATCAAGTTGGTTAAACACGATTTGCTTTTAACAAGTGACTGTTAATTTTGTCCCGGATTATCATTTCTAAAAGCTTCCCCACTACCGAGGTTAAACTGACTGGCCTGTAGTTGCTGGGTTTATCGTTACATCCTTTTTTTGAACAAGGGCGTAACATTTGCTATTCTCCAGTCCTCTGGCACCACCCCCATTTCTAAGGAGGATTGGAAGCTTATGGCCAGTACCTCTGCGATTTCTTCCTTCACTTCCCTCAGCGTCCTAGGATGCATCTCATCCGGTCCTGGTGACTTATCTACTTTAAGTACAGCCAGCCTTTCTAGTACCTCATTTTCATCAATTTTTATCCCATCCAATATCTCCTCTACCTCCTCCTTCACTAAGTCTATGTCAGCATCTTCTTAGTGAAGACAGATGCAAAGTACTCGTTTAGTACCTTAGCCATACCCTCTGCCTCCATGTGTAGGTCTCCTTTTTGGTCCCTAATCGGCCCCACCCCTCCTCTTACTACCCATTCTTGATTTCCCCCATCAGAAGAATCCTTTTAATATTTTAAACACCTTGATCAGATCACCCCTCACTCTTCTAAATTTGAGGGAATACAAGTCAAGCTTATGCAGCATGTCCTCAGAATTTAATCCTCTAAGCCCCAGTATCATTCTGGTTAATCTGCACTGCTCTTCCTCCCAGGCCAATGTATCTTCCCTTAGGATGCCTCTTGAACCATCAGCGGAGTTTCACACCTTTCTTGCCCTATTAGTTTTCGCTGTGCTATGTGCCACCTACAACAAGACCTGCACCCAGACCTATGCCAATATAATTTTCCATCCAAATGCCAGCAACTCGTAAGAGTGATCTGTGGAGGCTGATGGGATCTCCAATTTCTCATTCTCTTAGGCAGAAGCGTCTGGGTTCTGGGAAGCCTACCACTATTCTGTGCGGGGATACTGCATATTTTTAGTTGTTTAAAATCCAACAGTACCCTTGCACCCGCCTGGGGGGGGTGGTGAGGGGGGCCTTAACTCTTGGCTGATGCCTACTTGTGCCTAACTTCCCCAGGCTTAAGTGAGTACGGTGTGTCTCTACAAAGAGTGAGTGTATCCACTCCATATTAGGCAAATGACAACTCTCCTTGCATGAACTTCTCAGTTGCTTGATTTGGACACACTTGCCCACAGTGATAGAGTTTGGTTGTGCCAGACATCCCATGAGCCAAATAGGCAATTGCAGGTGTTTTATTATTGCCCCCAAATAAGTCATTGAACACCATCAGGAGAATCTTAATAAAAATCAAATTCAATGCCCAAGGACACATATGATGGGGCTCCTCCGGTAGAGTCTAGGCCAGACAATTGTCCCACCTTGGGGCCCACCTGTGGAGGCTGAAGGTATCATGGCTGGAGGGTGAGGAGAGTAAGACTGGCCAATGCCCTCCCCTAACCCCTCCCCCCCCCATGACACCGTCACAAGCAGGCGCCAGAGCTGCACCCGCCTGCCCCACGATAATGAAGTGCACTTCCACTAATCCTGCAAACTCTAGTGGGGTCAGCATTGGCGGTCAATGGCGGGAATAATCATGGCATACACCCTACCCTCTCCCTACATCCTCGCTGTGTTCCAATTAAGATTCATCAGATTGTCTCCTACTCTAACTCATTCTTTCCCAGGACCTCCACTGTGGAAATCCCTGTCTACAAGTTTTTAAAATGAAAGTGTGGCATTATCTCACCATTACATTCCTCGGGGGAAAAATTCAGTACCTAAATGCCTTCTGTTAGTGCCAGAAGATGGTGCTAACAGGGTGCTAGAGCATTATCGCTGGGGCGAGGCGAAGCCAACGCCGCACAACAAATCCTGTTGCTCCCCCCGCCCCCCCCGCAGCGCCGCTGCTAACAGTTATCGCCAGGAGCCTCAACGCCAGGTGGATCATGACATCAGTGAGTGTGCAACGCTCACTGAGTGCCCAATTTGTGAAATTGATTGTCGCCACCTACCTTAGCGCCTGGAGTAAACAGCAACAGGGAGAGCTGGTGTGAAGCAGCAGGAAGCCAGCTCTAGGGACGTTATTTAAAGGGATCATCAGTAATGAGTCGCAGGTGTAGGTTAGTGGAGTTTCAGTGCTTTCTTGTCAGTTTCGCATAGTGCAACAGTCTCATTCCATAATTTCAAGGTTATTTAGTATCAGGAGTGCTGTGGCAAATAAAAAGTAGTTACATTTATTCTTTAAAAAATCAAATTGCTACACTTGGTTACATTAATGGGGGCTGTACTGGCAGTCGACCTCGCCCTCCAGGATCTACAGTGGAGGGAGCGGAGGCAGCGAGAAAGACTGGACCATGTGCCCAGAGGGAGGAGGAGGGCCATCAGGGCTCTCAACAGGAGATCTTACCCTCTGGAGGTATTCCGAGAGCACTTCTCCTACCTCCAATTAAGTGAGGAGCAGTGTATTAGAAGGCTCTGCTTCACCAAGGAGGTTGTCACAGAACTCTGCCACCTTCTGCAACCAGACCTCGAGCCTCAGATCAGGGCGACCACGGCTCTCTCAGGGGCAGTCAAGGTCACCGTCGCCCTCAATTTCTTCGCCAGCAGATCCTTCCAGTCTGCAACAGGAAACATAGCTAACATCTCACAGTTCGCCATCCATCGCTGCATCCGGGAGGTCACAGAGGCTCTCTACAGTAGGAGAAGGGATTACATTTCCTTCTCCATCACCAGAGAGAAACACGACAAGCGTGCATGTGGTTTTGCCAGGATAGCTGGATTTCCCCATGGTGCAGGGTGCCATTGATCACACCCACGTGGCTTTGCGGGCACCGCATAACAATCCTGCGATCTTCCGTAACCGCAAAAGCTTCCACTCATTTAATGTGCAGTTGGTGTGCGACCACGGACAGCTAATCCTCAATGTCAATGCCCGCTATGCTGGCAGCAGCCACGATGCCTTAAGCCTGCGCCAGACTGGTGTGCCAGCACTCTTCCAGCCACCACATCAAGCTCGCAGATGGTGGTCGGAGATAAGGGCTATCCGCTCTCCACCTGGCTCATGCCTCCCCTCCGCAACCCCAACACTCCTGCCCAGCACTCATATAATGAGAGCCATGCTGCCACCAGGAACATCATCGAGCATACCATCGGCCTGCTGAAGCAACAGTCCCGCTGCCTTGACCGCTCGGGAGTAGCCCTCCAGTACTCGACTGAGCGGGTATCCCATTTCGTGGTGGTCCGCTGCATGCTGCACAACTTGGCCATCATGACAGCCCAGCCCTTGCCACCAGGGATTACGGGACCACCTCAGGAGGAGGAGGGGGAGGAAGAGGAGGAGGAGGTGGATGAGGAGGAAGAGGAAGATGAGGAGGATGCAGAGGAGGCGGAACAGGAGCGAGGGAGGAGGCAGCCACTCAATTTGCCTTCCGGAATGGGCGATCTGTGACCGCCTCATCAGGCTGTGGTTCGAATGAATTAAACCCCAGATCCCCGTTGCTCACCACATCCCTCATCATTCCATCCCTGTCGCAGGCCATATCACAGCGCAAAGCTGAAATGAGACAGACCACAAAAGAATCCAAACTGAATGGATACATTTATCAAAAATCAGTGAACACATATTACAACAAAAATATTAACTATTCACCCTTGTGCAATCCCTTAGTGCCTCTCGTTACTCTAGTGCTCCTACGAAGTGTTGGCCTAGTGGCTGCAGCAGGGCTGGTGGAAGGCTGCTGAGTGTTCATACGGGAGACTTCAGATGGCCTTGCAGGACGCCCTCGACCAGCTCTGGACCTGGAAGGCCCGGCTGTAGACTGCACCACCTCAGTATGGGCGGCAACAGTCTGGGCTGGCTGAATGACAGGCAGCGACAAGGGCACTGGTGGTGTGACAGTGGTGGGAGCAGGAATGCTGTCATCCTGAGAGAGGACGGCAGGTTCCTGCTCTACTGACCCACTGCCACTCCCCAGGGCAGCACCTCAGCATCCCTAGCAATCTGTTGCAGCACAGATTGCTGGCCTGCTACGAAACCGTGAAAGCCCCGGTCGACAGTGGTAGATCCAGCCACGATAGCAGCAGTCAGAGCTTGCGTGGCATCAAGCTGAGCCTGCATGAGAGCAGTCTGAGATTGGATACCACCAAACATAGACTGCATTACAGCACTAAGACGTTGCGTCGCTTCCACCTGTGTTGCAATGGAAGCTGCCAGATCACCCATCACATGCAGCATGAGGTCTGGGTCGCCACGGTCTCTCTGGGAGTCTATCATTCTTTGCAGACTGGAAATGATGGACTCCATGGTGTGCACAGAGCCTTGTGCAATGTTGGAGGCAGACTCCTCCACGCTCCTTATTATTGCCGAGATGCTCTCAGGCAGCCTTGCCACTGCACCTATCATCTCTGTGTGCATGCCCATCTCCCTTCTTCTAAACGCCACCCCATCAAGGTCCTCATCCAAGTCCTGTGCAGCAGAATTCAAGCGCGAACTCGCCCTCCGGGAGCTGGCCCCCGAGCTATCCTTTCCCGCTGACCTTGCTGCAGCCCACTCGTCCCCGGTGCCTCACACTGTGCAGATCCCGCTACTATACTATCCTCGAAAGAATGTGTAGTTGGTGTCTGCGAGTGAGACATGCAGTGACGCGGTGTGTTCTTCCTCCTCCTCTTCTCCTGCCTCACTCTCTACGGTGCCCTCAGGGACAGGCTGCTCAGGTGTTTGCTCATTATCTGAAAACATAAAGGCACAATAGTTGGGTTAAGGTGAGGGGAGTGAGGCAGGAAGGGAGAATTGCATGCATACAGCATGATTAGCTGGAAAGTGGGAAAGGCTTGTGGGGTGAGGGGGAAGTGGGATGTGAGAAGGAGTAGGGATGAACATACCATTGTTGTCCCCAAGGGGGTCGACGTCGCCGGTGGCCACGGCACCCACCACCTAGCGTCCAATGATCTGCAGCACTCGATTCTCCAGCGCAGACAGTGGTTGGGTGTCGACTTGTCCCCCGCCTGTGCGCTCCTGCTCCCTGCTGTTGTGAGCCACCTTGGTCTGCAAGAGAAAGGAAAGTGTGTGAGTGAGTGTGGAGCAATGTGTTTGGGAGATGTGTCTGCCATAGTTGAATAGCTGTCATTGTGTGCAAGGTGTGAGATGTGGGTGTGAGTGTTGGTAGGTACAGATTGTTGGTGAGTGAGTGCTGGGGGTGTGGTGCTTTGGGCTGTGTGTGCAGACTGTGGTTCAGATGGTGGTATGTAGCATTTGTTGAAGCATTCACTCACCCTGACCACCCGAGTGAGGTCATTAAATTTCTTCCTGCACTGTGTGGGGATCCTGGGGACCACAGTGCTGCCCTACACGTGCTGCGTTACCTCCCTCCACATGGTGCGGAGGACTTGTGGCAAGGGCCTCCTGCCACTTGCTGGGTACAGCACCGCCCTCCATCTCTCCACAGCGAACACCAACGTCTGCAATGCTTGATCGCAGAATCTGCGGGCTCTCTCCCTGGGGCGTGGATCGGCCATGAGTACAGCTGCTTCAGTCCTCCAGCTCCTTCTCCTTGTTCTGCTTCTGCTTGCTGAGGCAGCTGCACAGCCAGCAAGGCTGAGAATGAAGTTCTGCAGCATCAATGAACCTCCCCTTTAAGTACTGAAAAAAGCCTGCAGCAATCATGACTTGCGATTAGACTGCACCTGATATTGGTCTACCCTTTGAGTGTAACGCCAATGAGCTTGGGCTTAAAGACTTGAATAGGACTCCAATCATTTCTTTGAGCAGTGAGCATGACTTTTGCGTGCAGTCTAAAGCATTAGCGCCTGGTGTTAATTCTCCAACTTTTCTATTGATACCGCCCATTCCTGGGCTATAACGAATTTCTGGGCTTCGCCCTTCACTGGGATTCTCAATTTTTTTAAAGTGTCATTCTGGCTATTATTACAGTCAGATATTTCTGAAATGAGAAACATATGTTTTTTTTATTCCTATTATGCTGACACTTTTATCCATGTTGGTGAAATGTTATGATAGTTCTCGGTGACGGACAAAACAATGGGCAAAGACATAATGTAGTACTGAAATCTTTGAGGCCTCACTAAAATGACTTTGATATGTTGAGTAGGTTGATTTAACAATTCCTAAAGCCTGTGAATATAAATGCATTGGGATTATATACCCAATCCCTGTGCATGTGTGTTTCATCAATATGTTTACTGGCAAGTGACTCTAATACAGGATAGAGATACTGAGTGAGAGAGGCAGACGTGTGTAAACTGCTAATGTTTGGAATTAAGCCAGCACCATTATTGTCTGTTCCTATGTCCTTGAAAGCAATGAAAATGTAATTGTAATGTGTGTGCAAATAACACTGTTATAAGCAGTTAATTTCTAGCAAGGGTAAAGAGTTCCTCCAGTGCAATTTGATTTAGCTTTAGAAAGCAAAATAGTTGGCACAGGCCATATGTCAATTTGTGAAGGTAAGCCAAACAAAGAGTAATCCGAACTACTGCATGTAAAGAACAAACTTACTTCATTTCCAAAACGGGAACAAGCAAATTTAGATCAAAAAGCTAGAGTAAAGAAAGAACTTGCATTTATATGGCGTCTTTCACAACCCCAGGGCGTCCCAAAGCTCTTAACAATCAATGAAGTACTTTTGAAGAGTAGTCACTGTTGTAATGTAGGAATCGCAGCAGCCAATTTGCACACAGCAAGGTCCCACTAACAGTTATGAGATAATGACCAGATAATCTGTTTTACTGATGTTGTTGAGGGATAAATATTGGCCAGGACAATTGTGCAATAAACATCTCTTGGGTAATGTCAGGGCTTACCTGTTGTGCGCCTATATAACATTCTACAATGTAACACTCATAAAACGAGACCCAGCTGGGAAAATCCACATTGTTAACAATAACTCAAGTCGAATCTCAACTAAGGCTGCCATAATCAAAATAAAGCATTAGTGATTGGATTTTTGAAAGCTATCTCATCGTGCATTTGGTATGAGTTTCCAGTAATCTTTTCATCCTAAGTTTCTCTTTTTTAAGGACAGTATTGTGGGAAGCCCTCTGGTACCTCACTTAAATGATCATTCTCCGATGAGTGTTGACAGACTAGTTGATTAAACAGGGGTGGGGAGGCAGCATCAAAGGCAAACCTGATTTTCTCCTCACCCAACGTTTAGAATCATACAGCACAGGAGGCCACCATTCCGCCCACGTGGCTGTGTCGGCTCTTTGAAAGAGCTATCCAATTAGTCCCACTCCCCTGCTCTTTCCTCACAGCCCTGCAAGTGTTTCCTTTCCAAGTATATATTCAATTCTCTTTTGAAAGATACGATTGAATCTGCTTCCACCACTCTTTCAGGCAGTGCATTCTAGATCATAACAACTCGCCGCGTAAAATAAAATGTCTCCTCATCTCCCCGCTGGTTCTTTTAAAGGTGAACACCTTTTAGCAGGAGTCGCAGGCACAAGTAAAATTCTGGTTGATTTCTTTCCTTACTAGCTCAGGGATATCAGAGTCAAACAGAGAGTTGGAATAAACGGCTCATTTTCTGAATGGCAGGCAGTAACAAGTGGGGTACCACAGGGATCTGTCCTGGGTCCCCAGCTGTTCACAATTTACATTAATGACCTGGATCAGGGAGTCGGATGCAGCATTTCCAAATTTGCAGACGACACTAAACTAGGAGGGGGGGGTGGGCTCAGAGGAGGAGACCAGGAAGCTCCAGAGCGATTTGGACAGACTGGGTGATTGGGCGGATAAATGGCAGATGCACTATAATGTGGACAAGTGCGAAGTTATCCACCTTGGGTGCAGGAACGGGAGGGCAAATTATTATTTAAATGGCAATAAATTGGGAGAGGGGGAAGTACAGAGAGACCTGGGTGTTCTTGTACACCAGTCACTGAAGGCGAGCATGCAGGTGCAACAGGCGGTCAAGAAGGCAAACGGTATGCTGGCCTTCATAGCAAAAGGGTTGGAATACAGGAACAGGGATACCTTGCTGCAGCTGTACAGGGCACTGGTGAGACCACACCTCGAGTACTGTGTACAGTTTTGGTCGCCTCATCTGAGGAAAGATGTTCTTGCCATGGAGGGGGTGCAGCGGCGATTCACCAGGCTGATACCAGGAATGGCGGGATTGACCTATGAGGAGAGACTATGTAGTTTAGGGATGTACACACTGGAGTTTAGAAGATTGAGAGGGGACCTCATAGAAGTGTATAAAATTCTGACAGGTCTAGACAGACTAGATGCAGAAGGAATGTTTCCCTTGGCGGGTGAGAACAGAACTAGAGGACATAATTTAAGGATAAGGGCTAAACCATTTAGGACAGAAATGAGGGGGAATTTCTTCACTCAGAGGGTGGTGAACCTGTGGAACTCATTGCCACAGAGGGCAGTGTACGCCAGCTCATTAAATATATTTAAGAGGGAATTAGATATATTTCTACAGGCAAAAGGGGTTAAGGGTTACGGAGAGAAGGCGGGGACGGGATACTGAATTGGAGGATCAGCCATGATCTCATTAAATGGCGGAGCAGGCTCGAAGGGCCGTATGGCCTACTCCTGCTCCTATCTTCTATGTAATCTATGTAAATGTATCACCCCATCACCTCTCCAGGTGAGATCAGCATTGTAGGCCAAGATTGAAACCTGGGTCCTTCCTGGTCTGAATGGCTCAATAGCACCAGCTGAGGTGGGAGATGGCGGTGCTGGGGAATGGAACACTTCCCTATTTCAGGCACGCAGATTCAGGACCAAGCACTCTCCAGGCAGGCTTCGGATGACTAGATGCAGAGTGAAGCTCCTCTAGCCTGCCCCAACCATGTACCTGAACCTGAACTTCAAAAGGGACCACTAATGCCAGTCTGAATTTTCTATTTCCCAAATAAATCATCTTGTAGTTCTTTTTGACTAAGATTGGCAAATACTACTGAGTTAGAGAGCGTTTTTATGCTGTGGACCCATGGCCACTAAGAACTAGGTTGAGTGACTGATGTAACAAAGGATCTTTTGCATGTCAAGCAGCACACCAAGCGCAGAGTCGAACCAGTTCTGGCACACTGCCTCTTGGTTCTCCCCACTGTATCTCCAACATGGACAAGCACCTGGATTTCCTTTCAGCAGTCCAGTGATGGAACAAACCACCTCTCCTCTGTAAGATTCTCAAAATTCACAGATCCCCCTAAACTCGAAGACAAACCCGAAGGAAAAAGACTTGGGACTCTTTTCCTATTACAGGGTGGTGAAATACATTGGGCCTAACCGAAGGACATTTTTGAGCAAAAACCAAGATTTGGTATTTTAAAAGACATGTCTGGACTTGTAAGGGAGAAAAGGCTGTAAAGGAAGGTGGGGTCAACCTCTGTAAAGACAGTTTAGGTATTGGAGTTAATGGAAACTGTCTGGGGAACCGCATGACCTCGCTGGGAGTTAAATCGGCCCCTATCAGACATTAACATCCTAAACAATAAACCCGAGGAAAAGCAGTCTCCACCCCAATTTACAGAGCCCATTAAAAACATGCATAAAACAGATCACTTCGGCCTACTCTATAGAAATCCCAGGCCCAGTCAAGAAACCCAAAACTTGGGGACAATCAACTACGATTAAGTGGCAAATCGACAGGATGGAGCCATCCCGAAGCCACTTCACACATTAGCAAACAAGTTACCGTTAATGAGCCCGCCAAAATCTAACAATGACCGGGATCTGATTTGACGCGCAGATAAGGGAGCTTCAATTAGTATAATTGAAGGCCCGTTCTCAACCTGAAAAAGAAGAAGAGGAAGGAAGAAGGACAAGTCATCCACGGAGGCATTCTCCGCAACACAGTTCTCCAGCACCACCGTTCAACGTTCCGTGTCCAGCCAGAAGGTCGACAGCACGAAGGCCAGACCATTCAACAAAGTAGGCCGACACGTGGAAGAAACCAGAACGACCACCTCAGTGACCATCGGACACCTCGCGGCAACAAGGGCCTCACGAAAACAACCAACCGAACATCACCACCAAGATTGGGCCACCGCGACCAAAGAAAACCAACTCGAAGAAAAACCGAAGATCCGCAAAGTTTCCACTCTACAATCTACTCCTGACTTACCCCTGGGTAAGATTTTCCCTAAAAGACTCTAAACCCTACTTCTAAACCAAAGAAAAGTGGGTACTCACCTGATAGATCCAATACGCACCCTACTGCATCAGCGGACTCGCGAAGACTGACCAGATACGCAGTTGAAGTCCTCTACCGCGTATGGGGTATGGCAGACACCAACCAACATATAGATCGAACCCCAAAACCGCGAACTAGCCCAACTGTCAAGGATTCTGGTGAGTATCATCCCTGGTCCTCTGGAGTCCAACCTAGCTAGTGAAGTGGGATTGGGAGGGGTGAAGTATTCTTCTAATGTTATTTCCCTCGCTTGTTCCGAAGTGTTCCCCACCTTTAGAGTGTTAAGAGTGTTTGTGTTGTGTTTTACTCTCTTGAATAAAGATCAAAGTTCTTGCATCAAAACCAGTTGTCTGCTGCACTTTTTTGTCACAACCCCCAAATAAGTCCAAGGTCTAGAACCAAGGGAGTGGGAGCGATTCAAACCGCTCAGAAGTCAGAGGTGAAGCTGACACACACCACCACCCCCTGCACCTCCTACCTGATCAACATGGATTGGGAGGTCATCAAAACTCCAAGAAAAATCATGTACTCCGAGGCTGAACCAGGAGAAATTCTCTGAAACTTATCGCCTGTTCTGGGCCACTGAAAATGGCTGGTTACACATTGACCATCAACCCCACCGCCCTGTAGTTCATACAAGCATCTGGAAGACATTTCACCCCACCCAAAATGGGTAATCTCCAAAGCTCTGGTGGCACAACCAAAACCCACTGGGATCATAAAATTATGCAAGCATAAAACTACCACGAGTTGCTGAAATTAGTCTCCAGAGCCAACCGTTACCGAAGCTACTAGGTAATGCTGACTCACAACCACAAGCTGCCATGTACACTACATACGAATGGAACATGTGGTACTGCATTATGACCCAAGAACAACAGCAATAGTTTATAAAGTCATTTATAAAATTGTTAGATATTTTCCAACTGTAAAGTCCCATTGCTGAGCACCGCAGTGATTCCTTCAGTATAAAGAGCCGACCTGCCGATGTTTAGAGTGCAATCGTCCATCAATTTTAGCAAATTGAAATTGATCTCTGTGCTCAGTACGCAATGCTGTGAAACTGATAAGAGAATTCAGACTTCAGGCAATTCATGAGATTCTCACCATTAAAGTACGAATGACGAGAGGAGGGGGAAAAATGAAGAAGCAGAGTAACTTCAAAATCCTGAAGGGTTAATCAGGGTCAAACTGAGGGTCTTTACAGCTGCGCAATGGCACTTTACAGTAGCGATTATTGAATTCTCGCCCTAAACCTCTCTACATTTCTCTCCTTTTAAGATGTGCCTTACAACCTACCACCTTGACCAAGCTTTGGTTCACCTGTCCTAATGTCTCCTTATATGGCTCGGTGTCAAATTCTGTTTGATAATCGCTCCTGTGAAGCACCTTGGGGCGTTTTACTACATTAAAGACGCTATATAAATGCAAGTTGTTATTAATTATGTGTTGCCTTATGTTCCATTCATGTACAGTGTACATGGTAGGTTGTGGTTGTGCCTGAACATTACTGAGTAGTGTTGCTTTCTCTCTCTGACTGTTAGTTTGAAGGTTTTCAATAAAATTAACAATAACTGCTTGCTCCTGTTGGCTGGGAGGAGCTACCCAGCCTGTCAGGCACAATTCAAATGACAAGATCGTAGAAGTGCCAGGAATTAATGACCGTGGGGGAGGGAATTTCTGCAATAGATTCTCCCCCCCGCAACCCCTGCTCCCCCTCCCAATCCACCATAACTTCAGCAGAAAAGCTGTGGAGACTCCACCCGAACGGTGTCGAAGCTGTTTGTAATTTTCCCGGGATTTCTGTGGCTCTTCCATTGATGCTACAGCGGATGAGTCGGAGAGCTCCCACAGAAATTCACCCCTTGTATCTCCTTCAGGCTCAGGAAATCCTGCAGGCCAGGTCTTGGGTTAAAGTCTTTAATGCTCAATGTCTAAACACCAGAAACTGGCAGACAAAGGCTTCAGTATTTCAAATTTCATTATACGTTAGCAGATCTCCTGTGCCATTCTTCACGGTACTTTGGAAGCTACCCTCTTGCAAAGGGAAGTGGGAGAGGGGCGTACATGACCAGTGAAAGAATTTGGAAAGAAGTTTGCAAGATATCTTGCCAGAGACGGTGAAGCGTGCTTTGATTGGCTCCTGGAAAATAACTATAGATTTTTCTTTAACCACTGAGATATCAAAAATATCCTCTCATATGTATGTAAATAAATAAGTCACTGCATGCAATATGAGGGGAGCAGCTTTTTACCTTTGGGTCACCTGTTTTGGGCCTGAACTTTCACAGTGAAGGCCAAATATCTCTGCAATGCTGCTTTAGGTTCTGCTTTAATATTCTCTTGGCAAAACATGTTAAATTAGGAACTTTCATTCATAAGTTCCCACCAAGCTTGAATAATGATGCACTCCTTCTAGATGCTGCTGCTGTTCTTAAAACTAAAAACGGTCGCCATTAATATAAACAAAGAGAGATAGTTGCTGTGATTAGAATACATTCTACAAGATAAATACCTACCCCAAGTAATCGCCCACTTTCTAGTTTTCGTTTCAGCTGTAACTTTGTTTTTGTTGTGGCCTTTTATTTACTGTAGGTGCTGAGATTATGATTTTTTTTTAAAGGGGTTCTGATGGCAAGTATCTCTAAGTTAAAGTCCGGGTGTGACAAGTTTCCTCAGTGTGGATTCTGATTTCACTTTGTGCTGTAACATAATACTGTGCAAACCAATCTGTAGCTTGACTGAAATGCTCCTTTCCTCAGCAGTTTTCCAATCCTGCGTTTAAAGTCAGTGTTGCTACTTGAGAACAGAAAGCTCTTCTCGCTCTCTCATCCCGATTTCCTGAGTGCTGCTTGTCTCATTTGATAAGCATGGTACTGGGAGAATTTAAATGAGAAGCGGTGTTTTAAATTTACTGGCGTTCTCACAGAGTCCCTTTAGTCAGGATTTTTGAGTTTTGTCAGTAGGATCCGGCTGGGTAAACACTGAAGTGCTGAGAAGCAAATTCCTTCATGCCCTGTCGCTAGGGAATCTCACCAGAACAGAGGTGTGCTCACACAAGACAGACTGTGCTACTTTGTAATGCGGAACAGTGAGAGTGTAATTACCTCTTCAGGAATGAGAGAGCGAGGGAGAGAGAAAGTTGAGACGGAGAGTTCATAGAAGAGTCAAGTTGAACTGGTGAGAAGGCAAGGATGCAGTGGGTTCAGCCAGCACTGAGTTTAAAGTTAATGAATCAATTATAATATAAACTGAGAAGAGCGTTTCCATGTAATCGACTGTAAATTATTCTTTGTGACATTATTGCAGCTGCACAATCCGCTTCCTATAAAAATCTTAGCACCACACCCAGCAGGAAGGCTACCTCACCCAGCTCTGACGATACAGCAATACTATCAATGGTGAGAGCTACATGCTTGATCTCAATGGCATTAAAATGACACTGCGATACTAATGTGCAAACACTTGACGCTTGGCTGACATTTAAACACTTTTGGCTGAGGCCTTAATCCATTTAAAATAAACAGGCTAACACTTCTGTTTCAAATGATCGTGCGAAGCGCCTGCATTTTGATATCCCACGGTATAATTTCAGGGCCTACTCTCTCTGAAACGATAGGATTAATTCACCCACCCCGTGCTCCCAGCTGGTAGCTGTGCTTGGAGATCGGGTTATAACCCTGTAGTCCTAATTCTATGTCACACACTCCCTTTGAATTTAGCTCCTCACTGGGGACTTAGAGTGGATGAATGTACCCTATTTTATACTTGCCATCTATTACTCATTTGGAGTGTGACTTCTTCATTTTGGTTTAAAATATTAGTTCATCCAGCCAGAAAGATCCTAAAGTCCCTTAATTTCAGCAATTCCATTGTTTCTTAAAAGAGTCCAGCATTTTTGCCTGCACTACCCTACCTGGAAGTCTATTCCATACTTTGACCATTCTGTGTAAGGAAGAATTTCCTGACATCTGTCCCCAAATTTACACACTTGAATCTATGTCTCCTTGTCCTAATCTTGCTATTTAACTTAAAAGTATTATTCCAGAGTTACTTTTTCCATTCACTTAACTCTCGTATACCTTTTTATAAGATCACCTCTCAGATACCTCCATTCTAGGGTGAAAAGCCCAAGTTTCTTCAGTCTTTCCTCATAACTCAGACCTTTGACGCTGAGTTGGGGGGGTCAGCTTTTCTATTCTTCTCTGAACGGCCTCCAGCACTTGAATGTCTTGCTTGTGTCTTGGCGGCCAGAACTGAACCAAAATTCAATCTGACCAGAGCGCTGTACAACTTGGTCACGACTTCCTCCGACTTGAATTCTACTGTTTTGGCTATGTGCAACAACAACAACTTGCATTTATATAGCGCCTTTAATGTAGTAAAAACGTCCCAAGGCGCTTAGTTCAACATTCTATTGTCTTTGTTACATTGTCATGTCACATTCTATTGTGGTTGCTGCTCTGCGCGGGTTGGATACCTTGAGTGAAGTTACTGCGACTTTTAGGTCTCTTTCATCTTTATGCTACTCCGCTGTCATCTATTGTCATCCATTTTTCCTCTCAGTGTGCAGCACTTTATACTTCTCTGCATTAAATGTTATCTGCTATTTTTCTGCCTACTTGCATATTTTGTTCTAATGGAGAGAAGTGTACAACGGTGTTCCCCCAGGGGTTGATGTTGGGTCCACTGCTCTTTTGATATATATTAATGGCCTGGACCTAGGTATATAGGGCATCATTTCAAAGTTTGTAGGTCACACAAAACTCATAGAAATGTAGTAAACAGTGAGGAGGATAGTAACAGACTTCAGGAGGACATAGACAGACTGGTGAAATGGGCGGACACATGGCAGATAAAATTTAACGCAGAGAAGTGTGAACTGATCCATTTTGGTAGGAAGAATGAGGAGAGGCAACATAAATTAAATGGTACAATCTTAGAGGGGGTGCAGGAACAAGTTGAGAAGGGTGTTTGAAAAAGGCATACAGGATCCTTGGCTTTATTAATATGAGGCATAGAGTACAAAAGCAAGGAAGTTATGCTAAAGTTTTATGAAACACTGGTTAGGCCCAGCAGGAGTTTTGCGGTCAATTCTGGGCACCACGCTTTAGGAAGGATGTCAAGGCCTTAAAGAGGGTGCAGAAGAGATTTACTAGAATGGTGCCAGGAATGAAAGACTTCAGTTATGTGGAGAGACTAGAGAAACTAGGGTTGTTCTCCTTAGAGCAGAGAAGGTTAAGGGAAGATTTGACAGAGGTGTTCAAAATCGTGAAGGATTTTGATAGAGTAAATAAGGAGAAAGGGTCAGTAACCAGAGAACACCGATTTAATGTAATTGGCAAAAGAACCAGAGGCGAGATAAGGATTAAAAAAATTACGCAGGGAGTTGATTTCGATTGCACTGCCTGAAAGGGTGGTGGAAGCAGATTCAATACTAACTTTCAAAAGGGAATTGGATAAATACTTGAAGGGGAAAATTTACAGGGCTTTGGGGAAAGAGCAGGGGAGTGGGACTAAGTGTATAGCTCTTTCAAAGAGCTAGCACAGGCATGATGGGCCAAATGGCTTCCTTCTGTACTATATTAGTCTATGATTCTGTGATTCATTCTGTAATTTTTGAGCTGCCCGATCTAGTTTGGCATCATTTGCAAATTTGACCATTTTGAATTGAATTTCTGGATACAAGTCATTTATGTAAATTAGAAGCTGTATTTGTTCCAACACTGAGCCCTGGGAATCCCCACTCTGCACCTCCCTGAACCCTGACATAACTTCTCTAATGAGCACTCATTGTTTTCTACATTTCAGCCAATATGTTATTCATTCCCAAGGTTTACCCTGAATCCTTACAGCTGAGTTGAACTAATAGCCTTTTGTGTGGAATTTTGTCTAAAGCCTTTTGGAAGTCGAGATGCCCCACAGCTTGGGGCTTCTACAGTCCACTTGGATTGTCACATCCTTCGAAGAAGTTGGGGAGATTGGTCAAGCAGAATCTCCTCCTTCTGAAGCCATGCTGACTGCTGTTTACTATTCGATCGAATGAATAATTTTACACCAAGAGAGAAAGACTAGTGGGTTTATATTTGCCAGTGTCAGTTTTGTCACCCTTTTTTGAGTCTACTGGTGCCACAAACGTGTCCAATGACTCCCTCAAAATGATTCACCGCCCTACTGTGATTGGTTTAAAACTCAGTTTGCTGGAAGAGACAGTGATGCTGGATGAGAAGTTCAGTGTTCACATCTGTTCATAAATACATTGCATTTGACAGCACATCAGTCTAGTGAAGGCCCCCAGATTCTTGACATGAAATCTCATTCCCCCACTACTCCACAGGGATTATTAGTCATATAAGAGATTTGTGAGATCATCTGTGCTGGCCGTAACCCTTGAAGTTGCAGGTGGGAATTCCAACTACACTGCTCCAGACAGATTAATAGTGGAGTGCTGGCTAGGGACCTGCTCACATTGGAGGTCAGAGCCGACATAGGGACCTATGGCATGCCTGTAATCACTGTGCTGTTACCTGTGGTTCAAACTGAAGTGTTGGGGCAATCTTCCTTTAAATATTCTCAAAAGGTCCATAAAAAGCTTGAAGGATGTTTATTTTTAAGTTTGAGTCTTTTAAAATTGATCTAAGGAAGTAACTAATGGGAATACTGGATATGGTTTATTATGTTGGCATACTAAGCTCCATCACTATGGGAAGCAGCTCAAGACTACACAATTCAAATTTCATCTAGGGTCCTTAAAAGCAATTAGGGAAATGAGACTTTCACTGCCTTTTTCTCTGCTGGAGTCCCTCCGTAGGCTAGAAGAATGAACAGAAAATGGATTTTTTTTTAAATGTATTCACAGAAGATTATTTGTGTCACAATACACAGCACAGAAGTGGCATGCTTAGCATAATCGCAAATGAGCGCTGTGAAGGAAAGGGAGACATGAAAACAAAGCTATTTGCAGCACATCAAATGCTGCTGATGCCCAGGACGGGTTCAAGAATTTTGTGGGTTTGTGGGGGGTGGGGGTCCTGCAAGAGTTACTCTGTGGGCCCCCTCTCCTCTAAGTGTAGCAGTGAAGAAGTGAAAAATGGCGTATTATTCTAGGATCTCCAGAACAGGCAACCCTTCTGCAACATTTATAAATGTAGATATTAAATGGTGCAATTTGCTTGGTGCATTTCCCTGTTCTATTGATTTATTTACTTTGTAACAGAGCCCAACATAATGAATAAGGCAGGGTCTCTAATTATATTCAACAATATTCATTGTCTGTCTGTCACAAGTTTCAGAGCAGGCTCGAAGGGCCGAATGGCCTACTCCTGCTCCTATTTTTCTTTGTTTCTATCTGCTCTAAATATTCTTTTGGGCTCAGCATCAATGGCATCTTCTCTAAACAGATCCTATGTCTGTTACAATCATTAGTGTTCAATATCTAGTCATATCATGGTATGACCTGGGGGACTGTAGCAATGGGGCCCCGTTGTTAATAAACTGAATACTGTAAACCTGCATGTGCCCACACGTGCGTTTCTGTAATCCTGCAAAAGGTGAAACTAATGAACGCTCCAGTAGGACAGAGGAATTGCTCGATGAAGAAAGCATGAGGTCCATCTGATTCACCGTCTACCATCCTGGTAGTCCCATAATGCAATTATAATGGAGTTGTTGACTAATCATTGTGATCAATTAGTCTACAACAGACCCAGATATGACACGAGGAAAGCTCCAGGGATGGAGAGCTTTGGGAACCAATGTTCCCCATAATTTTGTTTGGGGTGCGCGGTCCCTTTAACGGGCTGAGCGGCCCATTCAAAGTTTCGCGCATGCGCGAAATTTAACATTGGAAAAGCCAGTCCTGGGCTGCGCGGGACCAGCAGACAGCTGCATGGCCACCCAGCTTAGAGGGAACGTTATTGGGAACCATAGGTTCAGTCACCTGTTCTCCTAAGCATGCTAGACTTAGCACATGTCATGTCTCAAATTACTCATGTACTGTATTCCAAAATGTTATTTTCTGAAAGGAATCTATCTAACTTGCACTTGAATGAATCAACACTAACTGCTTCCATCGTCTCCCTAGAGAGCCTGTTCCATAGATTTACCACTCGCTCACTGAAATAATGGGGGGAATTTTGCCAGCCCTGGGGAGGCGGGTATGGAGGCGGGACTGCCAGAAAAATGGCAGAAACTGGGAGCGGGTACTGAACCTGCGCCCAACCCGCCTCCGTGCCATCTTCCCAGGAGGCGGGTCCCCGACTCGCGCAGGGACCCGTCTCCTCGAGGCGGGAAGGGGATTAGAGCCAATTAGCTGCCTGTTAACAGGCAGTTAAGAGGCTTATCCCCATTTTTCCCCTGCAAGTGTGGGCTTCCTGACGGCTGCAAACCTCGCCAGGGTCAGCGAGGCGAGCAGTGGGTCTGCGGGGGTGAGAAGGATCGAAAAGTGCACTGTAGAGGTGCGTGATGGGTGCAAGTATGGAGAGGTAAGTATGAGAGGTGAGTGTAAAGTGTTAGAAAAAGTGTACTTACCTTTGTTTCTTCCTTCAGGCTTCAACCCTTGGGGATCCGGTGGTTCCTCATCTCAATGGCAGAGATGACAGAATGGCTGCTGCATTCTCAGATGCAACAGCCATCTGATTACTGCTGAGGAAAGAGGTTTGGTGAGCCTTCAGTACAAGGGCTCACCTTAGAACAGAGATTGTCAGTGTTTGGCAGCTTCTCAAAGCTGTGAAACGCTGACAATTCATCTGTCAAAAATATTTGACAGATGAAACGTCGTACGCTGATGTCCTCTGTCACCGGCTTTCCATTAATTGGCCGGCTAAGCCCACAGGGCGGGCTTGACAAGGTCAATCAAGGGAAATAGAGTGGGTTGGCCGGACGTCGTTGGGGGCAGGAATGAAACCCGACAACCAGCAGTCCCGCCCCCAACGCACCCCCATTGATAAAATCCAGCCCAATGTTTACGCCGAGTTCAACCCCTCCACCCTTCCCCCCCCCTTTCAAACGCAGGCCGTGTCCTCTGGTTCTACTATTCTGGACAAGATGAAATAGTTTGTCATGGTCTACATTATCTAGTGTCTTTAAAATCCTAAAAGCAGCAATCGTATCTCAACCTTCTCTTTTCCAGTGAGAGCATGCTTATTTCACATAATTGCTTGTCATAATCTTTCAGAGGGATTGCAGGATCCACTCGCTCTTTGGGGATTTTGGGTATTATTAAATTCAACATAAATTGGACTTTGTTTTCCAAAAGAGGTTGTGATTAACTAAGATTGGATAAAGTTATTGGATTGTCAAAGCATTTAAGGCTGCTGAGACTGATTATTAATACTAAGGGCTCTCTACTGATGCAATTATAGTTCAATTTGAATGATGCTGACGCACTGAAAGTTACTCCCAAATGTAAAAAGGATAGAACTTATTTTTATTGAATTTATGCAAATTTAAATATAAAGAAAAATTCTAATTCTCCGAGGAAGCCAACCACAACAGCACAAAAATACCAGAGAAAGCAGTCAACCAAACTTCAACTCAATTCATCCTCTACATTCAATTATTCACTCTTTACTTTAGTGATTTCATCTTCTCTTGACTAGTTGTTCTTCCACTAGTCAAAAAACTCGGTGCTTGCTTCTTTAGACCACCGAGGTTGCCAAGGCAACTAGCTTGGTGCTAGGAATGATGAGTTAATGATCTGCCTGTGACTCGCAGTTCAGTTTTATTTAAGTGCCACTCTCATCATAGACATAAAAGTTCAGGTAACCTTTGGTCTATGAAGGGAGAAAGACCCAAGAGATTTGCGCATATTTTATTATGTTGATGGCATGCAGAAAATGGCATGATTATGTGTTCCTAACAATCCCATCATAGAAGCATAGAAGATAGGAGCAGGAGTAGGCCATTCGGCCCCTCGAGCCTGCTCCGCCATTTAATGAGATCATGGCTGATCATCCAAATTCAGTACCCTGTCCCTGCTTTCTCCCCATATCCCTTGATCCCTTTAGCCTTAAGAAATATATCTATCTCCTTCTTGAATATATTTAATGAATTGGCCTCAACTGCCTTCTGTGGTAGAGAATTCATCAGTGCATTGTGCAATTGCAAACAAATGTAAAATGGTCTATGAAGACGATGCCACTTTAAGTATTGTAGGGGTAAATTTTACTACACATGTACAGGGTCTTTCACTGTTGTGGAATTCACACCTCCCCACTTACCCTGAATCAGAAAACATAGGTGTGGGTTGCTAAAACAGCTGTGTTTTAAAACTACTAAATCCACACAGCCTAACAGCAAAGAGTATCTAAGTTTCCTGCTGCTTGTCCAGTCAGGACCACCCTATCTGTTTTGGCATTGGCTTGCATGTTTATCTGGAGCCAAGTGGGAAGAATCTTTGTTCGAGTGACAGGTCTACCCCTCCATGTGCCATTAGTATGCAGGCTGGTTACTCACTCATCAACAGTGCCCCGGATGTACTACAGCCCTGTCTGGTTCAAGTATCCAATTACTGAGTCTGCCATAGAGGGTTGACTTGCTTCCAGTGTTTCAACGCTAAAGAGACTTTGCTTCCCTCCCTTTGCAAAGAGACTTTCAATGTGTGATATAAAAGAGGCATTTCCTTATACTGCCCCAGTCACACTTGCATGTGGTCAGCCATAGGATAAAAGTGACAGACAGCTACAAGCATGTTTAGCTGTACACCCTCTTGTTTGGAAATAGTCTACATGATGGGAGAGACTACGAAAGGCAACATGGGAAAATAAAATAGATATAAGTAATCAGGATACGACAAACTATCTAAATCCTGGTACACAACTAATATGCATATGTAATGCTGTCATTAATAAAGAAGGGCTAATGTTCTAATGCTGAACGTCTACTGATGTTTCCACTTGTGGGGAGAGTTCAAAACTAAGGATCATAAATATAAGGTAGTCACTAATAAATCCAGTAAGGAATTCAGGAGAAACTTCTTTACCCAGAGAGTGGTGAGAATGTGGAACTCGCTACCACAGGGAGTAGTTGAGGCAAATAGCATAGATGCATTTAAGGAGATGCTCGATAATTATATGAGGGAGAAAGAAATACAAGGATATGCTGATAGGACTAGATGAAGTAGGTTAGAAGGAGGCTCCAGTGGAGCATAAACACTGCCATAGGCCAGTTGGGCCAAATGGCCTGTTTCTGTGCTGTAATTTCTGTGTAAAGTAAAACAGAGAGGAAGGGGTCTGTCAGATTGACTGTCACTGCAGGGGTTAGCAGAGACGCTACAGGATTTCACTAACATTACGTGTCCTCTGTCTGAACCCGTCTTATGAATGGATCAAGTAATCAATTAATCACCCAAAGAACTGAATAGTTGACTTCAGTAGATGACCATTAATGACAATCATCCAGAAAGATGAACTTTACAGTAGCAATGTGCCTTTTTTTGCAATTTTCCACACTGCTTAGAAACTGCGCGATATCCAGAGTAGGGGCCATCAGGTGCCACAGGCCCTGCTGCTCATCGCGTACATTTCTTAGTATCAATGTCAAAAGAAGATCGGCACTCGTTTTCAGTTGTAAGAAATGCAGACTGTCCTCGTCTCTGCCTCCTTACGGTGGCGGTGCATCTTCACCCTCTTTGATGTAGAATCATTGAATTGTAGGAATTACAGCTGGTGCCAGCTCTTCAACTGGGGCTCTTCACTGTAACCCCACTGCGAGGGGCTGTGGCTCCACTTTCAACAACAGCAGGAATGTGTATTTATGGAACAAAACAGCCCTGAGGTGTTTTCCATTTATAGTGGCTATGTAGGTAAACACTGCAGCTACCCAGTCAGTTATCTTATTGGGGCGCGTTATGTGCACAAAATGGCTGCTGCATTTCCCTACAACACTTCAAAAATAACTCTCTGATTGTAAAATGCTTTGGAATATCCAGATAAGGGGCTATGTAAATGCAAGTTCTTCTTTCTCTCTGTATATAGAAACTTGCGGGGAGGTTGGGAGGGGGGGTGGGGGAAGCACAGCGGGGTCGTTGGCACCTGAGAAAAGAAAAGACAGGATAACGTTTCTGGTTCTGAAAAGGGTCTAAAATATTAACTTGACTTTTTCCTTTTCAGATACTGATGGACGTATTGTTTATTCGCAGCATTTTTTGTGTATTTTTCAAATCTCCAGCATTTGTGGTCTTTTTATGAATGTTGTATAGAAAATTATTAGTTTCAAGAGGTTAAGGGATTTGGCATTACATTATATGTGTGTGTCTAAAATATCAGCTGCATGTCTGACACTTTGCAAAACCCATCACCACGCTCAACAGTCTCCAAATTAAACAACTGAGAAATTCACACAAGTCCAATTTCTGTTGGCCTGATACTTAGCCCACACGCTCTCCCTTTAGGACGTACCTCACTTACTTGAGCACAGAGATATTAGCCATGGAGAGGCATGAGCTTGGCGTAGTGATGCCCAATTTTGTGTCGTGGTACTGCTGGAGTTTAACCAGCCAAAACTACACAGCTTACCAACATAGCATACTGGTTAATGTCAGGCTACTTGTTCAGCCAGGACCATCATTGCCCATTAGGGCTTTGGCTTGCAAGGTTATCTGAAACTGAATGGGGAGAAGGCCAGCTTCCAGTGTCAGTGTAGGCTTTTAGGTCCCACCAATAAGTCAGGCTGGCTGGTCAATAACTGACAATGTCCTGGAATACCATTGGCCTTCCTAGCTCAGGTATTGAATTACAACATCTTCCACACAGGATCAAATGGGTTTCAAACTCCCTGTACAATTATTTTTATATTTGTTTTCTGGACGTAGGCAAGGTTGCATTTAATGCCCATCCCTAGTTGGCCTGAGAAGCCAATGGTTGGTTGGACTTCTCCTTGAACTGCTGCAGTCCATGTGGTGATGGTGCTTCCATGATAGTGTTAGATAAGGAATTCCAGGAAATTGATGGTGTGACAGTGAAGCAACTGCTATATATGTTCAAGTGAAGATTGTGTGTGACTTGGAGTTGATGTTGAACTTGGACCTGACAGTTTTCCCATGATTACTCTTGCTCTCAGAAGTAGAGGTCCCAGAGAAGTGTGCTGTTGAAGTAACCGTGGTGATTTGCTACAGTGCATCCTGTAGATAGTTGCTACTGCAGCCACAGTGGTAGAGGGAGGTGGATATTGAGTCCAATGCCAGGGATGCCGACCAAGCAAATTGATCTGCCATGGATGGTGTTGAGCTTCTTGAGTGTTGCTGTAGCTGCACCCATCCAAGTGAGTGGTGAGAGTTCTATGCCCCTCCTGACTTGAGCCTTGTAGGTGGTGGAAAGGCTTTGAGAGGTCAAGAAGTGATCAATTTGTTGTAGAGTACCCAACCTCTGTCCTGCTCTTTTAGCCGTAGTGTTAATATGGCTGGTTCATTTAAGGTTCTGGTCAATGGTGACAACCAAGATGTTGATGGTGAGGGAACCCAGTGATCATGGTGCTATTGAAGGTCAGGGACAGGTGGTTAGGCTTTTTCTTGTTGGAGATGATCACTGTTTTGTGCTTTTGTGGCAATAATACTTGTGTTACCTGCCATTTATTAGTCTAAGCCTGGTTGTTGTACAAGTTCTGTTGTAGGCTGACATGGGCTATTGAAGGAGTTGTGATTGGAGCTGAACCCTGTGGAAATGTCAGTGAACAGCTTCATTCCAGGCATTACGATAGAGGAAAGGTCGTTGCTGAAGCAGTTGAAGGTGGTTGGGCCGAGGATGCTTCCCTGAGGAACTCCTGCCGCGATGTCCTGAGGCTGTGATGATTGGCCCTTTGACGACCACAACCATCTTCCTTTTGTGTCAGGCAAGACTCCAGCCTCTGGGGTGTTTACCCTCTGGCCCCCATTGACTTCAGTTTTTGCTAGGGTTCCTTGTTGCCTTACTCAGTCGAATTCTGGCTCGATGTTGAGGGCTGCTACTCTCCCCTCTCCTCTGGCATTCACCTCTTGCATTCTTACCTTGATCAAGGCTGGAATGAGCTGAGTGGTTCTGATACAACCCAAGCGTCAGTGAGCAGGTTTTCAGTGAGTTGGTAGCACTATTGATAACGTCTTCCATCAATTTACTGATGATTGGGAAGGAGGCTGATGGGCCGGAAATTGGCTGTGTTGGATTTATCCTGTTCCTTGTGGATAGGGGATGCCTGGGCATCTTCCACATTGTCAGAATAATACCAGTGTCATAACTTCACTGAAACGGCTTGGCTAGGGGGAGCGGCTAGCTCTGGTGCACAGGTTTTCAATGCTACAGCAAGATTATTGTCAGGGCTCATATTTTCTGCTTCAAGTGCACTCGGCTGCTTCTTGATGTTGCATGGAGTGAACCAAATTGGCCGAACGCTGGTATCTATGATGGTGAGCACCTCGGGATAAGGCTGGGTCACATGATCCACTTGTAACTTTTTTTGGCAGTTGAGGCGAGCAGTTGGTGTGATTGGGAGTTTTCCTTGGCCTTATTTGATCTGAAGTCACAAGACCTCTTGGGGTCCAGAGTCAATGTTGAAGGCTCTCTGGGTGGGCCATACTCACTTGACTGTATATCACTGTGCCTCTGGTGGGTAAATCCTGATGATGGGACTGGACATATGCAGGATTAGTGACAGAGAGGTCTGGGATGTTGGCTGATAGATGTCATTGTGTGAGTACGACTATATTGCTTTAATTGTCTATGGCAATCCCTAGATGTTGGTGAGAATGACTTTACAGGGCCCACTAGGCTGAGATCTTGTCCTGATATGATGCCTGTGTTTCTGATAGGTCCTTATTATCATTGAACTTTGTTTAGGCCGCTCCAGAGAGCATTGTGAGTCAACTGCACAGTGTGGGACTGGAGTCACATTTTTCTGATGCTAGCCCACAGATTACTGAATTCAGTTTCACAACTTGCCACAGTGTGATTCGAAGTCATAGCTGCTAGGCTGTCAGTCCAGTACCATAAGAACCAACGACTGCACCCTCCATATAAAGGTTTTGACGTAAGAAAACTACTAGGCACTTAGTCTAAGTGTTAAACAAAGCTTTAATCAACTGTTTTTCAACATGGAGATCTAGTTGTGTCCTTCACTAGTTCCTGTTAAGGAATGTCCTGAGCAAGCTGGGCCCATGCCCGAGTATTTATACTCTCTGGACAGCGCCACCAGCAGGCCGCCCAGTATTACTTCATAAGTCATTTCCACATGAATGACAAGATTCATGTCAGGTTTATTACATTATGGGATTATTAATGTATATACATAGAAAATAGTAAGGGAACCATTTTAGTTAGAAATTGTTAGGAAGAAAGGAAGAGGGAATGAGATCAGTCAGAGTATCATCATTTAGAGATGTTCCCTTAAGTACACAGGCTTTAATTCAGCAACAACTGGTTAAATGCAGACTGGACAAGTTGGTCTGTCTGCAAGATGGGGGTTTGTAAGTTAGCAGTGAGCTACGAATGCAGATGTTTTCAACCACAATAAATGTTGGTTGTTTTTCCTTCATCATTTGATGCTGCATTATTAGAACCTTAACAACATGCCACACCAGGTTTTGCCAGTATTATTGGGTAAAGTCTTAACATACTTGTGCGATGTAAAGCTATTTTTTTTTTAAACAAGGCACTGTAATAGTGAATGCTATGCAAACATGTTAAGCATTTGTCTCCCCATATCGTCAACATTTAGGTTTATATCTGCCATGTTCTGCAGAGTGCAGCTTCCCTCATTATCATGGATATTTACTAAAACTGTATGATAAGTTAGTAGTGGCAGAAGCAATTGGGATTGTAGCTATATCATTGCACCTACTTCTGTTCAATCATAAAGCGTCTTGAAAAATATTTTGCGTTGATGACACTTCCCATTTAGCATAAGTGCATAAATACCACAGGCAATGTAAATAGTAGGATCTTGTATCCAACAAAGTTAGATTATGTCAGGAAAAATTGTGCTTTGTACAAATAAATCATGAACGTAAGAGGAAAATGCCTCGAACTGCACAGTGACGGAATGCTCCTTCATTCCATACATCATCTGAGTCACAAGCAACGACCATTGCTGAGTGATTCATTGAACTGCAAGGTTACATGTGATTGTGACAGGATAACAGAACTGAGGACACTCTCTGTGGAAGCCCCTGCTGCAGATGATGAAGGGACTGGTGGAGCTTTGGCTATTTCTGGGGTAATAATGAATTTGCAGTCCTGTGAGGAGCTTTGCCCATTTGAAATGCGTGGCGAGAATGCAGCCACGTGCTGCCCGCAGCGTGCCGTCCATGTGGATTGGCACGCGCCCAAATTCCTGCCGTACCCTCCCAGTGGGTGAAGCTCTGCATCAGAAGTACATTGTTTGTTAGTTTATTCCTTCTGATTTCCAGATAAAATGTTTATACAACCCCGAGCCAGATTTGAACTGGATCAACCGCACCATCGAAATCCTGGCTAAAGTAATTGTAAAATACATTAATGTGGAGATGCCGGTGTTGGACTGGGGTGGACAAATGTGAGAAGTCGCGCAACACCAGGTTATAGTCCAACAGTTTTATTTGAAATCACAAGCTTTCGGAGCGCTGCTCCTTCGTCAGGTAAAATACATTAACATTAATTCCATCAGTTTATAGAAAATCCAAGTCCCAATTCTGATGGCGCCAGTATGCCACCGGAAGTGCAGCAGGGCAGGACTTCTGCCCGCCCTGTCTCAAATCTTGGGGTTGGGGTAATTTACATATTAGAGGTCGTCGTCTGTGCCAGTGCTACGGGCGCCCACCCCATGGACCCGCTTAAGATTTTGGAGCGACAACTTGCTGCTATTTCAAGGGTGGGGAGGAGTACAGGCTCATTTTAGCCTAAGATTCGAAGGTCTGTAATTTTGTCTTCTGCTTCCTTGCATGGTAGGTGGCAAATTTAAACAGCAATCCATCTCTCTGGAATTGATTGCCATTTGACTACAGCAAAGTCGAGCCTACATGCAGCCTTGAATGGCAAGTGCACCTCCTCTGGGTGTAGTCAGAAAGGGGTGGAAATGGGTCCTGCCCCAGTTTCCCTCCCCTTCACTGTTAAACCCACCAGATTTTCACCCCATTAAAGAGCAGAATTCCCATGATTGCACGTCCCAACTACAAAACTAGATTCCACGATCTGCTACTCCCAATGGAGAGTGCCACTCACAAGGAGCAAGCCTCAGGTCGTGCAGTCCATAATTTTCCAACCATTTTAAAATCACCTTGCTGCACTCAGGTGATTTCCAAAGATGTGCTTCCATCTAGTCCCACCACCCCCCCACCAGACTGTGGAATCATCCTTGTATCTGGCCCCAAGGCTCCATGGTACACACCTATATAGCTCACAAAGGCAAAAGCTTGGAGGCCCCGATAAAGGAGATCCAGAATTGGTGGCAAATACAGTCCCAGTCCAAGTCCCACCCCATCCCCTCAAAGCAGGGTGATGTGTGCCAGGTCCTGTGGGAAAATGTAAACTTGTTCTCCGTGGAAGTCATTAAGCTGGTGATTCTCTGAGGCTATTAGCAAGATGTTTCTTTTTGAGTGCTAAATGTGGGTAAACAGAGTGTCCCTTTCGATTTTCTATCGGTCTTAACTTGCATGCTAGAACGTGCTATTTTACTCAAGTGTGGCCTTTTGGGAGTTTAAATGTGCTCTAGCCAATGCACAACTCGACAGCTAGTTGTATCACGCCTTGCTGCTAACAATGCACATAGTGAGCTGAAAGCTGCAACAGTTGGCCAGTGCTGCTGGGCAGCGTGCTTGCCTCCCACGCTAGATTGGCTTAGCCGGATGTGTGAGAAACCTGGTCGGCCCAGAAATTCCGATCGCATGCCTCCCGCGGGCGGAGGGCTGCGATCTGGAAAAATCTGCGCCAAGACTGGAGGGCTCCTGGGATGCGCAGAGTTCCGCTGCTGGGCCTCTCCAAACTGCCGGTGCGCAGGGCCCACATATCCCAGAGGCGCAGGTAGTTCGCAGCGTCCCTGGGATCACGTGGGCCATGGGGAGCCAATCAGAGAAGGGAATCTCCCTTCATACATTTGACAGGAAGACCTGTCAAATATATGAATAGAGATCACCCCAAAACATAGTAAAACTTCAAATAAATTTTTTAAAAAATCACGTTTTTAAAATGACTTTAAATTACAATAAATTAAGTATTTTAAACAAAAATTTTATTTTTTGAAAAAAATAATTAAAGTTTTTAATGGGGCTAAAAATAAACTTACCTTTCTTTAAAGTATTTTTAAATGATAAATCAGTGGAAACATTTTTTTTTACTTTTTTCAACTCTTTTACCAGGCGCAAGAATTGCAAGTGTTTTCTGCGGGCGGAGGGTCTCCAATAAACGGAACTCTCCACCCGCAGAGGCCCTTCTCCCGGGCAGCCGGAGGATCTGTCAAGACCATTCTTGACAGATCGGAAATGCCGGTTTCCAGCGCATGCGCTGTGCATGCCTGAAACCGGCATTTCCGATGTCCCTACGGGTGAGTACACAGCACGTACACACCCGTAGGATCGGAATTTCTGCACCATTAATATACTCAGAGGGCCCGACATTCACTCAGTCTTTTAAAGGCAACCATTCTGCTCTTTGCAATGAAACCATTGGAGCTTGTTTGTGAGAGGTAACCATTTAATTTTTTTTTTAAAAAAAGCTCCAATGCACATGCACATGACTTGGAACAGGTTGGTAACTTTTGAAAACTGATGGGGCAAATAGCATCATGTGATTCTGGAGGCATCGTGGGTAATGTTCTGACCTTGTGCTCCTGTTGTTTGATTTAAAACAGCCACCATCTTGACCTTTAATCTGACAACTACAGGCTTGGTTATAATTGGCGTTAGACCAACCTGGCCATCCACACCCACATCTGGCTTGAGCAATTCAACCAGAATTCCCTTTCCTTTTCTGGAGCCATGTCTCATTACTGCAGGCTCATCCTGATCGGTAAGGACAATATCAAACAGCTCTTCTTCAATATCAAACAGGTTCTTCACCACTAACTGCATTTGCCTCTGTTCCTTCCATCCTCACTTCTGACACCAAATGTGAGAAGCTCATGGATTTCCTTGTCTGCAAAATTAGCCATTCCTACCTCCTCCTGCCCCAATTGAATCCCTTGATTTCTCGTCCCTACCCGGGGAGCAGCAGCGAGAGCGGACCGACCTGTGAGGGAACAGACGAAGGAGGAGCAAGGAAATAAAGCCCGAGGCTCGAGGCCCAGACCGAGCTATTGGGAGCAGCAGCGAGAGCGGACCAAAACAGGCAACATTTGAAAGTGACGTCAGAGATTAAAAGTGACGTCAGCACAAGGGAAGGAGCTGATTGGTAAGTAGGACCTGGTGAGTATTTCTACAGTCCAGTCGTTAAAGTAAAAGTAAGGTCTCTAGTTTAGAGTAAGTAGTGTTTAAAGTGAAGTAAGGTCCCTAGTGTATTTAATATTCTTTAATTTAAAGGATGTAAAGGGAGTAAATTAAGGGTAGGACATGGCAGGGCAGCTCAGCAGCATGGAGTGCTCCTCCTGTGCTATGTGGGAAGTCAGGGACACTTTCAGTGTCCAGGGCGAACACGTGGACAGGAAGTGTCTCCAGCTGCAGCTACTCGAAATCCCCGTTTCGGAGCTGGAGCTGCGGCTGGAGTCACTGTGGAGCATCCGCGAGGCTGAGATCTTCGTGGATAGCATGTTTAACGAGGTGGTCACACCGCAGGTAAAGAGTGCACAGGCAGACAGGGAATGGGTGACCGCCAGACAGAGTAAAAGAACTAGGAAGGTAGTGCAGGAGTCCCCTGGGTCCAGCTCCCTCTCCAACAGATTTTCCGTTTTGGATACTACTGGGGGAGATGGTTTCTCAGGGGAATGCAGGAAGAGCCAAGTCTGTGGCACTACAAGTGGCTCAGCTGCACAGGAGGGGAGGAAAAAGAGTGGGAGAGCAATAGTGATAGGGGATTCTATCGTAAGGGGAACAGGTAGACGTTTCTGTGGCCGCAGACATGACTCCAGGATGGTATGTTGCCTCCCTGGTGCCAGGGTCAAGGATGTCACTGAGCGGCTGCAGGACATTCTGAAGGGGGAGGGTAAACAGCCAGAGGTCGTGGTCCATATCGGTACCAACGACATAGGTAGAAAGAGGGATGAGGTCCTGCAAGCAGAATATAGGGAGCTAGGAAATAAATTAAAAAGCAGGACCTCAAAGGTAGTAATCTCAGGATTACTCCCATTGCCACGTGCTAGCGAGAGCAGAAATAGGAGAATAGACCAGATGAATGCGTGGCTGGAGAGATGGTGTAGGAGGGAGGGATTTAAATTCCTGAGGCATTGGGACCAATTCTGGGGAAGGTGGGGCCTGTACAAGCTGGACGGGTTGCACCTCGGCAGGGGGGTTTGCTAGTGCTGTTGAGAAGGATTTAAACTAGTTTGTCAGGGGGCTGGGAACCTAAGTGTGGGCCCAGAATGGAGAGAAACAAAGCTGGAAGTGCAAGTTAGAAAAATAGTCAGCAAAACTATTAGGGAGCAGAAACAAAGGTCAATAGTAAAGAGGGTCAAAGTGCAGAAAAATATTAAACAGGCAAAGTTGAAGGCACTTTATCTAAATGCACTTAGCATTTGCAACAAGGTGGATGAATTAATGGCACTAATAGAAGTAAATGGGTATGATGTAATTGCCATTACAGAGACATGGTTGCAGGGTAAACAAAGCTGGGAACTGAATTTAGGAAGGACAGAAAAAAAGGAAAAGGAGGTGGCGTAGCGCTGTTAATAAGGGATGAGACCGGTATGGTAGAGATAAAAGATCTTGGCTTGGCAAATCGTGATGTAGAACTGGAATCAGTTTGGGTGGAGCTAAGAAACAGCAAAGGGCAGAAAACATTGGTGAGAGTTGTTTATAGGCCACCAAAGAGTAGTGGTAATGTAGGGCACAGTATCAATCAAGAGATTAGAAGTGCATGTAACAAGGGCAATACGGTAATCATGGGGGACTTTAATCTACATATTGACTGGGCAAATCAAATTACCACTAATGGTGTGGAGGACGAATTCTTGGAATGCATGCGAGATGGTTTCCTGGATCAGTATGTGGAGGAACCAACTAGGGAACAGGCTATTCTGGATCTGGTACTGTGTAATGAGAAAGGGCTAATCAATAATCTTGTGGGACAAGTGGCCATAATGTGATTGAATTTTACATTAAGTTTGAGAGTGATGTAGTCCAATCTGAAACTAAGGTCTTCAATCTAAACAGAGGAAACTACAAGGGTATGAGGGACAAGTTGGCCATGGTAGATTGGGAGACTACACTAAAAGGTATGAAGGTGGACATACAATGGCTAACATTCAAGGAAATAATGCATAATTTGCAACAAACATATATTCCTCTAGGGCAAAAAAACCCAAAAGGAAAAGTGATCCAACCATGGCTAACAAAAGAAATTAAAGCTAGTATTAAGTCAAAGGAGGAAGCTTATAAAGTTGCCAGAAAAAGTGGTCAGCCTGAGGATTGGGATCTTTCTAGAAATCAGCAAAGGGGGACCAAGAAATTGATAAAGGAAGGGAAAATGGAATATGAGCACAAACTAGCGAAAAATATAAAAACGGATTGTAAAAGCTTCCATAGGTATGTGAAGAGGAAAAGACTGGTGAAGGTAAATGTAGGTCCTTTACAGTCAGAGATGGGAGAATTTATAATGGGGAATGAGGAAATGGCAGAGAAATTAAATAAATACTTTGTTTCTGTCTTCACGGAGGAAGACACAAAAAACCTCCCAGAAATACGAGAAAACCAAGGGTGTGATGAGAATGAGGAACTTAAAGAAATTATTATTAGTAAAAAAGCAGTACTAGCAAAATTAATGGGACTAAAAGTCAATAAATCCCAAGGACCGGATGACCTACATCCTAGGGTTTTGAAAGAGGTGGCCATTGGAATAGTGGACGCATTGGTTGTCATCTTCCAAAATTCTATAGATTCTGGAATAGTTCCTGAAGATTGGAGGATAGCAAATGTAACCCCGCTATTTAAAAAAGGAGGAAGAGAGAAAATGGGGAACTACAGACCTGTTAACCTCACATCAGTAGTTGGGAAAATGCTGGAATCTATTATAAAGGATGCAATAACTGGGCACTTAGAAACTAATAGTAAGATTGGGCAGAGTCAACATGGATTTATGAAAGGGAAATCCTGTTTGACAAACCTATTGGAGTTCTTTGAGGATGTAACTAGTGGAGTAGACAAAGGGGAACCGGTAGATGTGGTGTATCTGGATTTTCAGAAGGCCTTCGATAAGGTCCCACACAAGAGGTTGGTGAACAAAATTAGGGCACATGGAATTGGGGGTAATATTCTAGCATGGATTGAGAATTGGTTAACAGACAGAAAACAAAGAGTAGGGATAAACGGGTCTTTTTCAGGATGGCAGGCTATGGCTAGTGGGGTACCGCAAGGATCAGTGCTTGGGCCCCAGCTATTCACAATCTATATCAATGATTTGGATGAGGGGACTAAATGTAACATTTCCAAATTTGTTGATGATACAAAGCTGGGTGGCAATGTCAGCTGCGAAGAGGATGTGAAGAGGCTTCAAGGGTATCTCAACAGGTTCAGTGAGTGAGCGAGAACATGGCAGATGGAATATAATGTGGATAAATGTGAAGTTATCCACTTTGGTAGAAAAAACAGAAAGGCAGAGTATTTCCTAAATGGTGTAAGATTGGGGAATGCAGATGCTCAAAGGGACCTGGGTGTCCTTGTACATGAGTCACTGAAAGTGAATGTGCAGGTGCAGCAAGCCATTAGGAAGGCAAATGGTATGCTGGCCTTCATTACAAGAGGATTTGAGTACAGGAGTAAAGAAGTCTTACTCCAATTATATAGGGCCTTGGTGAGACCACACCTGGAGTACTGTGTACAATTTTGGTCTCCTTACCTAAGGAAGGATATACTTGCCATAGAGGGAGTGCAACAAAGGTTCACGAGATTGATTCCTGGGATGGCGGGACTGTCGTATGAGAAGCGATTGAGTAAACTAGGCCTGTATTCTCTTGAATTCAGAAGAATGAGAGGGGATCTCATTGAAGCATACAAAATTATTACAGGGCTTGATAGGGTGGATGCTGGAAGAATGTTTCCTTTGGCTGGGGAGTCTAGAACCAGGGGCCACAGCCTCAAGATAAAGGGTAGGCCATTCAGGACTGAGATGAGAAGAAATTTCTTCACACAGAGGGTGGTGAATCTTTGGAATTCTCTACCCCAGAGGGCTGCGGAGGCTCAGTCATTGGGTATATTCAAAACAGAAGTCGATAGATTTCTGACTAGTAAGGGCATCAAGGGATATGGCGATAGGGCTGGTGAATGGAGTTGAGGCAGAAGATCAGCCATGATGTCATTGAATGGTGGAGCAGGCTCGAAGGGCCGAATAGCCAACTCCTGCTCCTATTTCTTATGTTCTTATGTTCTTATGTACCGTGCAGTTTTTCACCTTCTTTCCCCACCAGCCCTATCAGAATCGCCACCT
This sequence comes from Squalus acanthias, assembly GCA_030390025.1. NCBI lineage: Eukaryota > Metazoa > Chordata > Chondrichthyes > Squaliformes > Squalidae > Squalus > Squalus acanthias. Next base: position 35,365,178 of record CM059448.1, on the reverse strand, counting down.
GCACCACAGAGAGATTCCTACCCTCGTTTTGTAAATGCTCCTTTTAAATGTTCTGTGAAACCTCTGACCCAAGAGGACTGGCTTCTTGCAACCTTTGCTGTGCCCCAGGGAACATAATGAGAGTTAATGGAGCTTCATACGACAGTGTGCTGCATTCTCATTATAAGGTGATCCTATGAGGAGTTTTGAATAGTAAATGGAGCATAAAAAGGCCTCATGTCAGAGTCCAATCTCATAGGACAGAGAGGGAGCTGAAATCTGCCACATTTCGTTCACACAAAAATGTATTTGTGAAATATTTTCATGGCACAAACCCAGAGTTATAGAATCATAGAATGATGCAGCACAGAAGGAGGCCATTCGGCCCTTCAGGCTCTTTGGTAGAACTAGCCAATTAATCCCACTCCCCTGCTCTTTCCTCATAGCTCTGTATTTTTTCTCTTCAAGTATTTATCCAATTCTCTTTTGAAAGTTACTATTGAATCTGCTTCCACCACCCTTTCAGGCAGTGCCTTCCAGATCACAACAACTCACTGCGTAAAAAAAATGTTTCCTCATGTCGCCTCTGGTTCTTTTGCCAATCACCTTAAATCTGTGTCCTCTGGTCACGGTTTTCTGAGTTTCTTAGTAGACAACAATAAGGGTTGGAGTATCTACCGCAACAACCGCACTGGCTCTGTGGGTGAGGTGATGTACTTTCTTTTCTTCACCTGGTGTGATTTAATACTGCTGGCTCACCTACCACTAGATTATCAGGTGAAGCAAATGCTTACTAACGCTGATTTTATCCTCCTACTGCCAATGGCACACAATAATATAAAATAAATTGCCTTGCTCTCCTTTAGCTTTGGAGCTATTTCTCCTTTTGGCTGTGAGAGACACGGCCAACTCAATTTTATTGAACTTTCCAAAGCTCTGCTTCCGGTGTTCAATGGGAGCATGGATTGGAGCATCAGCTCACATCTGATTGACTGCATTCCCCTGCGCTCTTGGTTAGGGGGATTGGTGGGATTGGTACAAGCTGACCTCTGTTGCCAGTTCTCTGATCCACACTCCTGTTGTGAGAGATTGTTCACTGGGAGCAGAGCCTTACAGAATTAATGACAGGAATTTCCTTGGGGATCTCCCAATCGGCTGCTGTAACTTCAGTGGAAACCATTGATTAAATCACATAAATGGGGGTCCAGAACTTGCGGTGGGTAATAACGGTGAACTAACAGCGTTCGCTGTCATTACCCCTTTAAAACTGACCGCAACTTCAGGATGTAGCGCGTGCGCATCCTAACACGGAAATCCTGAAGTTGCAGTCAGTCATTCACTGCTCCAACACTGGCTGCGCTGTGGACCCCCACCCCGCCCCCATAGCCAGTAATCAGTGAAATTGACGAAAACTTGGGTTTTTCCGTGGTAATATCGCTGTTAAATACCCCATTAAATATTACGCCTTGTTGGATTAGGTATAGCTGGGATTTTAACAGCGTATTGACAGCTAAACAAACATTATGGCACTGAAAAACTAATTTTAATTTTGTGGAGTGTCAAATTTATCCATTATGATAAAAATTACAATTTTTAAGAAACTTCAAAAATGTATATATATATTTTTAATTTGTTCATGTTATTTCAGATTCTATCTTATCCCCATGTGAGAGCCCCAATCTTTGTTTTGCTCTCTGTAACATTTTTAAAAAGTCAGGTTAAAAGCAGGTTCTCATTTCCTGATTCCCTGTCTGTGAGAATTCTGCAATGTGATTTTCTGCTTAGACAGCTTATTGACGTCACAGCAGTATCATAAGAACATAAGAACATAAGAAATAAGAGCAGGAGTAGACCATACGACCCCTCGAGCCTGCTCCGCCATTCAATAAGATCATGGTTGATCATCGACCTCAACTCTACTTTCCCGCCCGATCTCCATACCCCTTGATTCCTCTAGAGTCCAAAAATCTATCTATCTCAGCCTTGAATATCCCTCTGGGGCAGGGAATTCCAAAGATTCACAACTCTCTGAGTGAAGAAATTCCCCCTCATCCCAGTCTTAAATTGCCGACCCCTTATCCTGAAACTATGCCCCCTAGTTCTAGACACTCCAGCCAGGTGAAACAACCTCTCAGCATCTACCCTGTCAATCCCCTTCAGAATCTTGTATGTTTCAATGAGATCACCTCTCATTCTTCTAAACTCCAGAGAGTATAGGCCCATTCTACACAATCTCTCATCATAGGACAGCCCTCTCATCCAGGTATCGCACTAAGGAATCCCCTCTACGGAGCACTGCAATCAATTGCAATTATGTAGAAAAACAGCGACTGAATATCTGACACGTGCCCCTGTTACATGAAGCTCTGTCCCGTGAGTGCTAACTAGTCGAATATACCCTTGCGTGTCTGATGCTGGGAGCTAGCTGTCTACTTAAAGGAGCAGAGCAAAGGAAATAAACTGGGAATTTGCTCAGAGGTGTTCTCCTGATCAGTCATCATAACATTGGATAGACGTGTAAATGGCAGCTGATCAGGACGCCCCCACCTCCAGGAAATTCCCAGCATTGGGGCTTGACAAGATTCAGCCGGCTCCATTAGAAGCACAAATAGCACCTTGCTTATTGCAGACAGGACACTTGACAGAAGGAGCGTTTGGAATATTTACTGAACAGGTCTTCTAACATCACAATGATGAACTTGCATCAGCCGAGCAGAAACTTGTTCATCAAGGGATTTCTCATCCTCCCAGGTGAAAGGAGAGTTGCCGAGCTATCAATTCAGCGATACTGGCAATGTGCCTGGACCAACCAATCTGAAGTTCTACTCCTTGGGCTGCCTGCCACTTCACTTTGAGCGTGAGTACCTGTGGAGATTATTAAGTGGACAACTCTTTCTGTTTATTTGCTGAACTTTTTTCAAAATATCTGTAAGCAGCAAACTGTCCTACATCTTAAAGCTTCCTGCACTGTTGGGATACATGTGAATAGGTGTGAAGAGTGATTGTGGTATTTCCTGCAGTATCTCCCTCCTCTCAATCGTTGCTATGGATACTCTCAAAAATACTTTTTGAGCAGCCAACTAAGCGATACCACGTACCCAATCCTGTCTGAGACTTGGACTGGATTCTGGTCACTTGGTCACTTGGCAGCATTATCAACACAGTATTTGTTGGGCGTGGAGAAGTGTCGCGAGTACATCAACCTCCACATTAGTTTCATCACCATCTGGCGAGCTGTCTAAAATTATGAAGGTTATCCAAAAGGTTTTGGCTGCCTGGGCATTTTGAGTAATATTGTGTGACATGAATCTGTCATTCATGAAAGAAAGACTTATGAAATAATACTGAGTGGCCTGCAGGTGGCACTGTCCAGGGAGAGTATAAATACTCGGGCATGGGCCCAGCTTGCGCAGGACATTCTTAACAGGAACTAGTGAAGGACACAACTAGACCTCCATGTTGTAAAACAGTTGATTAAAGCTTTGTTTAACGCTTAGACCAAGTGACTAGTAGTTTTCTTACGTCATTGTGACTGCAGGATGGTATGGCGTGTGCAGTCCGTGCTGGTAGCAAAGTCTCAGGACCCAGCAGCATCTCTTAATGGAGTCAATAAAGTGATAATCTGCTTCTGGTTGTGGAGCAGGAAATGGACTGGCGGCCATAGTGGATAAAACATTGAAGGTCCATGAGCAGGGTAATGAAGCCATTGGGAAAATAAATAGGGTTTCAGGCTGCACTGCTCGGACTGTTCAAAATAAAACTAGGAAGACAATACTTGGGTTGTACAAGACAGGACAATGTGATTACCCCCTTCCACCTCCTGACCACTTTGAATGTTGGACCTGCACATATTGCAGGTGCAAACCCCAATCTGCCTTTGGGAGAAACCCAGAAATCTTGGGGGCAACAGAAGTAGGGGGGCGGGGGTCACAGAGACTCTGCGTAATGTATCTTTATCACCTTTTTTGCACCCAGGGAACAGACGTTCTCGTCCATCCCTCATGAGGAAGTTGGAAGCCGTAGGCTGAACCTGAAATTTTATCTAGGTTGTGTTCTCCAGCTCCAAGTTCAGTGCAATTGTATATGAGTCACTGAGCCAATCTCAAACAAGGAGGGCAGTTTACTATTTTCACCATCCTGTTAATGATGTGTTGGATGACATCATAAGAAACGGTTTCCTGAGGGTAATTTTCACCTTCAATGGGATGAAAATGAGGCAGGTTCTACAATGGGCGAGTGATCTGCTCGACCAGACTACCACCCTGAGTGTGAAGGTGAAAATTACCCCCATGGAATCTGTTCCAAGCATTTCAAGAAGAATTTTGGCACTGCTTTTTGTGGATGATGTGTTGCTATTAAACTTCCTTGATGATCTAGTGTAGTTTATTTGCTATCTTGAACAATGGGCTAGCTATTATGGATATAATGATCGGTGCAACTGTGGTTTTCTGACTCTGTATATACGAGAAAGATCTCTAATGTATTGACTGGAAAATATAAGTGATGTGTGTCTGAATTGTGAGCCTAGGGGTTCTGGGAGATCCCCCTTTAGTAAAAGCCTCTCCAGTCTTTTCTCCCTCACCCAGTGACACTTGAGGTCAATTTTAGCACCCCTACATCTGTTTCACTGAGATTGGCTAAATTAGCATTGGACCAGGGTTGGAGCCTGGGATCTTCCTCATCTGTAGGACTTGTCTGCTCACTAGATAATCTCTTGAGCTAGCGGGCTCACTGAGGCTTGTCAATTGACAGTGTCTTTGTATCATCCACATCTCTGCAATCTAAATTCAAATTCACTCCGTATTTTACAGTGGGGCAAGAGAAAAGGAGAGGAAGTGTTCTGAATTCTGCCTCTTGCATTGCAATCACATTCTTTATTGAAGATTTTTTATGATATAAGATGCTATTCAAAATAAATATTACCGAGAAAGACATAACATTTTGCAATATGTGCAATCACATTTATCCTAAACTGAAAAGACTCCATGAAAGGTCATGCATAAACATTAACATCTCTTTTATAGCTTTAGCATTTAGCTAGGCAGGCATCGATTTGAATGTGAATTTTTTTAATCTATCTAATTTCATTGACTATTTGACTTCAAGATGCAGCATGGCAGCCACATACAAGGCCTGTTAATGCATGAACTCGAGACTAGACTAAGAGTCACTCACTGCATTTAATAATTAGTTAATTTACTGGTCAGATCAATCACGTCAGGTTAGATGTGTTGACCAGGAAGGCTGGGATGAAATAGTAAAAGAGAGGGCGAGTAGAAATGGGCTCTCTTCTCCTGTCTTTTCTTTTAGATATCCGGTGATCTGCTGTTTATTTCCAGTATTTTCCATTTTGATATCAAACCCCCCAGTTTGAAGTGCTGGGGCCATATTTTTCACTGATAACATTAACAAGAGGGAGTGCTGCACTGTCGGAGGTGCTGTCTTTTTGTTGAAACGTTAAACTGATGCCCCGTTTGCTCTCTCAGATGGATGTAAAAGGTCCCATGGCACTATTTCAAAGAGAGAATGGTAGTTTTCACAGTGTCCTGGCCAACATTTATAAATCAACCAACACCTAAAAACCAATGATCTGGTCATTATCACATTGCTGATTGTGGGAGCTTGCTGTGCACAAATTGGCTGCCGTGTTTCCTACATTACAACAGTGACTACACTTCAAAAGTTACTCATTGGCTGTGGGATGTCCTGAGGTTGTGAAAGGCGCTATATAAACGCACAGGAGCCATGATCCCAACCACCGAAGTTTGCGGGTTTGGGGGAGGGGTTCCTAGGAGTGGGTCCGTGGTGCGAGGGTGCATCGGTGGTGCCAGCCCCTGCTGAAAATGCCGGCTAAGACTGGCCGCCCCAAGAGAGTGGTGCCGGGTCTACCGCCCTCACCCAGATCGGCTGAACATTAACTACTTTAACCAAGAGTCTATTCCATAAATATAACAAAAAAAATCAATCAATTTAATCTCGAGATCTCGTCTGAGACAGGCTAATTTCATACCCAGGCCGGGACGGGCTAATTTCATACCCAGGTCTAACATTACAACAGTGGCTACACTTCACAAGTACTTCATTGGCTGTAAAGTGCTTTGGGACGTCCTGAGGGCGTGAAAGGCGCTATAGAAATGCAAGTCTTTCTTCCTTTTTCATTCTCTGGTCCGCTGCTCAAGTTAGGTAACTCGTGTATCTCATTACTCTGAATGTCAACTCAGATCTGAGGGAGCTCTCAGGTGCCCTGCCTTCTAAGTAAAATGTGAAAAGTCTCTCAGCTTGTATAAGGCTCAGAGGTCATCTCCTACACTAGTTGACCAATGTTCTTTGGTGTGAAGCTCTTTAAGCTCCCCTTGGAACATAGCCCTTCACAACATGAATGAAGTGTTGGTTTTAGCCTTCAAGCACAGAATGATCATTACAGGCACGTATTTAATTTTCATTGGGTTCATGGTGAGCCTCTTCTTTTCCATCCGTAGTTCAAGCTGTCACAGCAGATCCCGCTCGCTTCCTCGGTGTCAGTGGTGATCATCACATCAGCAGACACGCGAGTTGCCCCAAGGCAGTGCTTGGGCATTGATTTGACTTCCATTATATTGGTGGCACCAGGACACCCCATGGGCACAATAAAAGAGGCCTCGTGAACCACCTGGTCAAAAATAGTTTATATTTTTTTTTAAGTATTGGAGCCAAAGGATATTGGCAGATAAGTAAAAGGATTGGACTTTTAAACCATACATTTTGACCTAAGCATGTCCAAAAATAGTTTATATATTTTTTTGAAAGTATTGGAGCCAAAGGACATTGGCAGAAGCTTCATTCATGTTGTGAAGGGCTATATTCCAAGGGGAGCTTAAAGAGCTTCACACCAAAGAACATTGGTCAACTAGTGTCCTGATACTCTTTGATAACAGTGAGGATTTGATCTGAAATGCCAAAGGCTTAAAGGACTGTGACTGCTTAGTGTTACAAGCCTGAAACCAGTCAATAAATTAGATATGTAATGCAAACACGTTAACACACACAAATTGCTAGATATGAATGCATGCAACATAAATATATATATAGATACACAGACACGTATAACAATGAACAAATACAGAGGCACATAACATGTTGTACAAAGGCATACATACAGACAGATGCACACAGCCAAGTTATTGCAGTGATATCCCTACAGGTATTTTTATACCAGGCTAGACACTAGGGGGTAAAAATTGAGTCGCGCCCCATTTGGGGCGCTAACCTCGCCGGGGCGCGACTTTTAGCGCCCCGAAAAAATTAGCGGCCCCGCGCCGGAACTTCAGTGGTTGCGCCCCAAGAGGGAAGCGGGGCGCAACTGGAAGCAGCCCGCATCCCTCTTGGGGCGCTGCGAGTGAATATCCTGGCGCTACGTGCCGCAGCGCCACGCGCTGCGGCACGTCACGCCGTGGTATTGCAGGCATTCCTCCCCTTCTTAAAGTGGAGGGACCCTGCGCAGCGCGAACCGGGGCCCAGCTGGGCCCCCAGGGATCGGGAGTGCCGGCAAAAGAGCCCGGCACTCAAGAGAAGTGCCGGGCTCATGGAGCGCAGCCGGCACTTCACGGTGGGGGGGCTTCACGGGGGCCGGGGGCAGGTGCTGGCAGGCGGCCAGCAACAAAAATGGCCGCCTGCCACCTCCGCTTTAAATATCGCCGCCCCGGCCGCACGTACGCCTCCCTGAACCCGTCGGACATAGCGTCTGGCGGTAAATCAGGGGGCGCGACTGAAGATCACGGCCGGGGCGCGAGCGGGGTGCTGCGCACGGCGATGACGTCATCGCCGGCGGCGCAGCGCCACAGGGCGCTACCGGCTGCCGCCGCCGCTAACCTCCCACTAAATTTTTCGGGAGGCGTGGGCGGCGCTGCGCCCTGGCGTTAGCTGCTTTACGCCCCATTAGCGCCCTCTTAAGGCGCTAACGGGAGGCGCAAGCAGCTGAATTTTTCCCCCTAGAGGTTATGAGAAAAGCTCAAATTGATGATTTACAAGAACTTCCTCAAATGTCAGGAAGCAAACATTAAAACTGATTGAAAACCTGTAACCTCTGACATAAAATATCCAATTGTGACAGTTTACATCTCTGATAAAAACTAATTTACTTCTCCAGCTCCAGAAGTAACTGCCAGGGAGCCTGTTAAATCTGTTTGGCAGCTTTAGCTGTCCCTTACATAGAATGTTGCAGCACAGAAACGGGCCATTTGGCCCAACAGCTCCATGCCGGTGTTTATGCTCCACGCCAACTGAAAGGATATTTACTAGTCCTAGCCCCTTTGGGGCTATCCCAGATCAGGCGTATTTCTCAGATGTTCACTTTCAACTAAAGGTTGAAGAAGCCGAATCCTAAAGACGCTTAACTGGGTCTAAAGGTCCAGGCTATCTCTCCCTAAAGTAAAGGAGCTACCCGAGAATGTTACCGTCCTCCAGATAGCACTTTTAATAAGTTTAGCCAGACGGTAACATCCCGGATATTATGAGGGTCCGGAGATCTCCCCTCAGAAATGTACCTCTTCACCAAAGAGTGTACAGAGGTTGGGTTCACGAGTTATTGATACAGAAGACTTATGTGAGACAATTCTAATAATATATAGAGATTTATTAAAAGAACCGACATGCCAATTTACAGTTGGTGAATCAGTCAATCGCAACGTTAACAGTTCTAAAAAGAGAAAAAATACGATCTTATTGTTAACAGAGAATCTTACTTTTAAATCTTAACTTCGCTACAGTATTACAGTTCTTAAAATTTTCTATACAGGATATCCATCAATATCAAATTACCTCGATCCCCGAGGTACAAAGAGTGAAAGACTACAGAGCCGCCTCTGTAGTCGAGAATCGCCTTGCCCGATTAAAGCGATTCTGATACCTCATTTGAGACTTCAATATTTATACCCTTTTTCAGTTGTTTCCCTTAAGGTTTCTGTTGATCCAAGTTAATTATCACTATTCATCTTTCTGCTGACTTCTGCAATTCTTACTGCCACATCAGCTTGTAATATTCCAGAATCTGCCACATCTCCAGGTGTTCTGGGTTCACCATATAGAAGGTGTGAAGGGCGGATGTCCTTATCTCATGTGTCATCTTTAACAGGTATAATCAAGATCATTTATCCAGGGTTGACCATTGTTCTGTTTCAACAAGGCCACCCATTCGGAGCCACCCATTCTTCTGTTTTAATAAGGTTATTTATTCAGAGTCAACAACTGTCTTATCTCAACAAGGCCAGAATTCTTTCATAAGATAGTGTATTTTTCTAAAAAGGTTATATAGCTTATTCCTTCACACAGCCTCCTCCCACCCTACTTCATCGTACCCCTTCCTGCCCAGAATCTATGCTTTGTGTCCAAAAGCAGGTCTAGAAATATTGGGAATTCTGAGATTCCTAGTCTGACAGATATGTAGAGAGATCATAACTTTTCTACTTGTAATTCGTTCTTACAGTTTAATTAATAACCAGCAGAAGTGGGGGGGGAAAGGGATGAAAATAATTGGGGTGAATATCGGAGTTTAATAGATGTCCAAAATGCCGGGGCCATGGGTGGTTCAATTTATCTCTTTGTCTCTCAATCACTTCTTCAGCACAAAACCGCTCACCTCCCTCTTGAGCTTGCTGACACTATCAGTCACCACTGCCTCCCGGGCAGTCCATTGCACATATTCGCCAATACCTGTTTGAAGTACTTAAATCTATTCACCTTCTGTCTTTCGAGCTTCACTCCATGTCCTGGTCATAGACAGGGTTCAGTTTATCAATAAACCTTAGAATCGTGGGGCTGGATTTTCTGTCACTATTCCACTCAAATTTGGGTGACATAACGGTGCGAAAGGGGGCAACATTGGATGGTGAGGCCTATCATCATGTTTCCCCCCACCCCCAACCTCTGCCAGGATGGCTGTAGGTCCTCTTCTTCCCTCTCAGCATTATCTATATGTTGATGAGGGGGAGGGGTGGGGCCTTGGTTCCTGGCCAGTTTCCCTCCTTGCTGCTGTCTCCGATAACCCCAGAAACTGACAAGACAAAGTTAGGTAGGTCCTGGTGCCCTTGAGGCCTTGGGTAAGTCCCCAAAATTAGATCGATAGATGGAGGGATGGGGCCTAGTAGTGGCCTCCTCTCCCTCCTTAATGGCCCCACAAACCTACCTTTAGGCTTCGGTCTTGGCCAACAGCTAAAAGGATATTGTTTTCCTCCTTTGGGGTTCTTCCGCCTCCTTTAACTAGCCGGTTGCCTCTGGAAGCTGCAGCACCTCCAGCGTTCTCCTCCTGAAGTGGCAAACTGCCTCTTGGTGGCAGGGAACCTGCTGGGAGCCTGCCCTGCATACCCAATGACCCTTGACTCAGAAATATGGGACGTGGTTACAGCAGGGTCATGGTGGTGGGCGAAAGTCCTGTCCTACCACTACCCCGCTAAGATGAGGAGAATTCAATGTTTGTCTTTCCTCGTAATGCAGCCACCCAATCTCCAATATCAGTTTAGTTGTTCCACTCTGTACCCTTACCGAGGCCAACAACATGCATTTGCCCCAACCACAAAAGACAGGGGGAAAAATTCAGTATCGCCCCGTTTGGGGCGCAATTATCGGCCGGGCGCAAAGATTAGTGCCTGGCACTAATTATCGCCTCCGACTGCAAACTTGACTTTTATCACCCCTGGAGGTGATTGGAGCGCTAAATCAGGCACTACACATCTGTCTTAAGCGCAAAGGCCGAGGAGCGAGGCGCTAACTCAGAGTGCTGGCAAAGCTCATGTGATGTCAGTCAGCAATGGAACACAGACACAATGGCCCCGGCCAGTTCTTAAAGGGGAGGGTTGATCTTGCTTTTCATCCACATCCTGCTCATTGCAGCCTTGAATCTCGGCCTGGAGAGACCTGTACACCAAATCTGCTGGATAGAACAATGGAGAGGCCCAGGGAAAGAGCTCAGAGTGCAGCCCCCACAGTCTCTTCTAAATCGATACAAGGAAGGGCAAATCAAAATGAACCTGCAAAGTGCTGCTCAGTACCCAAAACTCCTTCACACAGCGTTGAATCTCTCCAGAAATCTCTCTCTCTCTCAGAATGCGTGGTTCAAAAATGTCGCCAACAAAAAAAGGCAGGAAGCGGTCGCCTTTAAATAGCGCTCCCCCAGTCCCTTCCTGACTGCAAAACGCTCCCCTCAAGCTGTTGTTGCTAGCGGCAGGCGGTAAGGCAGGGGCCGCCACTCAATATCCGCTCCGGGGCGCTACCGGGGCGTTGCGCACTCGACTGACATCACTATCTGCTGGCGCAGGAGATCGTGGCGGTAGTGTTTAGCGCCGCCGTAAAATGTCTAGTTAATTTCGTGAGCGGCGCAAACATCGCCGCGCCCGGGCGCTAGTTGCTTTGCGCCCCATTAGCACCCTCTTAAGGCACTAACGGGAGGCGCAACCAACTGAATTTTTCCTCCACAGTTCCTTACAGTGTAATATATTTCATTTCGCACAGCAGCCATCCTATGGCCTCGCAGTTAGATTGTCAATGCTGTGTTGAATTATGAACCATTTTCTGTCATGTAGGAACTGGGGTAGCACTGTTCAAATTCAGTTCGCGTAGGACCTTTTAAGTCAGCAAATAGAAGAGACTTTCCTCTCCTCAGTTTGGGCTGGAATTTAGATTCTAGAGGTGAAAGACCACCATCTAAGCTGCATGAACCAGCTCCCATATTCATATTTTAACAATACCTTGGCATTCTTTATCCCGAGCACAAAACATTTGAGGGGAAAACTTGCCTCTGAACAAATCTTGCTAGCAAGTATACCTTGCATAAAAAATGGTAAGGACGGAGAACTGCCTTGCGTCACCAAGAATGGAGAATCAAGCTCGCTGGCCTATGTGTGTAAAGCCTTTGTAACTGCTATGATTGAGATCCCCTCTTGCTACTCTTCCCTGACGCTTGTTTAATTACTTCGGAGGTTTCTGCAGTTACAAACCTTCCCCCTCACACCTAGTTGTTGCTGTGGAGCCCATTTACTGCACGCCTGTCTCTCTTTCCATTTTCCTTGTTTAAGTTCTTTTGAATCTCCAGCCTAGGAGGTTGTGGCATTTGATTGATCGAGTCCTTTTCCATTATACACATATCGAGCTCTCGTGCCCTTTTCCAAAGATGTTTGACTGCAGAAATTGAATTGTATTTCTCCGAAGACTTGCCAATTTGAAGGTATTACAGTTTTAGTTTAAAGGATCCATGAGCCTTAGCCACAGCGTAACTAAGGGCTTTCGAACTAAAGGCGTCAATGGAATACTTAACATTTCATTACTTGGAGGTATTTATTGAACACTTTATAAACCTTGTTTTTTCAAATAATATTGATTGATCTCCTGTGCCATTACAAATGAACAAAATGAAAAGCAAAATTCTCTTTTTAACTCTCACCCTCTCATTTCCTTTTTCCCGTTTTACACTTTAACCTTCTTTTCCACTGTTGTTGCTCTCTCTCTGTGTGGCTGTCACACGCGTTCTTGTTATGGCCTCCCAATATCCCGGTATGGCTCTCTCATATGTTCCCTTACTGGTGTAATCAATCTCTGCCTCTTGCCTTTTGTAATGCTCAGGACATGCAGCAAGATGGTAGCCAGCAGGTACTGGGTTGAAAGTGGGTGTCAAAGACCCAGTTTGGGAGGGTGATGGGAATGACTCTGGTTATAAGGAAGTGTGGGGGGAGGTGGTTGGCGAATAGTAGGCAGCAGATGAAGGTTGAGAAAGTTGGGGATAGGACCCTGAAAGACCTGGGATCAGAAGCTTCGGAGCAATTGGTGGAGCTGGACCCTAGGAGGACATGAAGAGGGGGGAGATGGGGCTCAGGGACACTTTTATAGGGGGGGAAATGGGATTTGGGTTTGTAAGTACGTCGGGTATGAGAACACTTGGGCTGTTGGGACCTTGGAGCATTCAAATAGGCTGGAGCTTGGAAGCACATCTGGTGGGGCTGGGGTTTTGGAACAGTTGATGAACACTGGGGGACATTGGAGGTATGTGTCTGATAGGAGTTTGAAAAAATATTTTCAGGCATGTGATTGGTTCCTCTTTTGAGAGTTAGTGAAATGATCTAATTGAATGGTGGGGCAGGCTCGAGGGGCTGAATGGTTTACTCCTGTTCCTATGTGAGTACACCACCACATGTTCCCAGAACTACAGTCCTTGTATACCACTGCCCATTTATTTTAACTGGGTTAACACCTCCGCTCAAATATCATCAACACAAATTGTGAGACGAAAGTGTTAAATGTTTGTACAATCGTATTCATGATGGAATTTCAGGACCAATGTAAAATTAAAGTGTATTTTAAAATTTGTACCTTTTAGAAGAGTGGGCTCCAGACAGCAGCTGCGAGTTCCAACCTGTTCCAAAGGCTAAGAGGTTTTTTTTTGCTGTAATTATATTTCATTTCCCTTTAGATACTAAATGTCAATCCTTATCCCTGGCATTTGCAGATTAAAGACTGAAAAGGTCTTTAAAATGTGGCTGGCTATTTCAGTCTCTCTTGGCTTCTTTATCCGTCAGTAAGAAGCCTACCTTCCGATGCAGTTAACACAGGCCTGCTATTTCCTTGCACTTTAGATCTGTGACTGAGCTGCTGAACAGGCAGCCTCGCCAGGAAGACAATGGGACTGCCGGGTGAAGGAGGAGCAGGCTTTGAAATGACTTTCTCCTCTTTGCTCCTGAAAGTGCTGACTCACAGGCACTCTCCTCACTCACGCATTTAATCCAAGTGGCAGCTATTTGTGGGCGAACTGTACAGTGAGCATCAGCGATACACGCCAACCTAGACAACTCACAAAGAAATTGACAAACGGGTTCAAAAGAGCCAACAGAGCTCTAGAAAAGCTGACAACTCGAATAACACCAGGAACTCAAAAAACATCTCCGAATATAAGCTCATGACACAGGGTCATTGCTTAAACTCTGTTTTCTTCCATGGTATTCCAGGGTTTTCACTCATGTTTTGGGATCACCTTTCACAATTCAGTTTCTATTCTGTAAATACTGAAACCTTGCTTAGGACCTGAAAAGAAGTAGATGTGCTGAGAGTGCAGTTGCACTTGAGCTTGTTGTAACAAGTGCATCTATACGCAATAAGGCCAATGGTTTATTGCAAGGAGCAACTGAAGGACAAAAAAATTAATTTCTTACTGTGGTGAAACTAGAAATTTGTGAAGGGGATGCGAATACTAAAGATTCACGATTTACTTTTGGAAAGGGGAATCTCGCTGTATGTTCTGTCAGGAAAGAACTGTTTTTTTTGGTTGATCTTCCAGCGTTTTGGAGTGTACTGTGATGCAGTTTTAGTCTCAGAATTACTGGATGAGCCATGGCACACACTTTGTACAGGCTCTGCTTTAAAACAGATTCCCCTCTCAATGATTCATATCACTTGTCTACACTGCCCCATTCAGTGCAGCACCAGGAAATAGCAATTAAATCCCCACCACGTGATACTGCCACCCACCATTAGAAATACCACTTGATTCACTTTTTTTATAAAGGGCTCAAGGAACGCATAGCCTGTTTGTTGCACAGAATCTACAGCACAAACACAAGCCATTCGTCCAACTAGTCCATGCCACTGTTTTTATGCTACACATGAGCCTCCTCCCACCCTACTTCATCTAACCCTATCAGCATGTCCTTCTATTCCTTTCTCCATCACGTGTTTATCTAGCTTCCTCTTAAATGCATCTATCCTATTCGCCTCAACAACTCCATGTTGAGCAAGTTCCACATTCTAATCACTGTCTGAGTAAAGAAGTTTCTCCTGAATTTTTTATTGGATTTATTAGTGTCTGTCAGATTTGTGACCCTTAGTTTTGGACTCTCCAAAAGAAAGAAAGACTTGCATTTATATAGCGCCTTTCACGACCACCGGACATCTCAAAGCGCTTTACAGCCAATGAAGTACGTTTCAAGTGTAGTCACTGTTATAATGTGGGAAACGCGGCAGTCAATTTGCGCAAAGCAAGCTCCCACAAATAGCAATGTGATAATGACCAGATAATCTGTTTTTGTTCTGTGGATTGAGGGATAAATATTGGCCAGGACACCAGGGATAACTCCCCTGCTCTTCTTCGAAATAGTGCCATGGAATCATTTAAGTCCACCTGAGAGAGCAGACGGGGCCTCGGTTTAACGTCTCATCTGAAAGACGGCACCTCCGACAGTGCAGCACTCCCTCAGCACTGCACTGGAGTGTCAGACAAGTGGAAACATCATCATTAAGATCAATAACTAGCTTGATTTCAAATTGATAGTTTAGTTCGATGGCTAAATTATCACCAGATGTATAGCAGAAGCTAGTACTTTGCTGAATTGCATGGGTTTAGTAAAACATTGCTCCATCATATGTTGATAGGAAAATACCCATGTCCCAGAGGTGAAAGTTCAATATAAAAGTACAGGCTTTCACTCACACAGCAGCTCACAGTTCCAACATCTTGTAAAGGATTTTATTATAAAATAGGATGGAGTTCATCTTCAAAATATTTGACTTGGGTCATAAAGATTTTAACATGTACAATAGGCAGCACAGGTCATGAAAACAATCCACAGAAAAGATTTTAATCCTTCATTCTGTCTCCAAATGACGGGAGGAGCTAACAACCTCGCACGGGTGCGCAATCACAGAATTCCATGTATGTGTTCAAGAAAATTTCAGTGCATTCTGGGGTGATTTACCAGAGGCAATAAAAGCACTGACTTTAGTCAACAAATACTGATGGGACTGGGATAATGGTGATTGCCAGCATCAAATCCTTAATGTTGGCGTGTATGGTAAGCAGTTGGCGTGTATGGTCAGCAGATGGCGTGTATGGAGTCATAGAATCATAGAGTTATACAGCACAGAAAGAGGCCCTTCGGCCCATCGTGTCTGCACCAGCCATCAAGCCCTATCTATTCTAATCCCATTTTCCAGCACTTGGTCCGTAGCCTTGTATGCTATGGCGTTTCAAGTGCTCATCTAAATGCTTCTTGAATGTTGCTGGGGTTCCTGCCTCTACCAGGCAGTGAGTTCCAGATTCCAACCACCCTCTGGGTGAAAAAGTTTTTCCTCAAATCTCTCTAAACCTCCTGCCCCTTACCTTGAAACTATGTCCCCTGGTTATTGACCCCTCTACTAAAGGGAATAGTTCCTTTCTATCTACCCTATCTATGCCCCTCATAATTTTGTACACCTCAATCAGGTCCCCCCTCAGCCTTCTCTGCTCTAAGGAAAACAACCCCAGCCTGTCCAGTCTCTCTTCATAGCTGAAACGCTCCAGCCCAGGTAGCATCCTGGTGAATCTCCTCTGCACCCTCTCTAATGCAACCACACCCTTCCTATAGTGTGGCGACCAGAACTGCACACAGTATTCCAGCTGTGGCCTAACTAGCGTTTTGTACAGCTCCATCATAACCTCCCTGCTCTTATATTCTATGCCTCGGCTAATGAAGGCAAGTATCCCATATGCCTTCTTAACCTATATGTCCTGCTGCCTTCAGGGATCTATGTACATGCACACCAAGGTCCCTCTGATCCTCTGTCCTTCCTAGGGTCCTACCATTCATTGTGTATTCCCTTGCCTTGTTAGTCCTCCCAAAATGCATCACCTCACACTTTTCAGGGTTAAATTCCATTTGCCACTCTTCTGCCCATCTGACCAACCCATCTATATCGTCCTGTAGCCTGAGGCTTCCCTCCTCACTATTTACCACTCCACCAATTTTCGTGTCATCTGTGAACTTACTGATCATACCTCCTACATTCATATCTAAATCATTAATGTACACTACAAACAGCAAAGGACCCAGCACCGATCCCTGCGGTACACCACTGGACACAGCTTCCAGTCACAAAAACAACCTTCGACCATCACCCTCTGCCTCCTGCCACTAAGCCAATTTTGGATCCAATGTGCCAAATTGCCCTGGATCCCATGGGCTCTTACCTTCTTGACCAATCTCCCATGCGGGACTTTGTCAAAAGCCTTACTGAAATCCATGTAGACTACATCAACTGCACTACCCTCATCCACACACCTAGTCACCGCCTCAAAAAATTCAATCAAATTGGTTAGACATGATCTCCCCCTGACAAAGCTATGCTAACTATCCTTGATTAATCCTTGCCTCTCCAAGTGGAGACTAATTCTGTCCCTCAGAATTTTTTCCAATAATTTCCCTACCACTGATGTTAGGCTCACTGGCCTGTAATTCCCTGGTTTATCCCTACTACCCTTCTTGAATAATGGTACTACGTTAGCTGTCCTCCAGTCCTCTGGCACCTCCCCTGTGGCCAGAGAAGTTCTGAAATTTTGTGTCAGAGCCACTGCAATCTCCTCCCTTGCCTCACACAGCAGCCTGGGATACATCTCGTCTGGGCCTGGGGATTTATCCACTTTTAAGCCCGCTAAAACCACTAGTACCTCCTCCCTCTCAATGCTAATTTGTTCAAGTATATCACAACCCCCCTGCCTGATTTCTATGCCTACATCGTCCTTCTCCATAGTGAACACAGATGTAAAATAGTTATTTAAAACCTTACCTACATCTTCCGGCTCTGCACACAGATTGCCACTTTGGTCCCTAATGGGACCTACTCTTTCCCTGGTTATCCTCTTGCCCTTAATATACTTATTAAAACACCTTGGGATTTTCCTTTATTTTGCCCGACAGTGTTTTTTCATGCCCCCTCTTCGCTCTCCTAATTTCTTTTTTAAGTACCCCCCTGCACTTTCTATACTCCTCTGGGGCTTCCACTGTTTTTAGTCCTTTGTATCTGCCAAAAGCCTCCCTTTTTTTCCTAATCCATTCTTGTATATCCCTTGACATCCAGGGTTCCCTGGACTTGTTGGTCCCACCCTTGACCTTTACAGGAACATGTTGGCGCTGTACTCTCTTTATTTCCTTTCTGAATGACTCCCACTGCTCTGATGTGGATTTTCCTACAAGTAGCTGATCCCAGTCCACTTTGGCCAGATCCTGCCTTATCATATTAAAATCGCCTTCCCCCAATTTAGAACCTTTATTTCCGGTCCATCTTTGTCCTTTTCCATGACTACCTTAAATCTCACCGAATTATGGTCACTGTCACCAAAATGCTCTCCTACTGACACTTCTACCACTTGCCCGGCTACATTCCCTAGAATTAGGTCCAGTACCGCCCCCTCTCTTATAGGACTTTCTACATGCTAGCTCAAAAAGCTCTCCTGGATGCACTTTAAGAATTCCGCACCCTCTAAGCCTTTCACACTCTGACTATCCCAGTTAATATTGGGGAAGTTGAAATCCCTTACTATTATTACCCTATTATTTCTACACTTCTCTGAGATTTGCCTACATATCTGTTCTTCTATCTCCCCCTGACTGTTTGGGGACCTATAGTACACTCCCAGCAAAGTGCTTGCCCCCTTTTTGTTTTTAAGTTCTACCCATATGGCCTCATTAGAGGAAACTGCTAAGATATCATCCCTCCTTACTGCAGTAATTGACTCCTTGATTAATATTGCAACACCCCCTCCTCTTTTACACCCACCTCTGTCTCGCCTGAAGATTCTATACCCCGGAATATTGAGCTGCCCCTCCCTCAACCATGTCTCTGTGATAGCAACACTCCCATGTGTTCATCAACACCTTCAATTCATCTGCCTTACTCATAAGACTCCTTGTATTAAAATAAATGCCATCCAGCCTTGCCATACTCCCTTGTACCGTTACATATTTGCTCTGCCTTCCAGACTGACTTGTTTTTTCCTCTATATTTGGCTGTGCATCACCCCCTACTATAGCTCCACTCCGTATCCCATCCCCCTGCCAAGTTAATTTAAACCCCCCTAACAACAGCACTAGCAAACCTCCCCGTAAGGATGTTGGTCCCATTCCGGTTCAGGTGCAACCCATCCGACTTGTACAGGTCCCACCTTCCCCAGAAACAGACCCAGTGGTCCAGGAAACTAACGCCCTCCCTTCTGCACCAACTCTTTAGCCACGCATTCATCTGCTCTATCCTCCTATTCCTATACTCACTAGCACGTGGCACCGGGAGTAATCCAGAGACTACAACCTTGGAGGTCCTGCTTTTTAATCTGCTACCTAGCTCCCTAAATTCTTGTTGCAGGACCTCATCCCTCTTTCTACCTATGTCGTTGGTACCAATGTGAACTATGACCTCTGACTGTTCGCCCTCCCCCTTCAGAATGGCCTGCAGCCGTTCAGTGACATCCTTGACCCTGGCACCAGGGAGGCAACATACCATCCTGAAGTCACGTCTGCGGCCACAGAAATGCCTGTCTGCACCCCTCACTATTGAGTCTCCTACCACTATTGCCCTTCCACTCTTACTCCTCCCCCCTTGTGCAGCTGAGCCACCCACAGTGCCGTGAACTTGGCTCTGGCTGCACTCCCCAGAGGAACCGTCACTTTCACCGTTTTCCAACACAGAAAAATGGTTGTTGAGTGAGATGCACTCTGGGGCTTTCCTGACTACCTGCCTGTCCTTCTTCTGACTGGTGGTCACCCATTCCCTCGCTGACTGCACTTTCTTAAGCTGAGAGGTGACCACATCTAAAAACGTGCTATCCACGTAACTCTCAGCCTCGCGGATACACCGCAGTGCCTCCAGCTGATGCTCGAGCTCCGAAAACCGGATCTCACGTTGGCCAAACCGTTGGCACTTACTGCACATGTGGTCATCCTGACTGCAAGAAGCGTCTAGGAATTCCCACGTGCTGCAGGCCGTGCAACGCACGGGACTGAGGTTCCCCACCATACTTTTAATTAAAAAACTCTTACCTCAAATTTAAACTCTTGGATTCTCGCTCTCCCGAACTACCTTAACTATGAACTACCTTAAAAGAAATAAACTTAAAATTGAAGAAAAAAAAGCACTCACCCACTACTCACCAATCAGCTTCTTCCCCTGCGCCGGCGTCACTTTCTGTACTGTGACATCACTCTCGAATTCTGCCGCTGCTCGACTGGGCCTGAAAATCACCAACCTTTATTTTCTCCCACAGCCGCTGCTCCCTCGCCGCTGCTCCCGCTGCTGCCACAGTTGGTCAGTAGTTGCCGTGTGGCAACACGGTGGCATAGTGGTTAGCACTGGTGCCTCACAGCGCCAGAGACCCGGGTTCGAATCTGACCTCGGGTGACTGTCTGTGTGGAGTTTGCACATTCTCCCCGTGTCTGCGTGGGTTTCCTCCGGGTGCTCCGGTTTCCTCCCACAGTCCAAAAATGTGTGGGTTAGGTTGATTTGGCTATGATAAATTGACCCTTAGTGTTAGGGGGGATTAAATATGTGGGGTTATGGGGATAGGATGGGATATGTTAGGGGGAATTAAATACGTGGGGTTACAGGGGTAGGGTGGGATATGTGTACTGTGGGGATTAAAGCAGGGACAGGGTACTGGATTTGGATGATCAGCCATGATCGTATTGAATGGCGGAGCAGGCTCGACGGGCCGAATGGCCTACTCCTGCTCCTAGATTCTATGTTTCTATGTTTCTATGTGTATGGTCAGCAGACCATTCAATCAAGGCGGGCAGCAGAGCCGAGTTTCATCCTCTACTCAACCTCGGCAAGTTCACTGACCCTGAACTTCCCACATCATTTCCTATCCATCACAAAGACTGCCTATGTCCACCCGTGTAATATTGCCCACCTCTTCCCCTAGTGACTAATGTCAGCTTTGACTTGTGGTGGCTCTCTCGCCTTTGAATCAGAAGGTCGTGGGTTCAAGTCTCACTCCAGAGACTTGAGTACTAGGCTGACCCTTCAGTGCAGTTGTGGAGGTGTTGTACTCACCTACAATAACTACTGCTCTTAGTACGCCTAGGGTGGGAGGGGGATAAAATCAGCCAGGCTTTTTCTGCTGGTCATTATCCAGTGGCTTCTGTTGGAAAATGTCTGTAGTAGTGTGAGATTAAATATCAGATAGACGAGTGAGATTAAATATCAGATAGACGAGTGAGATTAAATATCAGATAGACGAGTGAGATTAAATATCAGATCGACGAGTGAGATTAAATATCAGATTACGAGTGAGATTAAATATCGGATAGACCAGTGAGATTAAATATCGATAGACTATCAGACCATAATAATCAAATAGGCCATTCAGCTTATAGTTTTGAGGAATATTAGTGTAAGGTCTGGATACTTTTTAACTTTTTTGTCAAAGGTCACAATCCTGATCAGTGACTTGCTTGTCATCGCTCGTAGACCCACCATAAAGCAACTCCAAGTGTTATATTTTTCAAAATCTTTTATATTTTTCATTTGTGAACCATTGTTTCCTTCTGTCTCTCTCCCTCTCTGTCTGTCTGTCTCTCTCATGCTCTGTCTCTCTGTCTCTGTCTCTCTGTCTCTGTCTCTCTCTCTGTCTGTCTCTCTCTCTGTCTGTCTCTCTGTCTCTGTCTCTCTCTATTTCTGTCTCTCTCTCTGTCTGTCTGTCTCTCTGTCTCTGTCTCTCTCTGTCTGTCTCTCTGTCTCTCTGTCTGTCTCTCTCTCTGTCTCTCTCTCTGTCTGTCTCGCTGTCTCTCTGTCTGTCTCTCTGTCTCTCTCTCTGTCTCTCTCTCTGTCTCTCTGTCTGTCTGTCTGTCTCTCTCTCTCTCTCTCATTCCAGCTCCACAAAAATCCCAGAGCTGGCAGGGTGTAAGTATATGGAGCAGCAGACCTGATGTGAGGGAGAGAAGGGCCGCATGTGCCCTAGATCACATTAGGAGATAGAATTACTTCAGCCGGTCACTATGTATAGCAACATCATAAATATCTTTTCCAATAATTTACAATGTATAAGAAAGAAACCCTCCATTTTATATATAGCACCTTCCCATATGTCTCAAACATCGCAAGCGCTTCATGTACTTTGCGATATAGGCAAATGCAGCAACCAGATCCCACAAACCACAATGAGTTGAACAACTAGTCATTGAACAACTTGGTAGTGTTGGTTGAGGGAGAAACATTGGTTTATTACACTGCTCTTTGAATAGTGAGATGGGAGCTTTACTGTCCACATGAGCAGAGTCTCAGCTCAGTGTCTCATCTGAAGGACAGCTCCTCCAGCAATGCAGCCTAGATTACCTACTCAATTCCTAGAGTCGGACTTGAACCCACAACCTTTTGGATCAGAGGCGAGTGCTACTAATTGAGCCAAGCAGGTACATGTTGCTACACATATTGACCGGTATAATTCCCTGACACCCTCCCCCGCCCAGCCACTCAGATGCTTCACATTACGTATTTAATTTTGGATGGAAAGAGACTGGAGACCAAGTGATAGTTCCCTAGGCTAACACTGCTAAATTATAGACCCCCTTTATGATAGATCAGTAGTTCTGCTACCAGTATAAGAAAGCAATATTTAACAGGCTGGGGGGGAAAAATTCAGTTGGTTGCACCTCCCGTTAGCGCCTTAAGAGGGCGCTAATGGGGCGCAAAGCATCTAGCGCCCAGGCGCGGCGATGTTTGCGCCGCTCGTGAAATTAACTAGACATTTTGCGGCGGCGCTAAACACTACCGCCACTATCTCCTGCGCCGGCAGATCGTGACGTCAGTCGAGTGTGCAACGCCCCGGTATCGCCCCGGAGCGGATATTGAGTGGCGCCCCCTGCCTTACTGCCTGACGCTAGCAACGACAGGTTGAGGGGAGCGTTTTGCAGTCATGAAGGGACTGGGGGAACGCTATTTAAAGGCGACCGCTTCCTGCCTTTTATTGTTGGTGCCATTTTTGAACCATGCATTCTGAGAGAGAGAGAGAGAGACTTCTGGAGAGATTCAACGCTGTGTGAAGTAGTTTTTGGTACTGAGCAGCACTTTGCAGGTTCATTTTGATTTGCCATTCCTTGTATCGATTTAGAAGAGATTGTGGGGGCTGCACTCTGAGCTCTTTGCCTGGTACTCTCCATTGTTCTTTCCAGCAGATTTGATGTGCAGGTCTCTCCAGGCCGAGATTCAAAGCTGCAATGAGCAGGATGTGGATGGGAAGCAAGATCAACCATCCCCTTTAAGAAGTGGTCCATGCCATTGTGTGTGTGTTCCATTGCTGACTGACATCACATGAGCTTCGCCAGCGCTCTGAGGTAGCGCCTCGCTCCTCGGCCTTTGCGCCTTAAGACAGGTGTGAAGCGCCTGATTTAGTGCTCCAATCACCTCCAGGGGCGATAAAAGTCAAGTTTGCAGTCGGTGGCGATAATTAGCGCCAGGCGCTAATCTTTGCGCCCGGCCGATAATTGCGCCCCAAATGGGGCGATACTGAATTTCTCCCCCCCGGGTCTCTGCAATTCATACCAAACACCCACCAATGTGAGAGTGACAGGAGCAATTCCCTGATCAGGGAGTCTCAGCGAGGATGGAAAATCTAGGGCTGAGGATCTGCGATTTCCCGCCCCGTGCTCCCTGTAAGCATCGCTCCTCGCTGGGAGTGCCTGATCAAAGTATCAGCCCAAACAACTACTATCGGTGCAAGTACTGACTTCTGAAGAATGGAGTCATCTGCTTATCTTTGCTCAAAATTTGGGCCTGAAATTCCTGAAGTGGGGGAGGGCACAACATGGGTGAATCGCAGTGGGAATTTGGGACGGAACCCGTTTCTGTCCCGTTTCCACTCCGTCCCAAATTGCAGCCAGGGTATCGGGAACAGACGAGTCTTCCCACCTGCTATCCATCCATCTGGCAGAGACTTTGAGGAGAATGTCTGAGGAACATTCTTTGGGAATTCTGCCCAGTACGCCACCTGATATGCGCAGCAGGACCTATGCCTCCCAAGAGCAGGCATAGATCCTGTACTGGGCCTTTGAAAGGCCCTAAAACTGCCCAATTGCTCCCTTAGGAGTATTGATAGATACATATAAAAAATGACTGGCCTTGTATCTTCAGGTCTTTCTGGGCCTCTTGTTCCCCATTGATGTGGCAGGACACCATTCTGACTACCACAGAGTAACCTCTTGAGTTTTCCACTCAATAGGACAATTTTGCAAGAACACACTGCTGGTCGGGAGCCTTGGCCGTCAGTCAGACTCGGATATATCTGCTGACCACTGGCAGCATGCCCACCATTTTCCAATATAAGCAGCAGGCCGGCGGAGTTCCCCAGCAGCAGGGCCTCTGCGGGAGATGAGCGCTGGAAAATGAAGTTTATGTTCCGTGACGGTGACCGTGTGTGTTAGCCCAGCGCAGTGTCCTGAGTTTGAGTCCTGCCCAGACTGATGGGGCAAAAGTTCTTTCTCCCTCCTTGATGGCGGTAGGGCTCCTATGTGAAATGATTCTGAAGAGGTCTTGTTATTTTAGTGAGTATGAGTTGACGGTCAGAACTACCCACAATTTGGCACTAGTTGGGATTAGATTGGTAATCTCTCTGAAAAGCTGTAAGGATGGCTGGTGTGGGATGCACAAATGGTGCATCTTGGGATGTTCTTCCGAGGGTAAGACACGTTGCTGGGGTAGATTAGAGGGAGCTTTGCACTACAGGCAGCCCTGCTCTGGCTGAACTGGAAGTGCTTTATGCTGTCTGGCTCCTTGCATTCAGTATTCCAATGATGAGTTGGATGAGGTAATTCCATCGCTTACATGTCATTTCAACATGGCGGCCCGTATTTGGGCAGATGCAAAGTGGGCCCTATGATAATTTGACAGTAGAAAACTCCAGGGAGGAAAAATTGGGTATCGCCCACTTTGGGGTGCTAATATCGGCCGGGCCAAAAGTTTAGCGCCCGGCGCTAATTATCGCCTCCGACTGCAAAATTCGCCTATCGCCCCTGGAGGTGATTTGAGCGCTAAATCAGGCGCTACACACCTCTCTTAAGGCGCAAACATCAGGGAGCGAGGCGCTACCTCAGAACACTACCGAAGCTCAGGTGATGTCAGTTACCATGGAAGCCAGACAGACTGGCGCCGTCCAGTTCTTAAAGGGGAGGGGCCATCTTGCTGGCCAGCCACTCCCTGCACATTGCAGCCTTGAATCTCGACCTGGAGAGACGGTGAAAGCAATTGTGTTGGAAGCACTAATGGATAGGCCCAGGGAAAGAGCTCGGCACTTCGGAACCTCAAAAGTGGTGCTGAGGGCCAAAACTCCTTAGGACAGCGTTAAATCTCTCCAGACAGCTCTCTCCCTCTCAACCTGCGTGTACCAAAAATTTTGCCGACAAGGAAAGGCAGGAAGCGCCCGCCTTTAAATAGCGCTCCCCCAGCCCCTTCCCGACTTGAAAACGTTCCCCTCTACCTGTTGTTCCTACCGTCAAGATCTGCGGGTGCAGAAGATTGTGGCGGTAGTGTTTAGCACCGCCGCAAAATGACTGGTCAATTTCGCGAGCGGCGCTAAAATCGGCACACTCGGGCGCTAAGTTCCTAGCGCCCCCTGGAGGCGCTAACGGGAGGCGCTAACCAACCGAATTCTTCCCCCCAGGAGCGACAAGAGCGGCTCCCAAAGAATTTTCTGCCGTGTTCCGCTGGAGTATAAATCTGGAATATATGGTTCCCCAGCGTAACTCCAGTGGAAAATCTAGACCAGGATTGCTTGGCAATTAACTCCAATTACTTCTGAATAAAGAAGTATGAATGATATCACAGCCAGTTCTGGCCTCGAGCACATCCCCGATTTTCATCACTCCACCATTGGTGGCCGGCAGTGCCTTCAGCTGTTTAGGCTCTAAACTCTGGACTTCCCTCCCTGAATTTCGCCATCTCTCCACACCTCTTTCCTCCTTTACGATGCTCCTTAAAACCTATCTCTTTCACCAGGCTTTTGGTCACCTGTGATTCTAATCTGCTCACTTACTACATCCTCCAGAATGCGTGTTAGCTCCTTGTGTGGCTCGGCATCAAATTTTATCTGGTAACGCTCCTGTGAAGCACCTTGGGACGTTCTACTATGTTAAAGGCGCTATATAAATGCAAGGTGTTGTTGTTAGTCATCTAGTACGACCTTGAAATGGAGCTTCCCAGCAACTGATCAAAACAATGGGCCCATAATTAAATAAATCTCTCCACATCAAACTAAAACAGTGTAATATGAAAACAGCATAACCAGGGAGTGTTTAGTGGCCTACTCTGGGGGCTCAGGAGGCAGCAATAAGGCTCCTGAGTTTCCTTCCTGCAATTTATGAAGCCATCTGATCCCCTTTGATTAGATTACAGCCTCACTGTAACTTTATTACTCTTTGTTCATTTAATTGCCGTCCAAGTTTTTCTTTTATACGAGGATGTATTTGAGCAGGACAGTAAATCCAGTTCCAGTCCTGAACTTGCCAATATTAAAAATGGTTTGTTTTTTTAAGACATTTGTTCTCCATTTTCTAGAATGTTCTCCCCTCTCCCAGAAGGCCACAGCTCCATGTGTGCTGATGGTCCGCCTATACCTCACAGAGTGGGCTGCTCTTCATGTGTGAGCCTCAATAGTCGTTCAACAGTGAGAGCCATCCCAGGCAACCCTGATCCTGTCCTTAGCTGGTGTCCACTTTCCAGCAGGGGTTGTCACTGGCTCGGAATCGGGGGCAGCTCCCAGGCTAATTGTTCCCCTCCTTACCTCGGGGCCACTAATGCCAATTTTAACATCCCTACTGCCAACCTGACTGTGATGGTTAGAAATACAAACTGTGAAGAGTAGGCTTCAGGTTCTTGGAATTCCTTCATAAAAAAAGGTCGGCATTGTACAAGTACAATCCTGACTAGAAGCAAATGTCATTGATCCTTCAAACCTTCTTTAAAAATAATAACACTCGTCTGATTCCCTTCCCTGAGACGCTATGTCCAGTTGCTCCACATATCCAAAAACAGACAGATATTTCTATGTTCTTGCAAATATCTACAACTCCTTACATTTCTATCAGCCTTTTAATGAGGTCAGAGGGCAGGGGTGACCCTGGTCACATTTGAAGACTTGAGGAGGGGAGCGGGCATGAGGAATGAGGTTTAGCAGAAAGAGGAGAAACCCCGGAGGCCAAGCATAGGCTTGGAGGGAATTTGTGGGCATGAGAAGAAGCCATTGCAGGAGATGACTGCATTGGAGCAGGTCAGGGCAAAGAAGGGCCATGGAGGAGAGGTAGAGAAGGATAGAATGGTTAATCACAGCAAAGGCAGTGAAGAGAGTGAGGAGAGATAGCGCTATATTGCATATTCTTTCTTTCTTTGGTGATTATATTTTGAAATGCAGTGAGTATTCTGTATAAAACCCTTCGAGATATCTGCGCTCCTCCAATTCTGGCCTCTTGTGTATCCCCGAGTTTCTTCGCTTCACCATTGGCAGCCGTGCCTTCAGCTACCGAGGCCCCAAACTCTAGAATCCCCTTCCTAAAGCTCTCCTCCTCTCTCTCCTCCTTTAAGACGCTCCTTAAAACCTACCTCTTTGACTAAGCTTTTGGTCACCTGACATAACGGGCTGGATTTTGCCATTGGGGCGGGCTGGGGGCGTGTCAGGTGGTTTTCGTGTCAGGAACCCGACTCCGACGTGAAGTGGGAAAAAAGTGCGATTTTCCCCTAATTGGGCACTTGATTTCCAGCATGTGGGAACCCCTGGCCCAATGAGTCTTTCCATCCTGAAAGTCGCCTCTGATGACATCATCAGTGCTGCTGGATTTAAGGCCTGCAAGCAGCCTTGCTTCTTCTGGAGACTGCAAACTTTATGGCCATTGTTGTGATCGCTTCATTCAGCAAATATGTCCAGCAGTAGGCCAAAGTGTGCTCCACGGTTCGATGACGCCGCCCTGCAAGCTCTGGTGGAGGGAGCAAGATCAAATAAGGAGGTGCTCTTCCCTTCCTCATGGAGGAAAAAGCCTCCCCAGCAGACTAAAGCTGTGTGGATGCAAGTGGCCCAGGAGGTCAACTCAATGTCTATGTGCCGCAGAATCTGGCTGCAGTGCAGGAAGAGGTTTCATGACCTTCTCCGCACAGGAAAAGTGAGTATGACTTTCCCATCACCCTCAATCTAATCCCCATTGCCTCTCCTCACCAGCACTCAGCTTTGCCAACCTCTTCCTCCACATCCCACTTGACACTGACATCCCTGCACCCTTACCCATTCCCTCTCTCTGTATGTTCACATTCACTTAACTATTCGACTATGCAGCCCTCACACTCCCTATCGCTGTGATGCTATGACAACAACTTACAACATACAGGGAGGGCCCTTGGTCTTGGCACCTCACTCCATCTTTGCTATGGAATCTCTACACTCACTCATTCATTTTCACTCAAACTCCACTTGTGTCCCTCATTGCAGGAAAAGAGAGCCCATAATAAGAGGGAGAGGGCGAGGACAGGAGGAGGGCCACCCTCAGTAGCCCAGCTCACCACTGCGGAGGAGACGGCCATGGAGATTGTGAGAGTGGAGGAGAATGCGCAAGTGGGGGACGGACAGACGGGTGCATCACAGCAAGCTGGTGACAGAATAGTTTTGCATCTCTCTCATTGACATTGCATGAGTAACTGATAATGATTCTGAAGGTCCAACAGATTGACTTATGATCATCTGCACAATTCAATGTGCATGCAAACTTTACCTCACATCTCCAACTCTTTCCTTTACTCCCCCACAGGACCATCGACAGCCCCCATCCCCACTGTCCAAGAGGAAGAGCCTGAGCTTCAAGACTCCTCAGAGGAAGCTGCACCCTTTGAAGGCGTAGCGTCAGCAGAATTCAGCGCACCCAGCACCAGCGCAGACACTCACACCTCAGTGGGAACTGCGCGAGATAGTGTAGTGTTGTCACCTGATGTATCACAGCTCACAAGTGAGCATCAGCAGATGGTGGAGACAGGGACAGCAGTGGAGAGTCCTCGTCGGAGGGCGCAGGACTCTGCCAGTTCGGCTCGGCTGCATGTCGACCCTGTGCCAAAGGTGTCGAGGCAGGAGCAGCAAGAAAGTGAGCAAGGGGCCTCCACATCTGCTGAAGCCACAGGGGAAGCACCACGTAGGAGCACGCGTAAGAGGAAGATAATGCACAAGTAGTCACAAGGGTAGTCACTTGGGTGTCATGTTGTGTTTATTTTTGAAATGCCATCAGTTGCTTGTTGTGATAAAAAATGCTGATATCAAACTGTTGAAGTTGTGGCGTGTGTCATTTCGCAAATGGGACTTCCACATTGAGGGCTTAGGGTGACTTGCAATTGTCAGTATGGTGGTCATAGTGATAGGAATCCGCAGGTTCTTGGCCATTGTCGATGGTCTGGTAAGAAGCTGCGAGGCAAAAGTGCTTGATTGTCGAGGCTAAGCAAATCTGGCCAAGATCAGTGCATCCCTTGCATCCCGGGCAGCAATGTGCTGGCATGCTGCTGCCGCTGGTTGATGCGCCTCTGCAAGCTGTTCGTTGTCGCTCTCCTCCTCCTCCTCCTCCTCCTCATCTGAGGAGGCTATGTGATGAGCCACTTGTTCCTCAGGCATCTGCAAGCCACGATGCTGTGCCATGTTGTGAAGTGCACAGCAGACCACGACCATTCTGGAGACCCTGGCTGCTGAGTACTGCAGGGCTCCACCTGATGTATCAAGGCATCTGAAGTGCATCTTCAGCAAGCCGATGGTTTGTTCGATTATGGATCTGGTGGAAATGTGGCTGGAGTTGTAGCGCTCCTCAGCTTCGTTGGATGGGCTCCTCAATGGCGTCATTAGCCATGTCTTCAGGGGATAGCCCTTGTCTCCAAGTAGCCATCCGCAAAGTTAGTCTGGCGGACTGAAGAGCGGAGGCACACTAGACTGTCGCAGGATGAATGAGTCATGGCAACTGCCAGCGTACTTGGTGCAAACATGTAAAATTTCCTTATTGTGGTCACACACCAGCTGTACGTAGAGGGAGTGGAAGCCCTTGCAGTTGACAAAAATACCTGGATTGTGATGGGCTGCCTTAAGAGCAACATGTGTGCAGTCTACGACGCCCTGCACCCTTGGAAAGCCTGCCAGATTGTCAAACCCAACCACACGCGTAGTTACACTGGCTTGATCCTTGGAGAAATTGATGTAATTATGAGTGATGGCAAAGAGGGCATCGGTTACCTGCATGATGCAAGTGTGTGCGGCCACCTGGGAGACGCCACTGATGTCTGCTGCTGATCCCTGGAATGAGCCTGAAGCAAAAAAGTTGAGTGCGGTGGTGACTTTGACGGCCACTGGTAAGGGGTATCCACCTGCTCCTCTGGGCTCCAGCTCTTGCTGCAGCATTGCGCAGATGTCACCCACTACCTCTCACAAAAGTCGGAGCATCCTTTGGCACGTTGTCATGTGTTTATTTTTGAAATGCTCAGTCATGTTGAGGTAGCTGATTCTCTGTCTGTTGGACTATAACCTGGTGTTGTGCGACCTCTCAATTTTGTCCACCCCAGTCCAACACCGGCATCTCCGCATCGTGTTCCAGAGGAGACATGCAGCATGTGGGAAAAGTGTTAAAATCAGAAAGGCCTCTCAAAATGGGATTATAGAGGCAATTAAGTGGTTGTTAAGGACCTTAAGGGCCTATTCCGCCTCTTGGAGGCGGGATGGAAACGGGGTCAGAAAACACGCATGTGGGAAAATTGCTCGGAGGCGGGATGGAGGCGGGATCGGGCCCGCCCGCCTTTTTTTTGCGATTTTAACACCTCACACGCCTCCAATCCCGCCTCCTCGGGCCTGGCAAAATCCAGCCCAATATCTTTATTGGCTCAGTGTCAAATTTTGTTTGATTACGCTCCTGTGAAGCACCTTGGGACGTTTTACTGCGTTAAAGGTGCTATATAAATCTAAGTTGTTGTTGTTGTTGAGTGTTGTGTTTGAACCCTGATGACCCTTTTCGCGCTGGTTTCCTGTCAGTCCTGGGAAGGCCACCTCCTTTTTCATACATGAGGTTTTTGGTTTGCATTCTGCTTCAGAAGATTCATTTCCAAATACTTACCACAAGAAAATCTTCCACGCAGTTTAAAATGCAGAGGTACATTGCAGAGTGTGGAGTGACATCAAACCAAGATCTGTGTAAGCCCCTGTAAAAGAGCAGCTGAATTGTGTTAAGTGACTTAAGGCCAGATTTTCCACCTGGCAGCCGCTGGCACTCCCTGCGAGAAAGCATTTTCTTGGGCTGGCAACAGCGCGATGTTTTCACTGGCAACTGTAGCGAGGTATTTCCCTGTGCACCCACCCTTGCCACCTGCCTGGAACTAGGGAGCTGGTATAGAGAAGCTACAGCGTCTGATAGTATAAAGGATAACGGATAGATAAACAGGGACTTGCATAGATGAGTTGGACAGCTGGCAGTGAGTTTAATAGAGAATAATGGGTAGCAATGAGTTGGATACAGGATAATGGACAGCTGGCAGTGAATACAGAGAAGTGTATTACAGAGAGAACAACAGACAGAGAAATGGAAGATAAGTTCTACCCATTAATTGTTCACAACTCGTCTGCAGGTGATCCACCCTTGGGGGTGGATTTTCATAGGGCCGTGAAGGCGGGTTTGGAGGCGTGTGGGGGGTTAAAATTGCGAAAAGTGGCAGGCAGACCTGATCCCACCTCCATTCTGCCTCCACGCAATTTTGATAAAATCGTGTGCGGTGTTCCCAACTCCGTCCCGCCTCCAGAGGCGGGAGAGGCCATTAAAGCCCTTAACAAGCCCTAAATTGGCTCTGTAATGCCATTTTGAAACATTTTAGCTAGTTTAACCCTTTTCTGACATGAAGCACGCCTGATGTGAAACACGCCAGTGAAACCTGGCGGGAGCACGAGTGGATAGCTGACTATCAGCTGCAGGTCCACTATTACAACGGAGATGTGATGAAGGTAGTAGTAGTATTAGATCTGAAAGTCGCCTCTGATGCTGCTGCATTGAATGTCTTCAGAGACTGCCTGGCCTTTGCTGTGAGAGGACCTGGATGCAAAAAAACCTCTCTCTCTCTCTCTCTCTCTCTCTCTGATGCTGCTCATTTTGCATCCAGGTCCTCTCACAGCAAAGGCCAGGCAGTCTCTGACCTGCAATGCAGCAGCAATGATGACATCATCAGAGGCGACTTTCAGACTGAAACCACTAATTGGTTCATGGGCTCCCACATGCTGGAACTCAATTGCCCAATTAGGTGAAAATTGCATCAATCTCCCACATCCAATTGCAGTCGGGTGGATAACACGAAATGCAGATGACACGACCCCTAACCCGCCCCAGTATCAAAATCCAGCCCTTGATGTCCAACCTGTGATTACATGTGTAACTAAAGGCCAATGACCCCACATGCAACAACGTTGTCCATCCAATAATCCGATCAGTCTGTGACTGCAGCAAGCTTGATAACCACCACTGGAAATGAGAGGCAGGAAAAATTGTGATGAGATCGATTGCGCCACTGGAGTTCAAAATGGCACAGCCACTGTAAATCTGGGGCAAGATGGCGTCCGCTGGTGCCAGCCAGGCTATGTGGGGGTCAGCAGGAGGGGAAATAATTTGCAGCCTGTGCAAGCAGCATTTCAGGCAGGTCTCCAGCGCCTGCCTGTCCCAAGTTGCCGGGAAAGCCGGCGGCTGACAGCCTTTGGAGAGAGGGTGGCTCAGGCTCCTGTACAATCTCGATTTTATTAAATAAAATTAGGGTGTTCTTTGGGGGGCCCAGGCCAATCTTCTGGCCATCCCTACCATGGAGGTCCAGTACTGCCCATGTAGAGGCTGGAACGCCTCACCTCACTGGCTGTACCGACATCCAATACTACAACAGCGCACGAGTGAGTCAGAGAAGTGGGAACTCCTAGCGTAGGGAGATCCCACCCGCTCCCCCCATCCACCCCCTGATGACATTTGTCTTGTAAGTGCTGGGCGGAGGGTCCATCCTTTACGAGGCACGGCGGAAGATCCTGGACTTGGCAAAGACCCAGCACAGCCGGTGTCCCTGCTGTTTTTCAGTGAGTTCTGCCAGTCTATCACCGGAAGACCAGCAGAACCCCAGCAGAGTTTGCGATCAGCAGGCATTAGGCTTTATACATAACCTGTTTCCTCATTGGACAATGAGACAAGACAGTAACTCTGGAGTAAGGAAGGCAACTGTACTGAAACAGGACAAATATAGGGAAAAAACCTAACTAAGTTATCTCGGTTGTGATGACTTTAGTCCTTTTAAACCAGGGCTGGCAAAACTTCCTGTTTTCATAACATGCCTTGGGGTCCACAGATTCCCATTAATTCACAGATATCTCAAGTTGCTGACACTAACCGATTATGGTGTTAGTGCTGTTACCTCATTAGGGGATA
Organism: Squalus acanthias; assembly: GCA_030390025.1. Taxonomy (NCBI): domain Eukaryota; kingdom Metazoa; phylum Chordata; class Chondrichthyes; order Squaliformes; family Squalidae; genus Squalus; species Squalus acanthias. Next base: position 35,332,011 of record CM059448.1, on the reverse strand, counting down.
AATCCTAAGAACAGCTTTTTCCAACCCTCCAGGGCCATGCTATTCAAAGCAAGACAAACCAGCCAAATAAGAAGTATTAATGCCAAATAGAACTGAGTTGCTTGGGCTTTGTGGACTGATTGCCATGTTTTGGGGCACATGTTGCTCTATGGCTCAGTGGGTAGCACTCTCTAGGTGGGAGGGGCTAGGAATGAGCAGGTGCTGCTGGGTGCTTGATTATTGCAGGGAGTTGGAGTGAGTTTGTAAAACGTTGGTGGTGGTTTTTTTTTGTCAGGTTTTAGGGCCTTTCTGGTCCTTAAACAGCAGCCAGATGGATGCCGGGCCCCTCAGAGGACAACGTTCCCAGGATTAATTTAATCAGGGGAGAAAATGTTGGGGGAAGGGAGGAAAAAAGGCCCAAAGATTTGGGCCGGGACCCCAGGAAGTTTGGAAAAGAAAACATGGTGGTGGTTCAGTGCGAGGATAAGGAGATACGAGTTTGGGATAATATCCAGGCGGTACATGAGGACTGCGGTGAGGGAAGCTGCCAACCAAAGCCGACTGTTGGGTTCAAGGTGACGGTCAGTGGCCGAGAGGAGGTGGAAAGACTTTTACTGAGTTTGAAGGTTGGAGATATGTTCTTGGAGGTATCTCTGCTATATTCTGAAGAGGTGGTGGTCTCATTCTTAAACCTTCTGGTTTATATTGAGGACAATGTGCTAATAAAAAAGTTGGAGTCATGGGACATTAAAATTTGCTCAGCAATAAAGAGGAGAGACTATCCAGGAACGCGGGTAGCAGATGGAACCTGTTATATAAAGGTGCGGTTCCCAGAGGGGGTGAAGTCATTGCCGTATAGCATGAAATTTGAGACAATGGAAGGAGTGCAGTACATCCGGGTACTGCATGATAACCAGGTGAAGGTTTGTTATTATTGTCTTGGACATGACCATCTTGTAAGAAGCTGTCCAGTCTTGTACTGTTATAACTGTGGCGAGTCTGGACACATTGCTCGGAGCTGCAAGGCAGAGAGCTGTTGGGTGTGTCACAAAGGGCCCACCCGCTGTGAGTGTGAGGCAGAAGGAAGCCCCTTGAGTGCTGAGGAGATGGGAGAAGGAGAAGGAGCAGGAGGTGTGAGTGGAACGGCCGGAGGAGCGGAGCAGGCGGAGGACACAGCTGGTGAATGGAAGGAGAAAAGAGCGCAGAAAGAGGCAGAAAGTTGCGGAGCAGAGAACAGGATCGAGATGGTGGAAAATACACCAAGTATGGTGGAAAAGACAAAGACAGCAACGAGCAACACGGGTCGAGGGCAGAATCGAGCCATAATACAGCTCGGCTCTCCCTAAAGAATCTGGTGTCCGCGGGGGGAGAGGAGGCGGGAGCGGGGTGCGGGGTAAGTGTAAGTACTCCAAAGAAAGACTGGGATTCGGACATCTCAGGGAGCAGGAGGGGGCAAGACAAGGAGAGGGTGCAAGAGGCAGGAGCCTTAAAGGGGCAGCAGGACGGGATCGGGGAGACAAAGACACCAGAAGGGAGCAAGATAGGTGCAGATGTGCCATTGTCCCAGAGAGAGAAGAAACGGGGAGCAAGGGTCAGCGGTAGAGATGAGGCCGAAGGGAGTGGCACTATTGGAGAAACCATGATGGCAGGAAGACTCTCTAAGGGAGATTATGTATCTGACGGGGAGCAGGGACGGGTGGTTACAGAAGAGCTCAAGAGTGAGGAGTCAGAGGGGGACAGAGACATGGAAGTGGGGCTGGGGTGGCATCATGTGGAAAGGGAAAGGTTAGTGAGGGGCAGAAGGAGGGAGAAGGGGAAGCTCCTCGGCCCAAACCTAATGTAAGGAAGAGGCTGAAACTGCAGGGACGGTTCAAACAGGAGGTGAAAAAGAGCCGGAGGCTGCAGGAGAAAGCAACAGCTGCCCGAAAAGTTGGGAAGGAGCATGAGAGGAGGGAAGAGCCGGAGATTAAATGATGGGGGGATTATCAGGCACACTTCCCTTATTCGGAGCCATGATTACTGATCAATTTTTAAAGTACAATAGATTAGTATATATTATGGGAAACAAATTAAACTTCAGGTTTTGATGTTAATATGTGGTGGAGGAATGGCTGTGCAGAGCGGCGGAATGGATTTGTATGATACAATGGAATGATCACGATGTTGTAAATGTTTTTAATGTTCAATAAATAATATATATATAAAAAAAGTTGGTAGCACCCTCACCTCTGAGCCATGAAGGTTGTGGGTTCAAGTCCCACTCCAGAGACTTGAGCACAAAAATCTAGGCTGGACCTCCAATGCAGTGCTGAGGGAGTGTTGCACTGTCAGAGATGCCGGGCTGGATTTTGTCTTGGGGTCGGGTTGGGGTCGTGTAATCCGCATTTTGTGTTTCCCCCCCGACTCCAGATTAATGTGGATGAATGATGCAATTTTCACTTAATTGGGCAATTGAGTTCCAGCATGTGGGAACCCATGAACCAATTAGTGGTTTCAGTCTGAAAGTCGCCTCTGATGATGTCATCATTGCTGACTTCCTAGTCTCAGAGACTGTTGGTGAGAGAGGACCTGCCTGGCTTGCTTTTGATGTGAGTGGACCTGGATGCAAAATATGGGGGGGGGAGAGAGAGAGAGAGAGAATGAGAGAATTTTTTTCGCATCCAAGTCCTCTCACAGCAAAGGCCAGGCAGTCTCTGAACACATTCAATGCAGCAGCGGCGACTTTCAGACCTAATACTACTACTACCTTCATCACATCTCCGTTGTAATAGTGGACCTGCAGCTGATAGTCAGCTGTCCACTTGTGCTCCCGCCAGGTTTCACTGGAGTGTTTCACACCAGGCGTACTTCACGTCAGAAAAGGGTTAAACTAGCTAAAACATTTCAAAATGGCATTACAGAGCCAATTTAGAGCTTGTTAAGGGCTTTAATGGCCTCTCCCGCCTCTTGGAGGCGGGACGGAGTCGGGAACCCCGCGACTGATTTTGTCAAAATTGCGTGGAGGCGGGATGGAGTCAGGATGGGGTCGGAAACCCCGACCCCGCAAATTTAACCCCCCACACGCCTCCAAACCCGACTCCATGGGTCATTCAAAATCCAGCCCGCCATCTTTTGGATCAGAAGTTAAACCGAGGCCCCATCTGCTCTCTCAGGTGGACGTAAAAGATCCCATGGCACTATTTTGAAGAACAGCAGTGGAGTTATCTCCGGTGTCCTGGCCAATATTTATCCCTCAATCAACATCACTAAAACAGATTATCTGGTCATTATCACATTGCTGTTTGTGGGAGCTTGCTGTGTGCAAATTGGCTGCCGCGTTTCCCACATTATAACAGTGACTACACTTCAAAAAAATACTTCATTGGCTGTAAAGTGCTTTGAGATGTCCAGTGGTCGTGAAAGGCGCTATAGAAATGCAAGTCTTTCTTTTCTTTTATAGCAGCAGGTGTGGAACCCCTACCTTAAACTGGGGGGTGGGGGGATCATGAAAATGGAACAGTTTTGATAGACACTATCCTGCTGAGGACATCTCCCATCACATTTCATAGTTCGAGGTAAGGATATCTTACAGTCACTGGGATAACTTAAGATGTTAAAAAAAGGTCACAATGCACGACGTGAACATTTTGATTTGTTGTACAGATACATGTCGAGCACTGGTGAGCATGTTCTGGAGCCCCTGACTGTGACCCCATGGGAGGATCATTCTGCTGGGAAGATAAACTCCAATGCTGTTGGCACGGAACATGTTGCACCCATTGAGTTAACACAGGAACTGAGAAATGTACAGGAGCTGAGTGCATTGCAATTATGTATCGGTTTAATGCACATTGGACAGTTGTTTATTCTAATTTGCTGAAAACCCTAATTTATCTTCAGAGTTAAATTATGCTAACAGTTTTCATCCACCTCTCCAGATCCCCTTGGTAACGGTGATTGCCTTATTTATACCTTGCCTTCAGCTTAAAGCAACCAGCCATTAAATTAGTAAATTGCCAGATTGCACCCGGCGCTTGGAGCTATTCATAATTTTGCTAATCCCATTTCCTGCTCACAGCCTTACTCTTGTACATTCAGAGAATTACAGTTGAGGGATGCACAGCAGGATAGTCACAACTTAGGGTTAGCAGAAAAAAAACAAAGCCATAAATAACATGGCTGGGTGAGGATTAACATTTGGTCATTGAATCATAGAATGATACAGCACAGAAGAAGGCCATTCGGCCCATCGTGCCTGTGTCAACTCTTTGGTGGAGCTATCCAATTAGTCCCACTCCCCTGCTCTTTCCCCATAGCCTTGTGCTTTTTTCCCTTCAAGTATTTATCCAATTCTCTTTTAAATGTTACTATTAAATCTGCTTCCACCACCCTTTCAAGCAGTGCATTCCAGATCACGACAACACACTATAAAAAATGTTTCACCTCTTGTCCTTTTGCCAATCACCTTAAATCTATGTCCTCTGGTTACCGATCCTTCTGCCACTGGAAACAGTTTCTCTTTATTTACTCTATCAAAACCAATCATGATTTTGAACACCTCTATCAAATCTCCTCTTAACCTCTCTGCTCTAAACAGAACAGCCCCAGTCTCTCCACATAACTGAAGTCCCTCATCTCTGGTGCATTCTGGTAAATCTCTCTCTCTCCAAGGCCTTGACATCCTTCCTAAAGTGTGGTTCCCAGAATTGGACACAATACTCCAGCTGAGGCCTAGCCAGTGTTTTATAAAGGTTTAGCATAACTTCCTTGCTTTTGTACTCTATTCCTCTATTAAAAAAGCTAAGGATCCCATATGGTTTTTTAACAGCCTTCTCGACTTGTCCTGCCACCTTCAAAGATTTGTGTACATACACCCCCAGGTCTATCTGTTCCATTGTACCATTTAGTTCATATTGCCTTTTGAAAGTCCATATACACATCAACCGCACCACCCTCATCAACTCTCTCCATTACTTCATCAAAGAACTCGATCAAGTTAGTCAAACACAATTTGCCTTTAACAAATCCGTACTGACTTTCATTTATTAGCCCAAAGTTTTATAAATTGCAATTAATTTTATCCCAGATTATTGTCTCTAAAAGTTTCCTCAGCACCGATGTTGGGCTGATTGGCCTGAAGTTGTCTGGTTTATCCCTCTCCCCTTTTTTTAAACAGGAGTGTAACATTTCCAATCGTCCAGTCCTCTGGCACCACCCCAATGGTCTGGGATCTTTGAAGCACAGAGGAGATTGTGGATCACGACCAAGGCCAACAAAATAGAAGTGCAACACTTGTGGGGTTCCTGCACTTTTGCTGCTGGAGGCCAATGGGTGAAAATGCCATCTGCGCGTGTTACCCTGAAAGTGTACTGAGGCTTCCAAGCTTCTACGTGCTGTGAGCTAGTCCAGGCAGTGATGCCCTACATTCTGACCCAGATCTTTCCTAAAATGCTAGAGTTGAGATGCCCAGGTAAGGACTGTCTCAGATGGCACATTACCCTTGCTGTGAATGCTATTGCTGCCTGCACTCTATCCTGCACCAAATTCCGCTCGCCCGTCTCCCGTGTCCTCGCTGACCTACATTGACTCTTGATCCCACAACGTCTCAGAACCAAAGTTCTCGTCCTTGTGTTTAAATTGCCTCATGGCCTCTCCCTTCCCTATTTCTGTAACCTCCTCCAGCCCTATGGCATTCCCCCTGAACACTCTGCTCCGCTGACTTTGGCCTTTTGTGCATTCCCCTCCCTTTTCCAAAACTTTGGCAATACCTTCAGCCACTTAGAACCTACACTCTGGAATTGTCTCCCTAAATCTTTCTGCTTCTTCACGCCCCTTTAGGCCCTCTTCAAAAACCCACTTTTTTGACCAAGCTTTTGGTCGCATTTTTTAAATTGACTTCTTTTGCTCGGCATCCATTTTTAGCTGATTATGCCTCTGTGAAGTACCTTGGGACATTTTTCTGTGTTAAAGGTGCTTTTTAAGTGCAAGTTGTTGATGTAGATGTAGATGTCGTAGACCAGCAGGATACCTTATTGTAGTCTTGGTGATCTCACTTGTTAGTCTAGGTGTTTGCAATGATGTCTTGCGATATGGCCTCCCACCCTTTCAGTAACTTATCTGCCACTTTCCCTGACATCAGGCAAGTGATCACCTTCCACCGATCCTCAGCTAAAGAAGATCCTGCTAGTGTTCATAATGTGTAATCCGAACGCCACATTTTTTTAGATGCCGCCACCTACTCTGCAAGTTCTTTTCTCTCATGCGGGTTTGTGAATAAGGAGGTTGCCTTATTCCCGGCTCTTCACAGAAATTCTCCATAGATTTGTGAAGTTGATACCGAGCACTGCTTCAATCACGAATCTGAAGGCGACATTACCATGGTGACGGTGAGTGGGGAGAGATATGTACTGCAGAGGCAGAGCCGAAAGAGCAGTCCCATTGACGCAGTGTCTGTCTGTCTGTAACAGCATGAGCGTTTTTATCAGTGGCAATTGTGGCACCGTAATGGACCAGACTGCCTTTGTATGTTCCATGAAATGAGCCTCGCCACAGAAATCCCCGCCCAGCCGCTGTTCTCAGGGGGTGGGTGACGCTGACCAGGCCGTATTTATTACCCATCCTTGGTTACCCTCAGCAGGTGTTGCTGGGACTTCTCCTTGAACTGCTGCAGTCTTTGAGGTTATGGTGCTCCCACGAGGGTGTTAGGTAGGGAATTTTAGGGTATTGACCTAATGACAATAAATGAACAATATTTGTCCAAGTCAGGATGGTGTATGATTTGGGGAGGAAATGATCCCGGGTGGTGTCGAGCTTCTTGTGTTGTTGCAGCTGCACCTATCCAGGTGAGTGCCGAGTGTTCCATGACGCTCCTGACGTCTGGTGGAGAGGATCAGAAGGGGAGTCACTCATCGGAGTACCTAGCCTCCATCCTACTCTTATAGCCACAGTGCTGATCTCCTCTTAATGTCCTGAACATCCCATATATGGACATGCTGGAAAGTTTCAGGTGGCAGAGATACATGTCTAAGCAGGAGCAGTCACAGAGCACTTAACAGCATGTAGCTATCCATGTGAAGGAGCAAACGAAAGCAATTAAGATTAACAAGTAGACGGTTAAGAACCCAATTATGTACTTGAAACAAATTTGCCGATGAGATAGAAATTGGTGTATTTTTCTGTTTTAAAACAAGGTTTTTAAAATTTGTTTATGGGATGTGGGCGTCGCTGGCAAGGCCAGCAATTATTGCCCATCCCTAATTGCCCTTGAGAAGGTGGTGGTGAGCCACCTTCTTGAACCGCTGCAGTCCGTGTGGTGAACGTACTCTCACAGTGCTGTTAGGGAGGGAGTTCCAGGATTTTGACCCAGCGACGATGAAGGATCGGCGATATACTTCTAAGTCAGGATGGTATGTGACTTGGAGGGGAACTTGGAGGTGGTGGTGTTCCCATGCACCTGCTGCCCTTGTCCTTCTAGGTGGAAGAGGTCATAGGTTTGAGAGGTGCTGCCGAAGAAGCCTTGGTGAGTTGCTGCAGTGCATCTTGTAAAGGGTACACACTGCAGCCACGGTATGCCGGTGGTGGAGGGAGTGAATGTTTAAGGCAGTGGATGGGGTGCCAATCAAGCGGGCTACTTTGTCCTGGATGGTGTCGAGCTTCTTGAGTGTTGTTGGAGCTGCACTCATCCAGGCAAGTGGAGAGTATTCCATCACACTCCTTGTGCCTTGTAGATGGTAGAAAGGCTTTGGGGAGTCAGGAGGTGAGACACTCATCGCAGAATACCCAGCCTCTGACCTGCTCTTGTTGCCACAGTATTTATGTGGCTGGTCCACTTAAGTTTCTGGTCAATGGTGACCCCCAGGATGTTGATGGTGGGGGATTTAGCGATGGTAATGCCATTGAATGTCAAGGGGCGGTGGTTAGACTCTCACTTGTTGGAGATAGTTATTGCCTGGCACTTCTGTTGCGCGAATGTTACCTGCCACTTATCAGCCCAAGGCTGAACGTTGTCCAGGTCTTGTTGTATGCAGGCATGGACTGCTTCATTATCTGAGGAGTTGTGAATGGCACTGAACACTGTGCAGTCATCAGCGAACATCTCCATTTCTGACCTTATGTTGGAGGGAAGGTCATTGATGAAGCAGCTGAAGATGGTTGGGCCTAGGATACTGCCCTGAGGAACTCCTGCAGCGATGTCCTGGGGCTGTGATGATTGACCTTCAACCACCACAACCATCTTCCTTTGTGCTAGGTATGACTCCAGCCAGTGGAGAGTTTTCCCCCCGATTCCCATTGACTTCAGTTTTACTAGGGCTCCTTGATGCCACACTCGGTCAAATGCTGCCTTGATGTCAAGGGCAGTCACTCACCTCACCTCTGGAATTCAGCTCCTTTTGTCCATGTTTGGACCAAGGCTGTATTGAGGTTGGGAGCAGAGTGGTCCTGGCGGAATCCAAACTGGGCATCAGTGGGCATTGGTGAGTAAGTGCCGCTTGATAGCAGTGTCGATGACACCTTCCATCACTTTACTGATGATTGAGAGTAGACTGATGGGGCGGTAATTGGTCGGATTGCATTTGTCCTGCTTTTTGTGGACAGGACATACCTGGGCAGTAAACTGTAACTGAACAAAAACATTAAAGTAAACTTAACAACTTAAATTAAAATTTGGTTGTCGAGGGTGATGATGCACTCTAGTCCCTGCGGTGCCCATCGGTTGCGGAAGACCTCGAGCGTGCCGGTGGACACCACGTGCTCCATCTCCAGGGCCACCCGGGCGTGAACATGGCCATGGAAGAGAGGCAGGCAATCGGGCCGAACGACCCCCTCGACCGCCCGCTGCCTGGACCAGTTAATGGCTATTTTGGCCAGGCCCAGGATCAGCCCTACGATGAGGTCCCCCAACCCACCTGCTTAGAAATTGGTGTAGGGACAACAGGAACTGACAATAACAACTCGGTGATACTAGGACTTCTTGAACTAAAGCCATCCTCGTGGTGATGGTGTTCCCATGATAGCGTTAGATAGGGAATTCCAGGATATTGACCCAGTGATGATGAAAAACAGCAATATGCGTCCAAGTCAGGATGGTGTGTGACTTGGAGGGGAAATTGGAGATGATTTTGTTCCCATGTCTGAGGAGGCCTAAGCTTTCCTTGTGGGGCACGAAGAAACACTCCTGCTCTTGTTGGCCCCACAAGGAAAGTTTGAAACAATGGGGGTGATTTTGCCAGCCCTGGGGAGGCGGGTTTGGAGGCGGGACTGCTGGGAAAATGGCAGAATCTGGGGGTGGGTACCCATCCCGTCCCCAACCCGCTGCCGTGCCATCTTTCCAGAAGGCGGGTACCCAACTCGCGCCGGGTCCCGTCTCCTCGAGGCGTAGTTAACAGGCAGTTAACAGGCAGTTAAGAGGATTATCCCCATTTTTCCAACAGAAGTGCGGGCTTCCCGACGTCGGGAAACCCTGCCAGAGTCAGCGAGGCGAGCAGTGGGTCTGCGGGGGTCGGAGGGGCCGAAAAGTGCGCTGTGGAGGTGAGTGATGGATGCAAGTGTGGAGAGGTAAGTGTGTGAGGTGAGTGAAAAGTCTTAGAAAAAGTTTCCTTACCTTTGTTTCTTCCTGCAGGCTTCAATCGTTGGGGATCCGGAGGCTCCGGCATCTCACCGGCAGAGATGACAGAATGGCTGCTGCATTCTCCAATGCAACAGCCACCTGCTTTCTGCTCAGGAAATAGGTTTGGTGAGCCTTGAGTACAAGAACTCATCAAACAACAGAGAGTGTCAGTGTTTGACAGCTTCTCAAACCTGTCAAACGATGACAATTCATCTGTCAAAAAGTTTTGACAGATGAAACATCATACGCTGACGTTCTCTGTAACCGGCTTCCCCTTAATTGGCCTGCTAAGCCCGCTGGGCGGGCTTAACAAGGTCAAGGGAAAATAGCGTGGGTTGGCCGGACGTCGATGGAGGCGGGATTTAAATCCCGTCAAGCAGCAGTCCCGCCTCCAACGCGCCCCCATTGGCAAAATCACCCCCAATGTGTTAAACTTACCTTTTTGGGCCTCTTCTGGTCCCGATCTGCTTCCTTGCTGGGTTAGGCCTGGGAGGAACCTCAGTGCCACTTCCCGCTCAGGCCACCTAGTAAAAATTGAAGTCAGGTCCTAATGACATAATCGGGACCAATGTTCCCTGTAAGCTGTGTGGGCGCACGGCTGCACTGCGCTCCAGGGAGCCCACGCAGCCAGCTTGTCAATGTAAAAACCGTGCATGCGAGGTATTTTGAATTGCCCCTTAAAGGGGCCAAAAAAAATGACAGGAAACATTGATCGGGACCCGACGTGCCTATTTTAAAAAGCACCCCACCGTCATTGGGCAGGTGTCCTTGCCTCCCAGTCGGTCCGCTCCCGGCGGCTCCAAGTGGGTTAAGTAACCTGGCTGATATTAACCGCTCATCCGCCTAGTTTCTGCTGGGCAGGTAGGGTTAAAATCATGTCCCCTTCCTCCATTGTTTTTATAAAATGTATACAGTGAATTAATAGGAGCATACAGGAAAATAAGAGTTGTAGGAAAAGGAATACACGAGAGAGTAACTGATGACATCCACCCTGGAAGGGTTAAGATTTCAGTAACTGGTATTGCTACAAAGGCTGCTGGAGCTGCGCAGCTTCTGACAGGAACTCTGGCAAGCTGACCAGCACAGAGTGCATACCCTCTAGTGGACAAATTGCAACTCGAAGAATACAATCTGTAACTGTGACACACACACAGGAAAGGTGCAACATATAAGAGTGCAAGGTAGAAAATCTGCTCCGTTGAGTGCTGTAAGTGCATGTGTGGTGCTCCTGCGAGAGGAGGAGAGCCTGATGCAACTGTTTCCTGTCCGTGACGCTGTATACCAGCAAGAGCTGATGGTGATGAGAATAGGGCTAAAAGCTTCCCTTCTTTCCATTAGCTTGGGTTTCAGGCTACTAAACACCCCTCTCTGATCGGAAACGGTGGGCGTGGTGTGTCGTGAGTTAACACAGTCAACTTTTACCTCTGCACTCTGGCCTAGATCGACAAGTCACCTCTGCCCATGGCACAAGAGGGCCTGCAATTTGGCGCTCAGTCTGCTCTCCGAGATACAATAAAGGTGGCTCCAATAGTGAGGTGGATGCTGCCCTCTGGGGTAAAGGCACATTGTTTTGAGAGAGCAGAGGGACTTTGCTCTGCGTTCGGCCCGTGTTGCACCTAGCCTACAGCTGGCACAAGGGTTGCCCAAAACAAGAAAGTGTTCTGTTCCCCACCACTGACATCTTTAACTTTGGCAAGATCAAATTTACCCAGAGACATTATAAATGTATAAAACCACATGTGTTGAAGAGCTACAGGATATAATCCTGTCTGATGCAATTTGCAGACAGTTTCCACTGAGACTGGAACAAACACAATTGTTGAGCATTTGGTTTCTTCTCCTCCAGCACCGCAGGACTTTGGTGGGTCATTGGTTTGTTCTGCCTTGGATGATTCAGCTGCCCGGGGCAGATCTTCCTGCCTCTGTCTAAACTGTGCTTTTCTTCCTTTTTAAATGCATCTGTTGTTCTGTATCAGATTGCATTGCCCAAGGCAGATTTATGGCGAATACTTGGTCTTAGTGTGTTATGTGAATATCATCCAAGTACAAAGTCTGGCTCCTGCACCATTTTGTTTATTTCCATATTTTCGAATATATTAACGTTATAGGCAACTGGAGGATTTAGGGATTGTCAGAGCTGAGAAGATTACAGCTTCCACCGAGTGCCTTTGCATCAGTTTATTTGGCCCACAGTTACCGGAGAGCCGGTGGGTTTTCTTCTCCCTACCCACTCCCCACAACCACGCCCGCCCCCGCCCCCGCCCCCCGCCACAGTGTAACTCTAGTAAGTGTAAGAATCACTACATTGTATGTTCAATAGAGGTCAGGCCTTCAGCATTAGCTAAACAAGGCTACGGACCAAGTGCTGGAAAATGGGATTAAAATAGACAGGGCTTGATGGCCGGCGCGGACACGATGGGCCGAAGGGCCTCTTTCTGTGCTGTATAAATCTATGATTCTATGACTCTATAAACATTTACTGCTAAAACACATGGGGCTAGACTTTCACATTTGGGTGAGCGTAAAACAGGCAGGTAGTGGATTGAATTCAATAGAAAGGGGGCTGAGCAGGGGCAGGCGATGATCTTCAGGGCTGCTGTGGAGCCAGAAGGGGCATTCCTGCTCCTCCTGGCTCACAGGGCAATCCTTCTCCTCCTGGCTCCACGGGCATTACTGCTCCTCCTGGCTCCAGGGGCACTCCTGCTCCTCCTGGCTCCACGGGCACTCCTGCTCCTCCTGGCTCCAGGGGCAATCCTTCTCCTCCTGGCTCCAGGGGCAATCCTTCTCCTCCTGGCTCCACGGGCAATCCTGCTCCTCCTGCCTCCACGGGCAATCCTGCTCCTCCTGGCTCCACAGGCAATCTTGCTCCTCCTGCCTCCACCGGTAATCCTTCTCCTCCTGGCTCCACGGGCAATCCTTCTCCTCCTGGCTCCACGGGCAATCCTTCTCCTCCTGGCTCCACGGGCAATCCTTCTCCTCCTGGTTCCACGGGCAATCCTTCTCCTCCTGGCTCCACGGGCAGTCCTTCTCCTCCTGGCTCCAGGGGCAATCCTTCTCCTCCTGGCTCCACGGGCAATCCTTCTCCTCCTGGTTCCACGGGCAATCCTTCTCCTCCTGGCTCCACGGGCAGTCCTTCTCCTCCTGGATCCACAGGTAATCCTTCTCCACCTGGTTCCACAGGCAATCCTGCTCCTCCTGGCTCCACGGGCAATCCTTCTCCTCCTGGCTCCACAGGCAATCCTTCTCCTCCTGGCTCCACAAGCAATCCAGCTCCTCCTGGCTCCACAGGAAATCCTGCTCCTCCTGGCTCCATGGGCAATCCTTCTCCTCCTGGCTCCACAGGCAATCCTTCTCCTCCTGGCTCCACAAGCAATCCAGCTCCTCCTGGCTCCACAAGCAATCCTTCTCCTCCTGGCTCCACGGGCAATCCTTCTCCTCCTGGCTCCACGGGCAATCCTTCTCCTCCTGGCTCCACAGGCAATCCTTCTCCTCCTGGCTCCATGGGCAATCCTGCTCCTCCTGGCTCCACATTCAGGTAAGAATTTTTTACGGACCGCTGGTTAGGCTGCATGTAAACCGCGTTACCTTGAACGTAGCAGGACCGATGCCGGTTGCTATCAGGGCAGCCCAATTTATAGAGGGGTTCCTGAAACAGGCCCCTCATTGACATGTATAAGGGGTCTAACGCCGTTTTAGATGGCCACCAGGGACATCTGGAAAATTGCCTGACCCAATATGGGCATACTTGCGTCGTGGGATACAGCCCCGCGAAACTAGCCCTGTTTCTAGGTCCAATTACTGGGCCTCATTCACAGATTTCTGCAGGTTCTTGTCGATATTGGATGAAGCAGAGAATTGGCCTCTTTGGGGTAGGAGGGCAACAACAGCAAGGAACAAATAATCAATGAAATACAGCAAGGGATCACAGAGATGGTGAAAATGAGGGCACACATGGGCTATACTTGCCTTGAAGTGTGAAAGAAGTTATACGACCTGACGCAAAGTGCAAATGTCTTGACAACCCATATATGGACATCGGGTGGCAGAGGTATATACCTAAGGAGCAGCAGGCGCAGAACGCTTCAGAACAAGGGAGCTATTAAACTGCTCCATCAGAAGAATCAAAGAAAAGCAATAAAGTTTAACAGGAAGATGGTGAAGAGCTTGCATGTGAATGATAGGAATTTGCAGATGAGATAGAAATGAGGCTAAGTAGCTGTCAGAGCAACAAGAACTGACAATAATTTAACGAGTAAAGTGCTAGTGAACTAGGAACTCCTGGGAATGGCATGGGAGCACGTATCGCAGCAAAGACACTGTACAGGAGCTGAGATTGTCATTGCTCACTGCACTCACAATGCTGTTCATATCTTTGCAGCAAACTTGCCTTCAACAAGAGAATGAAGGCATGTAGATCTATAGGGCGGCAATTGCAAACATCATTGGCAAGGATACCTTAGAGGGCGTGCAGGACAGCAAAGCTAGTGGACATGCCAGGCTGATAGTTTTCACTTTATGTGGTGTTGCATTGCCAAGTGTTCCAGCCGCTGGTGACAGACAGTGATTGAGCAGCACCGCACAAGAAGCCATGTAGTAACTGTGCTTTTACAATGTTAACAGAAACTTGATAGTATGGTGTTCCATCTTCTCTTCTGACAGCTCCGCAAGAAAACAAGAACGAAAAAGCCAGTCCTTCATCAGGAACCGTGCCCCTCACATTGAGAAGGATGTCGTACAGAGTACGCACTCCTTTAAGGCGGAACTCACATCACAGCAACCTGCAGTATCAAACGTACTGGAAACGAGCAGCGGCCCAGAGGTGCATACCCCATAGGTATTAAGTAAGTTTGAGGAGAGGCCACAGATCACAGCTGAACAAGAGTTTGGTTTAGGAGCCAGAGAAGGGTGGCCTATTGCCGACTGAAGGTCCAGCGTGCTGACTTGCCCTGCTGGGCTGTTTCAGAATTTAGACGTTGCAAGACAAGTTTGGAAATGGAGGTGGAGCATGAATGTGAACACCAACTAGAATCTTTGCAACATGCACTGGATTGGCTAGAGTGACAGGAGAGCAGCACCCAGATATTTGCCAACAGTAATATAGGTGTTGATGGTACAGTTGTTTGCATTGCACTTTGCCATTGATTACTTGGTACCTACAGTGGAGAAACAATCTCTCAGCGTCTATCCTGTCAATCCCTCTCAGAATCTTATATGTTTCAATGAGGTCACCTCTCATTCTTCTAAACTCCAGACAGTATAGGCCCAATCTACTCGATCTCTCCTCATAGGACAACCCTCTCATAGAATCATAGAAAGTTACAGCACGGAAGGAGGCCATTTCGGCCCATCGTGTCCGCGCCGGCCGACAAAGCTATCCAGCCCTAATCCACTTTCCAGCTCTTGATACATAGCCCTGTAGGTTACAGCACTTCAAGTGCACATCCAAGCACTTTTTAAATGTGGTGAGGGTTTCTGCCTCTACCACCCTTTCAGGCAGTGAGTGTCAGACACCCACCACCCTCTGGGTGAAAAAATTTCCCCTCAAATCTCTAAACCTCCTACCAATTACTTTAAATCTATGCCCCCTAGTTGTTGACCCCTCTGCCAAGGGAAATAGGTCCTTCCTGTCCACACTATCTCGGCCCCTCATAATTTTATACACCTCAATAAGGTCTCCCCTCAGCCTCAAAGAAAACAAACCCAGCCCATCCAATCTTTCCTCATAACTAAAATTCTCCAGTCCAGGCAACATACTCGTAAATCTCCTCTGTACCCTCTCTAGTGCAATCACATCTTTCCTGTAATGTGGTGACCAGAACTGATTGCAGTACTCTAGCTGTGGCCTAACTAGTGTTTTATACAGTTGAAGTATAACCTCCTTGCTCTTGTATTCTATGCCTTGGCTAATAAAGGCAAGTATCCCGTATGCCTTCTTAACCACCTTATCTACCTGGTCTGCTACCTTCAGGGATCTGTGGACCTGCACTCCAAGGTCCCTTTGTTTCTCTACACTTCTCAGTGTCCTACCATTTAATGTGTATTCCCTTGCCTTGTTAGCCCTCCCTAAATGTATTACCTCACACTTCTCCGGATTGAATTCCATTTGCCACTGTTCTACCCACCTGACCAGTTCATTCATATCTTCCTGCAGTCTGCAGCTTCCTTCTTCGTTATCAACCACACAGCCGACTTTAGTATCATCTGCAAATTTACAGGGTGAAGTGGTGATGCATTGCAAGCTCTTGTATTGAACCAGCCTTGCTGCAGAGGCTGTAGATTGTGACTGGATTGGACTGTGTTTAATGAGGGTCTGCTGTATACTTTTGATGAATCTTCAGGTTTTTGCACAGTATGGGGTTTGTATTCTGTGTTCCATTAGCATAGGGAGTGACGAGCCGCCTGTAATGTCAAGTACCACCCCAGGCGCAAGTCATGTCCCACCATCTCTACTTGGAAAAGACAGAAGAGATGTGCTTAGCTTCTAAGGGGGAAAAATTGGGTATCGCCCATTTTGGGGTGCTAATATTGGCCGGGCGCAAAGTTTAGCGCCCGACGCTAATTATCGCCTCCAACTGCAAAATTCGCCTCTATCGCCCCATGAGATGATTTGAGCGCCAGATCAGGTGCTACACGCCTCTCTTAAGGCGCTAACGTCGGGGAGCGAGGCGCTACCTCAGAACGCTACCGAAGCTCAGGCGATGTAAATTAGTATGGAACCCAGACAGACTGGCGCCAGCCAGTTCTTAAAGGAGAGGGGCCATCTTGCTAGCCAGCCACACCCTGCTCATTGCAACGTTGAGTCTGGTGCTGGAAAGACCTACTACCATTGTGCTGAGAGGAGTGATGGATAGGCCCAGGGAGAGAGCTCGTCACTTTGGCGACCAGGCCTTGGTGACTCTGGTTGGCGCTGTTGAGCGGCAACGGGCAGTGTTGTACCCAGAGAGTGGCAGGAGGCCATTGCCCCGGGAGTACCGAAGAGTGTGGAGGGAGGTGGCTCAGCACGTCTCCTCAAGGAGCCTGGTGCCGAGGAGTATCACTCAGTGTAGGAAGAAGTTCAACGACCTCACTCGGGTTGTCAGGGTGAGTGGATGCTTTTCAATACCTCTACATCCCTCCATCTCAACTTCACTCTGTGCTCAGAGGGTTTAAAAATCCAAATGCCCAGCACTCATCCAAGACCTATGGCCATCTCATAAAACACACATGCACATCCAACACCTTGCACACATTAAGGGCTTTTCAACTATGGGAGGCACATCAGGCAAACACATGGCTGCACATTCACTCACACGCTGTCCTTTTTCTTGCAGACTATGCTCTCTCATAAAAGGCTGGAGTGCACCTACATCCCCTGACCGATTTGGAGGCGAGAGTGAACAGGATCGTTGCCAGCCAGGTCATAGGTGTCGTGGCCGCTGGAGAGGTCGACCAACTTGGAGACAGCAATGGTAAGTTCATCAGCTTTCTCTCCTCTCTCATACTACTTGCCCCTCACAACACCAGCCTTTTACACTTTCGATCCAACTAACTGTCTCCAGTCCTTGCTCCCTTCCTGCTCCCCTGCCCTCATGCTAAAGCCACTCTTGTACCTCCCTGCTTTCAGATAGTGAACCACCAGCTGACCGGCCTGTCCCTCAGCCTCCCAGTGGCAGCGACGCCCCAGGCGAGGATGAAGAGGAAGCCGGAGCCTCACCGCCTGCGTGTCCCGAGGGTGACAATTCAGACACTGGGGCCACGCCTTCCCTGGAGGGGAGCAGGGGGTTAGGGTCTGATGAGGGTGAAGCTCCTGGACCCAACGGGCTGCAGCAATGCCATGGGGGTAGGGAAGCTCGGAAACCATCTCCCCGGAGGGTGAGTAGGCGCACTAGTTCTGCTGCACAGGACTCGGATGAGGACCTCGACATCGCGGCCATGAATAGCCAGGCCTTGAGCATGCACACTGAGCTCATGGGTGCAATGGCATGGGTGCCTGACAGCAGGGATGGACTGCCTAGGAGTGTGGAAGAGTCCGCCGCTAACACAGCTGTCATCTGTGCGCAAACCCTTCAATTCATCCTTGCCTCGTTGCAGAGGATGGTGGAATTGCAGGGAGACCATGGTGAACCAGAGCCCATGCCGTGTGTAATGGGTGAGGTGGCAGCATCCATTGCAGCACAGGCTGATGCAACGCAACGGCTTAGTGCTGCAATTGAGTCATTGGCTGCTGCCATCCAGTCTCAGACTGCTCTCATGCAGTCTCAGATTGATGTCACGCAAGCACTGACTGCTACCATCCTCACTGGGTCACCCACAGTCCCTCAGGGATCTCACGGTACTGCAGCTGGACAGCAATCTGTGCTCGAGCAGATTGCTCCGGATGCTGAGGTACTGCCCCATGGGAGTGGCAGTGTGTCGGTCAAGCAGGAAGGTGCTGTCCTCTCTCAGGATGACAGCATTCCTGCTCCCACCACTGCCACTTCCCCATTGCACTTGGCACGGCCTGTAATACAGCCAGCCCAGACTGCTGCCGCCCATGCAGAGTTGGTGCAGTCTGCAACCAGGCCCTCCAGGCCCAGAGCTGGTCAAGGGCGTCCTTCAAGGCCATCTGCAGTCTCTGGATCCAGCATTCAGCAGCCTTCCACCAGCCTTGCTGCAGCCACTGGGAGGAGCAATAGGGTGGGAAGGGGGAAGTGCGCAAGGGAGGGAGATCATCCTCGAAGGCCCAACAGTAGAATCTGTAAATAAATGGGGGGAATGTTTGTGGGAAAGTTTGAGGTTCTTGTTATTATATTTGTTTACTGTTTTGCCGTTTATCTCCATGTTGTGAGAACAAGTTTTGTTAGTTCATGATTTGCTGGATTGGTTTCTAATTGTTTGTCCTGAATAAATGACAGTTTGTAATATAAATATATTTTTTAATTCTAACTTTACATCTTTGGTGATTTGACTCATTGGAGCTTTGCCCGGTAATAGGGGCTGTGGGATGCTTGCGATGATGTGCTTCTTCATCCCAGAAGCCATCTTCTCTGTAAAGGGTTAGAATCGGTATCTTATGAGCCGTTCACGGACGGCCCTTGCAGTGGCAACATTGTGCGCCTCCCTCCCACGTTGGTGCTGCTGATCCTCCTCCTCCTCTCCCTCCTCCTCAGATGATCCACCAATCCATGGTGGCAATGGCTGGGTCCTCATGATTGCAATGTTATGAAGCATGCAGCACACAACGATGAAGAGGGTGACTCACTCGGGAGAGTGCTGCAGGGCTCCTCCTGAGTGGTCCAGACAACAGAACCGTTGTTTCAAGACCCCGATCGTCTGCTCTATGAGGTTCCTGGTGGCGCTATGGCTCTCATTATACTACAGCTCGGCATGGGTGTTTGGGTTATGGAGCGGTGTCATCAGCCAGGTGCAGAGTGGATAACCCTTGTCCCCGAGGAGCCAGCCACTAGGTAGACGAGGTGGTTGGAAGAGGTCTGCCACACCAGTCTGGCGCAGGATAAAAGCATCGTGGCTGCTGCCAGGATAGCGGGCATTGACGGCGAGTAGGAGCTGTTTCTGGTCACAGACCAACTGGACATTTAAAGAGTGGAAGCCCTTGCGGTTTCGGAAGACCTCTGCATTTTCATGCGGTGCCCGCAATGCCACATGCATGCAGTCAATGGCGCCCAGAACCATGGGGAAGCCCGCTATCCTAGCCAAGCCACATGTGCGTTCATGCTGTTTGGCCCAGGTCATGGGGAAAGAGATGTACTGGCGTCTCCTTTTATACAGAGCATTTGTCACCTCCCGGATGCAACAATGAACAGCGAACTGGGAGATATTCGCTATGTCCCCAGTGAAGCCTGGAAGGAGCCCCTGGCATAGAAATTCAGAGCCACCGTCACCCTCACTGCCGCCGACAGAGACGTCCTGGTCCAGAGCTGAGGCTGCAGATCTGGTTGCAGGAGGTGGCAGAGCTCAGTGACCACCTCCTTGCTGAAGCGCAGCCTTCGGAAACACTGCTCCTCAGACAAATGGATATCGGAGAATTGCTCCCGGAATACCCTGGGAGGGTGAGGTCTCCTGTGCAGAGCCCTGTTGGCCCTCCTCCCTCCGACCATGTTTGCCACACTCTCTCTGCGCCTCCGAAAGTGAAGCTGGACAACGACGCCCCGAGTTAGTGCAGCCCCCATACAAGCTTCTAAATATGGTAAATATGAAGGTCAAATAAAAATTAACTTCAAAAGTGGTGCCCAGGACCCAAAACTCCTTCGGACAGCCTCAAATCTCTCCAGAATCTCTCTCCCTCTCAACCTGCGTGTTCCAAAAATTTTGCCGACAAGAAAAGGCAGGAAGCGCCCGTCTTTAAATAGCGCTCCCCCAGCCCCTTCCCGACTTGAAAACGTTCCCCTCTACCTGTCGTTCCTAGCGGCAGGTGCTAAGGCAGGGGGCGCGACTCAATATCCGGTCCGGGGCGCTACCGGGGCGTTGCACGCTCGACTGACGTCACGATCTGTGGGCGCAGGAGATCGTGGCGGTAGTGTTTAGCACCGCCGCAAAACGACTGGTCAATTTCGCGAGCGGCGCTAAAATCACCACGCTCGGGCGCTAAGATCCTAGCACCCTGTTAGCGCCCCCCAGAGGCGCTAACAGGAGGCGCTAACCAACCGAATTCCCCCCCCCACAAGTGCTTACAGTTAATGGGAATGCTATGTGATGCTAAGCTGTATGATCTCCTTCAGGAAGATATCTAAAAAAAGATCTAATATCCATACAGCACTGGCAGAGGCCATTAAAGTCAACACATCAATCAATTCTTATGCATCAGATTCTTTCCCATTTGGCAGTGGGCAGTCTGCATATAGCAGTAAATACTCGTAATTTAATGGATGGAAAATCGAGGTGGGGGGCATCGCTCTCAAATAATTCGAAAATCGATCAGGCTCCGTAAAGATAGGCGACCTGCTTCACCAGATTACCACCCGGGCAGTGAAGTTGAAAATCTAGCCCAGTGCTAGCAGCGTAGAAAGTCGGCTGTGTTTCTGAGTGTCTCAATAGTGATGCATCTGACACAACACAAACAGCCCACACAGCACAGCCAAGCCTTCTAAACATCCTGAAAATACAGTCATAGAAATATACCTGCTCTGTAAAGGTCAGGACAGATCCCAAGGTGATTGCGCATATATTGAACTTTTGCCTGACCTTTTTTTCTCATAGATTGTCAAGTGTGTTATCCAAACATGTTGAGCAAATGGCAAGACATGCACACAAGTTAATTGCGGTCGATTACTGTTAAGTGAATAACTTATTCTCCATATCACGCTATTCACTTGTCAGTGTTCAGTGCCAGAGGTTCACAGAGAAATTGTAATAAAGAGTCATAGGACCTAAAACAATCATTTTACCTTCCGCTCTCCACAGATGAATCCTGACCTGCTGAGTGTTTCCAGCAATTTCTGTTTTTTATCCAGAGGGAAATAGCAGCTCACAAGGATTTTATTTTGCACAATTTCTTTTTTATTATTGAAGAAAAGCCTTGCATTTATGTAATGCCTTATCGCGTAACTCAGAGCCATACGTGACACACAGGAAGATGATCATGGTTGGTGGAGGCCAGTCATCACAGCCCCAGGATGTCATTGCAGAACCTTCTCAGGACAGTATTCTCAGCCCAACCATCTTCAGCTGTTTTATCAATGACCTTCCCTCCATCATAATGTTCAGGAGTAAGCTGTCCACTGACAATTCCGCAGTGCCCAACTTCATTCACAACTCCTGCGCTAATGAAGCTGCCCCTGCCAGCCTACAGAAGGACTTGGTTTCAGTAATTCAGTGATTCAATTAATCTTTCATTCATCGAGTATTTTGGTGAATCCTTGGTTTCAGTGATTCGGTGATTCAATGAGTTGTTCAATCATCGAGTGCTTCAGTGAATCCTTGGTTTCAGTAACTCAGTGATTCAATGAATCTTTCATTCATCGAGTATTTTGGTGAATCCTTGGTTTCAGTGATTCGGTGATTCAATGAGTTGTTCAATCATCGGGTGTTTCAGTGAATCCTTGGTTTCAGTGATTCAGTGATTCAACGAGTTGTTCAATCATCGGGTGTTTCAGTGAATCCTTGGTTTCAGTGATTCAGTGATTCAATGAGTTGTTCAATCATCGGGTGTTTCAGTGAATCATTGGTTTCAGTGATTCAGAGCTTCAATGAAACCTTCATTCATCGAGTTTTTCGGTGAATCCTTGGTTTCAGTGGTGCAGTGATTCAATGAATGGTTCATTCATCGAGTGTTTCGGTGATTAAATGAATTGTTCATTCATCGAGTGTTTCGGTGAATCCTTGGTTTCACTTATTCAGTGATTCTATGAATTGTTCATTCATCGAGTGTTTCTGTGTAACATCCGGGCTTGAGCTGACAAGTGGCAGGTAGAGTTCGTGCCACATAACTGCCAGGTAATGACCATCTCAAATGAGAGAAAGCCCAGCTGCCTTCTCCTGACCTTCCACCGCTATATTGCTGACCATCAACATCTTAAGGGTCACCACAGATCAGGTTTAACTAGACTCACCATATAAACACTGGCTATAAGAGCTGGGCAGAGGCTGGGTACTCTGTGATGAGTGGCTCACCTACTGACCCCTCAAAACCTCTCCACCATCTACCAGGCTCATCAGAGGTGAAATGGAACATGCACTACTCGCCTGGATGGGTGCAGCCACAACATTCAAGAAGCTCGACATCATCCAGAGAAGAGCAGTTCACTTGGTCAGCACTCCTGCCACTGGACACAATATCTACTCCCTTTCTACTACCTACAGGATGCACTGCAGCAACTCACCAAGATTGCTTCCACAGCATCTCCAAGCCCACCAAGAAGGACATGAGCAGTAATATCATGGGAACATCATCAACTCCAACTTCCTCTGCAAGTCACTCACCAACTTGACTCAGTCATATATCACTCTTTCTTCATCATCATTTGATCAATATCCTGGTATTCCCTGCCTAACACCTTACCAATTCAAGGACAGCAGAGCTTGAAGAAGAATGCCCAGCACCACCTTCCCTGTAACTAGGGATGGGCAATAGAAATGGCTTTGCCAGCATCACCCACATTCCATGAGCAAATAAAAACTGTATCTGTAACTTTCTGGCTCCAGGTCAGAAAAAGATGGCATGAAATTACTGGCTCTCTTTCTCTGTTATAAAATATATACTCTTATGCGAGCGAGGGGAATTTTAATCCCCAAAAACGTGTGGGTTTGGGTTGGGTGGGATGTAAAAAAATTTAAAATTCTCAAACCTGAATCCAACCCACCTTGAACCCGTCCACTTCCGGTTTTAACAGAGGCGGAATGGGGAACAGGCAGCCAACCCGCTTCCAGGAGATGGGTTGCTCATTTAAATATTTTAATGAGGCTACGTGCTTCAGATTTTATCTCCATTTTAAATTTAATCCCGCCAGACCAGGTTTCCCAAGCCTCGGGAAACCCGACAGCTAAATGGTAGTGAGGACTGCTGCGTGGAACAGGTGAGTGCCTTTCCAGCACTGCTTGTGGGCCAGGAGGAGCAGGAGTGCTTCCCCCTGCCACCCTCCCCAAGCTAACCTGCTTCCCTCCCTGAGATCGGTCCCCACCCAGCCCTGCGATCGGACCCCTGCAATCACTGACTACCCCATCCCTGCCCCCAATCTGTTTCCGACCCCCCGCGATAACCCCCGACCCTACAAGCCACTCTGTACCTACCCCCTTCCCTCCCCCCACCCCACAATCTCTACCCCAGCAGCACAAACATATCTGCTCCTGGGCTGGAGCGTTCCCCGCCCGATAGGGAGCCAAGCCTGTCAATCAGGTTGGCTTCCGGGCGGGGATCCTGTTTTTAAGAAAAAAACACGCACGGAAACTCCACAGCATTTGGGGGAAACCAGGACTTAGCCAGAACTCTTCCCTCCACTTGGGAATCCCGCCCCAGTAAATATTGGGGCCAGTGTGTTAGACTGTCGCAATGGCAAAAATTATGGCTGGAATTTTCCGGGGTGCTAGCGGGCGCGATCAGTGGCAGGTCGGGTGGGAATGTTACTTTTTAGAGCGGGTTGGGAACCTGCTGTCGTCTCGCTCCCACGTGCCTTTCCCCCAGGCGTGTCTGTCATTGAGGAGCTGACCCGACTGGCAGCGACCCAATTGAAATCATTATCAGGTAGTTTACAGGCACTTAAGAGCCTTTTTTCACTTACTTTTCACGCAGCTCGGGAACCACGTCTGTCAACCTGAGGCGGGAGGTCAGTGACCATTGCTCCAGCTGATTACTTGACGGCATCAAATGTACAGTGAAAGCTCCCTGCTTTTGACCTCCTCTGCAATCTGCAACCAGGCTGTGTTGGTCTCCTGGGGAGGTGTCTTTCACCCATCGGAAGGGAAGAGGACCTCCCTGCGTGCTCTGACTCCCTCCATAAGCATATGGAGGGAGTCATGGGAGAACCTGGGTGCAGCCCTCTGCCTCTGTGCAGTCATTGTCAGTGTTTGCAGCACTCCAATGCTGTAGTGCACTGACAGCACTATGTTAGATTAAACTTCAAATGTAATGTGGCCATGGTCCCTTTAAAGATCCCGGCTGAAAACGCGTCATGAATGACGTCACCAGACCCGCTCCATCTCATTGGGCTGGGTAATGCGCTGGGCGGGCTGAATAGGCCCCATTAAGGTCAGTTCATTTTCAACAGCAGGATGGCGCCAGCAGCGGGGTCGCGACCTGCCACAGACACCGCCCACACCGGACCTGCCCAGGTAGGCAAAATTCCGGCCCATGAATGCTGGGAATTAGAAATAAAAACTGAAAATGCTGGAAATGCTCAGTAGGTTGATCAGCATTAGAAAGGGAAAGATAGGTTCCCAATCCAAGACCTTGAAAGTCCATGATGTGCTCATCAGTCCAAACACTTCACAGGTTCATCTGAAAACCCTCTCTCTGCTATTTTAACAACTTTAAATCAGACTTTAAACCACGGAGGCAGGAATTTCAGATTAACACGGGAAGCATTCAGACTGATTAGCATCTCAAAGCCCGGGTGTTCTGATGATGGTCCCCACACGTACGTTAACCTGTCCTCTTTTCTCTTTCAGACGCTTGTCGAGCTGCTGAGCTTCTCGACATTTTCGGAGCTTATTTCCGCTAGTGGAATGCAGCCTGTTTCTGTCTGGGTGTCGGCCTCTGAGTGAACAAATCCACATCCTTTCCAGCAGCAGCCACTGGGCAGCAGGAGCCTGACCCATCCTTCGGGGGATGTGTAGGTAAGTCCATTTCACGCAAGTAGGAACGAGTCCATTTTGCGTTTGTTAATGACACAAACAGAAGCACAGGTTTCAGTGTCCACTTTCGTTTATCAAAGCTACCAGCTGACCACCCCTGAAATCAGATAGTCTGGCTCAAAACTGTGGCCACCTCATTCTGACAGGTGGTGGTAATGTTTGGATGTGTGGTTCTAATTCAAGGTCAGAAATGCAGCGGTTCAAGAAGGCAACTTGCTACAACCTCCTTGAGAGTAACTCGAGATGGGCAATATATGCCAGTCTTGCTCGCGACACCTGTATCCTGAGAATCAATATATTTTTTAAAAAGGCACTGTGGTATAGTCACGTGAGTATGGCCCCTGAGAGTCCTCAACATTGTCGCTGGACCCCAAGACGTTTTGTAGCTTCAGATCAAATAAGGCCAAGATAAACTCCCGATCACACCAACCATTCCCCTCAACTGCCAACAATTGAGTGGATGATCTGATCGACCGTATCCCAAGGGTGTTCACCAGCACCATTTGTCTCCTGTTTCAATGGCCAGTAGATTTTTTTTTGTTGGTTGTGCTGCCATAGCTTTGTGGAACCAACTGTTGTCCTCCAGCCACTGCCCTGTCAGCCTCACACTGGGTTCCTGAAGTGGTTTGTATTTGTACTGTTATGCGCTTAAACAATGCCAGACTCCGCACTACTTTCTTTCCAGATCTCAGTCCAAGTGGAAGGATGTCCCTCTATCCAGCAAATAGACTTTTTTATGACAATGGCAACAAAGGCATTACAATATTCATTTTTTATGGCTCTTACAAGACACGTTAGGTTAGCTTTAATGCCATCAGAGACACTTCAAATGCAGGTTGGTGACACCGAGGCAGTTATGCAGTTGTATTTCTGAAGTTTTTGCACAATTCCAAAGGAAATGTGTTTGTTAATGTGTCACTTGTCCAACCTTTTCATTTCAGATAAAAATGTCAAGAGAAATTGCCTTCAGTTTACAAAAGAGCTTTATCTCCTCAGAGAAAGGAAACATTAGATGCAGGTAATTAGTATGGAGTAGCTGTGAATCACAAGGTGACCACAGCTAAAGGACACACTAATCAAATGGGTTTACATCCAGTAATTAGTGGGAAATTACTGAATATTTCAGGACTTACATTAATAATTTGCTGCTGTGTAAACAGATTGTTATTACTGATGATGCATTTGGTGCTGAGGGAGTGAAAGGGTATGATTTACCATGTGTTTATTAATAGTAATTGTTTTTAAAGTGCTGTAACATCATGCTGGATCATTCTGTTTATTTGTTGCTCTAAAAAAGGGGGAAAAAAGGTCTTGCATTTATATAGCACCTTTCACAACCTCAAGACATCCCAAAGCACTTTACTGCCAATTCAGTACATTTGAAGTGTAGTTGTAATGTAGAATTGTAAGAAGCTAGAAATTACTATTGGTGATATCAGTGGACGACTGTTTAATGTTGTATGGCATTCCTCTGTCTGTCGTCTGGCATTCCTCTGTCTGTTGTCTGACGTTCCTCTGTCTGTCGTCTGACGTTCCTCTGTCTGTCGTCTGACGTTCCTCTGCCTGTCGTCTGACATTCCTCTGCCTGTCGTCTGACGTTCCTCTGCCTGTCGTATGACTGTAAGGGGTTCGGGTGGCTCTGTGCTTAGCCTGGGTGCTAGTGCGGGGTTAGGCCTCATTGCCTGTTCTGGTCTCCAGCCAGCCTGGTAGCACTAGACACCTGTGAGTGGTTCGACCCACTCGCCCTTACGGTTCTGACACTGGACTTAGGTGCGAGAGCAGTAATGCAGAGAAAACTCAGGTAGACCCGGTTGAATAGTACGAAATGGAAAATCTTTATTGCATATTGTTCAAGATTACGAAATACATGTCATAAGCACAGATTAATGACAGTACAAGCTTACATACATTTAGGAAACTAGGTTTAGGGAAACGAGGAGCGCACGACACATCGTAAAAAGGGGAACACATTATATTTATCCTTAAAACAAAACCCTCCCCTATTAATACCTGTCCTAATCTAGATCTGTAGGATCGAGAACCATGCTCACCACTCGTGATAACTCGGAGAATTCTAAAATGATGCTCGGATGTTTTCGCCACAGCACCTGACTATTCATGTGTTGATCAGGGGTCTCTGTACCCCACTTGTTTACTCGTTCTGCTGCTGCAAGCAGGCTGGACCGTCTGCTGTCATGAAGAACTCGACAGTGCTCGGGCCCGGCTGTAGAACTCAAAGAAAAGTCTTTCTGGACTGACACCACTTAGCCGGTAAAATTCAAAGAAGAGTCTTCCTGTATTGACACCGGTTGTCGATAGAATTCGAAGAAAAGTCTTTGACCAGTTCATGCAGCAACCTGATAGAGTTCAAAAATGGTCTTTATATTTACGGGCGCGGTCGGGGTTTACTGACCGCGGCGGCACGTGGATTCTTCTTCTTCTCTTCTCATCTCATCTCCTCGGGCCTTCGGGTCCAGACACCGTTTACCGACCTTCGGGATGGTGCACCCGATTTCGCAGCGCGCCACGAGGTCGACCCCAAAAGGGATCAGCGGAACAAGCGAGAGTAACGGTCGTCCGGGATAATAGCCAAGAGATGATTCCAAGCGAATTAAAAGGATAAGAGAGTGATGGGCGTTTGGACACTACAGTTATAGTACTGTAATTCCTTATCTCCCGCCCAAACTTAATGTTCATCTTTTGTCATGTTTTGGCGCTCAAACTTCTTGTATGGGGTGGTTCTTGTCGTTAATGGGTTTCGGTGATACTTGTAACTGTCTAAGTACCCGTTAATATTTCTCCCATTGTGGAACCGGCTAGGAGTCTCCCTGGAGGGGTTTTGGGGGCCTCCGAATTCTTGCTGTGAGTACCCGCGAACGGCTCTCTCATCGTAGAGCCGCGGGGAATTTGCGTATCAATGTCTTTGGATGGGCCCTTGATTGCCCAGTACAATAGCCCCTGTTTGTGTATGGAAAACCGATTCCAGCACTTATATTTCTTGCTTAGGTGTTAAAAAATGCAAACCGATCGCGTCTTGTCTTATATCAATATGCTGAGTACTGTCCGATCTTGCTGAAATGTTTATTGAAACGCCATCTTGTCTGCCTACTGAAAAATCTGGAACCTGCTGCCACGAGGCGCGGCGGCCATTTTACAGGCTGCTTGTGTCCGTTTTGAAACATGACAGCATTTTGCTGAAATAAAACTGTTTTACGAAACTGTATGTCTCTTTCTCATTATTTTGAAATCGCGATAATTTGCAAATTCTACATGACGTTCCTCTGCCTGTCGTCTGACATTCCTCTGTCTGTCGTCTGACGTTCCTCTGTCTGTTGTCTGACGTCCTCTGTCTGTTTTTTAGTGGAGACATCAACCCCATTTAATATAAGCAGCTGGCACCTTTATTAAAATAGCAATCAGAGGAATTTTATACAAGAGTGCTAAATTTTTGTCGACTAATGGTAATTTCTGGGTTAATGTTCCTTTAATACATTACATCCCACTGCAAATAGCAAATTGCATCACAATACTGTGATGAATAATTCCAATGTTGACACTGCTGACACTGGTTTACAGCGATACCTATTGACAGTATAAACCGTACAGTAAAATCTGAATGGACTTGTGGGGAGAGGCTATCTGAGGAATTGGTTCCTGCTCCAGCTCAAGATTCGCCTCGCTGTGCTTTTCAAATGTTTCAAAAGAATTAAATAAAAACAGAAAAGGCTGGGAACACGCAGCAGATCAGTCCGCATGTGCAGAGAGAACAGAATAATTAACGTTTAACAATGAAGAAGAGTGCACACCAAGAACATTACCTTATATGTTTTCTCCATAGATGCTGTCTGACCTGCTGAGTACTTCCAGCATTTTCAGTTTCTATATCAGATTTCCAGCGTTTGCTGTATTTTTTTGCTTTTTAATTTCAAATTCCTGCATTGGCAACACTGCCCTGAAGAACCTGTAACTCCAGCCTCACCAATTAGGAAACTTCAAACCAGAAGAGATTAAATGAAGAAATAAAATACACTTTATGGGAGAGGGGAGAATCTGTTCAATAATGTGAAGAAGGGCTAGACGAGGCTATAAAGTTCAGACACAGCAAGAAAGCAGAAATAGAATGGAGATGGGGATGGGCAGGGACGTTAGAGTAGTTTGGTAAGCTGCTGTGTTTTTCTGACTTGCTAAAGCTGACAGTAACTCTCATCTCATTGTAGTTGGAATTTTCCAGCCCTAGTGCAACTCCACTCCTACGTTTATAAGCACCCTGGAATATAGAAACCACAAAATAGCATTCAGCCCATCGAGGCCAAACCACCGTTAACTTACCACCTGTGGGCCCAGACAACAGACCATCAACATCACAATGAAAAACACCTTCACAATCCTGCGCTCTCAGTGGGGAGCTGCAGTAGGAGGGAGCTTGAGTTAGAGAATCATGGCTGCAATGTTGTTGCCCTATTTCTGACTGGCAGTTCCAGCGAGCGCAGCTCCCCGCAGGGAGTGCGGGATCATTTATTGCCCCTTACTGGAGCATTTCATCAAATGTGTTGAGGGGTTTGAAGAAAAGACTCTCCCCTGTTTGTCAGATGAAACTTTGACCCATTATAAAGTGAACATTCTTTCAGTGACCTCTTCACGCCTTGCGTCTGATCAGGTCTTGGTTCTTATGTGTGATTGATGAATCTCGAGCTCTTGAATTAAATGGGGAATCTCCTATATTGCCAATTAAGAGATAAACAGAATGGAATTAAGTAGTTGAGTTTCCTCCAGAGATGGTATAAGGTTGGTTTGTAATGTGATCACCAACTGATGCTGTCATGAATCTGTTGAAAAATACACTTTGCAGTTTTAAGCTCCTGGAATGTCATTCGGTTAAAGTGTACTTTTTCTTTCTTCCGTTTATTTTATGAGAATGTATGTTTAAACATTGAGTGTCGGAGCTCTCTCCGAATGCCCACTTGGTAAAAGAAAGAACTTGCATTTATATAGCGCCTTTCATGACGTCATGACATCCCAAACCACTTTACAGCCAATGAAGTACTTTTTGAACCGGGGTCACTGTTCTAATGTAGGAAACGCGGCAGCCAATTTGCGCACAGCAAGCTCCCACAAACTGCAAAAGTGATAATGACTAAATTAGCTTTTTTAGTGATGTTGGTTAAGGGTTAACTATTGGCCAGGTCACTGGGGAGAACTCCCCTGCTTTTCTTCAAAATAGTGCCTTGGGATCTTTTACAGCCACCTGAGAGGCCAGACGGGGCCTTGGCTTAACTTCTCATCTAAAAGACCACACCTCCGACAGTGCAGCACTCCCTCAGTACTGCACTGAAGTGTTAGCCTAGATTTTTTGCTCACGTCTCTAGAGTGGGACTTGAACCCACGACCTTCTGACGCAGACGAGAGTGCTACCACTGAGCCTTGGTTGAGAGCATCCAGTGCGTTACAAAGCACCACAGACTGTAAGGTCTTGGGATCAATCCCCTGTTCTGTGGTACGCTAACTGATCTTAGACAGGGCCACTGTTGATGGAGTACAGCTGACCTCTGCACCATTCAGTATGGAGGTGAAAAATCAGCCAGGTTTCCTGCTCCTGATCACCAACCAAGAAAACCTAGGCTATAGTGATACAATTCACCAGCCCCTACCCTGGTATATTGGGCTAAGTCTTTCCTTCGTTTGTAGGTTCGCTCAAGTTGATCAAATCATAACCGCAGTATCCATCACCACTTATGGAGTAGCATTTGCGAGTAGGTTTCATCCCCCAAAATTGATGCCAATGCTCCAAGATACTTTTTCTAGCTCAATTTCCTTGCCCACAAAGAAGTTGGGGAACATTTGGCACTTGAACAAAATTTTCAGCTTCCCATCTCTATCTGGGCACAATGTACTTGCGCTCCCAAGGAATTAATGCACAAGATATGAGTAAATCGTTTTGCAGTGACGCCTCTAGCCCTGATTATGAAGCATCGACTGATGACTCAAATGGTTGGGATGCATAGCAGTGCTTCAGTGTTTTTCAATCAACAGTTTTCTTATCTTACCCACAGCATCTTCATAGCCCCCTCCCTTCCCACAATGCCATGCAGTGCCTTACTGCAGTACATGTCTGAGCAGGAATCTCAAATCTGTAATAAAAATTCCAGCTGTGTCGCCATACTCCAGAATCTTTCTACATCCAATGGACTGCGTGCCGGATTGATCTGGCTGTGCTCCATGTTTGGAGAGAACATGGCCTAAGTACTTCTTTGGTATTGATTTTGCTATTTTTTTGAATTAAAGCTCAGGTTCACCCATCTCTGTCTGTCATAGAATATTGCAGTCCATCAACTCTGCACTGGTGGATTTACACAGGATTACATAGGATATACGGCACAGAAACAGGCCATTCAGCCCAACCAATTTCTCCACATGAGCCGTCTCATCTATTCCCACACTCTTGCTCCCTTCTCGACGCTAACCTCCCGCTGAATTTCGCGGGAGGCGTTGGTGGCGCCGCGCCCGGGCGCTAGTTGCTTTGCGCCCCGTTAGCGCCCTCTTAGGGTGCTAACGGGAGGCGCAAAGCAACCCAATTTTCCTCCCACTATTACCGCCAACTAACCGTGGGCTAGGCCACTGGAGATTCATTAGTATATAATAAAAGTCTTATATTTGGTATAAAATTTCTGTGTCACACTTACTTGCTGTAAGGCTTTTCTTGTCACACTTCCAAATCACCATGAGCAATGCTACTTAATTTAAACACTTCCCATACAGGAGGGACAGAAAAAAAAGCACCCAAACTATCTTCATAACCCAGCTGTAGTTTTGGCAGGGCCCAATGAGATCTTGGCTTCCATTCTGAAAACTGTTGGCAGGAGTTGAAATTGTGCCTACTGTGCAACTTTGTAAAGGATTAGACAGTAATTTAGAACAGAATTGATAACCAGCAGATGTGGGCGGAAGGCACTTTTGAACTGCCTCGTCCTCTAACTCATCCTATTCCATTTCTCATAGTTTCATTTCTCAAAGTCACACACCATCCTGACTTGGAAATATATTGCCGTTCCTTCATCGTCGCTGGGTCAAAATCTGGGAACTCCCTCCCTAACAGCACTGTGGGAGTACCTTCACCACATGGACTGCAGCGGTTCAAGAAGGCGGCTCACCACCACCTTCTCAAAGGTGATTAGGGATGGGCAATAAATGCTGGCCTTGCCATCGACGCCCACATCCCGTGAATGAATAAAATTAAAGTTGTAGTTGAATAATTTGTATCTAAATGTTCCAATGGACTAGTTGGGCTGTTTAGTTCTGCTGTAATGAACAGTATGGGAAATGCAGAAATGGTGCTTTAAAGAAATAAATCTGTATTATTTACTTAATTGTGGTAAGTCTGACTTTTTTTTGAGAGGGAATGGGAATCTGCAAACTTATATTAGTTTAAATGTATCAGTGCAATATATTGGATAAATAATTAAACAAAAAGAATATTTGCTTCACTTCGCCTTTCTAAATAATGAATTACCTACATTAATGCGTAATCGTTTACAAGTCGTGGGCACAGAGACACTGCTGTTACTTAATCGCGCATGGAATCGCTTTTTAAATCACAGAATCGAACCACAATTAGGGGATCTGCATGGTCGGGACTGACATGAGATGACTACAATATTGAACGATTTATAGGAGTGCGCACTTCAAATCATTCAGTTTGAATTCTAGCTGCCCAAGCAATGACATGCAATGCACTATTAAAGCAACACATACATCACACTCTATCTGATACACCCGTGGCTCATCATTATATTCTTATGTACAAAGTTGCATCAAATTCTTCTTCCAAATGACTGACAAGTAAGCTTGCCAAGCTGTGCTTGTTCAGTACTGTTGGGTATTTGCCCAAACTAATTGTGAAGTAATACTAAAAATAAGCAAAGTAACTGTGATATGTGGGTTCCTGTATGTTTTCAAAGACATACACTGAAACCGGACAGTAATCTTACTCACTTTCGTGATAGCCATTATGAAGACGAATAAACCAATAACACAGGGAGTTCCACCCGATTTGATTGGGGTGCCCAAAATCAATTTGAATTTTGCAGGAGATTTGCAATTTGTGGCCAAATGTGATTTGGCGTCTCCTTGAGAAGTGGCCCAGCGCCCAAGCCTCTCCACCCAGAAGCTATGCATCAAGTAACCACTGATGTTCCATCCCTGATACTAACTCTGGAGGAGCAGTCGCTCGTTCCAAACAATTATGATGCAATATGAAGCTAAAGCTTAGAACGAGGAAGGTCATTCAAGCCATCAAGCTCACTCCTTCCACAGATTATGGACAATCTGACTATCAGGCACTCTACAATTTCAACCTCCTGAGGGAAAGTTCTGCATAGATGATCCCTGATCCCTGAAGGCAATCCAGCAAAAGTTGAGAATATTCATCCTTCTTCACATCACCATTAGGAACAGAAAGAGGCCATTCAGCTCCTCCAACCTTGTTCCACCATTCACTTAGATCATTGCTGATCTATATTTCAACTCCAGCCTTGGTTCCAAATCCCTTAATACCCTTACCAAACAAAAAATCTAGCAATCTCTGAGAAAGGAATCAAGTACCTTTATCCAGCATGCTTTGGAAAATTAGGTCAAGTTGGAGAGCAAAGGCTCATGGGGGTGTTGACGACTTTAAAAAGTACCAGTGCCACAGCTGGAAAAACTGCAACTGCAGCTTAAAGGGGAAAAGGGAGGTTGAGCATGGATCCTCGTCAAGTTCTGCTCAGTAAGTTAAACATCTTGTGAAGGCCTTGGGATTGTAAGCATCCCTTGTCCTGGTGGGTGAGATCATCATACCTCCAGACCCAGTATTTAGAATATGAACATAAGAAATAGGAGCAGGAGTAGGCCATTCGGCCCTTTGAGCCTGCTCCGCCATTCAATAAGATCATGGCTGATCTTCGACCTCATCTCTACTTTCCCGCACTGTCCCAATCTAGCGATCTTTGTCTTGAATATACTTAAAGCAATACTTGAATGTCTGACATCATAAGAATTAGGACAAACATCTCTCTAGCATAGAATGGTACTGCAGATGACTACAAGGGGGGGTGGGGTGGATAATTGTGTGAGACATGCAGAAAAGCCAATATAAGGAAAGCCGAGCCACCAGTTAGGTAGAGCTCTCAGGGCTATTTGTGACATTGATGACATTGATAAGAGGAAGATTGATGACCTTTGTACCGACCTGGGCACTGGATTTTGACACGACAAAGGCTCACCCGGCCCAGTCGACCCTGCAAAGTCCTCCTCACTAATATCTGGGACTTGTGCCAAAATTGGGAGAGCTGTCCCACAGATTAGTCAAGTAACAGTCTGACATAGTCATACTCACAGAATCATACCTTTCAGCCAATGTCTCCGATTCCTCCATCCCTGGGTATGCCCTGTCCCATCGGCAGGACAGTCCCACGAGACATGCCGGCACAGTGGTATACAGTCGGGAGGGAGTGGCCTTGGAAGTCCTCAACATTGACTCCGGACCTCATGAAGTCTCATGGCATCAGGTCAAACATGGGCAAGAAAACCTCCTGCTGATTACCACTTACCGCCCTCACTCAGCTGATGAATCAGTACTCCTCCATGTTGAACACCACCTGGAAGAAGCACTGTGGGCAGCAAGGGCACAGAATGTACTCTGGTTGGGAACTTCAATGTCCATCTCCAAGAGTGGCTCTGTAGCACCACTACTGACCGAGCTAGCCGAGTTCTGAAGGACATAGCTGCCAGACTGCGACTGCGACAGGTGGTGAGAGAACCAACACGAGGGAAAAAACTACTTGACCTCGTCCTTACCAATCTACCTGTCACAGATGCATCTGTCCATGATTTATTTGGTAGGAGTCCCGCACGAAGTCCCGTCTTCATACTGAGGACATCCTCCATCATGTTGTGTGGCACTACCACCGTGCTAAATGGAATAGATTCAGAACAGATCTAGCAGCTCAAAACTTGGCATCCATGAGGCGCTGTGGGCCATCAGCAGCAGTAGAATTGAATTCCACCACAATCTGTAACCTCATGGCCCGGCATATCCCTCACTCTAACATTATCACCAAGCTAGGGGACCAACCCTGGTTCAATGGAGGCTCCATGAATATCCCCATCCTCAATGATGACGGAGCCCAGCACGTGAGTGTAAAAGACAAAGCTGAAGTGTTTGCAACCAGAAGTGCCGAGTGGATGATTCATCTCGGCCTCCTCCTGACGTCCCCACCATCACATAAGCCAGTCTGCAGCCAGTTCGATTCACTCCACATGATATAAAGAAACGGCTGAGCACACTGGATACAGCCAAGGCTATGGGCCCCGACAACATCCCGGCTGTCGTGCTGTAGACTGGTGCTCCAGAACTAGCTGCATCTCTAGCCAAGCTGTTCCAGTATAGCTACAACCACCCAACAAAATGGAAAATTGCCCAGGTATGTCCTGTCCACAAAAAGCAGGACAAATGGGCCTATATTCCCTAGAGTTTAGAAGAATGAGAGGTGATCTAATTGAAACATATAAAATTGTTAAGGGGCTTGACAGGGTTATGGATGAGAAAATGTTTCACCTGGCTGGGGAATCTAGAATACGGAATCACAGTCTCAGAATAAGGGGTCGGCCATTTAGGACTGAGATGAAGAGAAATTTCTTCACTCAAAGGGTTGTGAATCTTTGGAATTCTCTACCCCAGAGAGCTGTGGATGCCCAGTCATTGAGACAGAGGTTGATACATTTTTGGGAACTAAGGGAATTATGGGATATGGGGATAGTGTGGGAAGGTGGAGTTGAGGTTGAAGATCAGCCATGATCTTGTTGAATGGCGGAGCAGGCTCGAAGGGCCAAATGGCCGACTCCTGCTCCTATTTCTTATGTTATGTTTTTATGTTATTAAATCCAATCCAGCCAATTACCAGCTCATCAGTCTACTCTCAATCATCAGCAAAGTGATGGAAGGTGTCGACGACAGTGCTATCAAGTGGCATTTACTCACCAATAACCTGCTCACTGATGCCCAGTTTGGGTTCTGCCACTCAGCTCCAGACCTCATTACAGCCTTGGTCCAAACATGGACAAAAGAGCTGAATTCCAGAGGTGAGGTGAGAGTAACTGCCTTTGACATCAAGGCAGCATTTGACCGAGTATGGCATCAAGGAACCCTAGTAAAACTGAAGTCAATGGGAATCAGGGGGTAAACTCTCCACTGGCTGGAGTCATACCTAGCACAAAGGATGGTTGTGGTTGTTGGAGGCCAATTATCTCAGCTCTAGGACATTGTTGCAGGAGTTCCTCAGGGCAGTGTCCTAGGCCCAATCATCATTCAGGACAAAGCAGCTCACTTGATTGGCACCCCATCCACCACCTTAAACATTCATTCCCTCCACCACCGGCGCACCGTGGCTGCAGTGTGTACCATCTACAAGATGAACTGCAGCAACTCGCCAAGGCTTCTTCGGCAGCACCTCCCAAATCTACAACCTCTATCACCTGGAAAGACAAGGGCAGCAGGCACATGGGAACACCACCACCTCCAAGTTCCCCTCCAAGTCTCACACCATCCTGACTTGGAAATATATCGCCGTTCCTTCATCGTCGCTGGGTCAAAATCTGGGAACTCCCTCCCTAACAGCACTGTGGGAGTACCTTCACCTCACAGACTGATGCGGTTCAAGAAGGCGGCTCACCACCACCTTATCAAGGGCAATTAGGGATGGGCAATAAATGCTGGCCTTGCCAGCGACGCCCAAATCCCATGAATGAATTTAAAAAAAAACAATCCTGGGCACAGATATTGAAGTTTTACTGTATACCAGTGTGCACGTTAGATTTATGTTTCAATGTCTTGCTTGTAATTGGTAGTAACATGTTTGTTTTAGTGCACCGCCTGCAATTGATAGTAACATTTATGTTTATGTAGGTTAATAAAACTATCTCTATCAAGTCCAGTGCCTGAACACTTTATTTAATCGATGCCGAGTGGGCAAGCAAGATTAAACCAACCCACAATATCTCAGTTAAAATTGTCAATTCACCAAGCCTCAACAGCTTTTGGAGGAAGCTATTGAGCGTTAATCATCCCTGGCTGTGATATGTTTCAAGATAAAAGCTGATTCCCCAATCAGGAGCAGTACTCAGAGGGAACTCATGTGTCTACTGCTCCTCTCGGGTCTGAGGCTTATCTTGGGCCTCAGTGATCAAGACTCACTGGCTGCTAATGGTCTCAGTTGGACTTCAGGGTTCTGGATGGGGAAACAAAGTGCCTTCAGGGAGACATATCTGAAGTTCTTTGGCTTGCTGAAGGATCCTTGCAGATGCTCCGGTTGGCAGGGATTCAGTGGTCGGATACAGCAGCATTTTGTCTGGGTGCCCCTGCGCTGGGATCTCAGCCAGTGCTCCAAACGGAAAGTGAGGCAGAAGGTGGGAACACCTACTTCCACCTCATTCAGGTGGTACGGACGGGCCTGTGGCTTTTGGAGGCACAGCACATGTTCTATGCCCCCACCATGAAAGGCCCGGAGAGCCCGGGGTAGAGTCCCAACAATCATACTCTCCATCACTTTTTCCCGATCTTTATGCCTGGGAAACGACATTCTCCAGGGGGTCAAGGACCAGGAAAATCGACCCCTTTGTCTCTACACGTTGATCTCACATGGCAGTAGTGTTTACCAGATGATTGTCTGAGAGTTTCTTCATCTGCTGGTGATCTGGTCTCAACTTTGCTGCAAATGTAGATGCAATTTTGAAGAATTCACTTACCTCCTTTCAATAATCTGTGTCATCACTTGTGATCTATGCTATAGTATTATCTAATGATTCCCCTGAAGTGTCAGGAAAGTATCCTTGGGTATTTTTGTCATTGCTGCTGCATCGACTCTCTTTTCTTCAATAATGGGGAGCAGTTAATTTCATATTAGTAAATAAACAACAATCTAAGATGGAGCTGTGCCCAGAACTTTCATCCTGAATTCCTTAATACATACACATGGAAGGCAGATTGCTTGATGTAAATTTGTTAAGGTAACACGGCATAGTGTCAAAGTTTAAATTATGATAATATCACATGCAGGTGATGTGAAAAAGCATCCAACAAGAATGTTGACCTCACGTTGGCCTCATGAAGCCTGCTCCTTCCACCCACCATGCACAACCCATCACAGAGGGGCGACGAGGAGAATCTGGAATGTGCTGCCTGAGAGGACGGTGGAAGCAGATTCAATAAAAACTTTCAAAAGGGAAACGGATAAATACTTGAAAAGGGAAAATTTGCAGAGCTATGGTGAAAGGGCAGGAGAATGGGACTAAGTAGATAGCTCTTTCAAACGAATGGCCGCCTTCTGTGCCATTTGATTCTAAGAATCCGCCCCATCATGGACTCTACCTGTCCCTTTAACATCCTGAGGGAAATCTCTATAAATACTCTCGGATCCCCAAAGATGATCGAGCAAAGCTCTAGAACAGTTACTCCTCACTGTCAAACTGTTTAACCATTAGCCCCATCCAGTCACTTTTGGACCGTGACAGCAGTCCTTCCAGGTTGGGATATGTACTCTATTAAATCAAGTGTATTATATGGTTATTTAACAATTCCAATCTCTTAGAGCCGTGCTAGAAGGGAGATCAGGGTGGAGACAGGATTACAATGCTGTAGCTCCGATTCTGCAACACACATTCCCTACGAGCACAGCTTCCCCCTGCACATGTGGGTTTGGAGAATTTACTTTTACATATTGGGCCAGAAATTCAGGTTGGAGGCATCCCGCGGGTGCAAGCCCCCAACCTGCACTTACCTAGCGCGCCTGTCGTTGTGCTGTGGGCCCGTGTGGGATTCCGATCCTGGGCCTCCTCCAGCTGCCAGTGTGCACTGCTTGCGTATCCCAGGGGCGCAGTTAGTTCGAAGCGTCCCCTGGGATCACGTGGGCCATGGAGAGCCAATCGGAGCAGGGAATCTCCATTCATAGATTTGACAGGAAGATCTGTCAAATCTATGAATAGAGATCGGCCCCAAAACCTCACTAAAACTTCAAATATTTTTTTTAAAAAACATCACATTTTTAAAAAACTATAAATTACATAAATTAACTATTCTAAACAAAAATTTAAATTTTTGAAAAAAATTATTAAAGTTTTTAACAGGGCTAAAAATAAACTTACCTTTCTTTAAAGTATTTAAAAAAGATAAACCTGTGGAAAAAATGTTTAAATTTTACTTAATTCACCACTTACCTTGTTAAAAGCAGGCCTTGCGCCTGCTTTTTCCCCGCGCAGCTGCTGGAGACTTACCCTCACACAGAAACCTGAAAAAAAAACGGAAGTCCAATGCGTGCACGCTGCCTCTCCGGCGCACGCGTTTGACCTCCGAACTCCTTCCTTCAAGGGAACGGAAGTTCCGGTTTCCAGCGCATGCGCAGTGCATGCGCAAAACCGGCACTTTCGTTGGGTCTACGGGTGAGTACACAGCGCGTACTCACCCGTGGAGACCCGAATTTCTGGCCCATGATGTAACCTTAACTGGCATTTTTAAACAAACGCCTATTAAACTGCAAGCATTCAATACTACATCCTCCGGGAGGGGAAGAGTTGTTTGACTCACTGCAGATTCTTGTGTAACGGAGAAGGGATGGTGCCCACGTTATTATTTCGAATGTGACTTTGACAGCACAAACGATGCGGCCACAACGCACACCCGAACTGGGAGGCCCAAAAACGCCTACCTTTTGGTGGCGGTCGCCCAGC
The DNA here is from genome assembly GCA_030390025.1 of Squalus acanthias. NCBI lineage: Eukaryota > Metazoa > Chordata > Chondrichthyes > Squaliformes > Squalidae > Squalus > Squalus acanthias. The sequence continues at coordinate 35,292,428 of CM059448.1, read as the reverse complement.
AACCGCTTAAGAATCCCCAGCAGAGCAGGCCCAGCTTCTGCTCTGCTCTGGGTTATTGAATTTCAGTGAGGAGGCTTGAAACAGGCATTGGGGCCCTCATTTACATATGTAAGGGGCCTAACGCACGTTTCAGGCCATCGCCATTAGGCCTGAAACATTGTTTGACTCAATATCGGGTCGGACACCTTTCAGGAATTCTTTGTGTATCCGTTGGTCCTCGCAACTGAACCTTGTTCTCGTTTCACGCTCATAAAATAGGCGCAACGAAGTCCAATTTCTCCTCCAATATGATGCAATTGGTGCTCCAATCAACTTAAGTAAATCTTACAGCGGACAATGCAAAGCAACATAATTACCAAATGGGTTGATATTCAGGCAGCGTTTACTGTGACTAGTGGGAAATGTGCAAGAACGTACCTCATACATGATGGTCAGGGCCTTAACAGCAGAACTAGATCCCTGTCTGATCTCCGCAAGAGGATTATTGATTACGAGCTCTTCAGAATTAATGGTGGAATTAAAAATCCAATACAAGAAGCTTCTGAAGCCTCTGAGCAGGAAAAGAGCCACTTTCAACCAGTCTGAGGGCAAGTGTGGTGGCAAGCGGCCACCAGGCTTGGAGTCAACACAGCACAGGCCTAAATAACAACAGAAAACGCTGGAAAAACTCAGCAGGTCAGGCAGCATCCGTGGAGAGAGAAACAGAGTTAACGTTTCAGGTCGAAGACCTTTCGTCAGCGCAGGCCTAGTCTGGGTAACTCCTTTTGGAAATCTGACGAGCAAAGAAGGAATTAAAGAAAGAAAGACTTACATTTATATAGCGCCTTTCACGACCACCGGACATCCCAAAGCGCTTTACAGCCAATGAAGTACTTTTGGAGTGTAGTCACTGTTGCAATGTGGGAAACGTGGCAGCCATTTTGTGCACAGCAAGCTCCCACAAACAGCAATGTGATAATGACCAGATAATCTATTTCTGTTATGTTGGTTGAGGGATAAATATTGGCCAGGACACCAGGGAGAACTCCCCTGCTCTTCTTCGAAATAGTGCCATGGGATCTTTTACGTCCACCTGAGTAAACAATGCTATGAAAGGCAAATAGGGAGTTGATTGTTCCATTCCTATCTGACAACCAACTTATGAATAATATAAAAGCAAAAATACTGCGGATGCTGAAAATACAAAATGCAAACAGAAAGTGCTGGGAAGACTCAGTAGAGAGGTCGCACAACACCAGGTTATAGTCCAACAGTTTTATTTGAAATCACAAGCTTTCGGAGCTATCGATTTGCTCCTTCCTCAGGTGAAGTAAATCATGAAGACTCAGTAGGCCAGGCAGCATCTGTGGAGGGAGAGAAACAGAGTCAACGTTTCAGGGTGATGCCCTTTCACCTTTCCTGTGCATCATCAAAGTGGTCGTGCTTCCGAGGGCCAATTTCCCAAGGCTCCGCTGGGGACACAGAGCCGCGCTGGCAGAAGTGCCCAATGGTCTCATTTGGCAATAAAGTAAAATGCTGCCGTGTTTTTGCCTCATTACAGGTTCCAGAACTATGAGAATGCTCTTGTATCCTGTGACTTTCTCACCGCCTTCCTGGTGCAAGGCCAGCTTTCATTGCCCATCCCTAGTTGCCCCCGAGTAGGTGGTGCTGGGCCTTCTTCTTGAACCGCTGCAGTCCGTGTGGTGAAGGTTCTCCCCACAGTGCTGTAGGGGAGGGAGCTCCAGGATTTTGGCCCAGATTGTGACCCAGCGACGATGAAGGAACGGCGATATATTTCCAAGTCAGGGTGGTGCGTGACTTGGAGGGGCACTGGGAGATGATGATGATGTTCCCACCAATGTTTCCCTCTAATTTTTTTTTCGTGCGCGGGCCCTGTAAATTTGCCACGCGGCCGCGCATGCGTGGTGTCTCTTCCAGCCGCAGCGGCTGGTGAGCGGCCTACGCGAGATCTCGCGATTGGTGAGTGGACGCGCGGCCTGCACATCTTTGGGGAAAATTGGTTCCCTTGGTGCCTGCTGCCCTTGTCCTTCTAGGTGGTGGAGAGCGTGGGTTTGGGAGGTGCTGTCGAAGAAGGCTCGGCAAGTTGCTACAGTGGATAGTACACACTGCAGCCACGGTGTGCCAGTGATATAGGAAGTTGATGGGCTGCCGATCAAGCGGGCTGCTTTGTCCTGATTTATAGTACTACATGAGAAGGAAGCTGAGCTGGCAGTGGCCACCTTCTGAGCTATCGATCAGGCTGCAGCTTGCTTTACATTGGTAGCTTCTGGCTTCCAAAGCACAAATTGCTCCCACCAGAACTCCGTTTAAAGCAGAATCCTAGCGCTCCAAACAGCTGCAGTTTACCTTGGCTTGGGAGCAGAAGATTGAAAAATTCATCATGGGATGTAGATGATCTTCGAGAGGGCAATTAAACACTATTAATATTACAGAGCTCTCAGTCACACTTTTGTTCTTAAAAAGGATTGAGGAAGTTGTTAGGGGAAAAGATGTTTTAATTTTTAATCTAAATGGATGACTGCAGTGAGGCGTGGAAGTAAGTGGAAAGATTCAGATCAATTTAACTGTTTAAAAATACAGTCTAATAGCTCAAGAGGGGTTTATTATTCCGGCCATCAGAGTACCTTAGTCTGTGAAATCAGAGCGCATCTATCTTTTTATGTTGACAAGGGCGGTGCTGTTGTTGTTTGGCGAACCGACCTCTACCTAGCGGAAGCTGAACGCCAACTCTCCGACACCTCCTCCTACCTCCACCTGGACCATGACCCCACTACCGAACATCAAGCCACCGTTTCCAAGACTGTCACTGACCTCATCTCCTCTGGAGATCTTCCCCCCACGGCCGCCAACCTCATAGTTCCCCAACCCTGCACAGCCCGCTTCTACCTCCTTCCCAAGATCCACAAACAGGACTGCCCTGGTAGACCTATCGTTTCAGCCTGTTCTTGCCCCACGGAACTTATCTCTTCCTATCTCAACTCTATTTTTTCTCCCCTTGTCCAGTCTCTTCCCACCTACATCCGCGACTCTTCCGACGCCCTCCGCCACTTTAACAGTTTCCAGTTTCCTGGCCCCAACCGTCTCCTTTTCACTATGGACGTACAATCCCTCTACACCTCCATCCCCCACCAGGATGGCCTGAGGGTGCTCCACTTCTTCCTTGAACAGAGGCCCAACCAGTCCCCATCCACCACCACCCTCCTCCGCCTGGCAGAACTTGTTCTCACATTGAACAACTTCTCCTTTGACTCCACTCATTTCCTCCAAATCAAAGGTGTTGCTATGGGTACCCGCATGGGTCCTAGCTATGCCTGCCTTTTCGAGGGATATGTGGAACATTCTTTGTTCCAGTCCTACTCAGGTCCCCTCCCTCACCTCTTTTTCCGGTACATCGATGACTGTATCAGTGCCGTTTCCTGCTCTCACCCTGAACTAGAAAATTTCATTCACTTTGCTTCCAATTTCCACCCTTCCCTCACCTTCACATGGTCCATCTCCGACTCTTCTCTTCCCTTCCTCGACTTCTCCGTCTCCATCTCTGGGGATAGGTTATTGACAAACATTCACTACAAGCCCACTGACTCCCACAGCTACCTGGACTACACTTCCTCCTACCCCGCCTCCTGTAAGGACTCTATTCCATTCTCCCAGTTTCTCCGTCTCCGCCGCATCTGCTCTGACGATGCCACCTTCCATACCAGTGCTTCCGACATGTCTTCCTTTTTCCTCAACCGAGGATTCCCCTCTACTGTGGTTGACACGGCCCTCGACCGTGTCCGTTCTATCTCCTGCACTTCTGCCCTCACCACTGCCCCTCCCTCCCGAAACACAATAGAGTTCCCCTTGTCCTCACCTTTCACCCCACCAGCCTCCACATTCAACGGATCATCCTCCGCCATTTCCGCCACCTCCAGCGTGATCCCACCACCAAACACATCTTCCCCTCGCCTCCCCTTTCAGCATTCCGCAGGGACCGCTCCCTCCGCGACACCCTAGGCCACTCCTCTACCACCCCCAGCACCCCTTCCCCTTCGCCTGGCACCTTCCCGTGCAAGCACAGGAGATGCAACACATGCCCTTATACCTCCCCCCTTCCCACTGTCCAGGGCCCCAAACACCCCTTCCAGGTGAAACAGCCATTTACTTGTACTTCTTGCAATTTAGTATACTGTATTCGCTGCTCACGATGCGGTCTCCACTACATTGGGGAGACCAAACGCAGATTGGGTGACCGCTTTGTGGAAGACCTCTGTTATGTCCATAAGGGGGACCCCGAGCTCCCGGTGGCCTGTCACTTTAATTCACCGCTCCACTCCCACTTAGACCTCACCGTCCTCAGCTTCTTGCATTGTTCCACTGAAGCTCAGTGTAAGCTCGAGGAACAGCCCCTCATCTTTCGATTAGGCACTCTGCAGCCCTCTGGACTCAACATAGAGTTCAACAATTTCAGATCATAACCCCGGCCCCTATCACATATATATATTTTTTTTTTATCCACACTTTTGTTTGGCCTTTTTTCTTCCCTCCCACATGGCAGCTGTCCTTCATTCTGCCAGCGCAATTCATACTTCATTTAGAGCCATCCTTTGTTCATCAAACTGCCCCTTTTCCACCTCCTCTTGCCTTGAATATCTCTTAATGCCTCTCAATGTCTCTTAACCTCTCCTGATTTCTATCCTATCACTGACCTTCCCTTTTGTTCTTTCATCCCCTCCCCCTTTTCCCAGCATTATACTTGCTTTAAAATCTATTTCATTTCCTGCTTTTTTCCAGTTCTGACGAAAGGTCTTCGACCTGAAACGTTAACTCTGTTTCTCTCTCCACGGATGCTGCCTGGCCTGCTGAGTTTTTCCAGCGTTTTCTGTTGTTATTTTGGATTTCCAGCATCCGCAGTATTTTGCTATCGTATCTTTTAAATGACTAGTTTATTGACTGTGCCTCATCAAAAAAAAATTTGAAAAAAACCTGCTCCCTCAAGATACTAATTTTCTGGAATCCCCCAACTGATAATTGTATTTTTGGTTTTTTGAAATGCTTCTGTGGTGATTTAGCTGATATTGGCCAGGCGTGACAACTGGACTCCGGTTGGGAAGGAGCAGATCATGTTTCCTGCTCTGGATCACTATCCAATGACTCCTACTGTTAAAGCTCCTACTTAAATATTTGTCGGCCTTTCCCAAGGTTGGGATGGGAGAAAGGAGGGAAAGACAGGAGATGCGCCAGGCAAAAATGAAGTAAAAGGACAGCCAATTCGGAGGCACAAATGGAATCTGTGGGAGAGTGACGGAGGGGTGCAACATCCGAGTCCTGTTTGATGGCCGGCAAAGTGGATGTGTTACTGTATGAGGCAAGTACCAAGGAAACTCTTTTCAACAGCAAGACGATGTGGTGGAGCAATGAGAAAACAAATAGACTGTTGGACTATGAGGGGCCAGTTACCGAGTGCCCAGTGTCAGGAGGAGCCTCACCTGTTGGGAACGCATATTAGAAATTTGAATGTGTATTAGAAGTTCAGGCACATGGGGGGTGAAAGTGGACATAGATGGGGATGCAAAACAGGCAAAATCTCATTTGTCACCCGTTATATGCCTCACCCGATATTTAGTTCCATTGACTTGAATAGAACTGAATATCGGGCATGTTGTATAACTGGCGGCAAGTACGATTCTGCCTGATTTGCAGCCCCACCCACATTCAAATTCACCCCCATGTTGCCCATGATTGTCTGATCATTCATTGTTGATGAATCACGGGCTGCTTGTGCCCAAATTAGCAATGGGTGGAAAATCACATACGATATACCCACAACTCTCTGAGGAGCCACCCACTGCATGCGAGGCCCCACTGGTGGTGTGAGGCTTGTGAAATTTCACCCTTCGAATATAAGACGGGTGGGCTTTGATGAATCGAGCTGCCTTTCTCATTCATGACTCTTCTTACGCTGTTCTGAGGTTCGGGCTGAGATACCTTGTTGGAGCAGAGGAGGAACTTTAAGCACCTAGGAGTGATTAATGCTGACACTGTAGGGTAAATTCGAAGGAAGTACAAGTTGGAGATGGGGCCACAACACTGTGGTGCAGCTTTCCAAGGATCGCCCCATGCAGTCTCACTGGTGGCGGGCACAGGTCAGAAAATTCAACCTCCAAACTCGCGTACTCCATTCACAATGTGTCCAGTTTTCTGACGAGCAGTGTGGAATCAAAAAGTTAGGCTGCACTGCTAGTGTGCTTGGGGCTTTATATTAATATTTAAATTATGTAAATGTGATCCCATGCTGAATCTTCTGGCATGGATAAGACTCTGTCCACATCTTGGACCTTATAAACTAGACAGGTGGGAGACCTGGGATTTGGCCTGTTCAAGCAACTTCATATTGGGACATGACAGTTTTAGTTCCTGGTAAAAGACTATGGTGTGGCGGATCGCCACCTAAACGGGCATTATCTACTTTTCCGTCCGTGGACAATATATCGATGCACCTTCCCTTTAAGGCACCTTACCTTTAAGGCAGAAGTGGGCGGGGCCTCAGGATTTTTCCAGAGAATTCTGGGAGCAGTCGGTTCAGCCATTTTGTGCCATGCAGTTGAATTAAGGTCTCTTGTTTTCCACATATGGATTCAGCCTCAATTCGTGTTTCGCGGCAGCCTCAACATTGGTGACCCCGACGCTCAGAACGTATTCCGAGCACTGCAATGGTGGACACGAACGCAGTTTCCATGAAACTGCCGGAGTTTTGGGAAAACCAGCCCGAAGCCTGGTTTCTCCAAGCTGAATCTCGCTTCCGGCTGCGAAATATCACCACAGATGGGACGAAGTACGACTATCTCGTCACATCACTCGGTAGCGCCACAGTTTCGAAGGTTTGGACAACGCTGCAGAACCCACCAGAGGAAGGCAAGTACGCACATCTCAAGACAGCGCTCCTTAAAAAATTTACGGCCTCGGCATATCAGCGAAACTGCCACCTCCTCGACCTTCCAGGCCTCGGTGATGCCTCACCGTCAGACCTCCTCTCCCACATGCTCTCCCTCACCGACGAGAGCCCACCCGGATCCCTCTTCCGCACACTATTCATCCACCAGCTCCCTCTCAGCATCCGCCCAGCGATCGTGGCGTCCGGCCTCATGAACCTGGAAGCCCTGGCCGATGAGGCCGACAAGCTGCTGTCCACTCACTCCAGCCAGCGACGTCACTCCGGACCTAGCAGCTAATGCCTGGGCGCGCCCCTCACTGGCCACCACGCGGCCACAAGAGCCTGCCACCAGGCCCACGGGGCCTTCGCGCCCCACTAACCCGGGCCACTGTTACTACCACGCACGGTTCGGCGCCAGGGCACAACGGTGCACACCTCCCTGCTCTTTCAAGTCCTCCCCCGTACCAGCCCCCGCGATGGCCGTGGGCCACTGCGGGCTCCCTGCTGTTCGTCACGGATGACAAAACCGGCCGCCGGTTCCTGTGCAACACTGGGGCTCAGCACAGCATCATCCCGGCCTCCTCCCTCGACATCCAAAAGGTCGAACGAGGACCGGCGCTGGCTGCTGCTAACGGCTCGGAAATCTGGACATATGGCACCCGGACAGTCACCCTCGACCTCGCTGGTCACCGCTACCGATGGGAGTTCATCACTGCCAAGGTGCTCTCCCCTCTCATCGGCGCAGATTTCCTGTGCGCCCACGGCCTACTGGTAGACATCCCTCGTCACCGCCTCGTGGACATGAACACCATGTCCCCCATCCTGGGCGCCATGGCCCCCCGTCAACCCGCCGACATGGCGTCACAGTGCCACGCCCGGGCCACGGATGACTACTCGGCACTCCTGGCCGAATTCCCGGTCCTTACCAATCCGACCTCCGCGGAGGCCGCCAAACACGGGGTGGAACACTTCATCCCCACCAAAGGCCCCCCAGTGTACGCCCACGGCCGCAGGCTGGACCCGACCAAACTGGAGATCGCGCGGACCGAGTTTGCCACCATGGAACAGCTCGGCATCATCCGCCGCTCCAACAGTCCCTGGGCCTCCCCACTCCACATCGCCCCCAAACCAGGCGGGGGTTGGCGCCCCTGCGGGGATTACCGCCGCCTCAACGACGCCACCACCCCTGATCGGTACCCCGTGCCGCACATTCAGGACTTCTTGGCTAGACTGGCCGGCCGCTCAGTCTTTTCCAAGGTCGACCTGGTGCGCGGCTACCACCAAGTCCCCGTCCACCCCGCGGACGTCCCCAAGACGGCCGTAATCACCCCCTTCGGCCTGTTCAAGTTCCTGCGGATGCCCTTCGGCCTCAGAAACGCGGCCCAGGCATTCCAACGGCTCATGGACTCGGTCCTTCGGGACCTGAAGTTCCTGTTCGTCTACCTGAAGGACATCCTGGTAGCCAGTTCCTCCAAGCAGGAACACCTCGAACACCTTTGCATCCTGTTCGGGCGCCTCAGCGACCACGGGCTCATCCTCAGCCCAGCCAAATGCCAGTTCGACCTGGACAAGATCGACTTCCTCGGCCACCACATCACCCATGCTGGGGCCATTCCCCTGCCCACCAAGGTGCAGGCCATCCAACAATTTCCCCGCCCCACCACCATCAAAGGCCTCCAGGAGTTCCTCGGGATGGTGAATTTCTATAACCGCTTCATCCCCAAAGCGGCGTCCCTCATGAGGCCCCTGTATGAAGCCCTCCGGGGCAGGAGCGGCAAGATGGCGGTCGAATGGACGGCAGATGCGTCCGCCGCCTTCGACTCCACCAAGACCGCGCTCGCCAACGCCACCCTGCTCGCGCACCCACGGCCCAATGCTAGGGTAGCGCTCACCACGGACGCCTCCGACCACGCGGTCAGCGCCGTGTATGAGCAGTGGGTCGACGGCGCCTGGCAACCACTTGCCTTCTTCAGCCGCCAACTACGCCCCCCGGAGGTCAAGTACAGCACCTTCGACCGCGAGCTCCTCGCGCTGTTCCTGGCGGTCCGCCATTTCCGGTTTTTGCTTGAGGGCCACCCCTTCACTGCGTTTGTCGACCACAAGCCCCTGACATTCGCAATGGCAAAGACAACCGACCCCTGGTCCGCCAGGCAGCAGCGCCAGCTCGCGGCAGTGTCCGAGTTCACCACGGACATCCAACACGTCTCCGGCCGAGACAATGTGGTAGCCGACTGCCTCTCCCGCCCCGCCATCCACGCCGCACACCTGGCAGTCGACTACGCTCAACTCGCAGCAGACCAGATCACCGACCCTGATCTGCTCTCCGCACCCACCAACCTACCAGAGCTACGCCTGGCCGACGTCGCCTGTGGCCCGACCGCAGTCACGGTCAAGTGCGACATATCCCTATGTCAACCTCGGCCCGTCGTCCCAGCATCCTGGCGCCGCCGGGTATTCGACATTCTCCACAACCTCTCCCACCCCGGCGCCCGTGCATCCATCAAATTGGTAGCCAACCGCTTCGTCTGGCGCGGCCTTCGCAAGGATGTGCGTACTTGGGCCAACTCCTGCCTAGCCTGCCAACGGGCCAAGGTACAGCAGCACACGAAAGCACCCCTCGAGGAGTTTACCGTCCCCTCGCGGAGATTTGACCACATCCACGTGGACATCGCCGGGCCCCTGCCGCCGTCGCAAGGCCACACGCACTTGCTGACCATCGTTGACCGCACCACACGCTGGCCCGAGTCAATTCCACTGACCTCTACCACCACCGCCGACATCGCCAGAGCCTTCGTCAGCACCTGGGTCGCACGGTTCGGCGTCCCCTCCGACATGACGTCGGACAGAGGTCCGCAATTTACCTCTGAACTCTGGACCACCGTCGCACGCAATCTCGGGGTGACCATTCACCGCACCACAGCATACCACCCCCAAGCCAACGGACTGTGTGAGCGGTTCCACAGATCCTTGAAGGCATCTCATCGAGCCAGCCTCCAAGACGGCGCCTGGACCGACCGACTTCCGTGGGTCCTCCTCGGCCTGCGCACCGCAGTTAAAGAAGACCTCCACGCATCGGCAGCAGAGCTCGTGTACGGTCAGCCGCTGCGCGTACCCGGTGAGTTCCTGCCCACCGCCACGACACCCTGGTCAGCCGACCAGCAACGCCACGACTTCGCCTCACCGGCGCTGCAGTTCGCCCCGGTGCCCATTGCTCGACACGGCGAATCCACCTCACACATCCCACTACGCCTGCACCAGGCACGGTTTGTTTTTGTCCGGCACGACGCCCACCGCGGACCCCTTCAACCCCCGTACGACGGGCCCTACAAGGTGCTACAGGCTGGGGACAAATTTTTCACCCTGCAAGTGGGCGACAGGACCGAAAAAGTGTCGGTTGACCGACTCAAGCCAGCACACTCGGAGCCCGGTGAGCAGGTCCCTGTAGCTCGTCCACCTCCACGCGGCCGACCTGCCCTCAAGCTGGTTCACCCGGCTGCTCCACGCCTGGCCGTTCCACGTCTACCGGCGTCCTACAAGAGCCGCTCCGGCCGGCCCATCAGACCGCCGCACCGTCTTGTCCACACCTCCTAAGCGGATTCTGGGGGGAGCTGTGTGGCGGATCGCCACCTAAACGGGCATTATCCACTTTTCCGTCCGTGGACAATATATCGATGCACCTTCCCTTTAAGGCACCTTACCTTTAAGGCAGGAGTGGGCGGGGCCTCAGGATTTTTCCAGAGAATTCTGGGAGCAGTCGGTTCAGCCATTTTGTGCCATGCAGTTGAATTAAAGTCTCTTGTTTTCCACATATGGATTCAGCCTCAATTCGTGTTTCGCGGCAGCCTCAACAATGGAATATATTCTCCAAGAAGCTTTTGTTACTGGAGTACTGGTGAAAAACCATACACACAGAGGGTGGATCTCTAAGCCCAGGATTTTACATATGGTAGCATCTATAATCCACATCATTGTTGTCCTGCCCAACATCTATCTCATTGCTGTTTGCAAGGCCTTGAAGTGTGCAAACTGGCTGCTGTGTCTCCTCCTTAAAACAAAAGCAGTTTCTTTCTTTCTTTTTTTCTTTCTCTCTTTCTCTCTTTCTTTCTCTCTTTCTCTTTCTCTCTCTCTCTCTCTCTCTCTCTCTCTGTTTCTCTCTCTGTTTTTCTCTCTTTCTTTCTCTCTTTCTCTCTCTCCCTCTCTCTCTCTTTCTCTCTCCCTCTTTCTCTCTTCCGCCTTATTACTAAAACCCTAATCCTTTTACGGCCATTTTAAGTTTGAGCTTATTTTAATGAGATTGGGAGGATACTTGGGTGTAACTTGCCATCAGCAAAATGGGTGCGACATTGGGTGCAATTTCAGGTCTAACTTTTGGGTTGCGTCCACAGAGGAAACTCCAGGCCGATATCTACAGTAAGTAATTTTAGCTCAGTTGTTTTTTCGTCAACACTCTATATATAAATATTTTGGGATATATTTATGCATTTTCTGAACTTATTAATAGAACTTTAAGGAAATAACTAAAAACTAATATTGAAAATACTTAATAAGTCTATCTCCCTTTCTGCGGCAAGTGACTCACCTCCTGACTCCCCGAAGCCTTTCTACCATCTACAAGGCACACGTTAGGAGTGTGATGGAATATTCTCCACTTGCCTGGATGAGTGCAGCTCCAACAACACCCAAGAAGCTCGACACCATCCAGGACAAAGCAGCCCGCTTGATTGGTACCCCATCCACCACCTTAAACATTCACTCCCTCCACCACCGGTGTACCGTGGCTGCAGTGTGTACCATCTACAAGATGCACTGCAGCAACTCGCCAAGGATTCTTCGACAGCACCCCCCAAACACGCGGCCTTTACTACCTAGAAGGACAAGGGCAGCAGGTGCATGAGAACTCCATCACCTCCGAGTTCCCCTCCAAGTCACACACCACCCTGACTTGGAAATATATTGCCGATCCTTCATCGTTGCTGGGTCAAAATCCTGGAACTCCCTCCCTAACAGCACTGTGGAAATAACTTCACCACACTGACTGGGCAATTAGGGATGGGCAATAAATCCTGGCCTTTCCAGCGACGCCCACATTCCATGAATGAATAAAAAAAAGTCCCAAGTCGATCTACTAACGCCTGTAATTTAAAGCAGAAATTAAAAAGATATACTGTGTTTACCGATTAGTTCTGTTCCCATTGCTCTTGCACTTCAGATATATATATGCTGAGTTAGTTAAAATGTGAAACTACAATTTGCGTTTTTCGATAAGACGTCCCGATAATTTCACTGAACTAACAACATACTGTCTGTATTTCATTGAAATCAGTCCCTGTGCAGCCATCTCTGGCTGTGAGATCAATGCAAACGGTTTCATCTTTATGGGGAGCGGGGATTAGCTGCTGGAAACAGCGACAGGAATCTCCCAGGGCATCTTCATCTTAACAGTTACTGATGGAAGAAAAGAAAACTTGTCCCGAAACAGGTTGGGGCTCCAATTAATTTCAGGCCTTTTGAAAATTTTGTTCGTCTAACAGGCCCATAAAACTGGCAAGTCAGACAGATACTGAATAATTGAATCTAACTATGAAGGCAGTACTGGGGCCAGCATTATCATAGGCCTTTTTGCTGCTCCCGCCAGCCTACTTTATGCCTGCCATGCATTAAAGATAATTTGTGCGTATATTCGTGAGGGACTTTTCAGCTACACAAACTTGTGCAGTGGCAGATTAGCAACAGTCAATGCATAGAAAGAAACATAGTTAAAAAAATACTTATAAGAACAGAATTGTTAATGATACGCTTTTATTGACACAACAATGCAATGGTTTAAGAAGCTGTCTTTCAACAAGTCCTGATCAGCAAACACATTAGCACGTCCTTTAACTGTATTTAAATCAATAAATCTTATCTCTCCCAGGTCTCCAGCGCCATTGTGCCAGCCGCAAGGACACAGGCGTAAATTCTGGAAATTCGCGATCGCCATTGATTTTAATGGCGACGGAGCTTTGATAATTAGATTCTCACCATTTTGCCGAGAGCGATGGTGGAGCAGGGCTGAAAGTTGCGGGAAATTATGGTGTGGCGTAAATACTGGCGTAAGTCGTAATATCCATGAACCTCTGCCCTGGAATAATGCCGTACGCCGCAGATGCACCATTACTATGCCGCAAGTCGTCAGGAAATTCCAGGCCATTGAAAACTAAGCCTATAAATCAATCTCCTGACACCAGTGTGGAGTTATATTGCATTTGGTGTCTATTTACAGCAAATAGCCTTTAAAGGACATGTCAGGTCAAACAGTTTTACCATACCAGCAGAATAATATATTATACATGACACAGTATAATGCTCCTGTTATTATAAAACAGCATATCCTCCAACTTACCATAAAAAATGTCACAGGAGATCTATTGGTAATTAAATCAATAATGCAGTTCAGTGAACTGCTATATAATGGGTCAAATGTCCTGTATAGAATTCCTAAATGTGATAGTAATTGAGAATCAAAAGGTACTTTTTATGCTTTGGAGTCAGATCCACTAAGACCTGGATGGAGACTGCGCCATGTAATTTGAGGAAGGGCCTTCGCGGCGGTCAGAGGCTCGACTGTCGAGTGTCTGGAATTGAAAGTACCTCACAAACAGTCATGTGATAATGACCAGATAACCTGTTTTATTTTAGTGATGTTGGTCAAAGGATAAATATTGGCCAGAACACCAGGGAGAACTCTTACTCTCTCCTGCCTTCCATCCTATCGCAGACCTTCCCTTTTGTTCTTTCCTCCCCTCCCCCCTTTCCCTGCCCCTGCACTAGCTTAAAAATCTGTTCCATCTCCAGCTTTTTCCAGTTCTGACGAAGGGTCATCGACCTGAAACGTTAACTCTGTTTCTCTCTCCACAGATGCTGCCTGACCTACTGAGTGTTTCCAGCATTTTCTGTTTTTATTTCAGATTTCCAGCATCCGCAGTATTTTGCTTTTGTACCAGGGAGAACTCCCCTCTTCTTCTTTGAAATAGTGCCATGCGATCCTTTACGTCCACCTGCCAGGACAGACGGTTTAAAATGAGGGGGAAGCCTGAAATAACTGAGCCAAACCCTAACCCTAATATTGGTTTAACAGCTCACCTGAAAGACTGCACCTCTGACAGTGCAGCCCTCCCTCAGTACTGTACTGGGTGTGTCAGGCTAGATTATGTGCTGAAGACTTGTGGAGTGGGACTTTGAACCCACAACCTTCTGACTCAGAAGCAAGAGTGCTATCCACTGAACCATGGCTGATACATGGAAACAGGACTTCCCCACTGGAATTAGGACTTCCATCATATAACAGTGGAACATCTGCTGTTTAGTAAGGTCTATTATACTTTCCTGAGCCCTCTTTAAATGGCATTCTTGGAATCACCCATTCATTTTATGCTCTATAGTAAGTTTAATGTTTTCGCGTCGACACTATGTCAGTGTTTTCATTTACCTGGCATGTATTGCTGGTTGTTTTTAATCGCAGTGTTTGAATGGTCTATGGCCATTATCTATATTAACCCTGGATGTCGAGCTTCCTCTATGGATCAGTGAGTAAATGCACCTCTGAGCCACCCAGACAGAAAGATCCCTAGTTCGATCGCCTTAAATTATTCAGAGAGCAATGCCTGAGTGCTGAGAGGCAGGATGCACAGACACACAAGGATTTATTCCCCGATCCTGTACTCCCAGCGAGGAGCCTCATCGATGGGACTGTGGGTCAGAGATTTGCTACTACAATGATTTAATCCCATCTTCAACTCTAGCTCCTGCTCAGCCAGCTCGCCACTGGGAGTGTCGGATCACTGAATGTATTCTGCAGCAAAATAATGTTAATTATGTTTTTTATTTGCTATGCCAACTCTTAGAATTCTGGAATCATATTTAAAAATACTGTTAATAACATTATTTTTTGACAAAAACTTGTCCTATCCCAGACTGAGATTCCCCTGGTATCCGAGTTCCATGTCAGAGTGATTTCATAGGGTAGGTTTTCCTATTTACCCACCCGGGTGGCACTGGGCATGGGCAGCACATCCAGTAGCACCAGGATTTCCTATCCCGGGCCTTTAATGTGGCCCAGGGGTGCCTCCCCTCCACCTAGTGCAGGTCCACCTCCTGGCAGTGCCCAGCGCTGATGGAAGGGGCTCCGCAGACCCTCCGGTTAGTTCGGGGTTCAGAGGGAGGCCAGAGCAATGGGGCTCCCAGAGAAATGATCTAGCAGGAGGCTGGGAGCCTCCTCTCCTGCCTCTTTAGCCTAGCCCAGCTCTGCTCTTTGGCCCCACCCCTCCCCCAGGAAAGCCCAAGGCAGAGACCCAGTGATTTAGATCTCTGCCCGATTTCATGTTCTTTGCACCCAAAGGAAACAGTGCAATCATAGATCATAGAATGTTACAGCAGAGGGAGGCCACTCGGCCCTTCGTGCCCGTGCCAACTCTCTTTGAAAGAGCTATCCAATTAGTTCCACTCCCCTGCTCTTTTCCCATAATCCTGCAAATGTTTACCCTTTTAGTACTTCTCCAATTCCCTTCTGAAAGTTACTATTGAATCTGCTTCCACCACCCTTTCAGGTGGTGCATTCCAGATGATGATAACTCGCTGAGTAAAAAAAGGCGTCTTATCTCCCGCCTGGCTTTTTGTCAATTATCTTAAATCTGTGTCCTCTGGTTACCGACCCTCCAGCCAGTGGAAAGAGTTTCTCCCTACTTCTCTATTAAAACCCTTCATAATTTTCTTTGCTCTAAGAAGAACAATCCCAGTTTCTCTAGCCTCTCCACATAACTGAATCCCTGGTGCCATTCTGGTAAATCTTTTCTGCACCCTCTCGAAGACCTTGACATCCTTCCTAAAGTGATTGGACACAATTCTCTGGCTGAGGTCTAACCAGTGTTTTATAAAGGTTTTATTCTCTATGCCTCTATTTATAAAACCAAAGATCCCATATGCTTTTTTAACAGCTTTAACAATTGTCCTACCACATTCAAAGATTTGTGTATGTGACCCCCAGGGCTCGCTGTTCCTGCACCCCCTTTTTAAAATTTCACCATTTAGTTTATATTGCTTCTCCTCATTTTTCCTTCCTAAATGCATCACATCAACACTTCTCATTAAATTTCATCTGCATGTGTCTGCCCATTTCACCAGTCTGTTTATGTCGTCCTGAAGTCTGTTACCATCCTCCTCATTGTTTACCACATTTCCAATTGAAGAATATGCTTTTATATTAATTCCTATCTATAATACATTACCCCTGCACGGACCTTGTGTTGAGAAAACCTTACTTCCTGTTGTCACATTTTCTTGTGCTTTCGTGTCATCTTTTTCCCATTATAAATCCCTGTGTTCACATTAATAATGGGAACTGTTCAGGTTAACTTCTCACACTGTAAATTACACCCTCCCACCAGCAGTGGGGCAGTAGCCCCGCAGTTTAGCAGACCCAGCTCCTCTGTCGGTCACACTTATTTCCTGTAATATGTTACCCGTCACACTTTGTTGATAACACCCCAATTGCTCTAAAATTGCGTATTCTCAAACTACCAGTGAGCAATTTCACGAGATCTGTTGGTAATAATATTAAAACAGAGTAACAGCAGTAACATGCTAGTAAGTCAACTAATACAGGAAAGTTAAGAAATTTGATGCATAACAAACAGAACCCTGATCACCTCTGGGAAACCCTTGCAGATTCCTAAAGGCCTGGGGTTCCCAGTTTGAAAACTAAATCGAAAAACAGAACCTGCACCATGTTTTCATGTAACTTCATATATTAAGGTCTGTTCAGCTTTCTGAAAAGGTTTTGAGCTTTCAGTAAATTGTGTAGATTTCATTTTTAACACACCTTTTTAGACTTAACAAAGTATTTTAATTACTTTAAAAAAAAAATGACTGTAAACTGTAATCTCATTTGTTGAAACAGTGCGGTGAGAGATTTGTAATGAATGGGTTAAAACGTTCTTCTCCCTCTTCCACATTAACAAACCTGTTTAAAATAATTCACACAGCATGGGCACAACTGGAGCCCTGGAGGTCAGGGCCTTCAGGGGAAGGGGAGAAAACTGAGGGAGGGAGATATTGTGGTTAAAAGGGCAGCATTGACTGGGCTCCCTCACAACCATATTCATGAGTGGCTCTTTCTCTCCATAATACTGCCAGCAGTGTTTATTAAGAGTGACCTTGACCGTACTCTGTGAAGCCTTTGCTCTATGGTGCTCCCTATTCATAATTTAGTACGAGCTGTAGGGTGACAATACGTATTAAACTGACTAAATCTATGTAAAGTATGGCACTCAATTTTTGCCGACTATGCTGACTCCATGATGAATACCCAGGATAATAGTTCTCTAATACCAGTTATGTGGCGATAACAGCCCATTGAATAAATCTCTCTGACTCAATGGGCTCAGTTTTGCATAAATTATGAAGGAACGTGGGGTGGGATTAATTTCCTGCTCCCCAGAACTGCGTCAATGACTGCACCGAGAATAGAATATTGTGATAGTCTGTCACAGTGGTAGGCTACCTTTTTGGCTCGCTGGCACTGTAAATACCTATTTAAAGACTGGCAGCTCAGGGCTGGCACTGTCCCTCCTGCAGTTATAGCGAGGGCCGCACGCTGACACCAACAAAATATATTCATGTTCTTTTGAATAGAGTGCCTAAATGTCACGGAGCTTGAAATGCAAACTAGCTCCATCCCAAGTTATTAAAATATAACGGGGAAGATTAATTATGAGCATGTTTTCTTAGCACTTAGCCGAAGTAGTATCCCAAAGAAACCTTCCCTCCTGATTTTGAGAGCTGCCCTGATGGCCTAGTGGATAAAGGCCTAGAATGTTCCAGAATTGATCTCCCGACTGTCCTGAGTGAGCTGATTTCAGCTGGGGCAGCAGTGTTGGTTGCACACAAAAGGGCAGGTGTCGCATCTCCTGCGCTCTGACGATGCCACCTTCCATACTAGTGCTTCCGACATTTCTTCCTTTTTCCTCAATCGAGGATTCCCCTCTACCGTGGTTGACATGGCCCTTGACCGTCTCCGTTCTATTTCCCGCACTTCTGCTCTCACCCCTTCCCCTCCCTCCCGGAACCACGATAGGGTTCCCCTTGTCCTCACCTTTCACCCCACCAGCCTCCACATTCAACGGATCATCCTCCGCCATTTCCGCCACCTCCAGCGTGATCCCACCACCAAACACATCTTCCCCTCCCCCCTCCTTCAGCATTCCGAAGGGACCGCTCCCTCTGCGACACCCTGGTCTACTCCTCTATCACCCCCAACACCCCTTCCCCTTCGCCCGGCACCTTCCCGTGCAAGCGCAGGAGATGCTACACCTGCCCTTTTACCGCCTCCCTTCCCACTGTCCCGGGCCCCAAACACTCCTTCCAGGTGAAACAGCGATTTACTTGTACTTCTTGCAATTTAGTATATTGTATTCGCTGCTCACGATGTGGTCTCCTCTACACTGAGGAGACCAAACGCAGATTGGGCGACCGCTTTGCGAAACACCTCCGTTCAGTCCGTAAGGGTGACCCTGAGCTTCCGGTCACCTGTCACTTTAATTCTCCACCCCGTTCCACTCTGACATCTCCGTCCTCGGCCTGTTACACTGTTCCAATGAAGCACAATGTAAGCTCGAGGAACAGCACCTCATCTTTCAATTAGGCACTTTACAGCCTTCTGGACTCAACATCGAGTTCAACAATTTCAGGCCATAACCTCTGCCCCTATCATTTGTTTTTCTCTCTCCCACATGGCGGCTGTCGATCATTCTGCCATTGCAATTTACACTTCATCTAGAGTCATCTTTTGTTTCTTAACTTGTCCCATTACCATCTCCTTTTGCCTTGCACCATCATCCCTTTTGTCTCTTAATCTCTCCTGCCTTCCATCCTAACACAGACCTTTCCTTTTGTTCTTTCCTCCCCTCCCCCCTCTCCCTGCCCCTACACTTGCTTAAAAATCTGTTACATCTCCAACTTTTTCCAGTTCTGACGAAGGGTCATCGACCTGAAACGTTAACTCTGTTTCTCTCTCTACAGATGCTGCCGGACCTGCTGAGTGTTTCCAGCATTTTCTGTTTTTATTTCAGATTTCCAGCATCCGCAGTATTAACAAAGGCCACATTAGTTGTGTGAAATGCCCGCCACGTTACAAAAAGTGACACAGCAAAGATGGGCACATCCTGCCTTCCAGCACTTGAATGCAAACGGCTAATTTATAAGAACAGCCTGGAAAGAAAGATAATGATTGACATAATGGCCACAGTCGGTCGCTGCTCAGACTGCCTTCCCCTACTGACGCATGGCACACAGACAGTTAAGGAACAAACACCAGCATTAACCAACCTAAACACCCCAGTAAAGGAGGCCGGCCAGCAACAAACTAGTTAAACTCTAGATATTAGTCTAAGTATGATCGCAAAAGTCAACTGAGGAGGACTGGGACTGCGAGTGATAGCTACACCTGAGCCGAGGCTGACCTATCTGGGAAGACCATCATCATCTTATTGTTCATCAGCCTGCAGCTGATAATGATTCCACCATAGGTCTTGAGCTGTAAACCCCATTTCCAGGAATGCCCATGTAGTCTCTGGAGATGTGAAGGGTGTTGGGGTCTTGGGATGCTCTGCCCACAGATGTTTAGGAAAAAGCATAGAATGTAGAATGGCTTTTTCCCTCAGGCATTTCTGAAGAAGCTCTGGGGATTGACTCCCGTAAGTAATAGGGAGCCAGTGACTCTGCCACTTAATCCCACAGGGATAACAAAGGATATTTTATTTGGCCTGATAAAATGAGGACCAAAATAAACCACTGTAGAAAGAAAGTCTTGCATTTATATACCGTCTTTCACAACCTCAAGACGTTCCAAAGTGCTTTACAGCTAATGAAGTACTTTTGAAGTATAGTTGCTGCTGTAAAGTAGGAAATGCGGCAGCCAATTTGTGCACAGCAAGGTCCCACAACTGCAATGCGATAATCACCAATGCGTTAATCTGTTTTTTTAGTGATGTTGGTTGAGGGATAAATATTGGCCCGGGGAGAACTCCCCTGCTCTTTGATTTCGTGCTGAGGGACCTTTGACGCCCACCTGAGAGGACAGTTTGGGCCTCAATTTAATGCCTCATCCAAAATACGGCACCTACAACAGTGCAGCACTCCCTCAGCCTAGATTGTGCGCTCAAGCTGTTCACTCAGAGGTGAGCATGCTACCCATTGAGTGCTGACACCTATAGTCCCAGTATGATGCATTTAGGAGCTACAGGACACTATTCACAGACCAGCATCAGTTAGAGGCCTT
Organism: Squalus acanthias; assembly: GCA_030390025.1. NCBI lineage: Eukaryota > Metazoa > Chordata > Chondrichthyes > Squaliformes > Squalidae > Squalus > Squalus acanthias. The sequence continues at coordinate 35,272,203 of CM059448.1, read as the reverse complement.
TATGTCAAACAGCCCTAATAAGAATCTAAGAATAATTGACAGTATGGAGTCACCTTAAGCACACTCTACGACTCTGATTGCACCTCTATAAAGCTAGTAGATGGCCTGTGACCTGGCTTATAAATTGAACATTTTGAAATTCAAATTTATTACGTCTTCATCGTTGAGTGATGGACTATGTGTTCATTCAAAATACAATAATATTGAGCCAAGAGGTTTCTAACACTTTTTTACAATTTATTAGTTCATCTCCTATGACATTACTTGCCGTAGTCTGAGGTCTGGAGCACTAACTGTTCTCAGTCAACAAGGAGCCTGAACAGCACTGAACAGCAGTAAATCAAAACTACAGGTTAGCAAGTAACAGGAAGAAGTGGCTGTGAGACCTCAGGGAGACAGAGACAGATTAGTGCTCAAATTGGGCTTTAGGGAAAATGGCCTGCAATATCCTATGCTTTATCCGTGTTGTCAAACTAATGCCAAGACTGTGTTCCCTAAACCCAACTCGGCCCTAGTGATCCCCAACCCAGCCCCAGTACCCTCAACCCAGCCCCAGTGCCCCCAACCCGGCCCTAGTGATCCCCAACCCGGCCCTAGTGATCCCCAACCCGGCCCCAGTGATCCCCAAACCAGCCCCAGTGCCCCCAACCCGGCCCTAGTGATCACCAAACCAGCCCCAGTGCCCTCAACCCGGCCCCAGTGCCCTCAACCCGGCCCCAGTTCCCTCAACCCGGCCCCAGTGCCCCCAACCCAGCCCCAGTGCCCCCAACCCGGCCCCAGTGCCCTCAACCCGGCCCTAGTGTTCCCCAACCCGGCCCCAGTGATCCCCAACCCGGCCCCAGTGCCCTCAACCCAGCTCCAGTGCCCTCAACCCGGCCCTAGGGTTCCCCAACCCGGCCCCAGTGCCCTCAACCCGGCCCCAGTGCCCTCAACCCAGCCCTAGTGTTTCCCAACCCGGCCCCAGTGCCCTCAACCCGGCCCCAGTGCCCCCAACCCGGCCCCAGTGATCCCCAACCCGGCCCCAGTGTTCCCCCAACCCGGCCCCAGTGCCCTCAACCCGGCCCTAGTGTTCCCCCAACCCGGCCCCAGTGCCCCCAACCCGGCCCCAGTGATCCCCAACCCGGCCCCAGTGCCCCCAACCCGGCCCCAGTGATCCCCAACCCGGCCCCAGTGCCCTCAACCCAGCCCCAGTGCCCCCAACCCGGCCCTAGTGTTCCCCAACCCGGCCCCAGTGCCCTCAACCCGGCCCTAGTGTTCCCCAACCCGGGCCCAGTGCCCTCAACCCGGCCCCAGTGCCCCCAACCCGGCCCTAGTGTTCCCCAACCCGGCCCCAGTGTTCCCCAACCCGGCCCTAGTGATTCCCAGCATGGCCCCAGTGTTCCCCAACCCGGCCCTAGTGATTCCCAGCCCGGCCCCAGTGTTCCCAACCCTGCCCTAGTGTTCCCCAAACCAGCCCCAGTGCTCCCAACCCGACCCCAGTGTTCCCAGCATGGCCCCAGTGTTCCCAACCCGGCCCTAGTGTTCCCCAACCCGACCCCAGTGTTCCCAACATGGCCCCAGTGTTCCCAGCATGGCCCCAGTGTTCCCCAACCCGGCCCCAGTGTTTCCAGCATGGCCCCAGTGTTCCCAACATGGCCCCAGTGTTCCCAGCATGGCCCCAGTATTCCCCAACCCGGCCCCAGTGTTCCCCAACCCGGCCCCAGTGTTCCCAACATGGCCCCAGTGTTCCCAACATGGCCCCAGTATTCCCAGCATGGCCCCAGTATTCCCAGCATGGCCCCAGTATTCCCAGCATGGCCCCAGTGTTCCCAACATGGCCCCAGTGTTCCCCAACCCGGCCCCAGTGTTCCCCAACCCGGCCCCAGTGTTCCCCAACCCGGCCCCAGTGTTCCCAACATGGCCCCAGTGTTCCCAGCATGGCCCCAGTATTCCCAGCATAGCCCCAGTATTCCCAACATGGCCCCAGTATTCCCAGCATAGCCCCAGTATTCCCAACATGGCCCCAGTGTTCCCAGCATGGCCCCAGTGTTCTCAGCATGGCCCCAGTGTTCCCAGCATGGCCCCAGTGTTCCCAGCATGGCCCCAGTATTCCCAGCATGGCCCCAGTGTTCCCAGCATGGCCCCAGTGTTCCCAGCATGGCCCCAGTGTTCCCAGCATGGCCCCAGTGTTCCCAACATGGCCCCAGTGTTCCCCAACCCGGCCCCAGTGTTCCTATCATGTCCCCAGTATTCCCAGCGTGGCCCCAGTGTTCCCAGCAGGGCCCCAGTGTTCTCAGCATGGCCCCAGTGTTCCCAGCATGGCCCCAGTGTTCCCAGCATGGCCCCAGTGTTCCCAGCATGGCCCCAGTGTTCCCAGCATGGCCCCAGTATTCCCAGCATGGCCCCAGTGTTCCCAAACGTGGTTCCAGTACCCCTGGGACCAGGTTCCCGGATGGAAAATCTGATAGAGAGCTAAGCAGCAATGGTATCGATCAGTTGAGGGTCTTCGAGCTTTTCTTTATTTTCACGACTCCTCTCTTGAAGATGCTGACTCCTGCTGGGCCAAGGTTTCCTGAGCACTGGCTGCCTCCATGACTTCGCTATTCATTATATGTCAGCTTAGCGAGTTGGGAGCAATTCCACCATGGTTGGCATCACAGCTGAGCCTAATCCTGTCCTCATTTGATGTCCACGCGTGAGTACATTTTAGCAGGCGGTCGCAGGAGAACGAACAGTATCAACGAACCCTGGCTGATATTTTTTTTCTCTCTATTCTCTAGATCACTGAGATCAATTAATTCAACAGACAGCCGATGGAAGTCGGGAGCTCCTTGCTCTGTACCACTCGGTGCCACGGCACAAGAGTGCACTTGCCAACTAGAGGAATTCTTACATTGTGATTCACCACTTTGTATAAATTATAATTATACCTTTGAGCATAATCATTGTTCTCTCTCTTCAGTTTTCCCAGAGCCAGCTGTTACGAGGTGTGCAACAGGGACCCAGCAGTGACTCGTCTGACCAGTGGCTGTTCTCCAAAAGGCGCCTTGCAGCTGTTTGCTGTGTCCCCTGATGGAATAATGTGTTGTTGCAATATTTCTGCAGTGCTTCTCCAAGGATACAGCCTGTTGTAGAATCCTTTGAGAGATGAAAAGCATGGAAGGTATTAAAGTGCCCACCACCTTGATAGTAGCTCAAGTGCTGTATCGTTATTTGAATCTATTGCTTTCTCAATATTTTAGTCCATGCTTGGGATATGAACAGAATGCTGGATGGAGAGGGCAGCTGGGTGGGACGCAACGTGTTGGAGATGCCAACGCATGGCGCCCTTCCAGTGGGGAGGTTGTGCGGCTGCAAGCGAGGCCAAAGCTGATGCCAGGTGCCTCCTTGTCAAGGGTAAGGATTTCGGTGGGAGAACCACTATCCGGGCAGCACTTGTGCATCGCCTAGCAACCAGCTCACCCTGGCGTTGGTAGTGGCCTAGAAGCCGGTTGGTCTGCCCTCTCGGGGACATGTGTAGCCTGGCGGAGAGCGGAGAGGGCATGGTGAGAAAATAAATGATTCATACCTTGCAAAATATGTTAAAACCAGAATATTCAAACTGAACTCTTGGGCCAAGTCTTGCAGAAGCATGGCATCTGGAGGTGTGAGATTGAGAAAGAAACAGAGGAACGATAGAGCAGGAGGGTGAATTAAATGTTAAATCAGGTAAAGAAAAAGAAATAAAGAGAGGGAAAGAAAATTGGATTAAGAGAGAGAGAAAAAAGAAACAGAAACTCCGACAACAATTTATGACAGGCGAGAATGAGACTCCACAGTTTAAATTGTTCACTTTCTGGGCTGGAGGGGTTAATTGGCATTGCATTAACAATTATCGCGTTGTTAAAAGGGTACTTACACTGTTAATTATGAGCCTTTACTTTCTGCGGCGAGTTTAACGGGCAATTCAGGTACAAAACCAGCTAATTCTTAAAAATAACGGGGAGGCTACAAGCAAGATGCCGTTTGTGCGAGGCAAACAGCGGAGAGACGCAAGTCAACCAGCAACTTCTGAAGATTCACAGCCGTATCTCTTCATCCCCTGAACGTGCTGCCCGATTTGCGCATTAATAAGGGCGTGCGTCGTGAAGTCGCCGTTATTTTTCCAGGAAGATTTAGCTCAATGGGATCGATTTTGCCAGGCCCGAGGAGGCGGGATTGGAGGCGTGTGAGTTGTTAAAATCGCCAAAAATGGCGGGCGGGCCCGATCCCGCCTCCATCCCGCCTCCGAGCAATTTTCCCAAAAGCATGTTTTCTGACCCCCTTTCCATCCCGCCTCCAAAAGGCGGGATAGGCCCTTAAGGCCCTTAACAACCACTTAATAGCCTCTATAATCCCATTTTGAGAGGCCTTTCCGATTTTTAGACATTCCCCCCCATCCCTCACGCCTCCTCTGGAACATGCCAGGTAATGCTGGCAGCCTCACAAGTGGATTGCTTACGAACAGCTGCAGCTCCACCATTACAAAGGAGTTTTCACCGATGATCATTTGCAGGTGGTAGAACTTTGTTGTTTCAGGTCTGGGGGAACTTTTAGCAGGCATACTCAGTGTTGTAGAAGTTTGGAGCCTGACACCCATCTCCAGTGTGACCTCCTGGGAAACCCCTCTCCCCACCTTGACTAAGCGCTTCCTCAACTGAGGCATATACCAGAAGCATGGCGACCATTTAATTCCTTTCCTCCTGGACATCAGATTCGGATGAAGACCAGCCGCAGCAGCAGCAGAACCATGAGCAACAGCAGCACCAACAGCAGGAGCATCAACAGGAGCGCCAAGCTGCTAGTCACCCACCTGAAGATGCACAGGCCAGAAGTCACCAGAGCGTGACCATATTGCTGCCCGGGATGCAAGGGACACACTCATGTTGGTCACATTTGCTTAGCCTGTACAATCAAACACTTTTGCCTCTCACCTTCTTACCAGAACATTGACAATGGACAAGAACCTGCGGAATCCTATCACTCTGACCACCATACTGACAATTGCAAGTCGCTCTAAGCCCTCAATGTGGAAGTTCCATTTGCGAAATGACACAGGCCACAACTTCAACAGTTTGCCATCAGAATTTTTAATCACAACAAGCAACTGGTGGCATTTCAAAAATAAACACAACATAACACCCAAGTGACTACCCTTGTGACTACTTGTGCATTATCTTCCTCTTACTTGTGACTACTTGTGCATTATCTTCCTCTTACGCGTGCTCCTACGTGGTGCTTCCCCTGTGGCTTCAGCAGATGTGGAGGCCACTTGCTCACTTTCTTGCTGCTCCTGTCTCAACACCTTTGGTGGCCGTCCTCTGGGGTTGCGAACCTGTGAGGGCTCGGCAAACAGTCTGCTGCTCCTGCGGCTGTGCAGGGGATGAGACGCCCATCTCAGTTGGGTGAGGACTCTGGTGGGGCTCTGACCAAGGGCTTTGCAGTGGCATGGTCGTTTGAGCGCTTGGAGAGGAGCCCCCACTTCCTTGTTGTCTGCCACCAACATCCCTCTCATGGGTCAGCCCCACTTCAGAGCTAGCAAGTGGCTTGACAGGGGGGCCATGAGGACCCGTTTCTGCACTGGAAGTCCTACTCCAGAGGACTTCCATGAAGGTCTGGTTTCTATGCTCAGTAGCTGACCATTGCTCCTCAAGAGATGCCAGTCTATTCTGAACAATGACCATGTTTTCTACACTCTGGCGACTTAGCTCCTCCATGGCCGTAGCTATCCTCTCCTCTACTGTAGCCATCCTTTCCTCGGAGGTTGCCATCCTTTCCGTGGTGATGCGTTCATGTGCCAATGACTCCACAAAGGCTCTGCTCATGTTCGTGATGGACTCCTCCATTCGCTCGACACTCACAGTGACCCTGGAGACAAAACCTGCCAGAGACTCCTGCACCTGTTCCTGGAGTTCCAGCACCGCTCTCGTTCTGGATGGACCCGGAGGCACAGGGTCGACATGCAGCTGAGCCGAGCTGGCAGAGTCCTGCGCCCTCCGACGAGGACTCTCCACTGCTGTCCCTGTCTCCACCATCTGCTGATGCTCACTTGTGAGCTGTGATACACCAGGTGCCAACACTACACTATCTCGCGAAGGTCCCACCGAGGTGTGAGTGTCTGCGCTGGTGCTGGGTGCGCTGAATTCTGCTGACGCTGCGCCCTCAGAGGTTGCAGCTTCCTCTGAGGTGTCTGGAAGCTCAGGCTCTTCCTCCTGGACAGTGGGGACGGGGGCTTTCGATGGTCCTGTGGGGGAGTAAAGGAAAGAGTTAGAGATGTGAGGTCAAGGTTACATGAAAATTGAATAGTGCAGATGATCATAAGTCAATCTGTTAGAGCATCGTTCATTATCAGTGACTCATGCAATGTCAATGAGAGAGATGCCAAACTATTCTGTCACCAGCTTGCTGCGATGCGCCCATCTGTCCGTCCCCCACTTGGGAATCCTCCTCGATCCTGGCGAATTCCAGGGCCGCCTCCTCCCAGGCGGTGAGCTGGGCTACTGAGGGTGGCCCTCCTCCTGTCATGGCTCTTTCCCTCTTATTGTGGGCTCTCTTTTCCTGCAATGAGGGAGACAAGTGGAGTTTGAGTGAGAATGAAGGAGTGAGTGTAGATAATCCATAGCATAGATGCTTAGAAGGATACAAAGGACCATCCCTGTGTGTTGAAAGTTGTTGTTGTCATGGCATCACAGTGATAGGGAGTGTGAGGGCTGCATGTCGAATAGTTAAGTGAATGTGACCTTCGAGAGAGAGGGAATGAGTAAGGGTGCAGGCATGTAAGTGTCAAGTGGCATGTGGAGGAAGAGGTTGGCAAAGCAGAGTGCTGGTGAGGAGAGGCGATGGGGATCAGATTGAGGGTGATGGGAAAGTCATTCTCACTTTTCCTGTGCGGAGAAGATCATGAAACCTCTTCCTGCATTGCAGCCAGATTCTGCGGCTCAGCGAAATGGAGTTGACCTCCTGGGCCACTTGCAGCCACACAGCTTTTGTCTGCTGGGGTGGCTTTTTTCTCCTTGAGGAAGGGAACAGCACCTCCTTATTACAGCTGGCTCCGTACACCAGAGCTTGGAGGGAGGGCTCATCAAACCGAGGTGCACACTTTTGCTTGATCGTGGACATTGTCGGGAAATCAACACCTTCATACAATTTGCAGAGCCTTTGCAGTCTCCAGAGGAAGCAAGGCTGCTTGCAGGTCTTAAATCCAGCAGCATTGATGACTTTATCGGAGGCGACTTTCTGTATGAAAAGACTCATTGGGCCGGGCGTTCCCACACACAGGAAATCAATTGCCCAATTAGGGGAAAATCCCTCTTTTTCAGCACTTCACTTAGGAGTCGGGGTCCTGACACGATTTCCACCTGACACGCCCCAGCCCGCCCACACTGACAAAATCCAGCCCAATGTGTTTTCTGTGGGGCCTGCGGATGACCTTTTATTTTGTTTCGTTCCCTTCCCTGTTCGGTGCTTGTGAAATATTTATAAATATGTATATTCCTGAACCACTGGGTTAGTTCCATATTCAGTGATCACCGCTGTCGCTCTATGTGTGCGGTCTTATAATGCGGTCGGCCAAATCATCAATGGATTGTCCAGAGATCCCACTCCTTACCTTCCCTTCCCCAAACACAAGGGAGCTCATACACCAGTGCAGCCCTCGAGCAGTCCAATATACAAAATGCACAGAACTAACTTGCTGCCATTGGTCTGGTTACCTGTCCACCTGCGAGCTCTTCGACTCTATGCCAGCTGGTGTGGAGCCCCAGCCTCTGTGCTACGCCGCAGAATGAAGGGATGAAGGATTTTTTAAATCATTGTTGCCCGTGTGGTTTGCGATGTAGTCTGAGAGATGGACCTTCTCCACTGGAGGGATGGGGTAACCAATGGACAAATTGTCCCAGGCTGTCTGCATTTCCCAGCTGTTGCCACAACAGGAGCGATGAATGAACAAAATGGACGACACATGGAGTTGGGGCAAGCCTAAAAAGAGGGAAGGAATAACAGCAGCAGCACATGGTGCCGTGTGTCAGCCGTAACTCAATGGGTAGCACTGAGACTTGAGCACAAAAGTACTGCAGGAGCACCGCATTGTTGGAGATGCTGTCCTTCCAATGAGACATTAAACGAGGCCCCTTCTGCCTCTCAGGTGGACGTTAAAGATCCCATTAAACTATTTTGAAGAAGAGCAGGGGAGTTCTGTCCAGTGTCCTGGCCAATATATATCCCTCAACCAACATCACTAAAAAAAGGCCAGATTATCTGGTCATTACCTCATTGCTGTTTGTGTGGGAGCTTGCTGTGCGCAAATTGGCTGCTGCGTTTCCTACATTATGACAGTGACTACACTTCAAAAGTACTTCATTGGCTGTAAAGTGCTTTAGGACATCCTGAGGTTGTCCAGGTGTCGGGGAAGGTGGTTCAGCAGCTGTGATTCTAAGTTCCAGTCTCAACTAAATTGCTGAACTGGGATCAGGCAATAGAAACAAAAGAAAATTGGAAGGAGAATCACTCCAAGCCCACTCTCCTCCCAGTCCTAGCAACGAGTTTCAGAGTAGTATTGGCAGAAGCCTGGGAGCAACCTTCTACCCGCCCCCCCCACCATGGGGCCATGACTGGAGTAATGGGGCCGTGTTTGGAGTAATGGGGCCGTGTTTGGAGTAATGGGGCCGTGTTTGGAGTAATGGGGCCGTGTTTGGAGTAATGGGGCCGTGTTTGGAGTAATGGGGCCGTGTTTGGAGTAATGGGGCCGTGTTTGGAGTAATGGGGCTGTGTTTGGAGTAATGGGGCTGTGTTTGGTGTAATGGGGCCGTGTTTGGTGTAATGGGGCCGTGTTTGGAGTAATGGGGCCGTGTTGGGAGTAATGGGGCCGTGTTTGGAGTAATGGGGCCGTGTTTGGAGTAATGGGGCCGTGTTTGGAGTAATGGGGCTGTGTTTGGAGTAATGGGGCCGTGTTTAGAGTAATGGGACCATGTTTAGAGTAATGGGGCCGTGTTCGGAGTAATGGGGCCGTGTTTGGAGTAATGGGGCCGTGTTCGGAGTAATGGGGCTGTGTTCGGAGTAATGGGGCCGTGTTTGGAGTAATGGGGCTGTGTTTGGAGTAATGGGGCCGTGTTTGGAGTAATGGGGCTGTGTTTGGAGTAATGGGGCCGTGTTTGGAGTAATGGGCTGTGTTTGGATTACAGTGGCCATGAGGTTCCCTGTGTGTAGCACAGGTTTGAAAAAATTGGCCATGATTGCTTAATCATCATTTACAGGAAACTTTCGTTTATCCGGCACCGACGGGACCGGCGTGGTGCCGGTTGATCGAAAGTGCCGGATTACAGAGAGCTATACTTACCAAGGTACGAGAGCCCCGTGCACGGCCACAGGCTTAACAATTGGGACCCGGAGAGGGCAAGTAAACGAGACTCCGGCTTTTTCCTCCGTAGCTGTGACAGGTCCGAGTCGGAAGAACTTTGACCCCCCTTTCGTGGGGGCGAAAGGTCAGAATCGGGGTCTTGTCTGTACAATAAAACTTACCTGATTTTTGCCGGTTAAGCGAGAATTCCGGATATTTGGGTGCCGGATAAACGAAAGTTTCCTGTATATATATTCTATATTTTATGACATTAATGGGTAAAATTTCGGTCGCGCCCCCTTTGGGGTGCTAACTTCGCCGGGCCGCTACTTTTAGCGCCCCGAAAAAGTGAGCACCCCTGCGCCGTAACTTGAGTGATAGCGCCCCAAGCAGGAGGCGCTCCCCCTCCTCCTACCATTCAATATCACGGCGCTACGTGCAACAGCGCCGCGGTATTACAGGCCTCCCTCCCCTGATTAAAGGGGAGGGGCCTAGCGCAGCGCGCACCTGGGCCCTGCCGGACCACCGGGGAGCGGGGTGCCGGGAAAACAGCCCGGCACTCAAGAGAAGTGCCGGGCTGACCGATCGGGGCTGACACCCTGCATGAAGAAGTGGGAGGGGCCAGGTGCTGGCAGGGGGCCCAAAAAAAATGGCCGCCCGGCACCTGCCCTGTAATTTGCACCGCCACGGCTGCAAAAACGCCCCCCAGACCCTGTCGGACATATCGTCCAGCGATAGGTCAGGGAGTGTGACCGAAGTTTGCAGGCCGGGCCGCGAATGGGGCACTGCGCACAGCAAAGATGTCCTCGCCGGAGGCGCTACCGGCTACTGCCGCTGCTAACCTCCCGCTGAATTTCGCGGGAGGCGTTAGCGGTGCCGCGCCCAGGGCGCTAACGGGAGGCGCAAAGTAACCCAATTTTTCCCCCTAAACGTTTCCGTCTGATTCATTCTAGACACAAAAGGCATCAAGGGGTTTGGGGAGAGAGCGGGAATATGGTATTGAGATAGAGGATCCGCCGTGATCATATTGAATGTCGGAGCAGGCTCGAAGGGCCGAATAGCCTACTCCTGCTCCTATTTTTCTATAAACTTTATTATTAATGCCTGCTTATGAGAAATCCCCATCCTTCTATTAAATTATTAATGATTTGCAGCCCATATGTTCTCACCATTTGCTCAAACCTCAGATTAATGATTTGGGTCCATCTCATCCTTGATTGTATTCGCAAGGATTTCATTATTTAAGATTTTTTCAGATGAAGATATGAAACATTGTGCAGGAAGATCATCGATCCACTTTAATTTCCGATCAAACCCCCTCGAGATTTGTTTCAGTTCATTGAAATTGTATTGTTTGACGTCAGCGATACAAACAGTTTTCGATCAGTGAAGAGGGTATAGCTATAAGTAAACATAAACCAAAGTCACCCAAGTTTAATGTCTGTTTGAAGGAAGTTTGCAGATTGACAACACAGAACAACAACTGTGTGCCTCTATCTCTGCCCACACTGAGGCTTTAGTCGATCTCAATGACCTGGATCACATCAAGTGACCACCCTTCCCATATATTTCCCACACCAAGAAGCAAGTGCGTGTCTTTGTTAACACTTTCGGTTGGTTGAAAGCAGGCATTAGGACCTTGTGGGAAACCAAAGAGTGATTCGAAGCCTCTCCTGATGTGGGTTCAAATCCTCCAGAGCAGCACAGCTGAATAAGAAAGAGTTTTCAGCATAATGAACAAGACTGGAACAGCAATCTTCATCTCAAACACTGCAGGTCTCTTGTCCTCGACCACCTCTGTTCCTTGTGAGGTGCAAAGAAATACATTAGCTCCAGGCTTTGAAAGGACAATACAAGGTGAAAGTTTTGCAGGCAGGCATTTTCTGAAGTGGAGTGTAACTGTGACATTTGCTGTAATGAAGAAGCTTTTTCATATCTTTTATTTTTTGCAAACCTGAGGCAAGAAACACGTGTAATAATATGTGCTAATAGTAAATTATCACAGTGACCATGATTCAGTATTACAATTGGTTTCTATCCAGCTGGGTGGGGTATATTCTGTCATATGAAGTATTATACACAACATATTATACCCAGGTATGTATAAAACATCTTCTCCAAAATGATGGAAAATACATCAGATAAAGAAAGAACTTGCATCTATGCAGTGCATTATCACATCCTCAGCTCTTTGAAAGGTGCCATTTGAAATTTTACATCCATCCATCTTTAGCCGAGGGTGGGGGATGGTTTTCACCTTCGGCAACAACGGCAGGTAGAGGGCTGTGGACGGAGCGATCACAACATGTTGCCAGTAAGAGGCTTAAAACATTTTGATGGTTGGGCTTCATTTAAGGGAACGGTAGCATAATGGTTATGTTATGTTACTGGGCTAGTAATCCAGAAACCTGGATTAATAATCCGGAGATGTGAGTTCAAATCCCACCACGGCAGCTGGGGAATTTAAATTCAATTGAATAATGAGGCTCCAGCCTGTTTCAGGCGGGAACACTGGCTGTCTAAATTGAGGCCTGCTTGAAAATGGCAGCAGACAGGCCTCAGGCAGGAAGTCGGCGGTATGTCGTTTGGATCTCGCTACCATCCCATTCCCACTGAAACACGGGATGGCAAAGAAAGCAAAAAGAAATCAGGGTCAGCATCTCCGACAATCTCTCAGTACTGCACTGAAGTGTCAATGTAGATTATGGGCTCTAGTTCCTGGACTAGAGCTTTAACCCTTGACCTGCTGACTCAGAGATGAGATTACTAGCAACTGAGTGTTCTATCCACCGCCCACCCATTTTCCACCGGCAGTGACAATCAGCCCATAGCACAGATAATGCTAGAAAGTAGTGTTGCCAATATAAGCAAACACCTAACATGCTTGTATGACGTTCCTCTGTCTGCCATTGTAATCCTGCTGTTAGCCCTCGGAAACTAAAATGGTTAATGCCTGCTTTAAAAGAACAGACAGAGGAATGTCACATGAATGCGTCAAGGGTTCGTCAGCTAATATCACCAGCAGTCATTTCCAGGCTGTTCTTTGTCATTAGTATTAAGCAATCCTAAATTAATGTAGGCAGTCTTTAAGCATCCTCATTGAGACTAATTTAGATGGTGTATAATTGATTCTACAGAGGATTTTTTAATTGGATTAGTTTTAATCAGGACTTAAAAAAAATAGTTTTATCAAACCTGATGCCCATTTTTTTTAAGGCATCTTCTGGAAGGTCCTGTGATGTTTGGAAAACAAAGATTGCTCTCTTTAGAAAAACAAAGATTGATACGTGATACGAACCATGTTTTTCAATTAATGAGGCAATAGATAAACTGTAGATAAATAAGGTAGAAACTATTTCCTCTGGTGGGAGAGTCCAGATCAAGGGGGCATAGCCTTAAAATTAGAGTTAAACCGCTCAAGGGTGATGTCAGGAAGCACTTCTTCACACAAAGGAAAATCTGGAAAACTCTCCCTCAAAAAGCTGTTGAGGCTAGGTCAATTGAAAATTTCAAAACTGAGATGGATAGATTTTTGATGGGCAAGGGTATTAAGGGACATGGGGCAAAGGCGGGTAATTGGAGATGAGGTACAGCTCAGCCTTGATCTAATTTAATGGCGGATGAGGCTCGAGGAGCTGAATGTCCTACACCTGCTCCTGTGCTCCTAACTGAACACTGGTTAAAAAGACAGAAATTTGAACTGGATACAGCATATAGGACTGAAAGATTTGAGTTCAAAATTAGGAGCTGGGTGGAAGATTCCCTCTGTGGGTTACGAGTAACTGGATTGTGAAGTCGCTCTTTATAAATGGGCATGTGGTTCCATTACACGGACTCATTTCCCCCCACAAAGAAAATTCAAGTTTCTTGTATTTTATTCACTATTCCCCCTCCCCTCCAAATTACAGAGAATAAACAGAAGAATAGGTAGAGACAGATTTGCTTGCTCAATTGGATCTCCTGTGGAGCTGATCATCGGTAATCTGCTGCTAAAATGAAGCTATGTTTAATGCGATCTGTCTCTTTAAGGCCACTGCTCAGGTACTCGCTTTGGGGAAGTGGTCAAATTAGGCACATTCTGAGATTAAACAAGGATAATTACCGAGGGAAGTTTCTGTAGATTGCGAGCAGTGGGGAATTTTCTTCAGAGTCTGGGTCATCAGAGAGCCAGATGTAAACAGAACACCTTCAGCTATTAAGCATCATTGGGGTGCCAGATATGTTTATCTTCGAAGGCCTGAAACTTGGCTACACCTTATTGCAGGTAAGCTGCAATGCTGACCTATGGAAATGGTAGGGGGAGTGGCACAGAGAGCCACTGTTCTTCGAACCACCTCAGTCAACAGAGCCCCAACTTCAGTGGAAACAAAAACCGGGAGAGGTGTATAACGGGCAGCTGACATGATATTGTCCGTTTTATAATATCACCAAAAGTTAAAATGATCCTCTGTTTTGTCTTCCATTCCCTTTGGTTTCTCAAGACAGAGGAGCAACCTGGTTTTACACCTCACTAAATGCTGCTCATGACAGTAAGGGTCTTTCGTTATAATCTCACTCTTCTTTTGGGTGCTATCTGTTCTTCATTCAGCAGATTACCACAAGATTTGGAAGATTAGGACCAGATTGGGAACTCATTGGGAGAATGAAGAAATCAAACTTGTAACCCAAGTACCATGCAATAGTATTCCATCCCACTGTGCTGCCATGTAGCCAAGCTGTTCCAGTACAGCTACAACACTGGCATCTACCCGACAATGTGGAAAACTGCCCAGGTATGTCCTGTCCACAAAAAGCAGGACAAATCCAATCCGGCGAATTACCACCCCATAAGTCTACTCTCAATCATCAGCAAAGTGATGGAAGGTGTTATCGACAGTGCTATCAAGCAGCACTTACTCACCAATAACCTGCTCACCGATGCTCAGTTTGGGTTCTGCCACTCGGCTCCCGACCTCATTACAGCCTTGGTCCAAACATGGACAAAAGAGCTGAATTCCAGAGGTGAGGTGACAGTGACTGCTCTTGACATCAAGGCAGCATTTGACCGAGTGTGGCATCAAGGAGCCCTAGTAAAACTGAAGTCAATGGGAATCGGGGAAAAGTCTCCACTGGCTGGAGTCATATCTAGCACAAAGAAAGATGGTTGTAGTTGTTGGAGGTCAATCATCTCAGCCCCAGAACATCGCTGCAGGAATTCCTCAGGGCAGTGTCCCATGCCCCATCATCTTCAGCTGCTTCATCAATGACCTTCCCTCCAACATAAGGTCAGAAGTGGGGATATTCGCTGATAATTGCAGTGTTTAGTTCCATTCGCAACTCCTCAGATAATGAATCAGTCCATGCCTGAATGCAGCAAGACCTGGACGACATTCAGGCTTGGTCTGATAAGTGGCAACTAACATTCGTGCCACACAAGTGCCAGGCAATGACTATCTCCAACAAGCGAGAGTCTAACCACCTCCCCTTGACAACCCCCGCCATCAACATCCTGGGGGTCACCATTGACCAGAAACTTAACTGGACCACCCACGTAAATACTGTGGCTACAAGAGCAGGTCAGAGGCTGGGTATTCTGCGATGAGTGTCTCACCTCCTGACTCCCCAAAGCCTTTCCACCATCTACAAGGCACAAGTCAGGAGTGTGATGGAACACTCTCCACTTGCCTGGATGAGTGCAGCTCAGGAAGCTCGACACCATCCAGGACAAAGCAGCCTGCTTGATTGGCACCCCATCCACCACCTTAACCATTTACTCCCTCCACCAACGGCGCACCGTGGCTGCAGTGCGTACCATCTACAAGATGCACTGCAGCAACTCACCAAGGCTTCTTCGGCAGCACCTCCCAAACCCACGACCTCTTCCACCTAGAAGGACAACAGCAGTAGGTGCACGGAAACACCATCACCTCCAAGTTCCCCTCCAAGTTACACACCATCCTGACTTGGAAATATATCGCCGTTCCTTCATTGTCGCTGGGTCAAAATCTTGGAACTCCCTCCCTAACAGCACTGTGGGAGTACCTTCACCACAAAGACTGTAGCGGTTCAAGAAGGCGGCTCACCACCACCTTCTCAAGGGCAGTTAGGGATGGGCAATAAATGCTGGCCTTGCCAACGATGCCCACATCTCAGGAACAAATAAAAAAATGTAATGGTACTCCATCCCATCGTGCTGCTATGCAATAGTACACCATCCCACTGTGCTGCCATGCAGTGGTAATACACTGTGCTGCTACGCAATAGTATGCCATCCCACTGTGCTACCATGTAATGGTCTTCCATCCCACTGTGCTGCTATGTAATGGTCTTCCATCCCACTGTACTGCTATGTAATGGTCTTCCATCCCACTGTACTGCTATGTAATGGTCTTCCATCCCACTGTGCTACCATGTAATGGTCTTCCATCCCACTGTGCTGCTATATAATGGTCTTCCATCCCACTGTGCTGCTATGTAATGGTCTTCCATCCCACTATGCTACCATGTAATGGTCTTCCATCCCACTGTGCTGCTCAGTAATGGTCTTCCATCCCACTGTGCTACCATGTAATGGTCTTCCATCCCACTGTGCTGCTATGTAATGGTCTTCCATCCCACTGTGCTGCTATGTAATGGTCTTCCATCCCACTGTGCTGCTATGTAATGGTCTTCCATCCCACTGTGCTACCATGTAATGGTCTTCCATCCCACTGTGCTGCTATGTATTGGTGCTCCTCCTCTGTAATGCCATGAATTGGTGCTCCAGCCCACTATAGTACCATACTCTGTCCCACTGTGGTGTCATGCAGTGAAACTCCATCCCGCTGTAGTGCTCTGTATTGGTGCACCATCACACATCTCCACCATATCATCTTTTTACTTCACAGTTGATTTTACCACCACGTTTATGAGCTGCTGGCAGTGTGCACTGAGTATACAGGTACTGCAAACATTTAAATATAGGCCGTAGGTTTTATTCACACACAGGCTCAAGGCTAAGACTCTTGGATTTTTCCTCTGCCTTCAATAACTTAGGTAATACCTTGAGAATGTCAATGAATGCAGCACCTCGGGAAGTTCAACAACTAGAATATTCTCATGACAATCTGTCTTGTGCAAATTTACCTTGAGGTGTGTGCTTATATTCAACAATTCTTTCTAACTGCTCTTCTGATATTGTTGAAGGCATGTTAATCTAAAGCAATAATTCTGTTCCATGTTATTACAAATTTATTATTTAAATTTCCTATTTCTGTAGTAATTCCATCTAATTTATTGTTTTTCATTTTGAGTGCTCCTTCTGATTGGTATGGTTGTAATTTAGGCAGTGTAACTCCAGCTATGCTCTCTTCTTTAGTGGGGAACATCCAACCACTCCAAATTGGGTTCCTTACTGTTATAAAATAATATCCACTTTCCCCACAGTTAGTTTTCCACCTGTAGTACTCCCAACTTTTTGTCTCACAGATTACTGTAAGACAGTAATCAGGGCCAGAGTGATCTCCTGGACTAGTTTTGATTGCCTAAGGGGGTCGGAGAGGAATTTTCCAGATTTCTTTTCCCCTTAATTGGCCTGGGTTTTTATCTGTTTTTTTGCCTCTCCCATGGTTTTGGGGTGGGGTGGGCAGTGTATATATTGTGATGCATAAGTCATTGTAGTTATGTGGGACAGGCTGGCTGGACCAGTGGGTCTTTTCCTCCTGTCATGGTTTGCATGTTAGGCCAAGGAAACTATGCTAAGATCTCTGTCAATCCCATTCTTGAAATTACCCCTTATTCAATTTTCACTCTAATTCTGGGAAAGTGCCTTGTTTCTGCTTAGCTTTTCTCCTGAGATCAAGAGAGAAGCAAGAAGAAGCTGGAACCTAGTAACTAAGCATATTCATTCATCAGTGTGCTGGATCACTTTTGGGGGACCCTATATTAAGCTCTTTGTAGTGTACAGCCAGCCATTAAATATGATTAAATCTACCAGCTCACCTCAAGACATTAGCAAGGTTACTTCTGTTAGGCTCAGCAAACCTCAATGGAATAGTGAAGATGCTCTCCATTCTTTCCCCAGATATCAACCCTAAATCTAGACTTGATGTTTAACATTGAAAAGAATTTGGTTGGTCGAGCTGGCCCACAATACAGCACTGCTCATTTGAGCATGAATTTTTCACAAAATGGTAGAATTGGTGGATGCTCAAGAAATTCAAATGATCCATCTTCCTCTTGGACTAGTGAATCTGGGGGCAGTAGCTCTCATCGCTGATGGTCTTTGGTCTATTGATTTAAACTGACCTTGGTGAATTCTCCCTTTTCAGTGATTCACTCAGTAGAATTCATACACATATTTTGAAAGTCTACAGAATGCTCTCATGTTTCATTTCCACAAAATACAGTGGAGCGGTACATATCTGCCATAGTTATCACGGCCATTATTCATCTCCAAAAATTAGAACACACATCTATACTCAAGGGATTTTAATTTCAATAACATGAAATGCCAAATAGAAATTCAAATATTAATGCATTATACTATATTGTTAATCAATTTTCTAAAACTAAGCTGTTTTAATGCAATGCATATTGTGAGTGGGCTTGGATTTGACATTCCACAGTATTTTGAACTGTCATCCTTTTAAGACTGTTTTTATCTGGATTTTTCCCCTCATTCTCTGCAATATCTGATGTCTCATTAGTCTTGGTGAATAAAGGAATTCCCCAGTTTCCAAGCTAGTCTTTCAGGGCTGTCAGGTTGCCAACTCTTGGCCTTCCCCAGTGTGTAGCCAGCTGAGACTGCTCTCAAAACTCATCTAGATTAACAATGGCCCACTGTGTATAGTCAGAGCATTTACATTCACACTCAGAAAACTGAGGGATGACTACAGAGATGAAACGTGAGGAGATTATTTAAAGCTTATTTATCGTCAGACAAGCTCCATCAATGGTGATGTTGAATAGGCAGCCATTTTATTTGCCATAAAAAGTGGTGAAAAGTTCAAGGCATGAGAAACATTCTTGTACATGGTGAAAATGTTCTAACTGATGCCTTTACATGGACCTAACTGGCAGATCAAGCCAGACTTTCTTGTTCCTATTTAAAGTTCTTATTAAGTTAAAGCAAGAGGTCAGAAAAGTGGTTCAAATTTGAACATTTAAAGATTGCCCCATTGTATGTTGACTGGCAGGTCTCCCACATTGAAGGCGAGGCGGTTTATAAGGACAGGAGTATCATACCATGTAACGACACAATGCATTGTTTTACTGCAAAGTACAGTTGTGTGTAAACTTGCGTGTCCCCTTTAAGGCCACAATTGTCGTACTTTTCCGAGGCCAATTAGAAGCTGATTGCTCTTAGGCAGATCTGGGGTCAATTAAAATTCAGGGAAAAAAAGCAGGAAATGACTGGTTTTCTTTCATAGAAACTATTTCCAGCTGCTCGAAGAGTTTCTCTGTAGATTAGTTTCGTTTTTAAAATACTTTTTAAAGGATAACACAGAACTTTTCATGTGCGGCACCTAAAGTGTGATAGACCTGATGTAAAACTTATATAGATGGATTGTGCAGCAATGTTCTGGGTGGCCCAGTAATATTATGTCCTAGTTTTTTTTTAAATTCAATTTCTCCTAAAGAAAACACAACCAGAATCCTAGATTTTGTGTTTATTGGAGACAGACAGTTTGGTAAGTCACAATGTAACAAGCCGATCACAGATACACCTAATGTTTTATTAACAGGATGTTATAATGAGGAGTATTTACAGAGTCGCCTATTATATAAATAAATAATTTTATTTCCTCAGACAGTGTGTCTCTGTACGCTTGATATAGTTTACATATAAACAAAAGTTCTGCCTTCAATTTTTTTTGTTTTTTTTTAAAACTTTTATTCAAGAACTAATAAAAAAAGTCTAAGCAAAATCAAAGATTTAAGTACGTGTTTAAAGATCATGGTGCATACAGGTTTTTTTTACAATAAGATTAGGTTTTGACTGTACATACTGAAAAGTTAGAGATTTTTGGGCATTGTGCCCTTCCCCTTCCCAACTCTCTACATAAGGAATGCTGGGATAACTTTATTGGAACCATGGCCTTGGCCACTTCAAATTAAAAGATCCATTCGCATTGGTTTATCAAAGACCATATTCTACAACCGCATTTGACCAGCATTCACCAAGCCTTTGTGTTTTCAATTACATTCATACATACTATGTATTGATAGTACTTTGTGAATAAAGATATTTTATGGGTGTTGGTTAAGCACTCAGTGATTGACAGATGAGTGGATGGGGAAACAAGGGCTGAAACTCAAACCGTGCAGTTTCACTGCTGTTCCTAGGAATGATCTTTTCGTTGTAAATGTCACTGAAATACCACGATAAAAGCAAATTGTAAATGCTTTCCTTTATTAAGTGGTTTGCATTTTAAAAGATTAGCTTTATGACATCACAATGGCAACAATATTGTAACTCCACTTTAAGATGTGGCAAATAATGGATTCTGGGAGT
The DNA here is from genome assembly GCA_030390025.1 of Squalus acanthias. Lineage (NCBI taxonomy): Eukaryota > Metazoa > Chordata > Chondrichthyes > Squaliformes > Squalidae > Squalus > Squalus acanthias. Next base: position 35,252,398 of record CM059448.1, on the reverse strand, counting down.
GAGTTACAGGCTGGAATCTAATCAAGTGGTTCAGATGGTTTATATATAGAATAATGGATCCTGGGAGTGATCACAGGCTGAAATCTAATTGATGGGATCAGATCATTTATATATAGAATAATGGATCCTAGGGGTGATTACAGACTGGAATCTAATCGAGCAGTTCAGATAGAATAATGGATCCTAGGGGTGATTACAGACTGGAATCTAATCGAGCAGTTCAGATAGAATAATGGATACCTGGGAGTGAGTTACAGGCTGGAATCTAATCAAGCAACTCAGATGGTTAATATAAAGCATAATGAATCCTGGGAGTGAATTACATGCTTGGACTCTAACTGAAGGGTTCAGATCGCTTATATGTAGAATAATGAATACAGGCAAGTGATTATAGGCTGGAATCTAATCAAAAGGTTCAAATAGTTTATATATATATATATATTACCTGACAATGAGTTATACGCTTGAATCTAAGTGAAGGGTTCAGATGGGTAATATATAGAATAATAGATCCCCGAGAGTGAGGTACAGCTGGAATATAGTCAAGGATTGCATATGAATTCTATATAGAATAATGATTCCTAGGAGTGAGTTATAGGTTGGAATCTAATTGAACTGTTCAAATGGGTAATATATAGAATAATATGAATATATAAAAGGAAGGACTAGAAAAGACTATCTAGTTTACTTTATCCTGACAACTGTGTAACTCAGCACACCACTGACTCATTGCTTAACCACCAATGGGTACCAGAGAGTGAATACAAGCTGGAAAAATAATGAATATCACTGAATGAGATAACATGCCTCATGCAAACAGTGACCCGAACCTTATGGTAAAAAGGGGAATCTATTCTTACTATAAAATACTCTTTGAAATTCATGGGGCAGCTTCATTCAGTTTGAGTTCTTTTTGTAGACAGGAGTATACACCAATGAGCAATGTCCTAAATGGTTTTAATACATGAGACTAGACACTGCTCATTAACCACTGTGATGTGACTGGTGTAATTTTTCCAATAGTTGACAGCTGGGAAATAATATATCCTGCATATATTCATGGGTAATAACAGGATATTTATGGTATAACATCTTAATTTGTCACCTATTTTGTGCTATAAAGGTCTTGATAATTGTACCTAACATTATTAAGAGGATCATCCACAAACTTTGAGACAATTTTAGTTTAATAAGCCCCAGAAATTGGAAAGACAGATGAAATTTAGTCGAGATCTATCGTGGTTAATCTCTGCCAATTGTGCTCACCATTAAAGTTTTAGGTGGGGGCTAGTGTGGGCAGTAGAGGCTGCTGTCCAAAACTGGCAGGAACTTAACTAAAATGTGAAAATGGAGTAGGGATGGCCTACATGCAATTTCCCGATGTGCGGGAGTGTTTGCCAGCTGGTGTAAACCATGTCCAGAATTGTTTGGCACTGACAGGTCAGGCAGCAGTTCATTTAAAGGGCACAGAAATATAAAGTAAATGTTTTTAGGAATCTCTGCGCCTTTTGGGTCTTTATTTTTCTCTTAGCATTTAGGTCCTATGAGCCTTTGTGCCAATATTTCTATTTTGTTTTGCCCCTCGCACTATTTCTGGCACCAATGGAGTTGCCAAGGGAATCCTTTTATTGAGATGATTTAAAGAAGAGGAAGACCTAAGAAGGGTGCCAGGTTATTCAGGCTCCATGAGAGGTGCTGTGGACCCACTCACTGATAAACATACACCTGCATTTGAAGACAGAGGTGAACATACCTTACCTTTGGCAGGTGCCTGATACATATTGAGGCTCCTCTTCCCAAAGGAAGCTGGGACAACAGACCTGATGATACCACTGAGATATGTGAATGTCTGACTCAGAAGCATCCGAATCACAGATGGTCCTACTTTCAGTGGTGAAGGAATGTATTCCAGGGTGACCAACAGCCAGTATAGCCTGGATGACCACACCCACCAAGATGCCATCAATCATATCTGCAGGCTTTGGCAATTTTTACCTGTCAATAGCCAAGGGAATCGTCTGCGCAGTTCAGAATCAGCAAACATCCAGATGCAGATAAGTGCCGTCTGCTGCAAGGATACCTGCAATGACCATGCAGCATAGGCTTGGCACATCCAGTGGTGATAATGGTCAGCTGTAGCCTAAAAGTTGGTTCATCTCCTTGATGACCTGATACCTCAGTAAGTGGCCCATGAAGTTTTATAGCATGTACTTAAGCAACCCAAGAAGCCAAAATCTTGCACACTCCTGTTATAGTGTTTGGTCTTTTCAAAATATTTTTCAGATAATTAAGAGTTAATAGATGGTCTACTGTGACTTCATTTTTCTAAACCCAATCTGTTCTTCACTCAGAAGGAGGTCAATTTTGTAATATGATTGCCCAAAACTCTCAAATGCTTTACTAGTTATACTCAAGACAGTTAAGCTCCCTTTAACCCCTTTTTTGAAAAAAAACAAATATAGCTTTCACTTCCCTCCCATTTTTTCGGGAAGTTGTAGTTTTCTATATTTTATCAAAGAGGTTGGACTCCAATTTCACCAGATACCTTCATCATTTGCACCTCAATGCAGTCTATTCCACAAGTCTTACAATTTTTTCAAACCATAGACAGCAAACCTGAACTTGTCCTTCAAACCTTTGGGGGATTCTTCATGGGGAGTCTCTTTGGCACTACTATTTTTGTATCCTCATGAATTATTGGCAATAAATAACCTGAATTTCACCAATGGTGTTAATGTTATTGTTAAAAATAACAACAAAGAGCCAGTAAATAGAATTTGGCTTAAACATAAATACAGAGAAGATAAAAGTTTATCTTACTTGGTACTACTAATAGGAACAGGAGTCGGCCATTCAGCCCCTCGAGCCTGTTCTGCCATTCAATTAGATCATCGGTGATCTGCATCTTAATTTCATTTATCAACGTTTGCTCCATATCCCTTGATACCTATACCTAAGAAAAATCTGTCAATCTCAGTCTTGAAAATTTCACTTGATCCAGCATCCACAGCCTTTTGGTGGAGGAAATTCTATATTTCTACCACTTTTTGTGTGAAAAATAGTTTCTTGATTTCAAGTCTACTATATGGTAGTGAAGCCTGGTGCCTCAGGGCAGAAGAAGAACCAAAATTATTAGTGGCAGAAACGGCTTGTTTGATCCGCATTATAATCATTCTTGGGTTCTAGAGAATGAGAAATGGCACAATACGAAAGAAACGTGGACTGAGCATAAGCACTAAATTATTTAAAGACCACGGGGGGAAAATTGGGCCGCTACTTTTAGCGCCCCCGCGCCCGAAATTCACCGGTAGCGCCCCAAGAGGGAGGCGGGGTGCTACTGGAATCGCCCCGCCTCCCTCTTGGGGCACTGCGTGCGAATATCGCGGCGCTACGTGCCGCAGCACCACACTCTGCGACACGTCGCGCCGCGGTACTGCAGGCCTTCCTCTCCTTATTAAAGGGGAGGGCCCTTGCGCAGCGCGGCCCGGGGCCCAGCTGGGCCACCAGGGATCAGAGCCGGCAAAAGAGCCCCGCACTCAAGAGAAGTGCCGGGCTCACGGAGCGCAGCTGGCACTCTGCGGGGGGGCTGCACAGAAGGCCGGGGACGACAGAGCGGGCAGGTGCTGGCAGGTGGCCAGCAACAAAAATGGCCGCCTAGCACCTCCCCTTTAATTTGCGCCGCCCTGGCCGCAGGTAGGGCCCCTGACCCTGTCGGACATAGTGTCCGCGGTAAGTCAGGGGGCGCTACCGAAGATCGCAGCTGGGGCGCTGCGCACGGCGATGACATCATCACTGGCGGTGCAGCGCCGCAGGGCGCTAACTGTTACCGCCGCCGCTAACCTCCCGCTGAATTTCGCGGGAGGCGTTAGCGGCGCTGCGCCCAGGCGCTAGTTGCTTTGCACCCCAGGAGGCGCAAATCAACCGAATTTTCCCCCCCACATAGTTGGTTTGGACTAGTAAACAGAATGAGTGATGATAGATAGCAAAGACTTTTAGACATTCTTATATGAAAGGAGCAAGACCAAGACAAGGAGTATTAAGGATGATAATAGGACTAAAACTTAAGTTAGCTGTACACTTTACATCTGATACAAAGAGCTGGTGTAGTTTTACTTGTGACCCATCCACTGATTTGATAACAACATCATGCAGCCTCATCATTAGTTTCTGTTTTGAAAGCTGATGGAAGAGTTTTCAATTTAGCTTAAACCTTGCAAGTCATCTGGAAGAATCACCTGTAGTGGTTCTTGATTCCTAATGCTGCAAGCAGATATCCCAACTGCTGTGCTCCATACAGGCTACTATATAGGCCAATGAGGCAACGCATTCAACAGGTTGACCTACAAATAGAAGGGGGTTGACGCTGACCAAAATTATCCAGGATTCTGTGAGATAGATTAGGAGGCTTCTAGGGTATATAATGGGTAATTAAATATTCATTGGATAACTATGGAATACAATCATTAAACCAAGAAAGCATCTAATTTAAGAGTGATGAGGTTTTGAAAAACTTGAATAGAATCTATGCATCCAAATGAATTGGAAAAACATGGTACACCAACATGCAGTACTGAGTATTCTAGTTATACCACTTGCTAAAACATTTTCACCCAACCCACACATGCACTTTCCAGTAAGGCCAATGGAAAGTAATCAGGAGCAGGAGCACTGGCTGATATTCCCTTCTGCAGGCACTCCCAAGGGCAATTGTAGCAACAGTCACTGCTGCCTTTGTTAGCCAGGGAGCTATGATGTAGCAGGTAAACAGAAACTGTCCTTCTCAGTAGTTTGGTTTGAATGGATTTCCACACGTATCAGACACCAGTTGACCAAGAAATATAACACTCCCTTCCAGCGATCTGATCTCTGTAAGGCTCAGCCTTGCTGGTTCTCTTGCCATGTTCCTCTCATAAACACACAACAAAATAACGTAAGATTGTTATATAAACCTAAAAATTACATTTGACGGCATTAAAGGATGAATGTTTAATGTCATTTTATCAGAGGCATCAATCTATGTAAAACTAATGCCATATGAATGCGTGAAATGTTTGTTCACTAATATCAGCAATATTAATTTCTGGATGTAGATTTCCATTCCAACTTTATTATTTTCTTTACAATTCTAAACTTCAATCCTGCTATCTCAGTCACCATGGGTGAAGATCTCCTCTGTGCACTAGTTGCAGAAACATCATAAACCATTCCTTTATAAACACACTAATGATTTTGGTACAAATGTCTTTCCATAGTCTCAACAATGATTAACTGAACTATGTATTGTGTGCTATTATACAAACCTTGAAATTTTACAATCTCAAAAACAACAATAATAACTTGGAATTTGCATTTAATGTAGCAAAACCTCCCAAGGCGCTTCACAGAGGAGAGAGGCGGACGATTTAGGAAAGTCAGCCAAAGGCACAGTCAAAAAGGTAGGTTTCCTGGAAGTTTTTAAAGGCAGGGAGGGAAGTAGCAAGGCGGCAAAGTTTTGGGAATGAGTCACAGAGGGTGAGGCCAAGACAGTAGAAAGCTCTGCCACCAAGTGAGAAATGCCGGTGGGGCTTGGGCCTAGGGGTCGGTGGGCACAAGAGCCCCGTGTCAGAGGACCGTGTCTAGAGAACACATCTGCAGCACTCTATACTGTTGTACTCCATTGTTCATACTTTGCACCATTTCTGAGGCCGAATTGTCAGAACATCAATCTTCTCACTGTTACAAAATCTTTGAAATGCCTTTTTCGATACAACTTCAGGATAACTGCCCAAAGACTGAAATCATACTTTTACTCCAATATTGGACATAAATAACTTTTGAAAATGAAACTGACTGTAGGAACATCATTGGATAACTGATTGGATAACTGATAAGAAGGTGTGCATTTACTGTGCATTTTAAACCGTAAGGCTGTACCATGTCCTAAAATTGTGAGAAAATCGAAATACACCCTCTTGCAGTTCATTCATGTTGTTAAATTACTCTAAGCTCTAAGTGTTTATCTGGTATTTACTATGTAGATTTTTAAATGGCAGAGGCCAGGATTTTCTGCTTGTGAGTTTGCCAGCCGCTGTTTTTTCCTCATTCATTTTAATGAACAGGAAGATCGTGAGGCTCCAAGCGTAGAGTCGGAAATCTCTGACCGGTGGATTTCTTTGTGCAGTTTATGAAGTAATGAATGAAACCATCAACAGACTGTGCAATGCTGACTGAGGGCTCAAATATACGTCAACCAAAGGCATAGTGACAGCAAGAAGACTGAGCCAGATGTTGTATTAACTAGGAGCTTCATTAATAATAGGTATGTGTGGAGGTTTGGTTTAATGATATAGAAATCTATATATAATAAACCATAAGCATGAAATAAACTTAACTCACTCCCACACTATGGAGATCTACAGTTGTTTAGACTTCTGCTAAACTCCTGTTGCTCACACCAAATTTCATGACATTTAGCAATTAGTAGGAGCACAGTGGAGAGGTTTTACTCCATTTGTTATCAAGCCTTGGTAATCCTCTTTCATTACATTTCCATTTCACACTAGCCCTAGTGGATTAGTCAACACATTCTATTGGCCCATAGCTCACACTGGTGTCTCCAGATTAGTTCTTTTTAGAGGTTCACTGATTAGAAAGCACCACATGTGCTCACACACCCCACAGTTTAATGACCAACTTGAGTCAAATTCTCCTTCAATTATTTACAAAGACCAATGGCACTTGGGGCTTATTTTCTGTCAATGCCTCATGCTGATTTGCTGCAGTTGCTTGTTTCCCCAACAAAATATGAAGAATCCTTCCAGAAGTCTTAATTTTCAGACTGCCCTTGTCACTATTGTTTTGTGGATAAAATCACAGGTTCCCAGTTCCTGCAAATTAAGAGTTTTTGTTGTACAATTGAACACACTTAATTCCTACTGTGGTGATTAAGAAAGCTCGTATATATGAACATTTCTGCTCCTGCATTTCCCACAAATTGCATTGTAAATATGCATATTAAATTAAAATGAATATGTAATGAGGCCAATGACGAGATGCACTGTTTGTAGATTGCTGCTGCCACAGTTCACCGAGAGCTATATAAAATTATTTGTTTTCCATAAACAGAGAAACCTATCCTTTTAATCACTCATGTATCAGCTTTCCTACCAACCAGCAGTAACTGCAATTTGCTTCATGCCATGCACTTGCTTCAACAGCTTCCATCACTGCAAAGAAATGGGATCTAAACTTGAATGAAACAGAAGTCATCAAGGTACAGAACTGACCGTGGACTCAAATTGAGATTAAAACATTATTTAAAATTCAATATTTGCCACTTAGTTCCAGTACCAGTTTTGTCTTAAGCAATCAGCTTGGTTCAGTGGTAAACCTACTTGGTACCGGTTTTACCACATTTGTTCTTTCATATCTATCAGCCGCAGGTTTTGTTTTACACTCTCTTAAACCAATCCCTCTGTGCATTGCATGTGATTTGCTGCAGTTTGCAGCCTATTGGAGTCTAAGTTGAAAATACAGCATTTTCACATGTGATGCCAATGCTGTCTCATTTTATTGTCACTTACACAAAGGAATCCCAGCATGCTTTCTTTGACTAACAGCGAACAGTATGTCTCTGTGCTATACCAGTCATTTTTATGTCAATACAAGAGATTCTGTCTTCCGTAAGCTGTAATTTGTTAATACCATTTTCAGTAGAGTATAATCTTTGCAAAAGGGTTGATCAGCTTCTCACTGCAAATCCATTATGTTTAGTGCAGCCTTATCAGTGGCCAATTGACCACAAGCGTTATGTTATAGTGCTTTTCTGTTCAGCGGATCTCCACGCATTGCAGCCTCTTCCTGTGGGCAAACAAAAACTGGACATGTGTGACAAACTTCTGGTAAATATAAATGCAGCAAAAGAAAAGCAGCAGCAGCCTAGGCAATCTCCTTTATTCTCTGAATGTAGCTGTGTAGTTCCTCTGGGTCTCTGAGCCCCATATCCTGGCAGACCCACTCAATGTCTTCCTCATCGGCTATAGGGATGCAATTGTAGGCCAGGCCAAGCTCCTCTGATGGCAGTGTAGTGAAAGTGGTAAACTTGACTCTCTTGCGTTTGGAGGTCGGTGAGTGCAGTGGATCTTCACTGTGCTCCCTTACTGAGCTCCCGGATGAACCATCTGCTCTGCTGTGCACTTGACTCTGTACACTTGTCTGTGAGCTGCCGCTACTTTGATGGTCACTGTGGCAGCAGGTCTGGATATTTTCCAAGGGGTTACCAGGACTTTCAGGCTGGGGTGAGAGGTCAGCCTGGGTGCGAAGGGGTTGCCCGTTGCCTAGAAACACCCAGTGATGCGAGTGGTCCATACTGGCTTGGCCCTCTGGAGGAATACGTTTGTGCCTGTACTTGAGAACAAAGACAATGCAGTTTATTAGGAAAACCAGTATGGCAAGACAGAAGACCCCTAATAATGCATACATTCCAATTTCCAAGTCCGTCAGACCCCTTGGTGTTGGGGCATATTCATCATCAGGATCCGCAAGGTCCTTTGGCAGATCTGTGATATCAATGTCAAGAGGCATGCTGGGCATCCTTGTGTTATCAAAGTGCACTCCACTATCCTGCATGCCATCAGTGCCCCTGTCTGGTTCCATCCTTGAGTCAGTCCTTTCTTCCACAGCTGACTTTACTGTTGTGCTAACCTTCCGTATAACACTCTCCTCATGGTCACCAGTTGAAGATGAAGTATCCGGCATGAAATCAAATTGACCCTTCTCTTTCGGTTTATGTCCAAATGGGTTGCCTTCAAATCTAACTCCATCAGGTGCATAATCCTCACCAGCATTTTCTAGGTCTTCTTCGGAGTCATCGTCAGACCCAAAGCGAACCTTCACATTGACCAATGTTACAAACAGCACGCTCTTGCGGTTGGTCTTTTTACACGGTTCACAGATCCCCAGTTCGACCTTGATAAATTCACCTGACCCTTCACCTTCTGCTATTATCAGAGACCAAACAGAATCCTGGTTAGAAGAGACTACTTTATCATTCAGTGTGCTAACTGTCAGGTTGTAGTCTTTAACATCATAGAGAGTCAGTGGTACTGCTGTATTATCGCTGTAGAAAATCCACGTGCTCAGGATACCTTCCTATTAAAAAAAGAAAAAAAAGTTATAATAATTACCTTCGAAACTGTCATTTGATCTGAGAGAGAAGACTCCTGCCATTTCCTCTTTTCTCTCCTCTTCTGAAAGCGGTAATTCTCATTGGAATACATTTCCACAGCTACCTCTATTCTTCAGTACCTTGCTGCCCATCTTCACGACTGACCTTAAATAGTTAGTGTTGGCAGGCTATTCTACCGTAGTGGCGATCACACCCCGTCTTACCTGGCAATCACACAGGGGGCCGATAAATTGGAATAGCGTTCGACACCGATGCCAAACGGGCGTTGTGATTGGAAAACGTGCCAATTCGGCCAGCAGGTAGGTCCTGTAGAGGAGAGGCAGACTGAAGAGGGCAAGCCCGGACTGGCAGTGGGCCACAGTATGTTCATGGTGCTGGGGGGAGCACGATTTGTCTTTTTTCGCACAAATCTTTGTTTTAACTGTTCATGAAAATGCATTTGGAGTCAATTGTCTAATAGGTAATTGCATTGACTGAATTCATGGGGAGATGAAATGACACTAAATATACTAGAAAAGCAAGGCTCTTTTGAAAATGAAAATGATCATGGGATCCGAATGGGTCCCCTAATCATTGATTGCAGTAAGTGTCTTCTTGTATTGTAAAAAGCTGGGATTTAAGAATTTAAGCTGTCTTCCATTCTTATCAACGAAAGCAAATAAGGACACAAAATGTTGCCCATTTAGCTCTGTGCTCTAAAATGGGTTTCCTCTGAGTATCTATTAAATTCTAAAACTACTTAAAATATGAAGAGGCAGAAAGTTTTCAATTCATTTAGTGAATGTTATTAGCAGAAGGCTTCTGCTTTATTTGCATTTTCCATTATAATATTCAACAGGATTAATAATTTCACAGAATATCATTTTAGAAGATATGCAATCAGAATAAGGTTCATATGCAACAAGCTGAAGACTGAATTGAATTGTCAAATATTTGCCTTGATAACAGCTGTACCCTTTATCATTGCAAACCTTTTTCATACCTCCAATACAGCAGAATTTGGCCCAATGTCAGTGAAAAAGACATGTTAAGCTATTTGTATTCCTTTACTGTAGAGCAGTTATGAAAATCCTGATTTGTGCCTTATTTTTGAAAACTCATCTTTTCATCCTCATGACATACATATGCAATGTGTTGAAAGGTTGGAATTGAGACTGCAACTTGGAGCAAGAAGACCATTTTCTGAAAACCAACAATCAGCTGCTTTTCTCAATACTGATGCTTTTGCTAGTCACAAATGATATGTGACTGTGACCGTGGTGCACTATTCCTCCTCATCCTTCTCGACTGGGCTCCAGCCTTTGACATGGTTGACTACACCATTCTCCTCCAACTCCTCTCCTCCGTTGTCCAGCTGAGTGGGACTGCCCGCGCCTGATTTAACTCTTACATAGCCAGTCGTAGCCAAAGAATCTCCTGTAATGGCTTCCCTTCCTTCTCCCGCAACTTTACCTCTGGAGTCCCCCAAGAATCTATCCTTGGCCCTCTCCTATTTCTCATCTACATGCTGCCCCTCGGCAATATCATCCGAAAATACATCGTCAGGTTCTACATGTATGCTGATGACACCCAGCTTTACCTCACCACCACCTCTCTCGACCCCTCCACTGCCTCGACGTTGTCAGACTGTTTGTCTGATATCCAGTCCTGGATGAACCAAAATTTCCATCAATTAACCATTGGGAAGACTAAAGTTATTGTCTTTGGCTTACGCCACAAACAACGTTCCCTAGCCACCAACTCCATCCCCCCTCCCTGGCCACTATCTCAGGCTGAACCAGACTAGTCACAATCTCTGCATTCTATTCAACCCTAAGAACTAGGTGGCATCAGTACAAGTCAGGTTAAGTGCTAGGAAGTTTCGTAACGAGTCAGAGACCTCTGAAACAAGTTGTCAGTATGTATTGCGAGTGTGGATTCACTGCAAGTGTTAAAAAGGAATCTGGACCAGTAGAAGACATCAAGAACTATATAGAAGGTAGGTGGTATTATGGGGATAGTAACACAAGTCACTGGAATTTGCTGGTACTTGCTTGATTTCCTACAGGAGAGGAATTTCAGTAGGTTTTTTTCATAAAATGGCTGAAGGATCTTTTTTTCTCAGTGTTTTTTGCCTTTCCCAGAATGTGCGGCTGTGGGATGAAGGGTTTGATGGTGTGTGTAAGATACACCATGTGGGGCAGGACAAGCTTGATGTTTTTTGCTGTCCTTTGTGGTATGTTTGAAGATGCTACTAGAAATCCTCTGCAATCATAGGATAATTCCAGTAGCTAAAATAATTAACGGAAAGGATGTTTTGTTCATTATCTTAGGCACATTACCAAAAGTTTACCTAGAAAATTTACACACCGCATATTGTATATCACCGTTCTACAGGAGCAGGGTTAAAATTACAACTCCTGTGATGTTGAATCATAGAATGGTTACAGTGCAGGAGGCTATTCGGCCTGTCGAGTCCGTGCCAACTCTCCGCAAGAGCACTTCAGCTAGTCCCACGCCCCCGCCCTTTCCCTGTAGCCCTGTAATTTTTTTCCTTCAGGTACTTATCCAATTCCCTTTTGAAAGCCACGATTGAATCTGCCTCCACCACCTTTTCAGGCAATGCATTCCAGATCCTAACCACTCGCTGCATTAAAAAGTTTTTTCTTATGTCGCCTTTGGTTCTTCTGCCAATCACCTTAAATCTGTGTCCTGTGGTTCTCGACCCTTCCGCCAATGGGAACAGTTTCTCTCTATCTACTCATGATTTTGAACACCTCTATCAAATCTCTCAACAGTCTCTGCTCTAAGGAGGACAGCTTCTCCAGTCTGTCCACGTAACTGAAGTCCCTCATCCCTGGAACTATTCTTGTAAATCTTTTCTGCACCCTCTCCAAGACCTCCACATCCTTCCTAAAGTGTGGTGCCCAGAATTGGACACAATGCGCCAGTTGAGGCCGAACCAGTGTTTTATAAAGGTTCATCATAACTTCCTTGCTTTTGTACTCTATGGGCTGGATTTTGTCTTGGGGTCGGGTTGGGGTCGTGTTACCCACATTTTGTGTTGCCCCCCCGACTCCAGATTAATGTGGATTAATGATGCGATTTTAACTTAATTGGCCAATTGAGTTCCCACATGTGGGAACCCATGGCCAATGAGTTATTCCAGTCTGAAAGTCGCCTCCGATGACGTCATCATTGCTGCTGCATTTAAGGTCTGCAGCAAGCCTTGCTTCCTCTGCAGGCTGCCAAGCTTTTGGACCTGTAATCTCAGCACCTGCAGCAGGAATGGCCAGCCAACGGCCCAGGGCTGCTCCCAGGTTCCATGATGTTGCCCTTCAGGCTTTGGTAGATGGAGCAAGAGCCAACAAGGAGGTGCTCTTGTCCAAAAATGTGCGGGTTAGGTTGATTTGGCTATGATAAATTGACCCTTAGTGTTAGGGGGGGATTAAATATGTGGGGTTATGGGGATAGGATGGGATATGTTAGGGGGAATTAAATACGTGGGGTTATGGGGGTAGGTTGGGATATGTGTACTGTGGGGATTAAAGCAGGGACAGGGTACTGGATTTGGATGATCAGCCATGATCGTATTGAATGGTGGAGCAGGCTCGACGGGCCGAATGGCCTACTCCTGCTCCTAGATTCTATGTTTCTATGTTCTATGTTTCTCTTCCCCTCCTCAGGGAGGAAGAAGCCTCCCCAGCAGACAAAGGCTGTGTGGGTCCAGATCGCCCAGGAGGTCACCTCTTTATCTCTGAAAAGCAGGACCTGGATCCAGTGCAGGTAGAGGTTTCATGACCTTCTACGTACTGCTAAAGTGAGTATGACTTTCCCTTCACCCTCAATCTGATCCCCATTGCCTCTCCTCACCAGCACTCAGCTTTAGCAACCTCTTCCTCCATATCCCACTTGACACTGACATCCATGCACCCTTACCCATTCCCTCTCCCTCTATGGTCACATTCACCTTACTATTCCACTATGCAGCCCTCACACTCCCTATCACTGTCATGCTATGAAAACAACTTACAACACACAGGGAGGGCCCTTGGTCTTGCTACCTCACTCCATCTTTGTCTCCTTCTAAGCATCTATGCTATGGACTCTCTACACTCACTCCTTCAATCTCACTCAAACTCCACTTGTCTCCCTCATTGCAGGAACAGAGAGCTCACAATAAAAGAGAAAGAGCCAGGACAGGAGGAGGCCCACCCTCATTAGCCCAGCTCACCCCCTGGGAGGAGGCGGTCCTGGAGATCGTGGGCGTCCAGGAGGAAACGCAAGTGGGGGACGGACAGACGGGTGCAGCAGAGCAAGCTGGTGACTGAATAGTGTTCCATCTCTCTCATTGACATTGCATGAGTTGCTGATAATGAATCTGAAGCTCTAACAGATGGATTTATGATCATCTGCAATATGCAATGTGCATGTAACCTTGGCATCACATGTCTGACTCTTTCCTTTACTCCCCCACAGGACCATCGCAAGCACCCGTCCCCACTAGCCAGGAGGACCAGCCTGAGCAGACAGACTCCTCAGAGGAAGCTGCAACCTCTGAGGGCGCAGCGTCAGCAGAACTAAGCACACCCAGCACCAGCGCAGACACTCACACCTCGGTGGGACCCTCGGGACACAGAGTAGTGTTGTCACCTGGTGTATCACAGCTCACAAGTGAGCATCAGCAGATGGTGGAGACAGGGACAGCAGTGGAGAGTCCTAGTCGGAGGGCGCAGGACTCTCCTAGCTCGGCTCAGCTCCATGTCGACCCTCTGCCTCTGGGGCCATCCATAAGATCAGCAGTGCTGGGACTCCAGGAACAGTTGCAGGAGTCTCTGACAGGTTTTATCTCCAGGGTCGCTGCAAGTGTGGAGCGAATGGAGGAGTCCATAGCGAACATGAGCAGAGCCTTTGTGGAGTCATTGGTGCATGAACGCATCACCATGGAAAGGATGGCAACCTCCATGGAGGTGATAAGTCGCCCGAGTGCAGAAAACATGGTCATTGTTCTGAATAGAATGACATCTCTGGAGGAGCGATGGTCATCTATTGAACAGAGAAACCAGACCTTCATGGAAGTCCTTCTGAGTAGGACTTCCAGTGCAGATGTGCAGCAAGGTGCTCTCAAGTCACTTGCAAGCGCTGAGGTGGACCTGACCCATGAGAGGGATGTTGGTGGCACACAACAAGGAGGTGGGGGCTCCTCTCCAAGCGCTCACACTTCCATGCCACTGACAGGTCCTCGCTCAGAGCCCCACCAGAGTCCGCACCCAAGTGAGATCGGCGTCTCAACCCCTGCCCAGCCGCAGGAGCAGCAGACTGTTGCCGAGCCCTCTCAGGTTCGCAACTCCAGAGGACGCCCGCCAAAGGAGTCGAGACAGGAGCAGCAACAAACTGAGCAGGGGGCCTCCACTTCTGCTGAAGCCACAGGGGAAGCACCACGTAGGAGCACGCGTAAGAGAAAGAAACTGCACAAATAGTCACAAGGGTAGTCACTTGGGTGAATTTTGATGTGTATTGTTAAGAAGCCATCAGGTCTAAAGTGTAAATAAAACTCTGATGGCTACAGCTGCAGTTGTGGCATCTGTCATTTCGCTAATGGGACTTCCACAATGAGGCCTTAGGATAACTTGCAATTGTCAGTATGGTGGTCACATTGTTAGGGATCTGCTGGGTCTGGGCCATTGTCGTAGCTCTGGTAAGAAGCTGCGAGGCAAAAGTGCTTTCTTGTCTAGGCTAAGCAAATCTGGCCAAGATGAGTGCGTTCCTTGCATTCCGGGCAGCTATGGTCTCGCGTAATGCTGCCGCTGGTTGAGGGGCCTCTGCAACTTGTTCGTTCTCTCTCTCCTCCTCCTCCTCCTCCTCATCTGAGGAGGCTATGTGAGGAGGCACTTGGTCCTCCGGCATCTGTAAGCCACGACGCTGTGCCATGTTGTGAAGTGCACAGCAAACCACGACGATTCTGGAGACCCTGGCTGCTGAGTACTGCAGGGCTCCACCTGATCTATCCAGGCATCTGAAGCGCATCTTCAGCATACCGATGGTTTGCTCGATTATGGATCTAGTGGAAATGTGGCTGGAGTTGTAGCTCTCCTCAGCTGCGTTGGATGGGCTCCTCAACGGCGTCATTAGCCACGTCCTCAGGGGATAGCCCTTGTCTCCAAGTAGCCATCCGTGAAGTTGGTCTGGCGGACTGAATAGCGGAGGCACACTAGACTGGCGCAGTATGAAGGAGTCATGGCAACTGCCAGGGTACTTGGCACAAACATGCAGAACTTCCTTGTTGTGGTCACACACCAGCTGAATGTTGAGGGAGTGGAAGCCCTTGCGGTTGACAAAAATACCTGGATTGCGATGGGGTGCCTTAAGGGCCACATGTGTGCAGTCAACGACGCCCTGCACCCTTGGAAAGCCTGCCAGATTAGCTAATCCAACCGCACGCGCCGTGACACTTGCTCGATCCTTGGTGAAATGGATGTGATTGTGCGCGATGGCAAAGAGGGCATCGGTTACCTGCGTGATGCAGGTGTGTGCGGCTGCCTGGGAGATGCCGCTGATGTCTGCTGCTGATCCCTGGAATAAGCCTGAGGCAAAAAAGTTGAGTGCAGTGGTGACTTTGACGGCCACTGGCAAGGGGCGTCCACCTGGTCCTCTGGGCTCCAGGTCTTGTTGCAGCATTGCGCAGATGTCACCCACTACCTCTCGCGAAAGTCGGAGCCGCCTTTGGCACTGCTGCTCAGACATGTTGAGGTAGCTGACCCTCTGTCTGTAGACCCTGGTTGGGGGGTATCTCCTGCGCCGACGGCCTTCCATGCGCTGGCCCCTTCTGTCCTGTGCAGCTTCAGGTGGGTGAGCAGCAGCTTGGCGCTCCTGCTGTTGCTGCTGCTGCTGTTGCTGGTGCTGTTGTTCATGGTTCTGCTGGTGCCGCGGCTGCTGTTCCTCCTCATTGGATATCCAGGAGGGAAGGAAATAAATGGCTCCCATGCCTCTGGTATATGTCTCAGTTGAGGAAGCCCTCAATGAGGGTGGCGAGAGGGGTTTCCCAGGAGGTCACACTGCAGATGGGTGTCAGGCTCCAAACTTCCAGAGCTGTGGTTATGCCTTCTAAAAGTTCCCCCAGACCTGTTACAACAAAGTCCTGCCACCTGCAATTGATGTCTGATCAAATCTCCTATTTAAAGGTTGAGCTGCAGCTGAGAGTCAGCAATCCACTTGTGCTCCCGCCAGGTTTCACTGGAGTGTTTCCCATCAGGCGTGCTTCACGTGGGAAAAGGGTTAAAGTACCTAAAATGGTTCAAAATGGCATTACTGAGCCACTTTAGGGATAGTTAAGAGCGTTAATGGCCTTTCGCGCCTCTTGGAGGCGGGACGGAGTCGGGAACCCCGCGACCCATTTTGTCAAAATTGCGTGGAGGCGTGTTGGAGTCGGGATGGGGTCGGGACCCCCCGAATCTGCTACTTTAACCCCCCCCCCACGCCTCCAAACCCGACTCCACGGGGCATTCAAAATCCAGCCCTTTGCCTCTATTTATGAAACCCAGGATCCCGTATACTTTAACTGCTTTCTCAACCTGCCCTGCCACCTTCAATGATTTGTACACACATTCCCCCAGGTCTCTCTGTTCATGCACCTCCTTTAGAATTGTACCCTTTATTTTATTCTGTCTCTCCTCGTTCTTCCTACCAAAATGTATCACTTCGCACTTTTCTGCGTTAAATTTCATCTGCCACATTTCCGCCCATTCCACCAGCCTGTCTATGTCCTCTTGAAGTCTATCACTATCCTCCTCACTGTTCACTATACTTCCAAATTTTGTGTCACCTGCAAATTTTGAAATTGTGCCCTGTACACCCAGGTCCAAGTCATTAACATATATCAAGAAAAGCAGTGGTCCTAGTACCGACCCCTGGGGAACACCACTGTGTAACTTCCTCCAGTCCAAAAAACAACCGTTCACCACTACTCTCTGTTTCCTGTCACTTAGCCAATTTTGTATCCATGCTGCCACTGTCCCTTTTATTCCATGGGCTTCAACTTTGCTGGTGAGCCTATTATGTGGCACTTTATCAAACGCCTTTTGGAAGTCCATGTACACCACATCAACCACATTGCCCTCATCAACCCTCTCTGTTACCTCATCAAAAAACTCAATCAAGTTAGTTATACACGATTTGCCTTTAACAAATCCGTGCTAGCTTTCCTTAATTAATCCACACTTGTCCAAGTGACTGTTAATTTTGTCCCGGGTTATTGTTTCTAAAATCTTCCCCACTACCGAGGTTAAACCAACTGGCCTGTAGTTGCTGGGTTTATCCTTACACTCTTTTTTGAACAAGGGTGTAACATTTGCCATTCTCCAGTCCTCTGGTACCAGCCCCCTATCTAAGGAGAATTGTAAGATTATGGCCAGTACCTCCGCAATTTCCATTTTTAAGGGGAAGAAGGCCTGCAATACCGTGGCGTGACGTACCGTGATAGTCCCTCGCAGCGCCCAAGAGGGAGGCGGGGCGCTTCCAGTAGCGCCCCGCTTCCCTCTTGGGGTGCTACCACTCAATTTCGGTCGCAGGGACGCTAATTTTTCCGGGGCGCTAAAAGTAGCTCCCTGGCGAAGTTAGCGCCCCAAAGGGCGTGCGACTCAATTTTTAGCCCATATAGTCATAACGGCACAGAGGAGGCCATTTGGCCCATCGAGTCCGTCTGTAGAGCAATCCAGTCAGTCCCATTACCCCGCTCTATCCCCAAAGCCCTGCAATTTTATTTCCCTCAAGTGTCTATCCAGTCTCCCCTTGAAAACATGGAGTGTGTCCGCTTCCACGACTTCCGTCGGCAGCGAGTTCCAGGTCCTCACCACTCGCTGCATAAAAAAGTTTTTCCTCACATCCCCGTTGTATCTCTTGGCCAGAACCTTAAATCTGTGTCTCCTAGTCCTTGTACCATCAACTAGTGGGAACAGCCTTTCCCCATCTAGCCTATCCAAACCCGTCATAAACTTGTACACCTCTATCAAATCACCCCTCAACCTCCTTTGCTCTAATGAAAACAAATCCAGCTTCTCCAACCTGTCCTTGTAGCTAAGATCCCCCATCCCTGGAACAATTCTGGTAAATCTCCTCCGCACCCTCTCAAGAGCCTTCACATCCTTCCTGAAGTGTGGTGACCAGAACTGGATGCAATACTCCAGTTGTGGCCTAACCAGCGCTTTATAAAGGTTCAGCATAACTTCTCTACTTTTGTACTCAATACCTCTATTAATGAAGCCCAAGATCCCATATGCTTTGTTAACCACTCTCTCAATTTGTCCTGCCACCTTCAGGGACCTATGCACATTAATTCCCAGGTCCCTCTGTCCCTGCACACTCTTTAAAACTGTGCCATTAAGTGTATATAGCCTCTCCCTGTTCCTTCTGCCAAAATGCAACTCCTCACACTTCTCTGTATTAAATTCCATCTGCCACTTGTCTGCCCATTCTGCTAGCCTTTCTATGTCCTGTTGCAGTCGATTGGTATCATCCTCACTGTTTGCCACCCCCCCAAGTTTGGTGTCATCGGCAAACTTAGAAATTCTACTTTGTATTCCAATATCCAGGTCATTTATATATATCAAAAAAAGCAGTGGCCCCAGCACTGACCCTTGGGGAACACCACTGTCTACCATCCTCCAGTCAGAAAAACAGCCATTTACCACAACTTGCTGTTTTCTGTCCTTAAGCCAGTTCCTTATCCAAGCTGCCACTGATCCAGTTATTCCATGAGGCTCAATTTCATTAACCAGCCTTCTATGTGGTACTTTGTCAAACGCCTACCTAAAATCCATGTAGACAACATCCATTGCATTCCCTTCATCGATCCTCCCTGTTACTTCATCAAAAAATTCAATTAGATTAGTCAAACATGATCTGCCTTTTACAAATCCGTGTTGGCTCTCCTTAAACCTCTCCAAGTGCCCATTAATTTTTTCCTTGATTATTGTTTCTAAAAATTTACCCACCACTGATGTTAAACTGACCGGTCTGTAGTTACTAGGATTGTCCTTACACCCTTTCTTGAACAATGGTGTCACATTTGCCACTTTCCAACCCTCAGGCATCACCCCCGCATCTAGAGAAGATTGGAAAATTATGGCAAGCCCTTCCGCTATCTCCTCCCCCAATTCCCTTAGCAATCTGGGATGCAAGCCATCTGGACCAGGCGACTTATCCACTCTAAGCATACCCAGCCTTTCTAGTACATCCTGTCTATCAATTTTCACCCCTTCCATTGCTTCTACCTTTTCCACTGCTACCGATATTTTGTCAGCATCCACCTCCTTAGCAAACACTGATACAAAGTACTCATCGAGTATTTTAGCCTTGCCCTGCACCTCTAAGCATATATCACCTTGTTTGTCCCTAATAGGCCTCACTCCGCCTCTTACTACCCACTTACTGTTTACCAGATTTTTGGGTTCCCTTTTATGTTAACCGCCATTCTACTTTTATATTCTCTCTTTGCCAATCTTATTTTCATCTTCACTTCTCCTCTCAACTTATTGTATTTGGTCTGGTTCTCTCTTGAAGAATTCACCTGACATGCATCATACACCCTCTTTTTTTGTTTCATCATCTTCTAGCTCCCTCGTCATCCAAGGAGCCCTTGCTTTGGTTCCCTTACCCTTCCCTCTTGTTGGAATGTACCTAGCCTGTACTTGGAACATCTCCTCCTTAAAGATCACCCATTGTTCCGTTACAGTTTTTCCTGTCAGTCTTTGTTCCATTTTACCCCGGCTAGATCCTTTCGCATCCCATTGAAGTTAGCTCTATTCCAATTTAGAAGTTGCACTCTAGATTATTCCTTGCTCCTCTCCATTGCTAATCTAAATCTTATGATACAATGATCACTTGTACCCAAGTGTTCTCCGAGACACTTGGTCGACCTGGCCTACCTCATTCCCCAGCAATGCCTCCTTCCTAGTTGGGCCAAGAACATACTGGTCAAGGAAATTCTCCTGAACACATTTCAGAAATTCCTCCCCCTCCTTTCCCTTTACCCTAGCATTATCCCAATCGATAGTTGGGTAATTAAAGTCCCCCAATATCACCACTCTATAGCTCTTGCATAATCTCTGTGATTTCCCTGCAGATTTGCTCCTCTACCTCCCTCTCACTATTTGGAGGCCTATAGAATACCCCCAATAGCGTGATCATACCCTTTTTGCTCCTCAACTCTAGCCAAATGGATTCTGTCCTTGTCCCCTCAAGAACATCCTCCCTTTCCAACACTACAATGTTTTCCTTAATCAGCACTGCCACCGCACCTCCCTTTTTTCTTTCCCTTTTGGATTCCCTTTTATGTTAGCTGCCAATCTATTCTTATACTCGCTCTTTGCCATTCTTATTTCCTTTTTCACTTCTCCTCTGAACTTTCTATATCCAGCCTGGTTCTCACTTGTATTCTCAACCTGACATCTGTCATATGCCCCCTTTTTCTGCTTCATCTTACTCTCTATCTCTTTCGTCATCCAGGGAGCTCTGACCTTGGTTGCCCTACCTTTCCCCCTTGTGGGAATGTACCTCGACTGTACCTGAACCATCTCCTCTTTAAAGGCAGCCCATTATTCGATTACTGTTTTGCCTGGCAATGTTTGATTCCAATTTACCCGGGCCAGATCCATTCTCACCCCACTGAAATTGGCCTTCCTCCAAGTCTTTTTAATCTAGATTGCTCCCTGTCCTTTTCCATAGCTAATCTAAACCTTATGATACTATGATCACTGTTCCCTAAATGTTCTCCTATTGACACTTGCTCCACTTGACCCACCTCATGCCCCAGAACCAGATCTAGCAATGCCTCCTTCCTCGTTGGGCCGGAAATTTACTGATCAAGAAAGTCCTCCCGAACACACTTCAGAAATTCTTCTCCCTCTCTGCCCTTTACACTATTACTATCCCAGTCTATATTAGGATAGTTGAAGTCCCCCATTATCACTACTCCATAGTTCTTGCACCTCTCTGTAATTTTCTTGCAAATTTGCTCCTCTATATCCTTCCCACTAGTTGGTGGCCTATAGAATACACCTGGTAGTGTAATGGCACCTCTATTATTTCTTAACTGTAACCAAATAGAATCTGTCCTTGACCACTCCAGGACATCCTCTCTTTCCAGCACTGTAATATTCTCCTTAATCAATACTGCCTCCTTTTTTTCCTTCCCTATCTTTCCTGAACACCTTGAGGTAAATATTGGATAGCACCCGCTTTGGGGCGCTAGCGCCCCAAAAAAGTTAGCACCCCCGCGGCCGATTTTCCCAGGTAGCACCCCTCTTAGGGCGCTGCGAGCCAATATCGCGGCGCTACGTGCCGCAGCGCGTCTGCAGGCCTTCCTCCCCTTATTAAATGTATATTATGACTGCCCATGAGATATGAGGGGGAATCTTAACTCTCTGCGCCTGGCAGGAATGGGGGGACTTTTAATGCTGAGCCTTAATTTCCTTCTCCTAATAAAGGATGCTGACATCCAATTGATTTGAAACCTTTAAATATACAAAATATGAAAAATGACTAGATAACACATTACTTATAAACTGCATGAAATTCATGAAATTACTGTGTAACTATTTGTGAGATATAACTTTCTTCTCTGTTATATTTTTGTCCCCTCAATCGCATTGGGGCAGGACTTTCAATGCAAAATATTCCCCATATATCTTTGCATAACAATGTAGGTTCTCAAACTGTGTCAGATTGAACAGGCTGGAGCTTTTTTCTCTAGAAAAGAGAGGACTGAGAGACTTTAAAGAGGTCTTTAAAATTATGAAGGGGTTCGGTAAGGTAGACATAAAGAAGGTATTTTGACTTGTTGGTGGTGGGGGGGGGAGAGAGTCTAAAACTAGGGGCTATAAATATAAGATAGTCACTAATAAATCCAATAAGGAATTTAGGAGAAACTTCTTTACCCAAAGAGTAGTTAGAATGTGGAACTCGCTACTACAAGACTGGCAATCAGTAACTAGTGGTGTTCCACAGGGGTCAGTGCTGGGTCCCCAACTCTTCACAATCTATATTAACGATTTGGAGGAAGGGACCAAGTGTAACATATCAAAATTTGCAGATGATACAAAGATGGGAGGGAAAGTAGTGAGTGAGGAGGACATAAAAAACCTGCAAGGGGACATAGACAGGCTAAGTAAGTGGGCAGAGATTTGGCAGATGGAATACAACACTGGAAAGTGTGAGGTGATGCACTTTGGCAGGAAAAATCCTAGAGCAATTTATTATCTTAATGGCAAGAAACTGGAGAGTACTGAAGTGCAAAGGGATATGGGGGTCCTGGTGCACGAAACTCAAAAGGTTAGTATGCAGGTGCAGCAAGTGATTAAGAAGGCAAATGGAATGTTGGCTTTCATTGCTAGGGGGATAGAATATAAAAATAGGGAGGTATTGCTTCAGTTGTACAAGGTATTGGTGAGACCGCACCTGGAATACTGCATACAGTTTTGGTGTCCTTACTTAAGGAAAGACATCCTTGCTCTCGAGGCAGTGCAAAAAAGGTTCACTCGGTTAATCCCGGGGATGAGGGGGTGGTCATATGAGGAGAGGTTGGGTAGATTGGGACTCTACTCATTGGAGTTCAGAAGAATGAGAGGCGATCTTATTGAAACATATAAGATTGTGAAGGGGTTGGATCGGGTGGATGTGGGGAGGATGTTCCCGATGACGGGTGAGACGAGAACTAGGGGACATAGTCTTAGAATAAGGGGCTGCTCTTTCAAAACTGAGATGAGGAGGAACTACTTCACTCAGAGGGTGGTAGGTCCATGGAATATGCTGCCACAAAAAGCTGTAGAAGCTACAACATTAATTAAATTTAAAACAGAAATAGACAGTTTCCTAGAAGTAAAGGGCATTAAGGGTTACGGGGAGCGGGCAGGAATTTGGACATGAGTCTAGGTTCGGATCGGTCATGGCCCTGTGGGTAGTGGAGCGGGCCCAGGGACTGTGTAGCCTGATTCTGCTCCTATTTCGTGTGTGCAATTCTGTTAGATGCAGGAGATGGTTCTGTGATAGATAGTAGATTGGCGGTTAGGATCAGATCAGCCATGATCTTATTGAATGGCGGAGCAGGCTCGAGGGGCCGATTGGCCTACTCCTGCTCCTATTTCTTATGTTCTTATGTACAAGGAGTAGTTGAGGCAAATAGCGTAGATACATTTAAGGGAAAGCTAGATAAGTACATGAGGGAGAAAGGAATAGAAGAATATGTTGATAGGGTGAGATGAAGTAAGGTGGAAGGAGGCTCGTGTGGAGCATAAACATTGGTATAGACCTGTTGGGTCGAATGGCCTGTTTCTGTGCTGTAAAATTCTGTGTAAACTGTGGATTTGGAGAGGCTGTCAATAAAAGTTCTTAGTTAATGGACCTATGCTACTCGAGTCTGCCTGACAGTGATTTGAATCAGACTCCTGAGCATTGACTTCCAGCAAAGGAAATGTTACCATTGAAAGTTCAGTCACTGCAGAGACCCAAATTGTAGGATTATACAAGGCTTAGAATCCACAAATAAATCCTGTCATTAGACTATAAATCACTTGGCGATAGTAGGAAGGTGAATGCTTTATGCATTCATATGATATTCCTCTTAACAAAAGCAATAACCCAATTTAAATAAGTGGTTTAACACATGACATTCTTCATCCTCTATTTCATGTCAGATGAATTTGTTAAGCATTTACCTGCTAATAACCCTAAGAGTGATTTATAACTTATTATTTTTTAATGAGAGAGGTATGAGTATTTTGCAAATGTTAAGTGTTAAACCTTTCTTCTTTAGGGTTCTGAGAGGGGAGCAGCATGTCCATAGAGCAAACTGAATACTTCACCAGTGGCTCAGTTCCAGGCCTTCTTTCTCTCTGAAAGACTGATAAATCACACTCCCGCAGCAGTCACAAGTTATGAGGCTTTTGCACTCATGAAAAAAATTAGAAATAATCATTAAATATTTCTTGACATCTGTATTCTGTATGATGGACTGGAGGATGCCCATTTGGTTGGAAGTGCCATGTGTATTTATTATTCAGCTACAGTTCCAATTTGCAGCCTCCTGACCTGCAGCGAATCACCCGCACAGATGGCATTAGCCAAGCTTATTTTGAAAATAACAATACTGCAGTTACATGCATGGCTGGAGCCTCAAATGTTAAGGTCAGAAGAAATACTTTGACCACCAACAATTTTCTGTTTGAAAAATAAACATCAAACATTGAATTCTAAACTGGCTATGGTCTCATTACAATATATCAGTGAAAAGCTTCTATAATACAATATTTCACCAGCATACAATCACACTATATCAGGAACCAGCTGATTGAGTGTTACTGACTGGCAGTTTGATGAAAGAGAGTAAGCAGTTCATTACTTACTGAGATTGACTCTACGTTTATTGTATAGACTGATTAAAACTGGTGATCCTAAAACTGTGTCCTGAACTGCAGTTGATCTGAACTCAGGACATTTTCTGCTACTTCATCCCATCAATGTAACCTGAAGTTAACTGTGTACTTCATGAAAGAAAGCTTATAGCCTAGAGGCTGGAATGTTTCCTACAGTTTCTCTGGAATTAACATGTTTAAAAGCTCCATTATAACAATAACTTTTATTTATATAGCGCCTTTAACATAGTAAAACATCCCAAGGGGCTTCACAGGAGTATTAGAAAACAAAATTTGACACTGAACCACATAAGGAGAAATTAGGGCAGATGACCAAAAGCTTGGTCAAAGAGGTAGGTTTTAAGAAGCGTCTTAAAGAAGCAGAGAGAGGTAGAGAGGTTTAGGGAGCGAATTTCAGAGCTTAGGGTCTAGGCAGCTGAAGGCACAGCCACCAATGGTTGAGCTATTAAAATCAGGGATGCTCGAGAGGTCAGAATTAGAGGAGCGCAGATATCTCGGGGGGGTTGTGGGGCTGGAGGAGATTACAGAGATAGGGAGGGGCGAGGCCATGGAGGGATTTGGAAACAAGGATGAGAATTTTAAATTTATACATCTTATAATTAGAATCACACAACAGTAGAAATTACTGTTAATTACATTAGTGAATGAATGCTTAATATGTTCACATGACATTTCTCTGGTCACTATTTTAAGAGGAAATATTCCTTTATTTTAAGTGAGTTACTGGCCCAGATTTTCTGGCAAAATAACGGTGATGCTAATGGCGCTCACCGTTATTTATGCGCAAATGATACAGCAACATCAGGTGAAGGGCAGATGTATGGTTAAACTATTACAAGTGTGGAGTCTCATTCCTTCAGGTTTTAATTGTTGTTGGAGATTTTAAAAATGTAAAATTTAAAACGTAGTTTTTTTTAACTTTTCCTTTCTATCTCTTTTTTCTTTCTCTTAATCCAATCATTCTTTTCTTCTCTATTTCTCATTCTGTGCCCAATTTTACATTGAATTCACCCACTCCAATTTACATTTCCTTAGTCCTTGCGCTGTTAATTTTACAATCCTTCAATCTGATTGGTATGGGAGATACCCTGTTGCTTTCCTGTTCACTCAGGTCCCAGATGCCCTGTTTCCCTTGCTGTGACGTTATCAGCTCGCACTTTCAGCAATTGCCACACAAAAAATTTAAAAACGCAAATGTGCAAGGGCAAGCCTAACTAAGATGCCGTTAGATGCCCTGCCAGAGCAAAATCTGGGTCAACGCCTCTAAGACTGCCTTATTACTAATTAAGCATTCGTCCACCAATATCACCAACAGTAATTACTAGCCTCAGATGTTTCAATGAGCCTTCATAATAAATTAATCTCATTACTATTTATGGCTCAACAATTAAAGATTAGTGCTCCTATTAGCAGGTGATGATGTCAGTATAACTGGAGTGCCTTTTTATTCTGTTAACATGCAAGTGATATGGAATTTTTTTTTTAACTGTAAAGAGCGTTTCACTATACCTGAGTATATTATGGGGTTCCACTGTGTGTTAACTTGTGCCATGGTTATTCTTTCATTCTCCAAATGTTTCCCCTTCTTTCTCCTTTCCAGAAGGTGCTGACTCTTGAGTACTGATCCATGGTCACTGGGCATCATCCAGTACCTTACCGAAGTGGTCATTCTCTGTGAGCCGAGTCAGCAAGTGACAAAAGGCTATTTGACTGAATGGGGCATCCCAGGTAAATCTAATCCTGTTCTAATGCTGTAATCTACATACACATAGTTTTCAGCAGGAGTCATTAGATAGTGATGAGTAGAAATCCTGACGATTGAAGTCATTGAGAGGCTTTTATTTTTGCTATTCAGTTCAAATTAGCAGGACACATTGTGCAGATTATAATTTTATGCAAAGGCACTTTTTAAACAGATAAGTCCAATTCTCAGTTGCAAAGGATTTTTATCTGAATGAATATTGTTTTAGCCTTTCACAGGGAAATGTTTGTGGGAAGAATTTCTTTGCTATTCAATATGATCTTGCATTAAGAAGGTGGTGTTACTAAAATAAAGTGTTTCATTAATCTTAATTTTAATAAAATCTGGATCCTTTTTTGAAAAAGCACGTTGCGGGGACTGAGTAGTGTGGTGGGTTTTCTCGGATCTGAGTTCAAACCCAGCCCAGACTATTGGGATAAAAGTCTTCCCTGTTTGCTGGGTAAAAGGATCCATTATGAAATGAGATTAGGTATATGATTTATATCCAAAGTTCCAGAGGGAAGCTAAGGAAGAAATAGTGGAAGCTCGAAGTATAATTTTTCACATTGTGTCTGAGGGCTGGATAGTGGAAAATGTGACCCTCTTCCAAAAAGATGAGAATAAGGCAGGAAATTATAGGCCAGTTAGTCTTCAGTTGTTGGTAAATTATCAGAACATATAATGAGGAAGAATGAGGAGAGATAATATAAACTAAATGGTACAATTTTAAAGGGGGTGCAGGAACAGAGAGATCTGGGGGTGTATGTACACAAATCTTTGAAGGTGGCAGGATAAGTTGAGATGACTGTTACAAAAGCCTGGGCTTTATTAATAGAGGAATAGAGTACAAAAGCAAGGAAGTTGTGCTAAATCTTTATAAATCACTGGTTAGGCCCCACCTGTAGTCCAATTCTGGGCACCACACTTTAGGAAGAGATTAGATGAAAGGGTAGTGGAAGCAGATTTAATAATAACTTTGAAAAGTGAATTGGATAAATACTTGAAGGGAAAAAATTTGCAGGGCTATGGGAAAAGAGCAGGGGTGTCGTACTAATTGGAATAGCTCTACCAAAGAGCCGGCATAGGCACGATGGGCTGAATGGCCTCCTTCTGTGCTGTATCATTCTATTATTCTACGATTCTATAATATGGGATGAAATTATTAAACACTTGGAGAAACATGAGTTGATCAGAGCCAGTCAGCACAGATTTCTAAAAGGCAGGTCATGCTGGACCAACCTTATAAAATTCTTTGAAGAAGTAACATGTGAAAGAAATTGTGTTGAGGATTGTGAAAGATTGCAGGAGAACAGAAGGATGTACAGATGGCTAGCAGAAATAGTTCAATGCAGAAAATAGTGAAGTAATACATTTTGGAAGTAAGAATAGTTGCTTGAAAAAGAAGAATATTAAAAAGTATAGGAGCAAACAGGAGAATGGGATTAGACTAGGTGGTTCAAGTGGAGAAAACCACTAACACAGACTCGAGGGGCCGAATAGTTTGCTTCTGTGCTATAACATTCTATGATTCTATTCCATGATTTCAGTGCACAATCACAAATGGACAAACTGTGTACACTCCACTAATTTGTACCTGAAAATTGCACTATGGCCCTTGCACTTTTATCTCTATTTCTCAGTCAAGAAAGTTAGGGAGCTAGAATAGTAGTAAACTAAAAATGTGCACTTCACAAATGAGTTTGGAATGAGTAAAGACCCTTTGGACATTGAACTGCTCCTTCTAGCAGATTATGTATAATCTGGATTATCACAGAGTCTACCCAATTGCCATGAAATTTGGTTCTGCAGTGCCGGTAGTTTTGGCGGTTTGGAAGGAAAAATGGCTTCTGCCTCTCTTCCGTCCACTTCTGACGCAGCCCGCGCTGAACGCCAACTTGGTAAGGGCGATTGTGAGGGCGTTATGTGCGTGCGCCAGCAGTATGCAGAGTAGGCAGATCGTGACATCAGTCAGCGAGTAATGCTGATTTGATTCACGACCTGCAATTTTCAACCTCGTCGCGCCATTCAACTACTTCTCTTAACCATGCACAACTGAATGTGCGTTCAGCTGCATGAGGCACCCATCCCCAGCTCTACTTAAAGGGATACATCCAACTTGCAGGTTAGTTGCTTATTGCTATCTACTGGCTCTTGCAGAGTTTGTAGGACTGGGTTGCTAGAAGAGATTTGAAAAGTTGCTACAGTGTGCAGAGACTGCTGCTGTCTGTTGGGAAGGCGTTGACTGCTACTGGAAGGCCTCGGAGTACACCACTTGCTCCCAGTCATGGGGGCTGTAGTTGCAGTCCCCCTTGCACTGCAGCATGACAAGGATATGGAGCAGAGGCAGCAAAGAAGACAATCGGCTCGCAGAGGGAAGAGGAGGAGGAGGAGGGCTCTCAGCAGGAGGCAGTACCCAACTAGGGTCTTCAGGGAGCACTTCTCCTACCGGCACCTAAGCCAGGAGCAGTGTGTTCAGTGGCTCCGCTTCACCAAGGAGGTGGCCACAGAACTCTGCCACCTTTTGGAACCAGACCTACAGCCTCAGAGAAGGGCGACGACGGCGCTGCCAGTGGCTCTCAAGGTGATCGTGACCCAGAATTTTTTTGCTAGCGGATCCTTCCAGACTAGAACAGGTGACATAGCAAACATCTCGCACATCACCATCCATCGCTGCATCGGGAGGTCACAGAGGCTCTATACGCTAGGAGAGGGGACTTCATTATCTCCTCTCTAAACACAGAGAGGCAGGAGGAACACATATGTGGTTTTGCCAGGATATCAGGCTTACCCATGGTGCAGAGTGCCATCGACTGCACACATGTGGCTTTGTGGGCGCTGTAGCTCAATGGTAGGCACATCATGCTGGTGAATGCCCGCTATCCTGGCAGCAGTCATGATGCCTTCATCCTGCGCCAGTCCGCTGTGCCAGCAATCTTCCAGCCACCACGTCGAACCCTCAACATAGAAACATAGAATCTAGGAGCAGGAGTAGGCCATTCGGCCCGTCGAGCCTGCTCCACCATTCAATACGATCATGGCTGATCATCCAAATTCAGTACCCTGTCCCTGCTTTCTCCCCATATCCCTTGATCCCTTTAGCCTTAAGAAATATATCTAACTCCTTCTTGAATATATTTAATAAATTGGCCTCAACTGCCTTCTGTGGTAGAGAATTCCACAGGGTCACCACTCTCTGGGTGAAGAAATCCCTCCTCATCTCAGTCCTAAATGATTTACCCCTTATCCTTAGACTGTGACCCCTGGTTCTGGACTCCCCCGCCATCGGGAACATCCTTCCTGCATCTAGTCTTTCTAGTCCTGTTAGAATTTTATAAGTTTCAATTAGATCCCCTCTCATTCTTCTAAACTCTAGCGAATATAAGCCTAATCGACCCAATCTCTCTTCATATGTCATTCCTGCCATCCCAGCTATCAGTCTGGTGAATCTTTGCTGCACTCCCTCCATGGTAAGAACATCCTTCCTCAGATAAGGCAACCAAAACTGCACACAATACTCAAGGTGTGGTCTCACCAAGGCCCTGTACAACTGCAGCAAGACATCCTTGCTCCTGTACTCGAATCCTCTCGCTATGAAGGCCAACATACCATTTGCCTTCTTAATCGCCTGCTGCACCTGCATGCTTACCTTCAGCGACTGCTGCACAAGGACACCCAGTTCTCGTTGCACTTCCCCTTTTCCCAATCTATTGCCGTTCAGATAATAATCTGTCTTCCTGTTTTTGCCACCAAAGTGGATAACCTCGCATTTATCCACATTATACTGCATCTGCCACGCATCTGCCTAATCACCCAACCTGTCCAAATCATACTGGAGATCATGGCTGATCTGTGACCTAACTCCATATACATCCCCCATATCCCTTAATACCTTTGGTTAACACAAAGTTATCAATCTCAGATTTAAAATTAATAATTGATTTAGCACCAACTGCCGTTTGCGGAAGAGAGTTCCAAACTTCTACTACCCTTTGTATGTAGAAGTGTTTCCTAATTTCACTCCTGAAAGGTCTGGCTTTAATTTTTAGACTATGCCCCCTAGTCCTAGAATCCTCAACCAGCAGAAATAGATTCTCTCTAACTACCCTATCTGCTCATCCTCTACAACTTGGCCATCATGAGGGCACAGCCCTTACCACCACAGGTTCCGGGACCACCTCAGGAGGAGGAGGAGGAGGAGACGGGCTGTCTGTGAGCACATCAACAGACTCCAGTTCCCCTGAATGAAGCCCCATATCCCCGTTGCTCAACACTTCCCCAGCTGTCACAGAACATCACAAATGGGCCAGAAATTCGGCTCTCCGGCTTCCTGCGGGTGCAAGCATTGCATGTGTACTTACCTACCGCGCCTGCCGTTGTGCTTCGGGCCCACGAGTAATTTGGGTCCTGGGCCTCCTGCAGCTGCCGGTGCGCAGTGCTTGCGTATCCCAGGGGCGCAGTTAGTTCGAAGCGTCCCCTGGGATCACGTGGGCCATGGAGAGCCAATCGTAGCAGGGAATTTTCATTCATAGATTTGACAGGAAGACCTGTCAAATCTATGAATAGAGATCGGCCCCAAAACCACACTAAAACTTCAAATAAATTCTTTTAAAAACCATCACATTTTAAAATAACTATAAATTACATAAATTAACTACTTTAAACAAAAATTTAAATTTTTGAAAAAATTAATTACACTTTTTAACGGTGCTAAAAATAAACTTACCTTTCTTTAAAGTATCTAAAAAAGATAAACCTGTTGAAAATTTTTTTAAATTGTACTTAATTAACCACTTACCTTGTTAAAAACAGGCCTTGCGCCTCCTTTTTAAATGTGCAGCTTCTCCATACTTACCCTCCCGGAGAAACCTGAAAAAAACCCCCGAAGTTCGCTGCATGCTCGCAGCCTCTCCCGCGCATGCGTTCGACTTCTGAACCCCTTCCTTCAGGGGAACGGAAGTTCCAGTTTCCCGCGCATGCGCAGTGCATGCGTGAAACCGGCACTTCAGGTGGCCTTACGGGTGAGTACACAGCGCGTACTCACCCGTGGAGAGCCGAATTTCTGGCCCAATGTGTTTTTGGCCACAATGCTGAAATGAAAGCCACCACAAAACAAACCTTCCAAACAATTTTGTAAATCAATCAATCCAATAATACATAGCAAAGTTAACTAATCACCCTTGTGCATTCCCTTAGTGCCTGTCTTGTGTGTGCCTTTGCCTGTCCTAGTGCTCCTACGAAGTGCTACCCCAGTGGCTGCACAGTGGCTGGTGGAAGGCTGCTGACTTTTAGTGGGCGAGACTGCAGATGGCCTTGCCAGTCAACCACGAGCAGCTCTGGGCCTAGAAGGCCCAGCAGTGGACTGCACCACCTCGGCATGGGCGGCAGCAGTCTGGACTGGCTGGCTGACAGGCAACAGCAAGGGCACAGGCGGAGTGGCAGTGGTGGGAGGACAACTGCTGTCATCCTAAGAGAGGACAGCAGGTTCTTGCTCTACGGAGCCACTGCCACTGCCCCGGGGCGGTGCCTCAGCATTCCTAGCCATCTGTTGGAGGTCAGATTGCTGGACTGCTGTGACACCCTGCAAGCCCGTTTCCACACTGGTAAGCCCAGGCACGATGGCAGCATGGCAGATATCTGAGCTTCCACTGCAGCAGTCCGACATAGGGTGGCTTCCGCTTGTGCGCCAATGGAAGCTGAGATATCAGCCATCAGACGCTGCATGATGGTTGGGTCCACAAGTGCACTATTGGATCTGTCCACTCCTTCCATACTGGAAATCATGGGCTCCAAGCTCTGTGCAAAGTTGGTGCCAGACTCCTCCATGCTCCTCGACAGTGACAGCATGCTCTCTGGCAGGCTGGCCAATGCACCAAGCATTTGAGTGCATGTCCATCACCCTTCTTCTGTAGGCCGCCTCATCTGAGTCCTCTGCAGCAAAACTCGTATTCAACCTCGCCCTCCAGGGAGCTGGCACCTGCACTACCCTTTCCCCCTGCCCTGGTTGCAGGCCACTCATGCCCGGTGTCTCACCACATGCAGACCCCACCTCTCTACTACCCTCTAAAGTATGCGCAGTGCCAGTATCTGAGTTGGTGCCTGCAAGTGTGAGATCGGGTGACGGTGTCTCTTCTTCTCCATCACTCTCCTCTTGCTCTTCATGTGCTGGCTGGCCAGGTTGGAGTTCTTGGGTGTCTGAAAGGAGAAAGGCGCAAAGGTAGGGTTGTGGCGAGAGGAAGAGATGGTAAGCAAGATGTGCATGCTTATAGCATCAGCACCTTGTAAGTAAGAAGAGATTGTGGGATGAGGGGGAAGTGGGATGAGAGAAGGATATTAGGTATGAGCATACCGTTGTCTTCAATGGTTTCAGCCTCGCCGCTTGCCACAGCCTCAGTGACAGCCCCTCCAATAATGTCGAGCACCGTCTCTTCCAGCTGGCTTGCCTGTCTCCCGCCGTTTAGCTGCTGTTGCCTGCGGTTATGAGCCACCTTGCCCTGCAAAAGAGAGGAAAATGTGCCAGTGATTGTGGTGCAATGTGTTTGGGTGATGTGCCTGTCTTAGTTGAATAGCTGGCAGTGTGTAAGGTGTGAGATGTGGGTGTGAGGCTTGCTGCAGTGGTAAGTGTAAGGGTGAGGTGAAGCTATAAATGTAAGGTTTGAGTCATAATTTATCGAGATTGTTGGTAGGTGAGTGATGGAGGTGTGCTGCATTAAGCAGTGTGTGAGGCTAGTGGTGCAGTTGGTGGGAGACGGCATTTGAAGATACATTCACTGACCTTGAGGTTATTGAACTTCTTTCAGCACTGTATCCATGTCCTAGGGGCAAGACTGCTGGCATTGACCTTGTCGGATATCTGCTCCCACTGCCTTTGCAGTGTGTGTCTGGAGGGTCTCCTAGCCACCTGCGGATAGAGGACCTTTCCCCTCCTTTCCACCCCCAGCACTAAGGCCTCTAGTGCTGCGTCTTGGAGCTGGCCTGTTGTGCCATTATTCATTCTTCCTCATTCTGAGCCTTGCCTCCACAACCAGTTGCATGAGCTGCTGCAGGCAGTATGCACCTCCACTTTAAGAGGTGCAGACTGCCTTTAAGAAGTGGAGGCTAGCTTTAATTGGTGCTAGCCTTGCATGAACTTGGGCCTCCTGCTGAGCTTTCAGCCACTCAGCAGCACGTTCAGCACTGGGCTGAACGCTGTAATCCTTGTAATTAGCAGGCAGCACAAATTACAGGCTGCCTACATTCCTTAGGAATCCCACGCCAGTTTTTGGGGGCTATTAAATTTTTAGCCCAATGTATTTAATCTGGAGATAAATAACTATGTAAAAATTCAAGGATTATAAATTGTTAGTGGAATTTCACCCTACCCCCCAAAGGTGACTAACATTGTAATATTCATTACAGGTGGATATAAAAGATCCCATGGCTCTATTCCAAGAACAGCGGAGTTCTCCTGGTATCCTGACCAACAATTCTCTGTCTACTAACAACATCAATAACTGATTAACTGAACATTCGTTGTTTGTGAGATCTTGCTATGCACAAATTGGCTACCGTGTTTGTCTGCATAACAGTGATTGCACTTCAAAAGTAATCCATTGGTTGTCAGCCACTTTGGGACATCCTGAATACGTGATAAGGCAATATATAAATGCAATTCTTTCTTGCTTATTTCCTGAGCCTGGTTGTATTTCTTAGATAAGATTCTACACATCAAGCACACATCAAGCACATTGTGGGCGGAAAAGTTTAATCTCATTTAAAGGTAAGAGCCATATAAATGTCACTGATGCCAACATTTTTGAATCATGTCAAAGAATCTATTAATATAGTGTAGAATGACCTTTCACTGGTTCCAGAAAGTTTCCCTCTCTGCTAGTTCATGGCACCCAACTAGCGATTTACGTAACCTTTGCTTTGTGAAAGACATGCCACGAGAGATGAATAGTAGCATGTACTTTCTAACTTTTTAGTGCAATCTATCAAATGAGACAGAATAATTGACTCTATTCTATTTGAGAAGTGAATGAGGTGTGCAGAATGACAGGATCCTGTGCAAATTTCAGAAACAATCTTAGGAAGGAGTTCTTGATGTGGTCTGAAGGGACTGCTCTGTTGTTATTGCCATACATTGTCAATCCACAACTAGAGCTTGCACTTTTTTGACTCTTACAGACAATTGCCATTAGAATAGCAACCTTCCAGTAAGAATCAGAATCATGTAAAATATAGCACAGAGAAGGCTACTTGTGGCTACTCCAAGCCTTGTGCCAGTGCTTGGAGTCTAATTGGAACTATTGGCCTAGAAATTGGATCACGCCAACAATCTGGGTGCAGTGCATGCTGCACTCACCTAATGAAGATAGCGGAAAATTGTCTGCTGGCCTCATGGCCCTCGAGGCAGTTCGTCGGTCACGGGGAGTGGGAAGATGGAGTGGCAAGATCAGTCAGCTGGGACGCCAGCTGAGGGCCTAAAGTGAGTCTGGGAGGGGTGCGAGTGGTGGCCGGCAGCGATCCACAGTTGGGAGGAGCACTCCTGCTACTCCTGGCTCCAGAATAAGGCAAGTATTTTTTTTTAATTATCTTTTTGGTGATGGCCTCCATCAGTCCCTTTAAGGACCACTGGTTAGGTTGCATGTAGACCTGGTAAGCCAGTTTCTGGTTTGGTGTACCGCCTGAGGTAAAATACCCCCCAAAAGCCATTTCTAAAATGCCTTTGAATATCTTCTG
Organism: Squalus acanthias; assembly: GCA_030390025.1. NCBI lineage: Eukaryota > Metazoa > Chordata > Chondrichthyes > Squaliformes > Squalidae > Squalus > Squalus acanthias. Next base: position 35,217,366 of record CM059448.1, on the reverse strand, counting down.
AAGCTTTTTGAAACGCTTCACCATTTCTTCAATTTGTGTAACAAAGAGAATCGTAGCTGTGAAGGGAATGAATATCTAGAGTCCTCAACTAAAGGTCAATATGAAAACTGGATATTTACCACAGGTGTGCCAGTGTTGCCAGTTATCCTAAGCAACTGACCTTTTTCTATATAAATGCATACTTCACATTAACTGTTGTAACTTGATGATCTGCATCAAGTTGTTCACCAATGGTAATGCCAGGCTAGACTTTAAATGGATACTTTTGGCTTATGCTACCCCATCATAATTGTTCAACTTTGTGCAGAACAAAATGGATGAATACGTAAAAAGCTTAAGTACAAAAATGTACAAAATAATAGTTTTTTTACCCCCAAAATACTTCAAGATGATCCATAAGTTACTAACCTATCATTTATGATTTAGGTTAATCATTAGTAACTGATGGATAATGAAGGAAGAGGAAAAAAAGATTGATACTCTTCAGTTAATCTCAAAATCTTATAGCGTCTTTAAAGTATCAAAAACGTCCCAAGGCGCTTCACAAGGTCGTACCCGAGCTGGGATCATTGGGGAAGGTAGCTAAAGAAACAGTCGAGGAGGTTTTAAGAAGCTTTAGATGCTGGGAAAAGGTGAAGCAAGGTGAAGAGGTTTAAGGATAGTGTTCAAGTGTGAGGGTAAGAGGGCTAAAGGCCACTAACAGTAGCGGAGACACGTAATAGACAAGATAGGAAGAGTGCAGGACAGAGCAGGGATCTAGGGCTGGAGGAGGAGCGAGATCATGGAAGGATTTGTAGGAAGTAATGCACTGGAAATAGCAGTCTCTTAAATCAGAAAGTTTGAGTTGCTTCAGTTTAGAAGAATGAGAGGGGATCTCATTGAAACTTATAAAATTCTAACAGGACTAGACAGACTAGATGCAGGAAGGATGTTCCCGATGGCAGGGGAGTCCAGAACCAGGGGTCACAGTCTAAGGATAAGGGGTAAGCCATTTAGGACTGAGATGAGGAGGAATGTCTTCACCCAGAGAGTGGTGAACCTGTGGACTTCTCTACCACAGAAGGCAGTTGAGGCCAATTCATTAAATATATTCAAGAAGGAGTTAGATATATTTCTTAAGGCTAAAGGGATATGGGGAGAAAGCAGGGACAGGGTACTGAATTTGGATGATCAGCCATGATCTCACTAAATGGCAGAACAGGCTCGAGGGGCCGAATGGCCTACTCCTGCTCCTATCTTCTATGTCTCGGATATGCTGCTCAGAATTCAGTGTTCCACGCCACTTGAATTTTCCAGGATAAAGCACCATCTGATTAATGCTGATGGATTAACCCTCTAGGCTTCATAAATATTTACAAGAATATATCTCTCCACTTACTGAGTGTTATCAGTAAAATCAAACCATTAACCACGACATTAATGATGCATTTAAAAACATTTTTTAAAAAAGCAGTACAATAAAATGATAATTCCCAGAGTGACAAAACAGTTAATTTGCCCCAGTGCGTGTAACTATAGAGAATCACATCACAAGCTGCCCTTTGATTTGTGTCCAATTTCAAGTGGTGTTTCAGAGATTTTTGCCTAAAGCTGTCTCATGCTAACTCCATTAATATGCAAATCATAGGTTTGGCCAAGGACAGGAGCTCATGGCAATCATATTCATAAGTGGTTCTTCTCTCTCAAGTAATTACGATTTTGGATATCAAAGTAAAACAATGAATTAATTTTAATCTCTTCTGATCAGAACTAATCAGATCAAAACAGAATCCTGATCGAGAAGAGAGAAATATTTCTTAATCCTACTGAAGAGAAGAGTAGAGACATATCAGCACACCTTATCAGTGAGAAAATAGGAGCTATAGTTAAAGTCTGAAGGCAATATTACGGTCAATGTGGGATGGGGGTGTGCCGGCATTTCTGGGGATGAGGGAGAGGCTTGGTGCTTGGTGTGGGGATCCTCCATCAGAACACTATGCTGGCCAGGTGGGTTGGATCCTTGGTGTTGACCTGCTTTTTTCTTCTCCCAGACTCCTTCACCACATGGACTGCAGCGGTTCAAGGTGGCGGCTCATCACCACCTTCTCAAGGGCAAATAGATGGGCCATTGCTGCTTGCGCTGCTTTGCTGATTTTTCATGCTCGCCTTTCTATTTACCTATTCCCCACCCCTTTAGCTATTTAGGACATTGTCTTTTTGCAACTCTTACTACTTTCTTTGTATCCCTTTGCTGTTCTTTAATTCACTCCCAGTCCGCAGGATCTCCACTATTCTTTGCATTTATGTAAGTACTTTCTTTTAGTTTTTTACTACCTCTCACCTCTTTCATTGACCAATGTTGTTTAATTACACAAGTAATTGCCCTTTAGGAGCATGTACATATTGTACCAAATATTTCTTTGAACACCTTCCACTTTTCATCTATACCGTTAACAGTTCCACCCAGTTTTACAGTGGTCAGTTTCTGTCTTATCCTGTAAAAGTCAGCCTTACCTAAATTTAAAACCTTGGCTTGTGACTCACCCTTCTCCCTCTCAAATCTAATATCGAATCCAATCATGTTATGAAATCTGGAATACTCTCTCCCAAAAAGCTGTTGAGGCTAGGTCAATTGAAAATTTCAAAACTGAGATTTGATAGATTTTCCCGTAAGGACTCTATTCCATTCTCCCAGTTTCTCCGTCTCCGCCGCATCTGCTCTGACGATGCCACCTTCCATACTAGTGCTTCCGACATGTCTTCCTTTTTCCTCAACCGAAGATTCCCCTCTACCGTGGTTGGCACGGCCCTTGACCGTGTCTGTTCTATTTCCCGCACTTCTCATCTCACCCCTTCCCATCCTCCCGGAACCACAATAGGGTTCCCCTTGTCTTCACCTTTCACCCCACCAGCCTCCACATTCAACGGATCATCCTCCACCATTTCCAGCACCTCCAGCGTGATCCCACCACCAAACACATCTTCCCTTCACCTCCCCTTTCAGCATTCTGAAGGGACCTCTCCCTCCTCGACACCCTGGTCCACTCCTCTATCACCCCCAACACCCCTTCCCCTTCGCCCTGCACCTTCCCGTGCAAGCGCAGGAGATGCAACACCTGCCCTTTTACCTCCTCCTTTCCCACTGTCTAGGGCCCCAAACACTCCTTCCAGGTGAAACAGTGATTTACTTGTACTTCTTGCAATTTAGTATACTGTATTCGCTGCTCATGATGCGGTCTCCTCTACACTGGGGAGACCAAACGTAGATTGGGTGACCACTTTGCAGAATACCTCCGTTCAGTCCGTAAGGGTGACCCCGAGCTTCCGCTCCACTCCCACTCTGACCTCTCCGTCCTTGGCCTCTTACATTGTTCCAATGAAGCTCAACGTAAGCTCGAGGAACAGCACCTCATCTTTTGATTAGGCACTTTACAGCCTTCTGGACTCAACATCGAGTTCAACAATTTCAGACCATAACCTCTGCCCCTATCATTTTTTTTTCTCTCTCTCACATGGTAGCTGTCGATCATTCTACCATTGCCATTTACACTTCATCTAGAGTCATCTTTTGTTTCTTAACTTGTCCTATTACCATCTCCTTTTGCCTTGCACCATCATCCTTTTTGTCTCTTAATCTCTCCTGCCTTTCATCCTATCACATACCTTCCCTTTTGTTCTTTTCTCCCCTCCCCCTCTCCCTGCCCCTACACTTGCTTAAAAACCTGTTACATCTCCAACTTTTTCCAGTTCTGACGAAGGGTCATCCACCTGAAAGGTTGGGCGCGATCTTGCCAGCCTTGGGGAGGCGGGTATGGAGGCAGGACTGCCGGGAAAATGGCAGAATCTGGGGGCGGGTACCCATCCCGCCCACAACCCGTCTCTGTGCCATCTTGCCAGGAGGTGGGTAGCCGACCTGCGCCGGACCCCGTCTCCTTGGAGGCGGGAAGGGGATTACAGCTACTTAACTGCCTGTTAACAGGTAACAGGCAGATAAGAGGATTATCCCCATTTCACCCACACAAGTGCGGGCTCCCGAAGGCTGCGACCCCGCCAGGGTCACCGAGGCGAGCAGTGGGTCTGCGGGGGTCGGAGGGGTGCAAAAGTGCGCTGTGAAGGTAAGTGATGGGTGCAAGTGTGGCGAGGTGAGTATGTGAGGTAAGTGGAATGTGTTAGAAAAAGTTTACTTACCTTTGTTTCTTCCTGCACGCTTCAATCGTTGGGGATGCGGAGAGTCTCGCATCTCCACGGCAGAGATGACAGATGGTTGCTGCATTCTCCAATGCAACAACCATCTAATTTCTGCTAAAGAAAGAGGTTTGATGAGTCTTGAATACAAGAACTCATCAAACTACAGAGAATGTCAGTGTTTGACAGTTTCACAGATGACGTTCTCTCTAACCGGCTTCCCCTTAATTGGCCTGCTAAGCCCGCTGGGCGGGCTTAACAAGGTCAATCAAGGGAAAACAGCGTGGGTTGGCCAGAAGTCGATGGAGGCGGGACTAAAACCCGACAAGTCCCGCCTCCAAAAGCTCCCCATTGGCAAAATCCAGCCTGTTAACTGTGTTTCTCTCTCTACAGATGCTGCCTGACCTGCTGAGTATTTCCATGATTTTCTGTTTTTATTTCAGATTTCCAGCATCCGCAGTATTTTGCTTTTGATAGATTTTTGTTAGGTAAGGGTATTAAGGGATATGGAACTAACCCAGGTAAATGGAGTTGAGATACAGATTAGCTATGATCTAATTGAATGGCAGAACAGGCTCGAAGGGCTGAATGGCCTACTTCTGTTCTTATGCTCTTTCATATGTCATACTTTAATTTTCCAGATGTTAGTTTTAGGACTTAATTTAAACTGCCATCTGCTGTTGTCTCATTAGTATCTAATTTACATGACAGCAATTTTTCTAATTACGGTAAATGGGTTGGTCTGGGGTGCTGCAACCTGACTGTAATAAGTACATACTATTCTTTGAAATAATACAGATTGGAACACCGTCTCCAAATTTTTAATCTGTAAAAGCCTGCTCGTTCTTCAGCTTTTTTGTATAATTACAGGTCTGATCATTGAAGTTAGAGCATTTCTGATAAAAATGTTGTGCGGCTTCCCCAGTGGCTTCATGGGTAAAGACCATACTAATCCATACAGTTCACAAGGTCCCAGGTCGTAGTTAGTAGATTCGCGTTAGCACTGCACTTTGGATGCTAAAATCATGCTCTCTGTCCTGGTGTTAGGGAGACGGAAACAGTCAGCAAAGGTTCCCATTACTGATTGTTATCCAGTGACCTCTGTTATAACAACATAGCACCTTGAACTTAGTGAAAGGACCCAAGTGGGAAGGGGGAGGTCATTGAAGCTATAGTTGAAATAATAGATTTTAAGGAGGCTTTTGAAGGTGGAGAGAGGTATAGTGAGGTGGAGGGGTTTAAGAAGACAATTGCACAGCACAAGGATCTGATGGCTAACAGATGGTGGAGCTTGGGGTGAGGTAGACACACCAGTAGGAGAGATTCAGAAGATCAGAGAGTACAACCTGGGATGTAGAAGTGGAGAAAGCTGCAGAGGAAAGGTGAAGTAAGGAATATGGAGAAATTTATAAATAGTAGTGAGATTAATAAATAATTAATCAATAAATTGGGGATTAAGAGTCAGTGGAGGGTGGTAAGGACATTGATGATAGGTGAGTGGGCATTAGTATTGGATAGGATGTGGGCATCAGAGTTTTGGACTAGTTGGTGGAGTGGAGTTCAGAATGCCATTCAGGAGTGTGTGTCTAGAGCTGACAAAGGCATGGATGAGTTTAAGCTGCAGGGAGGGGATGAGGGAGGGATATAGATAATGGGAGATATTACTGAGGTATTAGTAAACACTTTTGTAATGGTGTTTGAATTTCTACTTGAGGATGAGGATCAACAAGTACACGCAATATCAGGGTTAGTCTGAGTGAGGAGCTGGGAAAGAGGATAAATACTGAGGGGTGGGTAGGCTGAACAGGGTGGCTTTGGACTTGCCAATGTTAAACTCAAGAAAGTTCTGCCTTGTCCATAGCTTGATATTAGACAGACAGCCATGGAAATGAGGGTGGTGATGGAGAGAAAAATCTGGTTGTCATCATCATGTATGTCGCAGTTGACCCCATGTTTATTGTTAAGGTTGCTGATGGGGAGCATGTAGATGAGGAATTTGATTGATCTTTGGGGCACGCCATAGGTGACCATGTGGGCCTGTGTGGAGAAGTCAATGCAGCAAATTACTGGACATTCTCCTGGAGCAGGTTCACCACCCGGCAGGGTTTTGCGATGGAGACCTTACAAAACTGGGGAAGAAACAGGAGTACACCTGCAGGCCCTGAGGCCAGAAGATTGTGCTGGGGGAGGGCAAGAGATATTTACCAGTTGCCAATTTCCATCTTCAGACTGCTTCGGGATTCCCCCCACCTTGGATCTTCCAGTCTGAGGAAGGTCCTGGCACAAGCCCTACCACCAGTTTTTGGGAAGTCCTTGCGTTTGGGTGGCCAATGGGCAGACAGAGTGAAAAATGAGGCAAGAGAGCCAAGAATGCCCCCTCACACCTCATCTCAATACTAATGCTGAGCTTATCCCTGTGTCCAACCCCTCTGCTGGAATTCACGAAGGCACTCTACTCCCTCCTAACGCAGTTCACAGAGACGCTGTATGCCCTCCTCTCACTCTTTCAGCGGCACTCTCTTCTCCTCCAACTTTCCCAGTTCATACTGAAACTCTTCTCCCTCTCACTTTCTCACTTCAACCTGGCACTCTATCCCTTCCAACCTAATTCAAGCTGGTAGTTCTCTTCCATCTGCTCATTCAAGCTGCCACTCTTGGGGGAGCAGGGCCTGTGAGTGAGTGGGGATATAGCTTGGTTTGGGAGGAAGCAGGGGTGGAGCCTCGTGATGGAGACAATGGAAAGCAAGTCTAAGCCAGAGATTTGTGATGGCTATGGAGTCATGGCCCACAATAATGTAATGGTATGGCTGGGAGCTGCAAACACACATATAGGTTGGAGAAAAACTGGAGACCTGGACTTAGGAGGGAGTCTGGAAGTATGGAGATGAACCTGGGAGGGAGTGGGGATACCAGACCCTGGGAAGAGAGTTGGAAGTGCTAACATTGGTAGAGTACAAGAATATTAGGGCCTGATGCTAGGAAGGAATGGTGAGGCTGGAGTTGACCTTTGGGATTACAAGGGAATAGAGAGGTCTGGCCTGGGACTTGGGATGGAGTGGCAGCTGGGATTGAATGGGAAGGCCTAGGTCAGGGTCAGGTATGAAACTGGGGAAGCACAGGAAGGCCACGGCTAGAAGTTGTGTCTTGAATAGAGCATGGATGCACGAGCCTGGGGCTCAAACTACGGCTCAAGCTGGGAAGAAAGCTTAGGGACTGGCCCAGGACAAGAGAACAGAATGCTGGCTCAGGGCGACTGAGTAGGAACAGGCTAGGAGTAGGTTGGCTGTATTGTAGTAGTGGGCAGGCTGGCTCAAGGCCAGTGGTGGGCAAAATACGGCCCGAGGGCCATATCCGGCCCACCAATGGATTCTATCCGGCCCGCTAAGGCCCTACTTCCAGCTTTGAACATCCACCGCACCTGACCCTTAGCCTGACCTCACCCTACGCGATGTCAGGAGACGGGTCATTGTCTCCAAGACAGCAGGGGATTCTAGCAATGGGACTTAGAGATGGGAGACAAAGATACCGGCAGCTGAGGTGGACATAAGGCGGCTGGGAGTTGCGGATTGGGCCACGGCCTCCTGGGTGAGGGCCTTTTACCGACGGCAGCGTGGCCCCTAATCCGGTGGAGAGCGGTGAGTGCAGCAGTGGGGAGGGCGTAGGCCCATCCCCCTAGCCCAGGCCCCCCCCCCAGTGGATGATACTTGTTAACCAGTTATTAACTACCACCTAACTAATTCATGCAAAACTGATTTGTGTTTACTAATTAGCATATTAATTATCTCAAATTTATTTATTTAACATTGATTATTTATACTACCTGATAATTAGTAAATTAGTCAACAGATTTATTCACTAACTTAACACCCTCTGCTTGTTAGGCAATTAGTGAGCAATTTAATCGTGCTCATTGCTGTTCTAATTACACAGCTATTAATTTAAAAGCCGCTGAGCAGCCTACGCGGGACCTCCAGACCATAGCGCAACGCGCGGCTTAATGGGAACATTGGTGTGCAGTTCTCAACAGCTTACCAAAACTTGTTAAGTGACCCTCCAGCCCAAATAATTGCTCATCCCTGCTCTGGGCTATAGAATGGGAGTGTGAGTGGCAAGGTTGGATATACAATGGGAATGGAAACCAAGTAACTGAGTATTAAGTTCCATTAAAGTCAGCTTTTATTTCCAATTTAAAAAACCCAGTTTTTTTGGGGGGGGGTTTGGTTTTTTTTTTAACCATCAACAATTGGGAGAAACTCGTGGGGTTAAAAAGTTACAGCCCACAAAACCAGAGTAAATTGGGAAAAATAATCAATTTTTATTTTGTACATCACTAAACCTCAAGAAAACAAGCAAGGGACTAACAAAGCACACAAACAACACCCACAATTATTTTTACAGTTCACAGATATCACTTTAATGAGCCTCAATGGCAGTTCTAAAAGTAATATATGTTTCAATGATCACAAAATAAGGTCATGCTATTTTAGCAGTAAAATACATTTATAGTACTTGCAAATGGACTGCATACTGCAAAATGTTAACTGCCAAATGTATGTTTAATGTAGCACAACACCACTATACTTTTTTTATATCTGACTGAAATGTGAAGTAGTTGATGTCAAAGTTTAATGTTGCAGTATGTGCGCTGAATGGTATATTGCGATTATTGCATCCAGTGTATCCATTTTGTTAATAACCTAGCTGTAGTCATGAGCAAGGCTCTTCAACATGAACCTTGACAGTACAGATGCAATGCCTGTGCATCTCTCATTAAATGATTTTTGATAAGAAAACAATGGAAAACGTTGTTCTTTTTCACAAATTCGGAAGGAAACCAGTTTTTACCAATTAACCACTCACAAATAATCTAGGAGTTTGTTGGTGAAAATCAGTAAAAACTGATTTCAAAGGTCCTTACTGATATTACATTAATGTTCAGATGGTTACCAGGCACCAAATGACTGGAAATGATACTAATACAGTTCATGTTTTCTCCAACTTCATTGATCAAATAAACATCCTGACGACAGTTTCTGTAAGTAAGCTATGTCCCTTATGATCGGAAACCTGTGTTTTTCATTCTCTGCTGTATTAAGTTAGCATAGCCCTGGGCTAATAATTACACTGTTTGAAAGTAATGTTGTGCATTATGTAGGATTTCCACTATGCCTCCTGCCAATCTGAAAGTGGAAAATATCAAACATTAAACCCAGTTTGTACGGACAATAACTACTGATTCAATTTATTTCGAATTAGATAATTTATAGAAGTAAAACATTGGGACAGAGACTGTGCAGTTGTGTAAAATACCTGGAAACAGCCTACAAGCGGTTCTTTTACCCTTTTCCTGTATCAGACTCATCTAATTAGAAATAAAAGAGGGAATTTTAACTCTCCCCGATTGGTGGCAACAGAGCAGGGGAGCAGTTGAAATGGCAGGAACCTCATTTAAAAATGCAAATTGGGGTCGCATGACATACATGGAACTCCGGTGGTATTTTAACCCGCTTAAGAGGGCGGCGCCCACAAGATGAACCTATCAGGAGGCCAGCTAAGGTAGGTAAGAACAAACTTTGCTTAGCAGGAGTGCTCCTCCGGGCTCCATAAGGAAGGTTCGGACCTCTGCACACCTTACCGCACCTCCCCTCAACAGCCCCCCCCCCAACCCCAGCAGCTGCGAGACCCTCGCAACACTTACCCTTCTGGACTTACCTTATTGCCGGTTTTATTATGGAGTGCTTCCTTCTGACATGCTCAGACTGATAAAGTCACTCACTAGCTTAGGCATGGCACACTTTTTAAGGATACTTTTCCCCTTGAAGTTGAAAGCAATTTCTTTGTAGATTGTCATCAGCAGCCAGCTTGACAAGTGTACAGATCGTGCACAATTGACAAGGTAGTTGATTGACAAGTTGACACATGGCTGCTTCGACCCAAGGGAATCAAACAATAGTCACGTTTTGGGAAGCCGCATGTTGACATGAAACAACAATAAAAGCACACTTATATCAAACATCCACATTGAATTAGCTGACAAGGTTATAGTCTGACAAAGTCAGTGAATATTTTGTATAAAATGTACATAATCAATCCAACAGTGATGAAGGCTATTTGCATTTCAGCTGGCCATGTGGATTAGCTATCCACAGCATAACAACAGAACAAAGGGAATTTTCTAAATACATCCCAAAGATGCCACTGGCTGATGCCATTCCAAACAGACCAGAATCCATGTTTCATGCTAGGTAACCATTGCTTTTTAAAACTGTATATGGAAGAAAAAATGTCCTATTATGTGCCACAAACTCTGTTCCCTAGCCATCGACTCCATCCCTCTCCCTGACCAGTATCTGAGGCTGAACGAGACAGAATTAATTAAAAATGTCCTAGTAAAGGATCCCCTTGGAATGAGTGACCATAACATGGTTGAATTCCATATTCAATTAGAGGGTGAGAAGGTTGGATCTCAAACAAGCGTGCTAAGCTTGAATAAAGGTGACTATGAAGGTATGCGAGCGGAATTGAGTAGAGTGGATTGGGAAAATAGATTAAAGGGTAAGACGACACATGATCAGTGGTGTACATTCAAGGAGTTATTTTACAACTTCCAAAAAAAATATATTCCACTGAAAAGAAAAGGGTGTAAAAGAAAGGACAGTCATCCGTGGCTAAGTAAAGAAATTAAGGATAGTATTCGACTAAAAACAAGGGCATATAAGGTAGCGAAATCTAGTGGGAGGACAGAGGATTGGGAAAACTTTAAAAGGCAGCAAAAAATAACAAAAAGATTGATTAAGAAAGGGAAGATAGATTATGAAAGTAAATTAGCAAAAAATATAAAAACAGATAGTAAGAGTTTTTATAGTTATATAAAAAGAAAAAGGGTGGCTAAAGTAAATGTTGGTCCCTTAGAGGATGAGACCGGGAAATTAATGGTGGGAAATATGGAGATGGCAAAAACACTGAATGAATATTTTGTATCAGTCTTTACAGTAGAGGACACTAAGAATATCCCAACACTGGACAAACAGGGGGCTATAGGGGGAGAGGAGCTAAACACGATCAAAATCACTAAGGAAGTGGTACTCGGTAAAATAATGGGACTCAAGGCGGATAAATCACCTGGACCTGATGGCTTACATCCTAGAGTCTTGAAGGAAGTGGCGGTAGGGATTGTAGATGCATTGGTAATAATTTTTCAAAACTCCCTGGATTCCGCTAAGGTCCCGGCAGACTGGAAAACTGCTAATGTAACACCCTTATTTAAAAAGGGCAGTAGACAGAAGGCTGGTAACTATAGACCGGTTAGCCTAACATCTGTGGTAGGTAAAATTTTGGAGTCCATTATTAAGGAAACAGTAACAGGACATTTGGATAATCATAATTTAATAGGACAAAGTCAGCATGGTTTTACGAAGGGGAAGTCATGTTTGACAAATTTGCTGGAGTTCTTTGAGGAAGTAACATATAGAGTGGATAAAGGGGACCCAGTGGACGTAGTGTATTTAGACTTCCAAAAGGCATTTGACAAGGTGCCACACAAAAGATTATTGCTTAAGGTAAAAAATCACGGGATTGGGGGTAATATTCTGGCATAGATAGAGGATTGGCTATCTAACAGAAAGCAAAGAGTTGGGATAAATGGTTCATTCTCAGACTGGCAATCAGTAACTAGTGGTGTTCCACAGGGGTCAGTGCTGGGTCCCCAACTCTTTACAATCTATATTAACGATTTGGAGGAAGGGACCAAGTGTAACATATCAAAATTTGCAGATGATACTAAGATGGGAGGGAAAGTAGTGAGTGAGGAGGACATAAAAAACCTGCAAGGGTACATAGACAGGCTAAGTCAGTGGGCAGAGATTTGGCAGATGGAATACAACACTGGAAAGTGTGAGGTGATGCACTTTGGCAGGAAAAATCCGAGAGCAATTTATTATCTTAATGGCAAGAAACTGGAGAGTACTGAAGTGCAAAGGGATCTGGGGGTCCTGGTGCACGAAACTCAAAAGGTTAGTATGCAGGTGCAGCAAGTGATTAAGAAGGCAAATGGAATGTTGGCTTTCATTGCTAGGGGGATAGAATATAAAAATAGGGAGGTATTGCTTCAGTTGTACAAGGTATTGGTGAGACCGCACCTGGAATACTGCATACAGTTTTGGTGTCCTTACTTAAGGAAAGACATCCTTGCTCTCGAGGCAGTGCAAAAAAGGTTCACTTGGTTAATCCCGGGGATGAGGGGGTGGTCATATGAGGAGAGGTTGTGTAGATTGGGACTCTACTCATTGGAGTTCAGAAGAATGAGAGGCGATCTTATTGAAACATATAAGATTGTGAAGGGGTTGGATCGGGTGGATGCGGGGAGGATGTTCCCGATGACGGGTGAGACTAGAACTAGGGGACATAGTCTTAGAATAAGGGGCTGCTCTTTCAAAACTGAGATGAGGAGGAACTACTTCACTCAGAGGGTGGTAGGTCCATGGAATATGCTGCCACAAAAAGCTGTAGAAGCTACAACATTAATTAAATTTAAAACAGAAATAGACAGTTTCCTAGAACTAAAGGGCATTAAGGGTTACGGGGAGCGGGCAGGAATTTGGACATGAGTCTCGGTTCGGATCGGTCATGGCCCTGTGGGTAGTGGAGCGGGCCCAGGGACCGTGTAGCCTGATTCTGCTCCTATTTCGTGTGTGCAATTCTGTTAGATGCAGGAGATGGTTCTGTGATAGTAGATAGTAGATTGGCGGTTAGGATCAGATCAGCCATGATCTTATTGAATGGCGGAGCAGGCTCGAGGGGCCGATTGGCCTACTCCTGCTCCTATTTCTTATCTTATGTTCTAACCAGACTGTTCGCAACCTTGGTGTCCTATTTGACTCTGAGCTGAGTTTCCGACCCCATATCTGCTCCATCACCAAGACTGCCTACTTCCACCTCTGTAACATCGCCTTTCTCCGCCCCACCTCAGCTCACCTCTGCTGCTGAAACCCTCAACCATGCCTTTGTTACCTCTAGACGACTTCCAATGCTCCCCTAAGCTCTCGAAATTCCTCTCTAAACTTCTCTACCTCTCTCCTCCTTTTAAGTTGCGCCTTAAAACCTACCTCTTTGACCAAGCTTTTGGTCACCTGTCCTAATATCTCCCTATGTGGCTCGGTTTGTTTTATAATCGCTCCTGTGAAGCGCCTTGGAACGTGTTACTATGTTAAAGGTGCTATATAATTGCAAGTTATTGTTGCTGTCTTAAAATTAGCGACTGACATCAGATGGAAGAGCTATAAGGAATGATTTCATAAGCGAGTGCTCGTCAGCCTTGAAAGGAAATATCTCTGAGGGATCTTAGACAAACATAAGATAATTAATGTGATAAAGTACAGGAGCAGCAGGTTGGCTCTCATGTCAGCAGCAAGTCTCTGCCAGGACCTGGGCAGGGCAATAGCATTTCAAGCAGTGAGCCCCTAACAATTCCAGCAAAGGAGTATCCTGACACTGATGCAAGTACATCAGAGAAAGTCATAGATGAAGGTAAGGAGTCTTTTGAATCCCATACAGCTGGCCAGTTGCCTGTGGTCATCTACCACTTCTACTTCCTCAGACGTAGGGCATCGAGACAAGGAACATGAAGGAGCATAACACTGAAATGTGGGGTATGCATCAGAAACAGAACACCACATTCATTGGAACATACAAAAAATGATTTGTTTATATGTCGAAGTCTTTCATTTGTTTATTGTGTAGAAAAATAGTTGTTCAGGTGGAAAACAAAACTAAGCATATTCAGTTCTTGTCTGAAATTAAGCAGGAAAAGTAATTGGCAGTTCAGACATAGAACATATGTCCAATTGAAAATTATGCTACCCAGTTACAAAGCTCACCTGACTTGGACAAAGAACTGGCCAATTATCACCTATGCACTTTTCACTTCTGGAAATGCTATGATGTTGCATCCAAATCTCATCTTTCTTTCTTATGGCTTGCTCCCATTCTGAATGGGAGTAAACAACACAACTTTGTATACTATGCCCCCCTCATCTGAGCAAAACTACATGAGGGTAAAATTGGACCACCTTGCGCACGTTTTCCAGGGGGGGGGGGGGTGTGGTGGTGGTGGCCAACCTCCGCGCCCGAACAGCATCGGTTAGGGTGCTGTAGAGGCATCCTTGGTGGTCACATAAAATAGGCGTTAGGCTCCTTATTAGCATATACAAGGGGCCCAACACCTGTTTTAGGACCATCCCAGAAATTTGTTTGTCCTGAGTGGAGCAGGGGTTGGGCCTGCTGCGCTCAGGATTATTTGGTCTACCTGAAAGGCTGCCACCAAAAAGGTAAGTTATTAAAAAATATATTCAAAGCTGAGATAGATAGATTTTTGGATTCTAGGAGAATCAAGGGATATGGAGATCGGGCGGGAAAGTGGAGTTGAGGTCGATGATCAGCTATGATCTTATTGAATGGCAGAGCAGGTTCGAGGGGCTGTATGGCCTACTCCTGCTCTTATTTCTTATGTTCTTATGTTCTTAATGTGGAGCTGGGAGGACCAATGGTGCTCTTCTAGGCTCCTTAACACTATGACGGGCTGCTGCCAGTCCCTGTCCCATTCTACTCCCAAACCCCTCCCAGGATTTAGCTTGGGGCCATTGCCAGTGAGGCAGGCAGCCCGAAATTGGAAGGGACCAGAGCGCTGAGCTGCCTCTGGAGGCATTACAGGTGCCGGCAGCTTGCCCAAAATATTATGAGGTCTGAGGACCAATTTTGCAGTGGTCCTCAGGCCGGTCTCTTCCGGGACGTTCAGCATGCCACCTAGTTTGCGCCTGAAAATGGGTGTGAACCAATTTATCCCTCTGCATTTCTTAACATAGAGCTCAACAAGCTCTTCAGTTATTAATTAACTCTTAACAAGCTTTTTCTCACTTTCCTTAGATACATGTTGGACTGTGAGCTATTAATGTCTCGTTTAGCCACATTTACTTTTTTGTTAACATTCACACACCGAGCAAAATATAACCACAGGTGTTACATCAGATGCTATTCATATAAAGTCTATCAGTTGCTGTGTTAACACTACAACTGGAACTATGGTTCACTTTCCAACAGCTGTCATATATTTACTCTAGTGAATGAACAATCATAGCACATTTACAGTAATCTGTCTGAAGTGGAAATTGTTCCTGCCACTTTTCAGAAAGCTGTCAAAGCCAAAAGTGGCAATATTCTCTTTTATATTTGAAATCAAGGTTGGGGGGGTGGTGAACTTTGTTTTGTGAAAGTAATGTTTTGAGCACATTGTAAGTCTCCAATCAATAATCAATTGAAAATGATTAATTAAGGTGTTGGATTTGGGAGTAATAACCATAGGTACTGTCAGCAAAGTTATCAATGAGTTTGTATCACGTTCCTCTCTCTGCTAATTTAATACAGGTATTAACCAGTTTATTTTATTTTAAAAAGGTTTAATGTCTCCATTTAAATAGCTTAAAGAAACTGGATAGAAGCTCATCAGGCATTTGTAGGATAATTTGCCAACAGAAATGTCATATTTTGAGGGTAGAACCAGAACTTGGTGATTGCATTTTTAGCTAAGCATAATGGGTCGGATATTCCGATGCCTACGGGTGTGTATGAGCTGTGTACACACCCGTAGGGACATCGGGAATGCCAGTTTCAGGCATGCGAACCGGCATTTCTGATCTGTCAAGAATGTTCTTGACAGATCGGACGCCTGCCCTAGAGAAGGGCCTCTGCGGGCGGATAGTACCGCTTTCTGGAGCCCCTCCGCCCGTACAAAACCCTTAGAAATCTTACGCCTGGTAAAAGCTGGCATAAGGCCTGCTTTTATCAGCATAAGATTTGAAAAAAGTAGGAAAAATTTTTTTTTTCACTCATTTATCATTTAAAAATACTTTAAAAAAGGTAAGTTTATTTTTAGCCCCGTAAAAAACGTTAATTATTTTTTTCAAAAAATTAAATTTTTGTTTAAAATATTTAATTTATTGTAATTTCAACTAATTTTAAAAATGTGATGTTTTTTTAAATTTTATTTAATGTTTTAAAGTGTTTTTGGGGTGATCTCCATTCATATATTTGACAGGTCTATCTGTCAAGTGTATGAAGGGAGATTCCCTTCTTTGATTGGCTCCATATGGCCCACGTGATCCCAGGGAACCGCATGCGCCTCTGGGATACGTGGGCCCTGCACATTTCGAGTTGGAGAGGCCCAGGAGCGGAAGTGTCTGGACCTCGGGAGCCCTCAGGTAAGTCCATAGATTTTTTCCAGATCGGAGGCCTCCACACGCAGGAAGCCTCTGATCGGAAAATATGGCCCAATGATTTCTCAGATTTTGGTGGAATAGTGGCCAGCAATCTGTTCTGATTCTAAACACTAAGATAAAACCAATGTTACATTTTTCAGGTTTTCTTTTTTACTTTAGATTTGTTTGGGGAGCTTCAGCATCTCAGACAACTTCCTGAAGTAAGCTTTCACTCACCACGTCCTTAAAAAATGCTTTCATTAGCCTAAATATCTGGGTAAATTTGTAACGTGTCCAGTGATCAAATCCTCTTCATTTTTTTTCAGCTTACTAGTTTAATCATGTGCTGTCATGTGATCTTCCTTCATTTTGGAAGGTGGCAGAATAACCATTTCTCTAGACTGTGACATTGCTTGAACTGCCAAACATTTTTTTTAAATAAATGAACATTTGGTGCTGGTGGAAGCCAAAAAATCAAAACATTGGTTTGGCTGACATTAAGTGGAAGAAATATTGGTTCATCTAGGTCTTAATGTCAGCACTGGTTCTACTTAACTTTAGTGCCCTGCATCCTTCACCATCAGACTCAGTAATTCTTCAAAAACATTTTCTCATTGACATCATCAGAAGAATTTGTTGAAAAAAATTCAAAAAAAGCAAGAGAAATAAGTTTCCATCGGATGAAGGGGGTTAAATCCCCCCTAACGTGTCTCGGATTCAAGTGACATTAGCAATGAAACTTTGTTCATGCGGTCATCAACAGAACCTCAAGATTAGATTTCTTGTAATTACTCCCATCTATCATCTGAACTTAAAATACTCAGAGTACTCATTAGTAATTTATGTCAGAAAACTCTTAAATGGTCACCAAATCTTGGCCTTGATGTCTAACATGGTGTTGGGTTTGAAGACATACCCTCTACTGGTCAGAGAGAGATAAAGCTGACTCTCACAATGGGAACGGTAGCATAGTGGTTATGTTACTGGACTAGTAATCCAGAGGCCTAGACTAATGATCCAGAGTTCAGATCCCACCCTGGGAGCTGGGGAATTTAAATTCAGATAATTAAATAGATCTAGAATAAAAAAAGCTAGTATCAGTGATGGTGACCATGAAACTATCGGATTGTCGTAAAAACCCATCTGGTTTACTAATGTCCTTTAGGGAAGGAAATCTGCCATCCTTACTTGGTCTGACTTATATGTGACTCCAAACCCACAGCAATGTGGTTGACTCTTAACTGTCCTCTGAAATGGCCGAGCAAGCCACTCAGTTGTAACATGACCGCATGGACCTCGACCTCGGCACCGGCTTCGGACACGGCAACGGCACACTCAGCCCAGTCGACCCTGCAAAGTCCTCCTCACCAACATCTGGGGACTTATGCCAAAATTGGGAGAGCTGTCCCACAGACTAGTCAAGCAACAGCCTGACATAATCAGAATCATACCTTTCAGCCAATGTCCGAAACTCCTCCATCACCATCCCTGGCTTATGTCCTGTCCCACCGGCAGGACAGACCCACCAGTGGTGGTGGTACAGTCGGGAAGGAGTGGCCCTGGGAGTCCTCAACATTGACTCCGGACCCCATGAAGTCTCACGGCTTCAGGTCAAGCATGGGTAAGGAAACCTCCTGCTGATTACCACATACCGCCCTCCCTCAGCTGATGAATCAGTACTCCTCCATGTTGAACACCACTTGGAAGAAGCACTGAGAGTAGCAAGGGCACAGAATGTACTCTGGGTAGGGGACTGCAATGTCCATCACCAAGAGTGACTTGGTAGCACCACTACTGACCGAGCTGGCCAAGTCCTGAAGGACATAGCTGCCAGTCTGGGCCTGTGACAGGTGGTGAGAGAACCAACACGAGGGAAAAACCTACTTGACCTCGTCCTCACCAATCTACCTGTCGCAGATGCATCTGTCCATGACAGCATTGGTAGCAGTGACCACCGCACAGTTGGATGGAGACGAAGTCCCTCCATCGTGTTGTGTGGCACTATCACCGTGCTAAATGGGATAGATTCAGAACAGATCTAGCAGCTCAAAACTGGGCATCCATGAGGCGCTTTGGGCCACTAGCAGCAGCAGAATTGTATTCCACCATAATCTGTAAACTCATGGCCCGGCATATCCCTCACTCTAACATTACCATTAAGCTAGCCTGGTTCAATAAGGATTGTAGAAGAGCAGCACCAGGTGTACCTAAAAATGCAGTGCTGCAACACAGGACTACATGCATGTTAAAAAGCGGAAGCAGCATGCTATAGACAGAGCTAAGCGATCCCACAATCAACGGATCAGATCAAAGCTCTGCAGTCCTGCCACATCTGGACCATAAAACAACTAACGGGAGGAGGAGGCTCCATGAATATCCCCATCCTCAATGATGATGGAGCCCAGCACATGAGTGCAAAAGACAAGGCTGAAGCGTTTGCAACCATCTTCAGCCAGAAGTGCCGAGTGGATGATCCATATCGGCCTCTTCCTGAGGTCCTCACCACCACAGAAGCCAGTCTTCAGCCAATTCAATTTACTCCACGTAATATCAAGAAACGGCTGAGCACACTGGATACAGCAAAGGCTGTGGGCCCCGACAACATCCCGGCTATCGTGCAGAAGACTTGTGCTCCAGAACCAGCCGCGCCTCTAGCCAAGCTGTTCCAGTACAGCTACAACACTGGCATCTATCCGACAATGTGGAAAACTGCTCAGGTATGTCCTGTCCACAAAAAGCAGGACAAATCCAATCCGGCCAATTACCGCCCCATCAGTCTACTCTCAATCATCAGTAAAGTGATGGAAGGTGTCATCGACAGTGGTATCAAGCAGCACTTACTCACCAATAACCTACTCACTGATGCCCAGTTTGGGTTCCGCCAGGACCACTCGGCTCCAGACCTCATTACAGCCTTGGTCCAAACATGGACAAAAGAGCTGAATTCCAGAGGTGAGGTGAGAGTGACTGCCCTTGACATCAAGGCAGCATTTGACTGAGTGTGGCATCAAGGAGCCCTATTAAAACTGAATGGGGTGGGAACTCTCCACTGGCTGGAGTCATACCTAGCACAAAGGAAGATGTTTGTGGTGGCTGGAAGTCAATCATCGCTGCAGGAGTTCCTCAGGGCAGTGTCCTAGGCCCAACCATCTTCAGCTGCTTCATCAATGACCTTCCCTCCATCATAAGGTCAGAAGTGGGGATGTTCGCTGATGACTGCACAGTGTTCAGTGCCATTCGCAACTCCTCAGATAATGAAGCAGTCCATGCCCGCATGCAGCAAGACCTGGATGACATTTAGGCTTAGGCTGATATGTGGCAGGTAAGATTTGTGCCACACAAGTGCCAGGCAATGACTATCTCCAACAAGCGAGCGTCTAACCACCACCCCATGACATTCAACGGCATTACCATTGCCGATATCCCACCATCAATATCCTGGGGATCACCATTGATCAGAAACTTAACTGGACCAGCCACATAAATACTGTGGCAACAACAGCAGGTCAGAGGCTGGGTATTCTGCGGCGAGTGTCTCACCTCCTGACTCCTCAAAGCCTTTCCACCATCTACAAGGCACAAGTCTGGAGTGTGATGGAATACTCTCCACTTGCCTGGATGAGTGCAGCTCCAACAACACTCAAGAAGCTCGACACAATCCAAGACAAAGCAGCCCGCTTGATCGGCACCCCATCCACCACCTTAAACATTCACTCCCTCCACCACCAGCGTACCGTGGCTGCAGTGTGTACCATCTACAAATGCACTGCAGCAACTCGCCAAGGCTTCTTCGGCAGCACCTCCCAAACCCGCAACCTCTTCCACCTAGAAGGACAAGGGCAGCGGGTGCATGGGAACACCACCACCTCCAAGTTCCCCTCCAAGTCACACACCATCCTGACATGGAAGTATGTCGCTGTTCCTTCATCGTCGCTGGGTCAAAATCCTGGAACTCCCTCCCTAACAGCACTGTGGGAGTACCTTCACCACACGGACTGCAGCGGTTCAAGAAAACGGCTCAGCACCACCTTCTCAAGGGCAATTAGGGATGGGCAATAAATGCTGGCCTTGCCAGCGACGCCCACCTCCCATGAACGAATAAAAAAAATGTACTCATCAGTACTCCACTGGTTTACTCTGATTTTTTTTACTCTAAAGTACAACTAACTGTTCTGGTTTGAAAACAGTTCCAACACAGCTGCCACGAATAGCTTAAATAAAGCTATTTCACTCATCACTGTGAATTGCATAAGTCTCAATTGGGCTCCTTTTGCTGTCTGATCAGGGCATCTTTGATCTTATTCACCTCTCCTGCCTACTCAATATGCAAGTTAACTGGGTCTTCATCAGGGGATACACATAACAGCATATCAGGGGACAACAGGAACTATTACTTGCCATTGCTCGTCACAAGCTTTGGCAATTTCTCTTTTCCATATAATGCTGCTGCCTGGTGCAACATTCTACATAATCCTGTAAAGTCACAGTGCCCTTTCCAGTCTCAAAACAACAATATACATTCATCCTCAACAGCCATACATTGGGGCGATTCTATGATTTGGAGTTTCCAGTGGGGAAGCTGCACTCCATCGAATGTAGGGCTACAATATTTTATCTCAGTTCTCTGTGGTAGTGGGAGTGGGAGCACCTACACTGTGGGCTGGATTTTACCAGCCCTGAGGAGGCGGGTTTGGAGGCGTGTGAGTTGTTAAAATCGGCAAAAATGGCGGGTGGGCCTGATCCCGCCTCCATGCAATTTTCCCAAATGCATGTTTTCTGGCCCCCTTTCCATCCCACCTCCAAGAGGCGGGATGGGCTCTTAACAACCACTTAATTGCCTCTATAATCCCATTTTGAGAGGCCTTTCCGATTTTTAGACATTCCCCCCATCCTACACGCCTCCTCTGGAACACGGCAGGTAATGCTGGCGGCCTCACAGTGGATTGCTTACTCGCAGCTGCAGCTCCACTATTACAAAGGAGTTTTCACCAATGATCATTTGCAGGTGGCAGAACTTTGTTGTTTCAGGTCTGGGGGAACTTTGAGCAGGCGTACTCAGTGTTGTGGAAGTTTGGAGCCTGACACCCATCTCCAGTGTGACCTCCTGGGAAACTCCTCTCCCCACCTTGACTGAGCGCTTCCTCAACTGAGGCATATACCAGAAGCATGGCGACCATTTAATTCCTTTCCTCCTGGACATCAGATTCGGACGAAGACCAGCCGCGGCAGCAGCAGAACCATGAGCAACAGCAGCACCAACAGCAGGAGCATCAACAGAAGCGCCAAGCTGCTAGTCACCCATCTGAAGATGCACAGGCCAGAAGGCGCCAGCGCGCGACAACATTGCTGCCCGGGATGCAAGGGACGCACTCATCCTGGCCAGATATGCTTAGCCTGCACAATCAAATACTTTAGTCTCGCTCCTTCGTACCAGAGCATCGACAATGGACAAGAACCTGCAGAATCCTATCACTCTGACCACCATTCTGACAATCGCAAGGCGCCCTAAGCCCTCAATGTGAAAGTCCCATTTGCAAAATGACACAGGCCACAACTTCAACAGTTTGCCATCAAAACACTTTATAATACAATCACAATGATGGCTGGTCCAAAAACAAAACACAGCACCCAAGTGACTACTTGTGCTTTATCTTCCTCTTATGCATGCTCCTACGTGGTGCTTCCCCTGTGGCTTTAGCAGATGTACAGGCCCCTTGCTCACTCTCTTGCTGCTCCTGTTTTAACGCCTTTGGCGGGCGTCCTCTGGGGTGGCGAACCTGTGCGGGCTTGCCAACAGTCTGCTGCTCCTACGGCTGTGCAGGGGCTGAGACGCCCATCTCAGTTGGGTGAGGACTCTGGTGGGGCTCTGACTGAGGGCTTTGCTGTAGCATGGTCGTGTGAGCACTTGGAGAGGAACCCCCACTTCCTTGTTGTCTGCCACCAACATCCCACTCATGGGTCAGCCCCACTTCAGAGCTAGCAAGTGGCTTGACTACACCTTGCTGCACTGCAGGGGGGCCATGAGGACTCGTTTCTGCACTGGAAGTCCTACTCCAGAGGACATGCATGAAGGTCTGGTTTGTTTGCTCAATAGCTGACCATCACTTCTCAAGAGATGTCATTCTATTCTGAACAATGACCATGTTTTCAATACCCTGGCGACTAAGCTCCTCCATGGACGTAGCCATCCTCTCCTCTACCGTAGCCATCCTCTCCTCTACGGTAGCCAGCCTTACCATGGAGGTAGCCATCCTTTCCACGGAGGTTGCCATCCTTTCCGCGGTGATGCGTTCATGCGCCAATGCCTCCACAAAGGCTCTGCTCATGTTCGCGATGGACTCCTCCATTCGCTCCACACTTGCAGTGACCCTGGAAACCAAACCTCCTCGATTTTAGCAATTTCCAGGGCTGCCTCCTCCCAGGGGGTGAGCTGGGCTACTGAGGGTGGCCCTCCTTCTGTCATGGCTCTTTCCCTCTTATTGTGGGCTCCCTTTTCCTGCAATGAGGGACACAAGTGGAGTTTGAGTGAGAATAAAGGAGTGAGTGTAGTGAATGCATAGCATAGATGCTTAGAAGGATACAAAGGACCCTCCCTGTGTGTTGTAAGTTGTTGTTGTCATGGCATCACAGTGATAGGGAGTGTGAGGGCTGCATGGTCGAATAGTTAAGTGAATGTGACCATAGAGAGAGAGGGAATAGGTAAGGGTGCAGGGATGTAAGTGTCAAGTGGCATGTGGAGGAAGAGGTTGGCAAAGCAGAGTGCTGGTGAGGAGAGGCGATGGGGATCAGATTGAGGGTGATGGGAAAGTCATACTGACTTTTCCTGTGCGGAGAAGGTCATGAACCCTCTTCCTGCATTGCAGCCAGGTTCTGCGGCTCAGCGAAATGGAGTTGACCTCCTGGGCCACTTGCAGCCACACAGCTTTTGTCTGCTGGGGTGGCTTTTTTCTCCCTGAGGAAGGGAACAGCACCTCCTTATTACAGCTGGCTCCGTACACCAGAGCTTGGAGGGAGGGCTCATCAAACCGAGGAGCACACTTTTGCTTGATCATTGACATTTTCCACAATTCAACTCCTTCATATAAATTGCAGAGCCTTTGCAGTCTCCAGAAGAATCAAGGCTGCTTGCAGGCCTTAAACCCAACAGCACTGATGACGTCATCGGAGGCGACTTTCTGTATGAAAAGACTCATTGGGCCAGTGGTTCCCACACACAGGAAATCAATTGCCCAATTAGGGGAAAATCCCACTTTTTCAACACACACTTAGGAGTCGGGGTCCTGACACGATTTCCACCTGACACGCCCCAGCCCGCCCACTCTGACAAAATCCAGCCCTGTGTCTCTATTATACGGGTCAAAAATTGGGATTCTATTTGCTAGGCGTCAGCCTTGGCTCGGTGGTAACACTCTTGTCCCTGAGGCACAAGGTTATCGGTTCAAGCCAAAACTCCAGAGAGTTCAGCACATAAACTAGCCTGACCCTTCAATGCGATACTGGGGGCGGCGGGGGTTGCCATCTAGCAATGTGATGTTAAACTGACCTATCAGGTGGACGTAAAAGATACCATGACACTATTTGAAGAGCAGCGGGGTTTTCTTGGTGTCCTGGCTAAAAAAATCCTCAACCAACATCACTAAAACAGATGATCTGGTCATTTATCTCATTGCTGTTTGTGGGATCTTGCTGTGTGACAAATGGCTGTCACATTGCCCGACATTACAACAGTGACTATACTGGAGAAATACTCCATTAGCTATGAAGCAATTTGATCCTGAGGTTGTGAAAGGCTCTATATAAATGCAAGTTCTTTCTTTAATTACCAAATTCATACAGCAATTAAACTGCCTTTAAAAATAAGCAGGTTTTGTCTGAAAATAGTGTCCTGAAACAGTGCTAAAGGTTTCAGAAGACTTGTCTCTTTCAGTTTAGGAACATTGGAACAGGAGTCGACTCCTTGAGCCTGTTCCAGTATTCAATGAGATCATGGATGATCTGTATCCTAATTGCATTTACCTGTCTTGGCTCCATATCCCTTAATACCCTGGGGCTAGCAAAATTGTATCCATCTCAGATTTAATTATTATTCCTCAACAGCCACACATAGATTCCATGATTCAGAGATTCCAGTGGGGAAGCTGCACTCCATCGAAGGTGCGGCTACAATATTTTACCCCAATTCTCTGTGAGAGTGGGAGTACCTACACTATGGCCGCGATCTTACCTTTCGGTGCGAGCTGAGAGCGGGTCAGCTGCCTTCCAGGTTCTGATCCCGCCCCCAACGACACCCGACGCACAGACGTAATTTTACGTCATTTGGCCTTGTTAAGCCCGCCCTGCGGGCTTGCCGGCCAATTAAGAGAAAGCCGGTGTCAGATGACGTCAGTTGATGACGCGTTATCTGCCGGTTTTCTTAAAGGGGACATGCACATTTTTGTTTGACAGATGATGTTTCAGTGTTTGACAGCATTGAGGTGCTGCAAACACTGCCAATCACTGTACAAAGGTGAGCCCTTGCACCTAGACTCTCCAGTAACTCTCTCCTTAGGATAAAACAGATGGCAGCTGCAGGTGAGGTTACAGAAGCAATGTCACTGGTGAGAGAGGTTCTCCCAATGAGGTGGGACTACACAAACACTTCAAACCTTGTTACCTACAGAAAAGTCTAAATACATTAAATATGATTTTCCCAACATTTTCTTACTTCTGAAACTCACCAGTGTACCATTGGATCCTTCGCACCACTTCTGCAGCTGTCATTAATGCACAAACCTTACAGCAGACCCACAGCACGCCACACTTACCCTGATGTAGTGTCCGGACGTCGGGAAGGCCACATTCGACCTGTCAAAATTGAAAAAAGCCTCTTAACTGCCTGTTAACTACCTGTTAACAGGCAGTTAAGTGCCTATAATCCTCTTCCCGCCGCTATGTGTTGGGTCCCTGCGCAAATCGGGGACCCGACACTTGGGAAGATTGTATGGAGGCGGGTTGACAGCAGGTTCGGGACCTGCTGTCAATCTTTGCAATTTTGCCAACAGTCCCGCCTCCAAACCCGCCCCCTGGGCGCCGGCAAAATTCCCCCCTATATCTCTATTAAACTTGTCAAAAATAGGGATTCTATTAGCTAGGTGTCAGTTTTGGCCCGGTGGTAGCACTCTTGTCTCTGAGGCACAAGGTTATGGGTTGAAGCCAAAATTATTAATTGAGCTAGCATCTACTGCATTTTATGGGAAAGAATTCCACACTTCTACCATCCTTTGCATGAAGAAGTGTTTCACTTCTCTCCTGAATGGCCTGGCTCTGATTTTAAAGTTACATCCCCTTGTCGTAGACTCCCCCCAACCCTCCACCTCCCCCAGTGGAAAACGTTTCCCTCTAGCTACCCCATCAGTTCCTTTCAAAATCCTAGCAACCTCAATAAAATCATTCCAGTGAATCCAAGCCTAGTTTATGTAATCTCTCCTCATAATTTAACCCTTAGAACCCTGGTAACATTCTGGTGAATCTGCGCTGCACTTCCAAGCTCAATTTATCCTTTCTAAGGTGCGGTGCCCAGAACTGTACACCGTACTCCAGATGTGGTCTAACCAGGGATTTGTATAGCTGTAGCAAAACAGGAAGAATTTTCAGGAATATACACTGGTACGACACACAGTATAAATACCAGTTAAGTACAGTTATCAGCAACTGCCTACTTAAAGTTGTTTGGTTCATTCCCGATGAAGGATATCACCCGGAATGTTACCCTACCTTTCTTTTTAGATACTGACTGACCTACTGTATATTCCAGATGTTAATTGTTGTTTTAACTGTAACTAAACCTGTGCACTATACAGTCTTTGTAATGATCAAGTGCTACCAATAGGATCTTCGTACAAATAGGATGCATAGAATACCATAGCTCTGCAACCTCACAACAAATTTTAATAAATTTGACTAACAGCTTCTTTATAATAGTAACACAGTAGGGAAGATTTTCAACTTGGGCACTGGGGAGATGCAATGCACCCAAGATGTGTAAAGCCTGTGTGAAGAAGGAGGTGTATGTATTTTCCCTCCTCCATCCATTTGCATGGCCATGGGGAACTCCAGCCACGTCCATACACCCCCCTCCACCTCGTTGGGCTGTTCACCTAAAATAAGGTGCAAATCTAAACATAGCTGCAGATTCCTCAGGTGGGCCTCCAAGATCAGGGCCTTCTGGTTACTGAGAATGTCCTGAGTAGTTCAAATGTTCCTGGAGATTGGAGTGGGAGGTGCAAGGGAAGCTTAACAATAAATAATTTTACTTGCAGTTGGCCAGGTTTCAGAGCTGGTCATAGTATCAGGTATCAATTGGCATCCTGCAATGGGAATATAGCATGAGTAGCCAAAGGAAAATGAGGTGGGAGGCTGGGAATGCACTGGAGGAGCCAGGCCCAGTTACAACCCATGGGGAACCCCCAGTAAAGCTTGGCTAGACACAATGGGGGCAGAGACCTTCTGTAATGCGTCTGTGCCCGTTTCCTCTGCAGAGAAAGAATTTCCCCTTATGCGCCTTGGACATTTACTACTAAATACTAGTTTTCCAATGGCTAAGTTATAAGAGTGGCTATTCTCTTATAGTGAACATGGCCCTGGTACCTGTTTGAGAGTTTGTAGGCGCTGACGGGCCGTTGTCTTGGCGATGAAGGTGTGGCTGGTTCCAGGATTAGATTCCAGACTCAACGACAGACCGGAGACAAGTTCTGCTCGGAGGTCAGTGATGGTGACTTTATCATCAGCAACAGTCAGTGGCGCTTCCCCCAGTACAACCTCCATCAGTGGGGAGACTACCTGCAAGAATTTAAAAGAACATCATGTATGTGGTGCAGATATATTTAAACTATAGACATTCAAGTTTGGCTCAGAGTATGGAATTGCTTCAGCATAACCTACAAAACTGCTCCTAATTTGGTAATAAATGGGCAATCTTGATCACAGAGGCCACAAGAATAGCTGGTATGGGAAAATGGGGTCCTTAAGCAAAAAAATTGGTTAATAGAAAAAAAAAGAAATTCAAACCCAATCATAATCAAAATTGTAGGTCACAAATTTAGAATTGTATACACTTCTTCCAAATACTGCCTCTGTTCTTCCACACCAACTGATGTTGCATTCATAGAGGGGTGATGCTGGGACATGCTCTTTCAGAAAACTTTGTATTTTTACATTAAAAATGGTACATCCTGGTTTCTCTCCAACAGCTCCCCCAGTTCACAGATGCTTTCTCCACTTCAATACCCTCCAGATCTCAGAAGCACTCTGCCCCTCTAACAGCTCCCCACCCCATCACAAATAAGGATGGAACAAAATTAAAAATGCATACTTCGCATAACAGAAGTAAATTTTTGGGAAGTGTGTGTGTGGGAGAGATGTTGGATCAGCTCGTGATTTCAGCTAGGTCCCTGTGCGTAATTGCCAAGTGGAGGCTGGACATTTTCCCACAGCAAAAGCAATAGCTTTTTTTAATGGGGTCTTTTCACTCACTGTGGAAGCTAGGATGACCCTCACTTCTAATACCCTTACCTTCTTTTGCTGGAGAACAAGGAAAAAAGAGGGAGTGGCACAAAATCCCCAGTTTGGCAAACATCTCACAGCTGGGCAGGAGAAAGATTAGGTGAAATTAATTTACAGAGGCTTATTGTAGTACAGAATGCTTTACCACAGGGAGCATAGGAACAGGAAAAGGTCATTCAGCCCCTTCAGCTTGTTCCACCATTCACTTAGATCATGGCTGATCTGTATCTCAAATCCATTTACCCACCTTTGATTCATATCCCTTGATATGCTTACCTCTGTAACTTCCTGCTCCCCTCTACACAACTTGCTGTGCTTCCTAACTTAGTGTCATCTTCAAATTTGGATATACAACTCTCTATTCCTTCATCTAAGTCATTAATATAAATGGTGAAAAGCTGAGAAACACCACTTGTCACATCCTGTCAATCAGAGTACATTCCTTTTATCCCTACTCTCTGTCTCCTACCTC
The DNA here is from genome assembly GCA_030390025.1 of Squalus acanthias. NCBI lineage: Eukaryota > Metazoa > Chordata > Chondrichthyes > Squaliformes > Squalidae > Squalus > Squalus acanthias. The sequence continues at coordinate 35,188,941 of CM059448.1, read as the reverse complement.
CCAACCAATTATCAACCCACATTACAAGGTTACCTCCAATTCCGTGCGCTTTTAGATTTGCTAATAATCTCTTTTGCGGAACCTCAGCAAATGCCTTCTGGAAGTCCACAAAGACAACATCCATAGACACTCTCCCTGTCCACTATGTTAATGACCTCCTAAAAAAAAATTCAACCAGATTAGACCTACCCTTCACAAATCCATGCTGACTCCCTTTAATCAGCTCATACTTGTTCAAGTGCTCTGTCACTCTGTACCTGATGATAGATTCCAGTAAGTTCCCTACAGCTGATGTTAAAATGATAGGTTTGCAGTTTCTTGGTTTCTTCCTCCCTCTTTTCTTAAATAGTGAGAGTGACATTTGCAATTTTCCAATCCAAAGGCACAATTCCTAAATCTAGAGAGTTTTGGAAAATTAGGATTAATGTATCTGTAATTTCCAGACCTGATTCTTTAAGTTTCTATAGGTTTACCCATTAATAGCTCAGCCCAGTTTACTCTGTTCAATTTATTTCTCATCCCCACAAAGTTTATCTTACTTCGAGGGGATGAGAAATAAGTGACCACAGTAAACATGGGGTGGTTGAGATATAGAGAACATTGAACCTTTTAAAGGAAAAGTGGATAAATATTTGATGCAGATAACAATATGGGCTATCGAAAGAGAGCAGGGCAGTGGGAATAGCTATGCAAACAAGAGTCTGCTTTATTCTCACAAAAACATAAAAGGGTAGATTTTGACTTGTGGGTGGCAAAGTGGCCCCCGGGATTTTGAGATTCATTTATGTTCGCTAGGCGAGCTGCAGGGCGCCAACCAAAATAATTCAAGACTTACATTTGCTGGGCCTGTTCTCTTCCATTGGGGCTGGAACTGATTGAAGTGCAGGCTCTGACCACTTCCTATCTAAAATGGTAATTAGGGTCCTATTTACATCACAGGACCCTGATTTCTATATTAAAAGAGGCCTACGGCCTGAAACAGGCGGGCACTTTGGACACCCAGCAGTAGGCCCCTTTTAAAATGGTACTGGCTGCAATGCCGGTTTTAACGGGACGGTAGGGGTACCGACACTACTCTGAGAACGTTATCGCTCAGTTAACACCAGGCGAGGGCACTCAAAATCTACCCCAAAATGACTAATATTTGCTATGGAAATAATGGCCCGAAAATTAGACCTAATACGCGAGAGTACGCACTGTGTACTCTCGCGTTTTAGGTCTCCAATTGCCGGTTTTCAGAATGCACTGCGCATGCGCGGGAAACCGGCACTTCGTGAACTCAAAAGGGGGCGGTTCCTAAGTGAACCGCGTGCGCGCTACAGGCTGCGCGCACGCAGTGCACTTAGTGCTTTGAACGCGCAGGTAAGCATGGAAGATTTTACACATAAAGAAAGGAGGCGTAAGACCCTCTTTAAACAAGGTAAGTAGTTAATTAAGTATTATTTAAAACATTTTTCAACAGGTTTATCTTTTTTAGAGACTTTAAAGAAAGGTAAGTTTATTTTTATAACTTTTAAAAAGATTTTAAATTTTTTCAAAAATTTAAATTTTTGTTTAAAGTGGTTAATTTATTTAAATATAGTTATTTTATTAATGTGATGGTTTTTTAAAATTTAATTGAGGTTTAGCTGTTCTTTTGGGGGTAAGTTGTATTCATAGCTTTGACAGTTGTCCTGTCAAAACTATGAATGAAAGATGGTGTGCTGCCATTGGCTCTAACTGAATCACGTGATCCCACAGCTCGCATGAACTAACTGCGTCTGTGGGTCACGCAAGCACTGCACAGCTGCATGTGGGACTGGCCTTGAAACTAAAGTTCGTGTGAGCCCGGAGGGAAAAGGTAGGCGCGCAGTGAGATATCGCGGGGAAGCCTTACCCCCGCAGGAACGCTCCGTGTTTAATTTCTGGGCCATTAGCTTTGAACTGGTTTTTTTAACTGTTCAAATAGAATGATAAAATAATTACTGTAAGGAACTAGATATTTGAAGAGTAATCTGTGTATTAAATATTAATGATTTGGAGCCCCAAATTCTGCTTTAATGCCATTAGTGCAATATCGCCAGTTTACCTACAGGATGACATTCGCCATTTCAATGAACTGAGTGGGTTAAACCCTTCTAACAGTCATATTGTGTACTCCTTCAGCACATAACACTGCAGATAGTTCCCTGCATTACTCTGCAGTAATGGAAAATTCTGCAAATCAAAGGAGTCCTGTAGGACAGGTCAAAAATCCAATGAAAACACATTATCCCTCACAAATTGCAGAATGTAAACAAACAAAGCTCACGCTAATAATGCTTATACTTAATAGAAGGGTTTAAAAGTTTGCCAAAACAACTCACTTTAACTTAGAAACATGATTCAAATTTATACTTGGATTTGAGGTCTTAAGTAACCAGTTGACTTTCACAACCACTGCGGCCGCATCATTTGATGGTGTATTTTATATAAACTGCTGGTCTTCAACATGTAAACTCTATAGTTTTGGCAGAAATAGAATCAATCCATCTCTACCCAAAGACTTAATCTACTGACACCAATGATACTGAGCAGGTGCACTGGAATAGGACAACCTTGCTCAACATTACACAAATGTATCGATGCCTTTAAAATGGTTGGACACAAAGTTCCAGGAAGCTCTTTATTTTCTTTGTCTTTATTTATTAATGTATTTTTGGCTGCATTTACTTACTGGTGCAAAGACCAGAAACTTAACTGGACCAGCCACATAAATGCTGTGGCTACAATAGCAGGTCAGAGGCTGGGTATTCTGCAGCAAGTGTCTCACCTCCTGACTCCCCAAAGCCTTTCCGCCATCTACAAGGCACAAGTAAGGAGTATGATGGAATACTCTCCATTTGCCTGGATGAATGCAGCTCCAACAACACTCAAGAAGCTTGACACCATCCAAGACAAAGCAGCCCACTTGATTGGCAACCCATCCACCACCTTAAACATTCACTCCCTCCACCACCAGCGCTCCATCTACAAGATGCACTGCAGCAACTCGCCAAGGCTTCTTCGATAGCGCCTCCCAAACCCACGACCTCTACCACCTAGAAGGACAAGGGCAGCAGGCGCATGGGAACACCATCACCTGCAAGTTCCCTTCCAAGTTACAAACGATCCTGACTTGGAAATATATCGCCGTTCCTTCATCGTTGCTGGGTCAAAATCCTGGAACTCCCTCCCTAACAGCACTGGCAGTACTTTCACCACATGGACTGCAGTGGTTCAAGGCGGCGGCTCACCACCACCTTCTCACGGGCAATTAGGGATGGGCAATGAATACTGGCCTTGCCAGCGACGCCCACATCCCAGGAACAAATTTTTAAAAATTGCTGTGAAATGACACTATAATTATACCGTAACTGCAGCCAAAAAATCTCAATGCTTTCCCTTATATTAAAGTTATCCTTTGAGAAGAATTCGTCACTAGGAGCTGAAATTTCAATCTGGGATTAGTGGCACTTTTGCACAGTTGTTAATGCCTACATTTACAGACATCATGCTAAATAATCCAGAGCTGACTGTGCTACTTTATTTCCTGCAAATCACATTCTCTCCGCAGAAATCTATTAGCAATTCACCAATATAGCCACAGAAAGCAGTTTGGAAAAAGTGAAATATTTTCTTGGTTTACAGTGGTTGCTAGTTAGTTTTTGGTAGTCTTATAATGGGCCAAAAATTCATCCCGCGACGCGAGAGTACGCACTGTGTACTCTCGCATATTCTCTCTCCAATTGCCGGTTTTCTGCATGCCCTGCGCATGCGCTGAAAACCGGCACTTGGTCTTTTGAAAAGGGGGCGGTTCCTCGGTGCATCGCGTGCGCGCTACAGGCTGCGCGCACGCTGTGCACTTCGTGCTTTGGACGCGCAGGTAAGTACGGAAGATTTTAGAAATGGAAAAAGGAGGAGTAAGACCCACTTTTAACAAGGTAAGTAGTGAATTAAGTATTTTTTTGAATTTTTTTAACAGGTATATCTTTTTTAGAGACTTTAAAGACAGGTAAGTTTATTTTTATAACTTTTTAAAAGATTTAAAATTTTTTCAAAAATTTAATTTTTTATTTAAAATGGTTAATTTATTTAACTATACTTATTTTATTAATGTGATGGTTTTTATAAAAAATTAATTGAGGTTTAGCTGTTATTTTGGGGGGGTGTAAGATTCATAGATTTCACAGCACGTATGTGAAACTTATGAATGGAAGATGGTGTGCTGCCATTGACTCTAACTGAGTCACGTGATCCCACAGCTCGCACGAATTCACTACGCCGGTGGGATACGCAAGCACTGCCCAGCTGATGTCTGGAACATCAAGTTCGTGCGAGCTGGATCTGAAAAAGCACACGCGGAGTGAGAGATCGCGGGGAAGCCTTACCCCCGCGGGAACAGAGCGAGATCAATTTCTGGGCCATTTTGTGGATTTCAATAAACAACCAGTAACCTCCACAAACCAATGAGATAATTTCCCCTAGCTGTCAATTTGATTGAATGAAAGAAAGAACTTGCATTTTTAAAGCACCTTTAACATCCTCTGGGCTTCCCAAAACACTTCACAGCCAATGAAGTACTCCTGAAGTGTAGTCAATGTTGTAAATACAGACAAATGTGTCAGCCACTTTTGCATGCAGGAAGGTCCCACAACAGCAATGAGAAAAATGACCAGATAACCTGTTCCTGTGGTGTTGGTTGAGGGATAAATATTGGCCAGGACACATCAGGAATAGAATGATACGCTGATAGAGTTAGATGAAGTAGAGTAGGAGGAGGCTCGTGTGGAGAATAAACACCAGCATAGACCAGTTGGGCTAAATGGCCTGTTTCTGTGCTGTAAATTCTACGTAATTCTATGATTTTTTGAGTGTCGCCAGAAATACAGGAAGCAGAGTGGTTTCCTTTGCCGCCTCCCACACAATTTCCTCTGCTTGCCTCATCACACATGATGGCAATTACCTTGTAGAGATTATAAACCATAAGAAAAAACATAAAAATAAACTGCTGTTGGGGAGAAACAGAAGTGCAAATATTATCTTGCATATAATTTGGGTGAAAGATAGTTTTCTGCAAATGGAAACCAGCAGAAGAATGCTGAATTTACATGACCGCAGTGTTTTCATCTCCCTGCCTGTTGCTGCAAAGCTCCAAATAATTTGAGTAAAATTGTCAAACGATGGCTTGTGCTTCAGGCAAAAATACAATTTGCGCTCCCAATGTAAACACAAAGCAATCACCTTCCCATTACACTGGAGATTTACAGCAATTAAAAAAGAGAAATTTAGCTTGGAAGTGAACCTGTGAAACTGAAAGTGACAAACCATGGATATATAAACAAGTATTCTACGCAAAATCAGCAAGTGAAATTTGCTGATAATTTTTCCTGCAATTTTTGGTGAATATTGTTCTAGCCATGGTGAGAGTTTTCATGCTGGTAATGAAGCATTTTTGGCAGTGTTAGCACTGAGCACTCCCAGGTCATATAAAACAGGGGCATCTAAGCTGTGGCCCATGAAATCCAAGCAGCTCAATTCTGTTTGTGTTTATATTTCTAATTTATTTATTGGAACAATAGATAAGGTTTCCATTGATGATGAAAAGAGGTGAGGATGTGACCAGAAGGAGGGACATTCAGCTGCATCGGGAACAGTCACCTGGGTCACGTGTGACATTTTTAGAGGGTCTGGTGCAGAGATAATCTTTTTAGGAAGGTTATAGATAATCCAATATTATTACTGAGAAATATTTAATATTGTTTGATCCTGATCCAGTTATAATACTTTTTTGGCCTGGAATTTGCAGTCAGCGGCAAAGCAAAGGCAAAAGCAAAGCTGCTGGCCCTGTAAAAAGCTGTCCGCAGAGATCTCGCGATCACTGGGGCGAGAGATTTGCCTTTTTCGACGCGTAATTGATTGCAGCGCTCTGCAGTGGGAATTCCCTAGTGCGATGCTGCTGTGACGTCAACAAGCTGTCTAAGCAGCCAATCACATTGCAGAATTCTCACAGACAGGGAACCAGGAAATGAGAAGCTGTTTTTATCCGGACTTTTTAAAAATGTTACAGAGAGCAAAATAACGATTGGGGCTCTCACATGGGGAAAAGGTAGAACCTGAAATATCATGAACAAACTTTAAACTTTTTAAAGTTTCTTAAAAATTGTAATTTTTATCATAATGGAGAAATTTGACAGTCCACAAAATTAAAATTATTTTTTCAGGGCCATAACATTTGTTTAGCCATCAATACACTGGTAAAACCCCAGTTACACCTAATACAACAAGGTTTAACATTTAATGATGTATTTAACAGCGATATTACCAGCAGAAAAGTTTTCGTCAGTTTCACTGATTTCCGGCTATGGGGCGGTGGGGGAGGGGGGAGTCGGCACAGCGCTGTCAGTGTCGCAGCAGCGAATGGCTGACTGCAACTTCAGGATTTCCGCATTTAGATGCGCATGCGCTACATCCTGAAGTTGCGGTCAGTTTCAAAGAGGAAATAACGGCAAACGCTGTTAGTTTGCCATTATTACCCACTGCAAATTCCGGCTAGAAGTTTTGGCTTTTCCTCCAGGAAGCCCAGCTCAGTGGTACTGTGCCACTTTCCAGATGATGCTTCTGAGAGTCCAGAAAACTGTTTCTGGCTAAAAAATGTATTGCAAGCCCCTTCAAGAAAACTGCTCGTTCTGGAAAATGCTGTCAAGTACAGCAATACTGGGCTGGATTTTCTCAATGGAGACGAGTTGGAGGCAGAACTGCTGCTTGTCGTGTCAATGTCCCACCTCCATCATCGTCTGACCAACCAGAGAGATTTTCCCCTGATTGACCTTGTTCAGCCTGCCCTGCGGGCTCAGCAGGCCAATTAGGAGGAAGTCGCTGACAGAGCACGTCAACGTCTGATGTGCTATCTGTCAAGACTTCTTGAAAGAAGAAATGTCAGTGTTTGACAGCTCTGTGAATCTGTCAAACACTGACATTCTCTGTAGTTTGATGAGTCCTTGTGTTCAGGACTCATCAAACTTTTCAACTTTGTCGATTTCAGATGGCTGTTGGTTCGGAGCCAGTCTGTGAAATCGACAAGGAAGATGTCGGATCTCCCGATCCAGGGTGGATGAAGGCTGTAGGAAGAAAACAAGGTAAGTGAACATTTTTAAACACTTATCACTCACCTTACATACTTACCACTCCACACTTGCACCCAACATGCACCTCTACATCTTACTTCCAGGTGCCTCCGACCCCCGCAGACGTCCTTCACGTCTCCTCCAACCCGGCGGGGTTCTCCGAGGTCGGGAAGCCTTCACCTGAGTAGGCAAAAAGGCACTAATCCTTTTTCCTGCCTGTTAACTACCTGTCAACAGGTAGTTAACAGGCAGGAAAACTGCTTGTCATGTCAATGTCCCGCCTCCATCATCGTCTGACCAACCAGAGGGATTTTCCCCTGATTGACCTTGTTAAGCCCGCCCTGCGGGCTCAGCAGGCCAATTAGGGAGGAAGTCACTGACAGCACGTCAACGCCTGATGTGCTATCTGTCAAGACTTCTTGAAAGAAGAAATGTCAGCGTTTGACAGCTCTGTGAAGCTACCTGTTAACAGGCAGTTAAAAGGATTTAATCCCTTTCCTGCCTCCAGGAGACGGGACCCGAAAGAGCACATCTTTCCGCCTCCTGGCAAAAGGGCATGGAGGCGGGTTTGCCATCCGCCCCCACTTTCTGCTACTTTACTGGCAGTCCCGCCTCCTCGGGGCTGAGAAAATCCAGCCCACTGTCTCCCCCATTCCCTGTAGCAAATTGGTTGCTATGAACTGCTTCTGGTATTATTGGAAATCCACTTTCATAAGGATATCTGGATTATCCTTGCTGATCAAAATATCAACATTTCCTCTGGACAGCTAGTTTATATCTGTATATTATATATATCGTGTGTGTGTTTGTGGGTATATACATGTGTATATGGCCCCGAAAATCTGCAATGGTGTCCATAAATGCCAATTTGCACCTGCTTGGAACCTCCGCTGCTGACTCCCCAATTTGCCTGCCAATGGAAGGAACAGTACCTCATCTTTCTACTAGGCACTTTACAGCCTTCCAGCCTCAACACTGAGTTTAACATCTTTAGACCTTAACCACTGCTCCCATTTTCTGACAGACACTCGTTGTTGGTAATGGAAGATGGCTGCACCAGAGGCACTGGGAGTGGAGGAGGTGTGGGCTGGTATTTGGGGTGGGAATCTACTCTATTGGTACACGGCCGGTGGGGTGGTCCGCACCCCTGGGGTCTACCTGCCTCTCTTCTGCCACATTCCTGGGTCAAGAGGGCCTTCTCTTTGCCGAATTTTCCATGCTTTCCTGCTCCTCTGCTATTCTGCTCTCACCATTTACATCTCCTCTGGACCCATCTTTTGTTTCTATACTTTTCTTGTTATCACCTCATTTTGCCTTGCTCTTTTGTCATTTAATCAATCCACCCTATCACAGGCCTCTCCCTTTTGTTCTTTTCCTTGGCTCCACACTTGCTTAAAAGCTGTTCATCTGCAACATCTTCCAGTTCCGATGAAAGGTCATCGACCTGAAACATTAACACTCTCTCCACAGATGCTGCCCGAGCTGCTGAGTGTTTATGAAGACATAATTCAGACCACATTTTAAAATCAAACATTCTGTCTTTATTTTTATAGTTCTATTACAAATTCCTATGTCCACATTTAAAATGGAAACTGTAAATTTGTCACTTCATAATGACAGTGATAGCCCAGCAGTGCCTCCACTTATCAGAGAGTGTAATTACAAGTGTATATATGCAGTTTCCATTATAAATGTGGACATTGAAATTTACAATGAAAAAAGTTGACAGGAAGTGCATGCTTAATATTTTTAATATAGATAGATGTGTATATGTTTTATATATATCACACACTCACACACGCACAATTCATTTCAACCTTCCAAACATCAAAGATACAGTAATTATCTTTTCAGTTGATTGCTCGATTACCTCTGTGTCATTTAATTGATCAAAGAACTTGTTCAACAGTCTGCCAGCATTTTCATTCATGTGTACTGGCCACTGTAAAAACAATCCCCTGCTTAATTTGTATTTTCATATTAACGGCTCTCTTCTGACAACCTGTGCTTTGTGCTTTAACAATACTTTTGCCATTGATGTTTGTCAATGAGGCGCACTGGAAAGTGTACACACTAATAAAGAAAGAGAGAACAGGGTTGATCTTGTGCTTTTCAAAAGCATTCTGTTTCATGTCATTTATTTGAGGGGTTATTACTGACTTGTATTGGTGCTCGTTTATTGTTGAATGGGGGGGTATAAATAAAACTGCTTTTGCTTTTATGGCCAATTTTGTTTCAGTTTAATATCTGCCATTAAATTTAAATTGAAAAAGGCTTACAAAGCTCTGACAAAACTAACCTTTATTGCCATGTTAAAGCTATTTTCAGAAGGCAATCCGAAATAAAGAGTGCACAACAAAAGGAGTGCAAATCAATGGGTTTCTGCTATTGAAGCATATGGCAAGTCAATATCCATTTTGACAGAAAGATGGTGTATCAGCAATTCTAATTAAGAACACCTGCTAAACCAGCCTAAATAATTAGCTCAACTTGAGCTAAAAGAGGCAACTGAAAATATTATTAAAAAATTAATAATGTATAGTTTTGACATAGGTGGTGGCTTGCACTAAATATTACAGGAGCAAGATTGAGGAGTGAGATAGCAGTCACTGATGAACTGGCTCGTGGATCACTGGAATTTGGATTTGCTGAGTGCTCTCTCTAAGTTGGCACCACAGATTCAGAGTATGAATGTATTAAACAGAGAATAGCAGAGTTCTGGAAATAGTTAAAAACAATGGTCTAATTTGGGGGTTCAGATCGTTTCGAATAATGGATACCCAGGAATGAGTTACAAGCGGGAATTTAATCCAGGGGTTAAGAATAGTTTATAGATGACATGGGGGGCATATGATTAAATTATCATTAACAACACCGAAGAATATCACACAAGGTATACAAATTGTAGTGGGGCGGTAAAAAGGGAGATTAGGAGAGCTAAAAGGGAATATGAAAAGACTTAACAGATAATATAAAAGGAAATAAAGGCTTTTATAACTTTCTCCCGCTTTCAGAATTCTCGTTCCACCTGGACCCTTCCCTTTGGCCTCTTAACCTTTCTAGATCTTTTCATTGCAAACTGCCGCCGTGACATCGGCCAGCTCAATTTCTCTGCTCCCCTCACTCACTCCAACCTACCTCCCTCTGAACTTGCTGCACTCCATTCTCTCAGATCCAACCCCAACATTGTCATTAAACCTGCTGACAAGGGTGGTGCTGTTGTTGTTTGGCGAACCGACCTCTACCTAGCGGAAGCTGAAAGCCAACTCTCCGACACCTCCTCCTACCTCCGCCTGGACCATGACCCCACGACCGAACATCAAGCCACCGTTTCCAAGACTGTCACTGACCTCATCTCCTCTGGAGATCGTCCCCCCACGGCCACCAACCTCATAGTTCCCCAACCCTGCACAGCCCGCTTCTACCTCCTTCCCAAGATTCACAAACAGGACTGCCCTGGTAGACCTATCGTTTCAGCCTGTTCTTGCCCCACGGAACTTATCTCTTCCTATCTTGACTCTATTTTTTCTCCCCTTGTCCAGTCTCTTCCCACCTACATCCGCGACTCTTCCGACGCCCTCCGCCACTTTAACAGTTTCCAGTTTCCCGGCCCCAACCGCCTCCTCTTCACTATGGACGTACAATCCCTCTACACCTCCATCCCCCACCAGGATGGCCTGAGGGCGCTCCGCTTCTTCCTTGAACAGAGGCCCAACCAGTCCCCATCCACCACCACCCTCCTCCGCCTGGCTGAACTTGTTCTCACATTGAACAACTTCTCCTTTGACTCCACTCACTTCCTCCAAATCAAAGGTGTTGCTATGGGTACCCGCATGGGCCCTAGCTATGCCTGCCTTTTCGTGGGATATGTGGAACATTCTTTGTTCCAGTCCTACTCAGGTCCCCTCCCTCACCTCTTTTTCCGGTACATTGATGACTGTATCGGTGCCGTTTCCTGCTCTCGCCCTGAACTAGAAAATTTCATTCACTTTGCTTCCAATTTCCACCCTTCCCTCACCTTCACATGGTCCATCTCCGACTCTTCCCTTCCCTTCCTCGACTTCTCCGTCTCCATGTCTGGGGATAGGTTATTGACAAACATTCACTACAAGCCCACTGAATCCCACAGCTACCTGGACTACACTTCCTCCCACCCCGCTTCCTGTAAGGACTCCATTCCATTCTCCCAGTTTCTCCGTCTCCGCCGCATCTGCTCTGACGATGCCACCTTCCATACCAGTGCTACCGACATGTCTTCCTTTTTCCTCAACCGAGGATTCCCCTCTACTGTGGTTGACATGGCCCTTGACCGTGTCCGTTCTATCTCCCCCACTTATGCCCTCACCCCTGCCCCTCCCACCCGGAACCACGATAGAGTTCCCCTTGTCCTCACCTTTCACCCCACCAGCCTCCACATTCAACGGATCATCCTCCGCCATTTCCACCACCTCCAGCATGATCCCACCACCAAACACATCTTCCCCTCACCTCCCCTTTCAGCATTCCAAAGGGACCGCTCCCTCCGCGACACCCTGGTTCACTCCTCTATCACCCCCAACACCCCTTCCCCCGGCACCTTCCCGTGCAAGCGCAGGAGATGCAACACATGCCCTTATACCTCCACCCTTCCCACTGTCCAGGGCCCCAAACACCCCTTCCAGGTGAAACAGCGATTTACTTGTACTTCTTGCAATTTAGTATTCGCTGCTCACGATGCGGTCTCCTCTACATTGGGGAGACCAAACGCAGATTGGGTGACCGCTTTGCGGAACACCCCCGTTCAGTCCGTAAGGGGGACCCTGAGCTTCTGGTCGCCTGTCACTTTAATTCTCCGCTCCACTCCCACTCAGACCTCACTGTCCTCGGCCTCTTGCACTGTTCCACAGAAGCTCAGCGTAAGCTCGAGGAACAGCACCTCAGCCTTCTGGACTCAACATAGAGTTCAACAATTTCAGATCATAACCCGGCCCCCATCATATATATATATTTTTTCCACACTTTTTGTCTGTGTCTTCTTTTCTTCTCTCCCACATGGCAGCTGTCTTTCATTCTGCCAGTGCAATTTACACTTCATCTAGAGCCATCCTTTGTTTCTTAACCTGTCCCATTACCATCTCCTTTTGCCTTGAATATCTCTTAATGTCTCTTAACCTCTCCTGCCTTCTATCCTATCACAGACCTTCCCTTTTGTTCTTTCATCCCCTCCCCCCTTTCCCAGCTCCTACTCTTGCTTAAAAATCTGTTCCATTTCCTGCTTTTTTCCAGTTCTGACGAAAGGTCATCGACCTGAAACGTTAACTCTGTTTCTCTCTTCACAGATGCTGCCTGACCTGCTGAGTATCTCCAGCATTTTCTGTTTTTATTTCAGATTTCCAGCATCTGCAGTATTTTCTTTTTGCCTCTGTAGTCATTGTTGCTCTGCAGATTTCAGTACCCTGCTATGGCACTGATTGTGGGTATAAATATTTTCTGGCTGGTTGGTTAGTCAGTGTTTTGTTTTGTTATGTGTGGTATGTATAGCATGATTTTAAACGGGACGATTTTAACCATGCCCATCCATCGGAAACCGCGCAAGTGGGCAGTTAAAATCGCCAGTGGCAATTACCCACTGAGGTCACTGTGTCTTTCCATGGGTTTTGATTTCCACATGCTCTTCTGAGCAGGCGAGAGGGCCACCTGCCGGAAGCCAACAGGGTCCTTCTTTAAACATGCAGATCGAGATTGATGTCATCGGGACCTGACTGCAATTTTAACCAGAGGCCTATGTGGGGAAGCTGTTGTGACTTCCCTGCCAGGCCAACCTAGCAGGAAGATGAAGAGCAGGAGTGCTCCTCCAGGCCGACTAGGAAAGTTTAAAGCTCCCCTTCCCCAGGCTATTCCCCCCTCCAGACTGCGAGGCCCTCCTGTACCACCTCCCAGTCACTTACCCAAGTGCCAGGGACCGTTCCTTTGGGTCTCTGGTGGCAGCCTCCTGCTATCCATCATTCTGCTCCCGCCCGCCCGCCGACCAGCTGCTGCTTCCCACAGCTTTTGAGCGGAAGACTGACAGGGCCTATGCAGATGAGGTCCAGGAGTTAAAATCTCCATCTGCCTCGGCCCTCACCCACACGACTCCCACCCCCAGTTAAAATCGGGGGTATAATTTTTGAAATTTGAATTAAACTTTTCATAATATTCGGCCAGGAATAGTTTACTTCTGTTTACTGAGGTAAAATGGTGTATCTGGGTTGGCATTGCTTTCATCAAGAGTGTCCAAACTTTTTGTCGTGTTGGGCTGTTTGAGTCACAAGGTAACTCGTCAGCATGAAAGTGATCTTCCTTTGGTCTTATTTGTCTGGGCATTGAATGTTCTGTCCTATTCTTGCCTTATTTATTGTTTATTACATTATTTAAGTCAGTGATAACTGTTTGAAAAGGATATATATAAGGCTTCAAGTTCCTAGTTCTCAAACTCAAGTGTCTAGCAAAAGGAGAACAATGTTCACCTGGATGAATATTTGAAAAAGTTTACATGTTACAATCTCAATTTTCATTTTCATCAGTATTTGGTTGGTTGGCTCATCACTTTAGACTAGGCTGCTCTGTGGAGCCAGCATATAGAAAGCAGTTTCTAACAACGCTCGGGTGAGTGGTGGCTGAGTGTTCAGTTCAGTTCAGTATAATTTCCTCTATGATGTCTTATCAGATAACCACCCGCATGCAGTTTAATGTCTTCTTTGAGCTACTTTCAATTAGGTGTTGATTGCTTTTGGAATTGTAAATCCTTCAACGTAGAATGTTTATTGTTGTTTAAGTAGCTATTAATACTTCGCATTCTTCCAGGTGATGATAAAGGTTCATATTAACAAACTTCTTGCCTTATGATGGCAAGCTATAGTGTTGCTGTCCAGTGGTTGAGGTGGTGCATTCTACTTGCATTGTTCTTAAGCACTTGGGGAAGATATATAAATGCAAGCTTGTTTTCAAATTATCCAGCTGTTTAATTAGAAAATTTATGAGTAAAGCTACTTCACTTTATTTTTTTGTGTGTTTCTTACTACATACTGTTGTATGTTTGATTCTGGATGGATATAGGTGGCATGTTTGTGTAAGAGATGGTGTTGGAGATCAGAAATTCAAGTGAGCTTTCTTATATTTCTTGTGATTATCTTCCGTAATACTATTTGTCAGATCTGTTATGAAGTGGAATGTGGTTCTTGTTGCAGAGCATCTCTGTGGAAAAATAACTGTTTTAGACTTTCCTGGTCTTCCTTCAACCAACATCACCAGAAACAGATTAACTGCTCATTCATCTCATTTACTGTTTCTACTACTTGCTGTGTGAAAAATGGCTGCCATGGTATTGCAAAAGCTCTTTTGTTAGTGATGCCCACATCTTGAAAATGAATAAATAAAAGTGGATGGCAAACCATGACAGGGTAGCTTAAAAAATGACTAATTCAGTGGAGCTTTTAAAAATCTCCTGTATCTTTCGGTCTGTCTATTTATCTGTATGTTTGTCTATCTGCCTAATTTTATCTCTTTCATATGTTTTGAGGCATGTCATCACACTTCAGGTGTCACACTACGCAAATTTCTGTGTTGCACTTTTAAAAAGTATTAAACATAGAAAGTCAGTCATTTCCTGCTGACTCCTTATGACTTTAGAGAGGGGCTGTAATTTACAAGTACCGACCAATATCAATAAGTTCCTCAACAACAGAAAATACCCAAGATTTGAGTGTACGCATAGTGGAGGCCATGACAGTCAAATGGAATAGTACGGCATGGTTTGGGCTGTCAATATGTTATGACATTTAAACTGAAGTAGTGACTCACATGACACATGCTAGCATATTACACACATTTTTCACATTGAAGTTCTCAGTATTTTTTTATAAATGTCAAAACAAGTAAACCTTCTGCATACACTGAACTAGCATCTCTAACCTTTATCTCTAAACTACCAAAGAAAACAAGCAGACAAATCTGAGACAAAAAACTAACCTTGAACATAGTTGTTCCAGGCTCACGTCCACCCAGTACATTGCCCTCCATGATCTGCGCAATCCTTGTGTCTGCAACTCTCATGAAGTCGCTGACTAGATCAGTGACATCCACTGACCAGTCAGGTCCTAACATGGTGATCACCTGATCGGTGCCCTCTGAGGAAGTTGTGTGGAATTGTGTGAACACTCGTACTAATGCATGCTGGTACTGCAGAGTGCAGCCTCGTGTTTTGCTTCGCTCTTCCTCATCTTCATCCTCACTGTCACGGGTGGGCCTGAAAAATGGAGCACATGTACAGCAAGGTAAATGTCAAATTAACATTATGCCTTTGAAATATTTAAAAATTATTTTCTTTATTGTTGTATGAAAGGCCTCATGTCATCCTGCCAACCACTCTAATGACTATGCAATATTTGGCAAGGCCTCAAAGAGCTGTAATATTTCAGCTGCATCAGCCAAACAATTGGATATGCAAAAGAGCCAAAATGTCATTTGGCGAGAGACCTTTTCTCAAGGTTTCTGTCAAAGTCATTCCAAAGACAGTTACTGGGAGTTGTATGACAGTATGCCGGAGGTGATTTTCAATTCAAGTTTCCATCTGTTGCCGTGGACAAATGCCTGGCCTCCACTTGATTCCTCCCTCCAAAGCCTGCTGAGGCCCAGAAACTCGCCATGTCGGGATCTCAAATCCAAAGCTGCATCCCAACATTAGCAGTGTAGGAGGGTGGTACACCAAAACAATTCATTACATGGCCGCCAGCAAATTATAGGCACTTCTCCCCCACCTGTTGTTGGTCTTCTTGCACTATGTACCAATCAGAGTCAAGCAGGTGACTAGTTGTGGGGCTTTGGAGATCCACAACAGCAGCCTGAGGATGCCACGCTATCTGATTTTCTCTCCCTTCCTAATGGGAAAAGCCCATTGCCTTTGCTAGAGCTCTTCGTGGCATTGTGGCTGTGATGGGAAATATGTGGGGGTGGGTGGGGATTCACCCACCACTTCATACTATAGCACTTTGAGTTCCTGGTTGAAAAGGGCAAGCTGTGGGGTTGCCCAAGGAAGAGGTATCACTATTGCAGGGTTATTACTCCTTAAGCACAACTATAAGAATATAAGAAAGAGTGATTGAGAAAAGGCCATTTGCTCTTTCAAGCCAATAGAACATGTAAAATTTGCCTTGTCATAGAATCAAATCAACCAACTCAATTTGCTGATGGAAGGCAACCAAACAATTAAACAAATTTCCGTGAAATGTCTCCCCAATCTCCAAGGTACTGAGCAAAACTGCAGGATATCAATCCAACCCCATAACCCACACTATTCAAACCTAGTCAGTTCCAATCTACACATCCTACATCCATGGTTCCACCAGCATTGAATATCTAATCATCTATGTCAAAGGGTAATTGGATAAATACTTCAAGAGTGAAAATATGGGGAAAGAGCAGGGGAGTGGGGCCAATTGGAGAGCACTTTCAAAGAGCCGGCACAAGCACGATGGGCTGAATGGCCTCCTTCTGTGCTGTATTCTATGATTCAATTGTTTTTCTGACCAGATTATATGAATCATAGAAAGTTACAGCACGGAAGGAGGCCATTTCGGCCCATCATGTCCGCGCAGTCAACAAAGAGCTATCCAGCCTAATCCCACTTCCCAGCTCTTGGTCCATAGCCCTGCAGGTTAGAGCATCCCAAGTGCACATCTAAGTACTTTTTAAATGTGGTTAGGGTTCCTGCCTCTACCACCCTTTCAGGCAGTGAGTTCCAGACCCCCACAACCTTCTGGGTGAAGAAATTTCCCCTCAAATCCCCTCTAAACCTTTCACCAATTACTTTAAATCTGTGCCCCCTGGTTTTTGACCCCTCTGCTAAGGGAAATAAGTCCTTTCTATCCACTTTATCTATGCCCCTCATAATTTTATACACCTCAATAAGGTCTCCCCTCAGCCTCCTCTGTTCCAAGGAAAACAGACCCAGCCTATCCAGTCTTTCCTCATAGCTAAGATTCTCTACTCCCGGCAACATCCTTGTAAATCTCCTCTGTACCCTCTCTAGTGCAATCACATCTTTCCTGTAATGTGGTGACCAGAACTGCACGCAGTACTCTAGCTGAGGCCTAATTAGTGTTTTATACAGTTGAAGCATAACCCCCCTGGCTCTTGTATTCTATGCCACGGCTAATAAAGGCAAGCATTCCGTATGCCTTCTTAAGCAGCTTATCTACTTGGCCTGCTACCTTCAGGGATCTGTGGACATGCACTCCAAGGTCCCTTTTTTCCTCTACACTACTCAGTGTCCGACCATTTAATGTGTATTCCCTTTCCTTGTTAGCCCTTCCCAAATGCATTACCTCACACTTCTCTGGATTGAATTCCATTTGCCACTGTTCTGCCCACCTGACCAATTTATTGATATCTTCCTGCAGTCTACAGCTTCCTTCTTCAGTATCACCCACACAGCCAATTTTAGTATCATCTGCAAATGTCTTAATCATACCCCCTCTATTCAAGTCAAGATCGTTGATATATACCACAAAAAGCAAGGGACCTAGTACTGAGCCCTGCGGAACCCCACTGGAAACTGCCTTCCAGTCACAAAAACACCCATCAACCATTACCCTCTGCTTCCTGTCTCCGGGCCAGTTTTGAATCCAACTTGACACTTTGCCCTGGATCCCATGGGCTTTTAACTTCGTGACCAGTCTGCCATGTGGAACCTTATCAAAAGCCTTGCTAAAGTCCATATACACTACATCAAACGCACTACCCTCATCTACCCTCGTTACCTCCTCAAAAAATTCAATCAAGTTTGTCAGACACGACCTTCCCTTAACAAATCCGTGCTGACTATCCTTGATTAGTCCGTGTCTTTCTAAATGAAGATTTATCCTGTCCTTCAGAATTCTTTCCAATAATTTTCCCACCACCGAGGTTAGGCTGACTGGCCTGTAATTACTCGGTCTATCCTTTTCTCCCTTTTTAAACAAGGGTACCACATTAGCAGTCCTCCAGTCCCACACCTGAAGCCAGAGAGGATTGAAAAATGATGGTCAGGGCCTCTGCTATTTCCTCTTTTGCTTCGCTGAACAGCCTGGGATACATTTCATCCGGGTCTGGGGATTTATCCACTTTTAAAGCTGCTAAACCCCTTAATACTTCCTCTCTCACTATGTTTATTTCATCTAATATTTCACACTCCTCCCCCGATAGCAATGTCTGCTTCGCCCCTCTCCTTTGTGAAAACAGACGCAAAGTATTCATTAAGAACCCTACCGACGTCTCCCGCCTCCACACACAGATTACCTATGATCTCTAATAGGCCCTACCCTTTCTTTAGTTATCCTCTTACTCTTAATATATTTATAAAACATCTTTGGGTTTTCCTTGATTTTACTTGCCAAGAATTTTTCATGCTCTCTCTTTGCTTTCCTAATATAATTTTTAATTGCACCCCTGCACTTTCTGTACTCCTTTAAAGATTCTGGAATATTTAGCCCTCGGTATCTGTCATACGCCTTTTTTTCTTTATCCTACCCTGTATGTCTCTAGACATGATGCGGAGATGCCGGTGTTGGACTGGGGTGGACAAAATTGAGAGGTCGCACAACACCAGGTTATAGTCCAACAGTTTTATTTGAAATCACAAGCTTTCGGAACTATCGCTCCTTCCTCAGGTGAAGGAGCGATAGTTCCGAAAGCTTGTGATTTCAAATAAAACTGTTGGACTATAACCTGGTGTTGTGCGACCTCTCAATTTTGTCTCTAGACATCCAGGGGGCTCTAGATTTGTTAGTCCCACCTTTTTTCTTTAAGGGCACATGTTTGGTCTGAACCCTCCGGATCTCCTCCTTGAATGCCTCCCACTGCTCTGATGCTGATTTACCTTCAAGTAGCTGTTTCCAGTCCACTATGGCTAAATCCCCTCTGAGCTTAGCAAAATTTGCTTATCCCCAATTTTGAATTTTTATTCCTGATCTATCCTTGTCCTTTTCCATAACTACCTTAAAACTAACAGAATTATGGTCACTAGCACCAAAATGCTCCCCCACTGATACGCCTTCTACCTGCCCAGCTTCATTCCCTAAAACTAAGTCCAGAACTGCCCCCTCCCTTGTTGGGCTTGCTGCATGCTGGCTGAAAAAGTTCTCCTGGATGCATTTTAGGAATTCCACACCTTCTATACCCTTCACACTAATTTTATCCCAGTTAATATTGGGGTAGTTGAAATCCCTACTATTACTGCCCTATAGTTTTTGCACTTCTCAGAAATTTGTCTACATATTTGTTCTTCTATCTCCCTCTCATTGTTTGGGGGTCTGTAGTACACTCCCAGCAGTGTGATCGCCCCTTTTTTGTTTTTCAATTCGACCCATATGGCCTCGTTTGATGATCCCTCCAACATATCATCCCTCCTCACAGCTGTAATAGTTTCTTTAATCAATACCGCGACCCCCCCCTCCCTTTTTACCTCCCTCTCTATTCCGTCTGAAAATCTTGTAACCAGGAATGTTGAGCTGCCATACCTGCCCCTCTTTCAGCCACGTCTCTGTAATATGCTGAAAGACTATTCCACATGTCCATTACTCATGCGGAGGGAACAATGCTTAATCTCTTCATAGAATCATAGAAATTTACAGCACAGAAGGAGGCCATTCGGCCCATCTTGTCTGTGCCGGCCGACAAAGAGCTATCCACCCTAATCCCACTTTCCAGCACTTGGTCCGTAGCCTTGTAGGTTATGGCACTTCAAGTGCATATCCAAGTACTTTTTAAATGTGATGAAGGTCTCTGCCTCTACCACCCTTTCAGGCAGTGAGTTCCAGACCCCCACCACCCTCTGGGTGAAAAGATTTCTCCTCAAAATCCCCTCTAAACCTCCGCCCAATTACTTTAAATCTATGCCCCCTGGTTATTAACCCTTCTGTTAAGGGAAATAGGTCCTTCCTATCCACTCTATCTAGGCCCCTCATAATTTTATACACCTCAGTTAGGTTTCCCCTCAGCCTCCTCTTTACGAAAGAAAACAACCCCAGCCTATCCAATCTTTCCTCATAGCTAAAATTCCCCATCTCAGGCAACATCCTCGTAAATCTCCTCTGCACCCCCTCTGGTGCAATCACATCCTTCCTGTAATGTGGTGACCAGAACTGCATGCAGTATTCTAGCTGCGGCCTAACTAGTGTTTTATACAGTTCAAGCATAACCTCCCTGCTCTTATATTCTATGCCTCGGCTAATAAAGGCAAGTATCCCGTATGCCTTCTTAACCACCTTATCTACCTGTCCTGCTACCTTCAGGGATCTGTGGACATGCACTCCAAGGTCCCTCTGATCCTCTGCACTTCTCAGTGTCCTTGCCTTGTTAGCCCTCCCCAAATGCATTACCTCACACTTCTCCAGATTGAATTACATTTGCCACTGTTCTGCCCACCTGACCAGTCCATTGATAGCTTCCTGCAGTCTGCAGCTTTCTTCTTCATTATCAACCACACGGCCAATTTTTATATCATCTGCAAACTTCTTAATCATACTTCCTACATTCAAGTCTAAATCATTGATATATACCACAAAAAGCAAAGGACCCAGTACTGAGCCCTGCGGAACCCCACTGGAAACAGCCTTCCAGTCACAAAAACACCCTTCGACCATTACCCTTTTTTCCTGCCTTTGAGCCAATTTTGGATCCAACTTGCCACTTTGCCCTGGATCCCATGGGGTTTTACTTTCGTGACCAGTCTGCCATGCGGGACCTTATCAAAAGCCTTGCTAAAATCCATATAGACTACATCAAATGCACTACCCTCATCGACCCTCCTTGTTAACTCCTCAAAAAATTCCGCCTCAGGTTCAGTCAAGTTAGTCAGACACGACCTTCCATTAACAAATCCATGCTGACTGTCCCTGATTAATCCGTGTCTTTCTAAATGAAGATTTATCCTGTCCCTCTGAATTTTTCCAATAATTTTCCCACCACCGAGGTTAGGTTGATGGCCTGTAATTACTCGGTCTATCCCTTTCTCCCTTTTTAAACAACGGTACCACGTTAGCAGTCCTCTGGCATCACACCTGTAGCCAGAGAGGATTGGTAAATGATGGTCAGAGCCTCTGCTATTTCCTCTCTTACTTCTCTTAATCGTCTGGGATACATTTCATCCAGGCCTGGGGATTTATCCACTTTCAAAGATGCTAAACCCCTTAATACTTCCTCTTTCACTATGTTTATTTCATCTAATATTTCACACTCCTCCTCCCTGATTGCAATGTCTGCATCGTCCCTCTCTTTTGTGAAAACAGACGCAAAGTATTCATTAAGAACCATACCCATGTCTTCCACCTCCACACACAGGTTACCTTTATGGTCCCTAATAGGCCCTACTCTTACTTTAGTTATCCTCTTGCTCTTAATGTATTTATAAAACATCTTTGGGTTTTCCTTGATTTTACTTGCCAATATTTTTTCATGCCCTCTCTTTGCTTTCCTAATTTCCTTTTTAATTTCACCCCTGCACTTTCTATACTCTTCTAGGCTTTCTGCAGTATTGAGTCCTCGGTATCTGTCATAAGCTTCCTATTTTTTCTTTATCTTACCCTGTATGCCCCTTGACATCCAGGGAGTTCTAGATTTGTTAGCATATTGTAACATATTGAGATTTTGGTTCAATTTATATTATACTGTTGATGTAAGGTCAAGTTCAATTACCAAAAGGGCTAACTCCTAGAGATACAATGCTGATTAGAAGTCGGTGGCGTAGCAAATTGTGTACTTTTGCATGGCACATTAGTTTTGAGATAACAAGAAGTTGTTGAGCGCACACCAACGCAGTTTTCACCCTAAGGTTAGAATGGGTTTTTCATTCAATACATCTAGCAGGGGCGCTCAGTTAAAGAGGCTCACTGGTGGTGCAAGCTTCCACACCCGGGAGGATTCAATTGGTGGTAAAATTGATTGGCAGCTAGGTGGACCAATCTTTATTATACAGTGTTGAGAGAGAGGGATTGGAGATCAGTCTTTGTCTCTATCTAGCTCTCTGGCGAAAGAGAAAGCATCTGAGACAGCCAGGGGCACAGAGAGATCTTGCTCTTTAGACAACCAGAGGAAAGCTAAAAGACTCCAGACAGAGGTATGAATACGTATGGCCTGTAGAGAAAAGGTTAGCACCAGTTAGTGCAGAGAGTGCTAACTTGTAATTGAGTTTAGCCCATAACAGGGCTGGTGCCATGTGGTTTGTCACTTCATGGTACAAGGAGCAGTAGGGACTTGATGATATTTTAAAAATATCAAACCAGATCACAAGATGTAGACAAAGAAATTGAGCTAGCTTATTTATTTATAAAGGAAAAAGCAAAAGAGTGAGAGTTTTAACTAAAAGAGGGAGAATTTCAGCTAGAGAGGGACAGAGAGCGAAGTAGACAGGAAAATTATGAATGAGCCTAACAAGAAGGAGCAACTGTGTCAGCATAAGGCCGAGGAGAAGGAGAAATTGCCGCGCTAGGTGACAACCATGGTCAGAGGATTGTGGGTTCAAGTCCCACTCTAGAGACTTGAGTACTCCAGTATAGTACTGAGGGATTGCTGCACTGTCGGAGGTGACATCTTTCGATGAGATGTTAAACCCAGGCCCCGTCTGCCCTCTCAGGTGGACATAAAAGATCCCATGGCACTATTCAAAGAAGAGCAGGGCAGTTCTCCCTGGTGTCCTGGCCAACATGTATCCCTCAATCAACATCACTAAAACAGATTATCTGGTCATTATCATATTGCTGTTTGTGGGAGCTTGCGGTGCGCAAATTGTCTGCCAGGTTTTCTACGTTATAGTAATGACTACACTTTCAAAAAAGTACTTCATTGACTGTAAAGCACTTTGGACGACCTGAGGTTGTGAAAAAGGCACTTTATAAATGCAAGTCTTTCTTGAACAGGCAGAGAAATACTTACTGACAGCGAGCCAGGTAGATGAGATTGCAGAACACTTGGCTGATAATTTTGTTAAATATAATCTACAAGGATGCTTCATTTAAAGGAACAATGCACCTCCACCTTTCATTGTTATAGGATGAATGCTCTTCTATGTGGGATGTGTCCATGACACTCATGTGTCTTCCACTTTCTCCCTCCAAAGGAAAAGCTCACCAGAGCAGTGCAACAGGGGGAGAGCACCATTGCAGAAAATCCTGAGGAAATTTCCACAGAGGCTCTCCTGCTCATTTCACAGTTCTTCCACCAAACAAGCAGAAGAACTCCATTGGAAATTCACGTCCCCAGTTCAGTTGAACAGGAGATGCTATGGGAGATGGAGAGGTTGGAGGCAAGATAGCAGCAGAAGGATGGTTAAACCTTGGAATTCTTCATTATAGGCAAGGACAGCTTTATGTGCTTTCTTAAAGCATTGAAATTATTTAACACCTATTTCTTCAAGGGGCAATATCAGTGTGGGGATAACTAAGCAAGCTCTTTTGTGTTTCACATCCTATGAATAATTGCCTTACAATGAAAGGCTGGCCACTCCAATAACCTCCTAAGCACTTCCAGAACAGAATCTGCTGACACATCCAGGGTCTCAATTGCTGCCACTTCATCATGTTAGAAACTGGGGGTGCCTAAAAATGTATATGGCTACGTGAATAATACTGTTTAAATGATTGTATGTTTCTGCTTGAGACAAGTAAGGGGTTAATGTATAAGTTATGTTTTACTGGGACTGCATAAATTTCAGTTTCCTGGAGAAACTTGCATTAGAATTTGAGACAGTGTTTTTAATTAGTTAGATTAGATGATGTATAACATGCCACACAAGGGCCCAAAGTATGGCCTTGTCAGCTAACAACAGGATAGCTGTCTGTTGTTTGAAAGTTTAGGATTTTGACTCTGTTGTTGTGTCTTTAATTTGGCCAATGAAGGCTCAACCTATGTTTCTTCCATTATTACTAATAACCATATTATAATGCTAATTTGGTAGAATTTGGAGTTTGTTTAACAGAACTGCTTGTGAAGATAATTAAAAGTTAATTAGTATAAAGGACATAGCATAGAAGGAATTTATGGGAGATAAGGTACCATCTCAGGATGGAATAGTCTGTTAGATTAAGGGGAGATAGTTTGGATGGCGGCTGGTTGAGTAAGGCAGCTCTGGCTTGGGCCTCTGATTTAATGGCCCAAAGCTGTGCCTGGTACACCCACTGGTTGCACCAGGGGGGACAAGACAGGATAAGATAAGAGACTATTGCTCTGGAAGGAAAGGGTCGAACGAGATAAGAGGGATCCAGATGGATGGCCTCAAAGCGTTTAAACAAGAAAGCATGTGTAATGGTTGTGAAGACCCTCCCTTGAGCGAGGGTCTTCGCCTGTAAGTTTAGACAAAGAACTCGATATGCCATTGGGCACCTTGTTTTAAGGGGAACCTCTATAGGTTAAATGGTCTTGTCCATTATTCTATCTCAGGCCCACCCCTAAAAAGAGAATAAAAGCAAGACCTGAAAAGCCCTTAGATCAGACAGGGGAGCAGAGGGCTCCCAAGAGTGAGTTGGTGGTCTAACACTCTTCAGAGAGTGGACACATGTGGACCCCAGTCTAACACTCTTGGGTAGTTCAGAGAACGAGAGCGAGAGACACATGAGACAAGAAGGAGGACGAATAAGAGTTGTTCGTGCACGCCAGCTGTCTGTCCGATCTGGTCCGGTACCAGCTACTTGTCATGGTCGTATGTTTTTGCTGTATTACTAGTGTGTTATATTCCGTCATAAACTCTGATTAAACACAATATACCCACCATATTGGTTTGCACTGGATCCTGTTTACCAGAGATACATGAATCTCTACAAATTGGCGAGCCAGCCAGGAGTACAAAAGGGTTGTTGTGGTTGAAACGAGTTAAGGACGGGTTCGGTCTATAAAGGTGCTAGACGTTGTTATCGGGTTGTAAAGCAAAAACGAAATGGCGGATGTGTATTTTAGAGACAAAGTTGCGAACAGTCTCTCAGATAAGTTAGGAGCCCCGGGTGCCCAAGCGGTAATCATAATAGTGCAGGGTGACAAGATGAGTGAGAAGAGTTACTCTGAGCTTTGGGGCGAGATAGCGTCCCAGGTGGGTGCAAAGAAATGTAAAGTTAAGGAAGCTAGAAATAGGCTGGCTTACACGGCCCACTTGTGTGCCGTTCGCTTGGGAGGCAAAGTTGTACTCCTGAAAGAGAAAAGTGCACAACTTGAAAGAGACTGGCAGGACTGGCAAGGCCGACACGTCACAGCCCGTTCCCTTCTCCGTCAAGAGCAAGCATTGGCAGATGAAGCACGACTTGCCTCAAGACGCCACTATCAGGTGTATGAGGATAACAAGGCTTTAAAAATCAAAAATGAATCCCTGATCTCTCAACTTGAGGACGCCAGGGGGGCCTTGAGAGAATTACTCGAAAAAACCCCTCTAGTGAGCACCTCACTGCAAATTAAAAATTATGGAATTGAAGGGAAAACTGGGGAGACAAACGGCTGCTGTTGCGGCCGTCAGTCGCCTTAAACCAGGGGACCCCGGTATTAATTGGTACGATCTAACAAGAAAAACCCAGTGCAATAATAACCCCATCTGCCAAAATAGGCCCGCACCCTCTGCACCTCCACCTCCCTATTCAGGACAAACTGCTCGTGACTGCTGCAATAGTCGACATCCGAATAATGGCCCACACTACCAACCCCCAATCCGTGAAGGTTACGGGTCTGATTTGAACTCTGTGCTGTAGCAGCTAGAGCGCTTTTCGGTGGTAGTTGAGGCCATGGAGCACAGTCGGGGGCGGGGGGGAGCAAAACGTTTTGGCTGCTTCTTGTAGCAGAGACGGTCACCGGCCTCCGCGGTGACCACGTCTTCTCCTGCCTGGTACGGGAAGGACGGACGACCCTTTGTCCGGGCCACTGATCATGGAGGCCGCTGCCATGTTATGCTTGTGGATTCCGGTTCTGCCGTGACTATTTTACATGACCCCGCTCCCTTTTCCCATTCTGGCACTGCCCTAAACCTTTCCTGCTTTAATGCTTCTACTCAGTTAGCTAATCAGGGATTGAGCTCCATAGTCTTGTCTGTCGATGGGAATTCCGTCGATGTCCCCTCTCCTGTATATATGGCCACCCATGACCAGAAAGGTATCCTCGGAAGTGACGTGCTGCATAAACACCGTGCTGTCCTCGACTACGCTAATAATTGTCTTTGCTGGCACTTTAACGAGGGACCACTGACACCAATTTCGGATGCCCATTCGGTATATGTGATTATAAAACCCGAGGACTTCACCCTTCCTGGGACTGAAGACCTCGTGGTCAATACACTAATTCATACATTTTCAGAGGTTTTTGCTAAGTCCAAACATGATTGTGGTAGGCTGTCAGAAGATGAGGAGATTAATGGACCTCCCCACCCTCCTGTTAAGCAGTATTCCATTCCGGCTGAAAGTAAACCTTATGTTCAGTCTACTGTTGATTCATTGTTAAAGCAGGGTGTTATCCACACTGGCACTTTTACCACTAATTCTCCAACCTGGCCAGTTAAGAAACCAGATAATAGTTGGAGTCTAACAATTGATTATTGCAAGCTTAATTTGGTAACCCCAGCTTGCGCCCCTGTTGTTCGGGAGACCCCCCTCTCCTGTCCCGGATTCCACCAGCTAGCTGCTACTTCTCTACCTTTGACATTTCAAATGGGTTCTGGAGTATTCCTGTTCGGGCAGAGGCTCAGTATAAGTTTGCCTTCACCTTTGAAGATCAAAGTCATACATGAACATGTTTGCCTCAAGGCTTTCACAATGCCCCGACTATATTCCACAAACGGATGGCTCAGGCACTTAAACCTTTCTTGAGACCTAACTGTCTTGCTGTAGTATGTCGACGACCTTTTGCTTGTTATATCTGACAAACAGACTCATATTGAACTAATGGAAGAGTTACTAGACCTTCTTCTGAAGGCTGGACTGAAAATTAATCCAAAGAAGGCACAATTGTTACAACCAGAAGTTACATTTTTAGGAGTTACTGTGGGACCGAAGGGGCTCAGTCCCGACTAGCATAAGATTAAAGTGATTCAGCATTTACCATTGCCCACATCCAAAACCGCACTTTGTTCCTTCTTGGGTCTGGTGGGATACCAATGCTCGTTTATTCCCAGATTTGCAGAGCTGGCCAAACCCTTATTTGAGCTATTAAAGGGCGAAGAGGACTCTGTGGCCCGTGACTGGACAAATGAACATACGATGGCTGTGTCCCTCCTTAAGATTGTTGTTATGCAAGCCACATGCCTGACAAGTCCCGACCGGGACAAGCCTTTCCACCTGGAGGTGGGATCCACTGATCAGAGTCTTGCTGCCATTCTGTGACAAGAGGTACATGATAAACTTATGCCAATTGCGTACGCCTCTCGCATTTTGACTGGCGTGGAGAAGAATTACACTGTGTGTGAGCGACATCTGCTGGCCACTTTTTGGGCGGTCAAACACTTAATGTTTATTACCGGATTGAACAAAATGATTATCCACAGTCCCCACAATCCATTGAATCTTCTACTCAAACCAGGGGACACTTTGGTCTCCTCTGCTCGACTCAGTCATTGGATTCGTTTGTTAACTCAGAGAGATTTGGAAATAACACCAAAGAAGACAACTCTACTACCCCAGCTCCTATTGTACGAGGGGGGAAGCCATGAATGTCCCCTTCCACCACTGAAATTCGACCGTCACCCCGTCTCTCCTACTCCGCTGAGTGACACCCAGGATGTCTACATTGATGGATCATCTTACCACAGGGATGGAAAGCCCCTTACTGGATTTGCGGTAGTTCTGCCTGACCGAAAACTCACATATAAATGTGTTCCCCACTCCACCCAATATGCTGAAGTTGCAGCCCTGGTGACAGCGATCCAAATTACTCATGATATACCTGTTAATGTCTGGTCAGATAGTGCCTATGCGATTAACACTTGGTTATCTTTACCGCAGTATGCTCGGAATAATTTTTGGACTGTCGATGGTAAGACCCTGCTCCATGCAGACCTCTTTGCTTCCCTTTGGGACTAATCATCAACTCCATCACGCCACCTCACTTATTCCAGAATAAGCCCAGAGGAGCTGGGTAGTAGTTAGTGAGTCCAGCACCAGCCCAAGACACTCCCTAGGGAGGAAGTAGTGAGTCAGAAGGATCGTCACTGGGTGAAGAACTAGTGAGAAAAACCTGGTAGTGGAAGAGAGGGAAAGTGCCACCCTCCACAGAGAAGGAAGTAAAGACTGTCCTTGATTGAGAAGTCTAGTGACCCAGATCTCAGGGGCCGGTCTTCAAAAGATCAATTAGGGAGCATTGGTGTCATATGGATGAATTGGGGATGGCTTTCATGGATATGGTTCAACTGATGGACAAGTGGAAGAGTCCCCTGCCTAGATCTGCAACAGATTGCAGGAAATTTCCAGGAGACAGTGACAGATTAGCATATTTCTGCAGCAACAAGGCACAAGGAGAAGATAGTAAGGACATTGGTGGCTTCCGGAGTGGCAGCTACCACTGCCTCAATAGATATGCTGAGGGTCAGCCTAAATATTACACATGCACAGGGCTTCAAAGACCTGATTGGGACACTGACCAGTAGCACTTATGATTCTATGCCCAGCACCAGTGTGCTGCAAGGAGTGTGTGCTGGCTCCCTAGACAGTGGCATTGTGCCTATTTCCTTAAGGCCTCCTGCAATGCCTACACAAAAAGGAGCTTCAGACATACCTTGGCACTAGATGGGAAAGGCTGTTGGAAGCTGATCCCTCTGGCACAGCTGCTTCTCTGAGATGAGAGTCAACTCAAGCTTCTAAAGCGTTGGAATAACCATTCCAACCACCCTTCGCTCAACCTCATCTCACTCTTCTGTTGCATGCCCTATTGCTTCTACTCCGTATTGCATTTTCAGTCTTCAGACACTGATAGTATCCCATATAATGCTCCCAAGCATTGCATTACTTACACTACCAATATTAGACCAAATGGTCGACAATTCTTTTGAATATTTGTTATCCTTCATCCTCATGGAGTTCCAACAAATATTAACCACCTAGTCTCTCTCTCTCTCATTTTCTTGAGGAGTCTCGGCTTTATACCATCTTGTCCCTGCAGCACAATTTAATTTGTTGAGTTAATTCCTAACACATGCTTAATTGACCAATATAAATGAAATAGATTTCTCAGCTAATTTAAAGCATACAGGAAAATACCCCAAACTCAAAGATTTTATCAACATAAATCTTCATCGACATAAGTGTTAATGATTTCAAAAGTTATTACAGTGAAAAGAGGTATTTTTCTAGCTGCTGTGATTTGATTTTACATTTATAAAACCCTCGGGTCTAATCATAAAAGCTAACCTCATGCTTGAACACCATGAAATATTCCAATTTGACCCTTAACAATGCTGTCGGTAGAGAAAATCCAATTATCTTCAAAAAATTTAGAACTAAGAAGCAGCAATGTAGTTTGTCCATCAAAAAGAAAAGGAATAAAAACTTCAAAGAATTGAAACAATAGTTGAAGATATTTTTTTGGCCAGGATATGAGATAATTTAAAACAACAAAAGGAACAAGTTAATTAATTCCACCAGGGTTTTGTGTAAGTCTGCATCACCTGAAGGCAATAGGTCATTACGGACTGTGAAGTAGAAGCAGCTACACGAAGAGAGATTATACGTCAACAAACAAGCAGACCTAAGATTTTCAAAGATTTGTGTTTTTGTCTGCAGTGAATTTACTGCAATACTAATTGCTGCGGTTTGAAAACTGACGATGTGTGAATGTACTGAAGCATGCCTCAGAAGTACAAATCAACTCTTTCTTGGACCCGGAATCTTTCTGTGATTGCAATGTCATACAGTAGCACAGACAGCAGAATCAATGCCAGGCATATCCCAGCATCTTTACCAGTCTGTGAACTGTAAATGTCACTTTCTATATATCTCTATCTAGTTCTTCTCATAGAAAGAAGAACCTGCATTTTTATACAGCACCATATCACATCCTCCGTGCTTTACAATCAATGGATTACTTTTGAAGTGCAGTCACTTGTAGTGTAGACAAACACAGCTGCCAATCTTCACACAGCAAGGTTCCACAAACAGCAAGTAAATAGATAATCTGTTTTTAATGATGTTAGCTGAGTGGGGAATGCTAGCCAGGACACTGAGAGAAACATAGAGACATAGAAGATAGAAGCAGGAGAAGGCCATTCGGCCCCTTGAGCCTGTTCCGCCATTTAATGAGATCATGGCTGATCATCCAAATTCAGTACCCTGTCCCTGCTTTCTCCCCATATCCCTTGATCCCTTTAGCCTTAAGAAATATATCTAACTCCTTCTTGAACATATTTAATGAATTGGCCTCAACTGCCTTCTGTGGTAGAGAATTCCACAGGTTCACCACTCTCTGGGTGAGAAATTCCCTCCTCACCTCAGTCCTAAGTGGCTTACCCCTTATCTGTGACCCCTGGTTCTGGACTCCCCCGCCATCGGGAACATCCTTCCTGCATCTAGTCTGTCTAGTCCTGTTAGAATTTTATAAGTTTCAATGAGATCCCCTCTCATTCTTCTAAACTCTAGCGAATACAAGCCCAATCGACCCAATTTCTCTTCATACGTCATTCCTGCCATCCCAGCTATCAGTCTGGTGAATCTTCGCTGCACTCCCTCCATGGCAAGAACATCCTTCCTCAGATAAGGCGACCAAAACTGCACACAATACTCAAGGTGTGGTCTCACCAAGGCCCTGTACAACTGCAGCAAGACATCCTTGCTCCTGTACTCGAATCCTCTCGCTATGAAGGCCAACATACCATTTGCCTTCTTAACCGCCTGCTGCACCTGCATGCTTACCTTCAGCGACTGGTGCACAAGGACACCCAGGTCGCGTTGCACTTCCCCTTTTCCCACTCTATTGCCGTTCAGATAATAATCTGCCTTCCAGTTTTTGCCACCAAAGTGGATAACCTTACCCCCAATCCCACGTGCTTTAACTTTGAACGCTAATCTCTTATGCGGGACCTTATCGAAAGCCTTCTGAGAGTCCAAATATACCACATCCACTGGTTCTCCCTTATCTATTCTACCAGTTACATCCTCAAAAAATTCCAGTAGATTAGTCAAGCAAGATTTACCTTTTGTAAATCCATGTTGACTTTGTCCGATCCTGTCACTGTTTTCCAAGTGCTCTGCTATTGCATCTTTTATAATGGACTCTAGCATTTTCCCCACTACTGAATTCCCCGTTTTCTCTCTACCACCTTTTTTAAATAGTGGGGTTACATTAACTACCCTCCAATCCATGGGAACTGTTCCAGAGTCTATAGAATTTTGGAAGATGACCAGCAATGCATCTACTTTTTCTAGGGCCACTTCCTTAAGTACCCTAGGATGTAGATTATCAGGCCCTGGGGATTTATCGGCCTTCAATCCCGTCAATTTCCCTAACACCATTTCCCTACAAATACTGATTTCATTCAGTTCCTCCCTCTCATTAGACCCTATGTTCCCCGACATCTCTGGGAGGTTATTTGTGTCCTCCTTTGTGAAGACAGAACCAAAGAGAGAGCTCTCTGCTCTTCTTCAAATTGTGCCACGAGATCTTTGACAATCGGTTTAACATCTCAACGAAAAGCAGTACTTCTGACAATGTAGCACGACCTCAATATGGCACTGAATTGTCAACTTGGACTATGTGCTCACATCCATAGCGGGGTTACGAACCACAACCTTTTAACTCAGAAGCAAGAGTGCTACTAAACTGATACATTTTAGACTGAAGTTATTGTAACAAACACATATTTATTATATTCCTTATTTATATCAATAAGGAATTTGGAAAAAGTCCCAGCATCAACAAATTTAATAACTAAGTTCTGAGCCTGAATTGTGCATATACAAATTCATTATATACCTGGGAGAAAGGCTGCAAACTAATCAAACGGCTCAGAAATTGTAAAATACAATTCCTAATTATGTTGCAACCTTGTAATGTATCCATCAGTATAACTTCCCAGTAATCCACTGCAGATTATGTCACTGTCACTCTATAATTGGTCCCTAAGAGGTGCATGATAGAAGTCCCCAAACACTGCCACACTGTGTGCAGCATCAACTGTGCATGTTAATTCCGATCCCAAATATTGATATCTTAGGAATTGTTGCAACCAAGTTTGTACGATTTTCACGTCATCAGCAATAATGGTCACGTTGCAGACTGTAAAATAATGGATCCCTGATTAAATTGACTGACCACCAGTACAGGTCTATCTACTTGGTAGAACCAAAGCACCTTTATTGGTTTGTATGAAGGGAGAGAGAAAACTGATTGTGGATTCATGCTAATTAATAAAAGCTTTAGGCCCCTCTCATCCAACAGTACATTCTTCAGTCATTAATCTTTAGAGAATTAGAGTACTGAACCCTGAATTAATGGCTGAGAGTAAATTTGTGGTTCAGTACTTCAATGACCTTTTAAAGCCCTCAGCCTGCTCATAGCGACCCGTAATACACTTTTGTCATTGCTGGCCCGTATGGATCTTCCCTCAGCAGTAGGAAAATCCCAGCTAGAGTAACAAAGCTGGATTTTAGACTTCTGAGCAACTACCTATATGCGAGTTTTGCAGTATTACCTCCTAGTTATCCACAATAGAATAGATTCACTGCCATTTTATAATGGGTCGCCAAGAGGTACTTGATAATAGCACCAAAATAGTATGACAGACCTGGAAATTCCTGGGGCCCTGCCAGTGGGGAGTGCATGGAGTGGAATCCGTGCACAGCCTTGTCCCGTGCCGGACAGCCCGTCCCAAATCATGGAGATGGAGTCATTTGCATATCTGGATGCATTAGCAGCTCCTGCCAAGGTTCGACCCAATCCGTCCTTCCAAAATAGAGCGGCGCTATAGCTGCTCTGCCTGACGTGCTCCCAAAGCCCAAATGGGACGAGTGAAATTTTTTGTTTGAAGTCTCTGGTTCCGTCTGGAGCCACTGTAGCGAATGTAATCAATGATCTCCAGGATTGATTATTTCAATAAAGATACTGGCCTTCAGAACGCCTCAAAACAACTTGCACCAGGTATTTTAATAAAACAGTTACAAAGAAATTGCACCAAGATTGTTTTATGTGATTGTCAGTTTTTTGTAAAATTTGGATCAGTGGAGGTTTATGCTGTTAACCCCAGCCAAATTTCATGAATATGTCAACAGTCAACGCTGTCATAAAAATATAAAGGGGGACATTACACATCATGTACACAGCATGAAAGTAACATATGCAGCTGACATCACATAATTTTGTGCGGTCAGCTCATTTTAATAATTTCCATATGCTCCACGTGCAGATTGGTTGGTGTGCACAGAGCAGGGCTTGCAGGGCAAGGCATCTGGCAAGTCAGCTGTTCTTAAGGGACTGCTGCTCATAAATAAAGCTGAGTTGCACATTTTCCCAACAACACTTCAGTATGGCAGCAAGGAAGGAAACGGGGAGGAGGACTGCACCTGCTGAGGATGCAGCTCTGGAAATGTGACTTCAGTAGCCACTGAAAAGGAGGGTTGGTCTCTTTGGAGGAAAGAGGCACCTTCCGATCAGGATGTCTGTTCAAAATGCCTGAGTGGAGATAGCAGAATGCGTCAGTACATTATCTCATGTCTATAAATTGTGGGAGTAGATGTGGAAGAAATTTTCTGGACCTGTGAAGATTGTTAAGAGTACCTATACTTTTTTGATTACTTTTGGCATATGGCCTTCTAAGGAATGCCAACAACAGTTTGGTGCTACTTCATTAAGGCAGCATATAAAGCTTTGGCAGTTTTTCGGTTGGTTGGCACATACATGCCCATGTCACTGCAGGGCACATTTTGTTGCTGGCACAGAAATATGCATCCAATAAAGTGTCAGTCTTGGCTCAGTGGGTAGCACTCTTGCCTCTGAGATAGAATTTAGTGGGTTCAAGTCTCACTCCAGAGACCTGAGTACATAATCTAGTTTCAGTGCAGTACGGAGAGAGTGCTACACTGCTGGAGATGCCATCTTTTGGATGGGATGTTAAACTTAGGATCCATCTGCCCTCTCAGGTGGACATAAAAGATCCCATGGCACCATTTGAAGAAGAGCAGGGGAGTACTCCCCGGTTTCCTGGCCAATATTTAAAAAGACAGCTTATCTGGTCATTATCTCATTGCTGTTTCTGGGACCTTCCTCTGTGCAAATTGGCTGCCACATTTCCCTACACTACAACAGTGACTACACTTCAAAAGTACTTAATTGTCTGTAAAGCGCTTTGCGACATCCTGAGGTCGTAAAATGCACTACATAAATTAGTTCTACACTACAAGTACTTCCGTTTTTTCTTAAATTTGCACAAATAGTTAATACTACCAAACATACTGACAGTATAAATGATGAAGACAGATCTCCTCAGACATGTTTAGGTAGGTGCACTTTGATCTGTATATCTGCCAGATGACTACACAAGGGTGGGTACTGTAAACACACATTCCTCTCAAACCCCCTCAGATCCTTCTCCAAAACCTACAATTAGAGCGATGTACCCAACAGGAGACCCATTCTCAGAATTCTGATGTTTTCAGTTGCATAAAGATACAGTTGGAAAATAGGGAGCTGACAAAAATCCCAAAATGAAAAAAACGAGGCCACAATAGAAATCAGAAAAATATAGAATGAAACTGAATGAGCAATGAATAATGCAGCAAAGTTCTACAGGTAAAAATGGCATTCCCGTTTGAGAGTACTAGGTCCAATATGCCTGAAGGGGTTTTCAAAGCAGTGCCAGTTGAAAATGGGTGATGAATGACTTCAGGCAATCCTGGCACTGAGCATGTGAAATGATGGCAACACTTTCAATCTATTTGCATAATTTTTAAGCCTTAATGAGGGGATTGCATGAAAAGTGTAATTGCCCTCTGCTCTTGAATCATTACCTAACCACAGTATAGCGTGTTTCAGGTGAGAAACAGCCCTACAGCCTGCTCACCGCTCCCATCCAACTGCATATTCAGACACATATTTTAAAATCATTATTAAGCTAATTATTTGTAACTGTTACATTTTTTAAAGGAGTCATGATGATGGGACTTATTCTTTAAGGACTGACAGATCAACTGTAAACCAATTTGAAAGATTTGCCATCTCAAATTAAGCTGTGTGAATATTGGATGACAAATGCTTAACATATTTGTATGCAAGTCCTTTGTCCATTGTTTTAACAGAGGCATTAGCTCACTTATTTTGAACTGGTTAATGCCTCTGTTAGTATAACAATGGACTGGCATACAGAATCATAAAATGCAGCAGCACAGAAACAGGATATTCGGCCCTGCAAGTCTTAATGGGCGGCTCTGCTTCATAACTTGAGCGCCAATGCTGCTCCACTAATATTAAAACAGTGGAATTTCAAGGCTCTGGACTGTAAATCTGGAACAATGTCTAATATGCCCCATGAACATATTTCTGTCACAGGAATTTCTGTTGAAGGTACGCAGTCAATAGAATTTTCCCTTTTTCCTCTGTTCCACTAAGAATATGAGTCATATAGAGATACTCATTTTAGTGAAGTTGACCGTAAAATGTAGATGGATTCAGGCTACTCACCTTCTGTCGGGGAGGATGGGCACCCTCCAGCCTTTCACTTGACTTAGTTTGCCATCTGACAATTCAATCTGCAGAGGAAGTTTTGGTACCCAAACTGTCAGCTCCAGTGGTGCACTCAAGTGTTCATAGTTGAAAATAATCCGGGCATTCATTGAGCCTCGAGATTCCTTGCCACTGACAAACACATAGTCACAGCCTTTGGAGACCTGCGTGAAAGCAGAAGAATTTGAATCATTAGAAATCTGCACAAAGAGGAGTTCTGGACCAAGTGACTAAATTACAGTCCAGAAGAATCCAGTATTCAATCCTAACATAAACTAGCTAAATCTCATAACAGTTGTTGACGTAACACTCGCACAGACACAACCAATAGTTTCATTTGGTTTTGAATGTCTCAAGATACTTTCTTAATTTCAAAGCTGATGAGGAGAACACCGGCATTGATGTAAACCTTTCTACATGTTTACCAATAATTCCAAATGACCAAATCTCTTCAGGAAACTGGGAGAAATCTTGGGTCATTCCATCAGGATCTGTAACAATTAGACAAATAACAAAAAAGCTCACCAGTAGAATTTGAAAACTGGAAGTGCTATCTTTATAAACTTGGAAGGCACAGTTAGAATTACTTGAATAATGAGGTGTGCTAACTTGACCCAATTCATATGCTCATGTAAAAAAGACATTCACCGGAACTAAAGCACTACATATCCTAACACCTCCTATTGAGCCAGTGGAACACCCTTCTGCTGTGAAGTACTCCCAACTAGTAGCTTATTTAAGAACTGAAAGAAATTCATGTACTGTAATGGCTGTAAAACAAGCATTGTACTGTTACTATATTTGTATAAAACTTGCCTTGAGATTCTTAATCAAATGCACACAATAAAGATTTATAAGCACTAAAATTGATTAAATTTTGTAGGGACTAAACCGCCCAACTGTTTTTTTTAAATCAGATTTACTATGTGCTATCTGATATGCAGTAGTTTGAAACAGGTGGAAAAGCTGCATGAAGCAGTCTGACTGTGGGGTAGAATTTACAATTGGCACTATTCTTTCTGAATGCTCAACACTCTTGTACCAAATTCCTCTTGGTGGTATTTAATGCTGGGAGAACCCGCTTGAAGGATTTTAAGCCGATTACCAATAATGACCAGGAATTCTGATTTTGTCACTGCAGAGGAGATAATGTCAGGACTTGAAGCTCAAAGTCAGGTTGTGATTGGGGATCTGGGATTTCTGCTGTAGTGAGGGCACTGGGCCTGATAATATGTTGTACATTACATAGGATAAAACATTGTACCCTTTGACTCTCTTAAAGCAATGCCATGGGAGATCTGCTGGTAGTACTTAAAAGGTCTTGCGCCGATTGCACTTGAAAGTGACACAAATGCCAAGTTTCTGTCACATTGTTATCTGCTTGGCTCAAGCATAATATTTATAAAATAGCAACATATCCCAATTGAACGAATACAGGTTTACTAATAAGCTAGTAGAATCTAAAAAAATTAGTTACCAAAAGAGACAGTAAAGTGCTTCTAACTGTCCTCAGCTGTGCCTATTCACACCAATTAGACCAGCATAGATTGTCTGCTTGGTCCTCCTGGAGTAACTCAGGCAGAAGGTGGTTGAAACTTCTTTGGGAGCTGCTCCTCCAGTTTCTTGATTTTTCCCCCCCCCAACACTTCCAGGATTTCCTGCTGGGAGTGAGAGGGGACATACAACATGTCTGATATATGGGCAGGTGCACTGTAATGCTATATAAATGATAGAAATACATCATCTGACGTATTTACTGTCATTTTCACCAAGGCAACATTTTACGCTTAATCATCCTTGGCATGCAGTGCTGCAATGGGTGCTGAAAGAGCCGTTTAAAATTGAAATGGCCAAAAAGAGCGATCAATAACATAGGTTAAGCTGCTGTTTTCAGAATCTTCAAATTTTTACAACGCAGCAGAAAGGCTGCTGCCCACGCGACACCAAATTATGCCCCACTTCCCAATTGACATCAATTTATGCGCACCGCCCACGCAACACCAATTTATGCCCCCCCCCCCCCAATGGACGTTCCAGCAGGTTCCTGCTTAAAAATGAAAATGACCTTCAGAATAGAACATCGGCCAGGATCAGAGGCACATACTTGCAGTCAGCAGTCCCACTCGACCGAAAATGTACAGGTTTTCTCCAAAAAGTCCACTTTAACAGCAATGTAATACATTGGGCCAGATTTTGTGGCAGAAATAACGGTGAGCCTAACAGCGCTCATCATTATTAAAGTGTAAATCGGATAGCACATGTGCAGTTAAATGCGTAAATCAGGAGGAAGTTGCTGTTCGAGTTGCCCTGCTCCTCCACAAGCTTAGCAATAACAGTATCTCGCCGAGAGACTCGGCATTGAAATACACGGAACTGCATGAAGTTGCTGTACTTAGGTGATTTATACACACTAACTCGTCAGAACAAGTTAGGACATGTCCGTTCCAGTGTAAGTAAATTTTTAATGGCGTGATAAGTCTTAATTACTGCCAAACAACATCTCTGGCACTGAAAGTTAACTTTTACAAGTGTGGCGTCTCATTCTTCAGATTTTAATTATTGTTGGAGATTTTAAATTTTTTTTAATTAACTTTATTTTTAATTTTTCTTTCTGTCTCTCTTGTCTCTCTCTTAATCCCATCTTTTTCCCTTCTCTTTATTTTGCTTTCTGTAACTGATTTGACATTGAATTAACTATTCTAACTGACATTTCCTGGTTCAGACTCTGCGCTCATTAACGATTCTTCAATCTAATCGGTTAAGAAGATACACAGTTGTTTGCCCTGGTCACACAGGTCCCAGATCCCCTGTAGAGGGCACTGTGCTGAAATGGCTTATTAATTACAACAAGTTCCAGTGCAAAATCCCACAGGAAGTCTGTGAGCAAGTGAAATGAACGCTGGCACCGCCACTGATAGCCAATGCTCCTCTTCTTACAAAACAGCATATCCTCCAACTTACCATAGGTAAATGCAACAGGAGATCTGTTAGTTTATCCTGAATTTTATTTGCTTTGATAATGTACAACATCATAAACACAAAAACATATTTACCTTACAAAGCCACAGACCATTTAATTTTTATGGCCATTATAAGTTCCATTGCAACTTTAAAAAATGCATTTTCTTTTATTCATATTGTATTAAGTGTAATATTTTTGAAGTTTTTCATCCTTTTCAGTATTTAAGCTTGCTTATCCGAAACCCAGTTTTTCAAATTTTCTGCTTTGTTAAATAACCTGTCGGTCATTTTATATATTTGGTATTCTGTACTGAAATCAGCTGGCTGGTTAGTTATGAAAAATATGAGCTCTGTCTGCAAGCTGTAATTTTTAAGCACTGTGGCTGCATCAGCAGATTTTCACCCTGATGGCATGACTCTGAAATACTCCTGCAGATGTTCAATCAGTAGAGTGATGTGGTAGAAGAGAGATTGACGATGTGAAACCATGTTCAAAGCTCCCCTAATAACCTGAGGAATAGTGAAATATTAAATTATAAAGGTCAGGCAGACCCAGGTTTGATTCCTGATCTGTCCTGAGTTAACTGATCTCAACAATGGCAGCGGCTGGGGCCGGTACAATTAGTCTAATATGCTGTAAGGGCTCATGATTTATAATATAACTGTATTAATTCCTGGGCAATTTGACTGTTAGGCCCTACATGCAGCTTTTCCCTTAAAAGTTATTCTGCATAAATATATACTGAAGACATCCCAAATGATCTTTCCTGTGTTGGAAAGTGTTGTGACCCAAGATATTAATCCTATAACATTTCCCCACTGTCATTACACTGACCTCTTGCAGATCATATTGTTTTGCTAATATATTTCTATAAGGGTTGGCCTAGTCCCTTCCACTGGGGAGTACAGCCTTCAGTAGAGTGGCCACATGAAGCTGTATTTGTGAAGCTACACTGACTTAATGGCCAGCCTCTGCCTTTCGTACACTTGAAAGTGAAACACCTCAGCCAAATAAAAATTAACATGTTAAGTTGGACAAGAGAGAAATAACTATAGAAATGGACAGATGAAGGAGGCCATTCGTCCCATCTAGCTCAACCTAATAAAGAAACCTATAATACTCCCATCACAACATTTAATGGCCTCTTGAATGGCTCCAGGGTTTTTGTCTTCTCAATCCTGCCCAGAGATCAATCAAATTTTGATCATTCTTCATGTGAAGAAGGGCACCCATTCCATTATTATGTTTTGGCTCACCTAAGGGTCCATTATTCATTCTTGTGGGCATGACAGCTATTTTAATGCTGGGGGAGTCTGCTGGAAGACTTTCATGTATTATTAGGTGAAAGTGATTGTTTGGCCATAATCCCTGACCATAGCAGTTTATGTATTTGATCCATAATAATGTTACTGTATGGTTGGGGTAAATGTGAGCTCTTACAGTCCAGTCCTTGAAGGTAAGGCAACTCAGCCTTATCTGTACTTATATTTCTTACTCGTTGGTTTGTTCTGTTTGAATTCCATGGACCGAGAGAGTTGGAAAGGTTCTTAGTGTTGTTGCCTCATTGCTGGAAAAAATCCAAGATGGAACACCAAGATCTGTTTGCATCAGCAACCTGAGATATATGGAAATGAATGCCAGTAATACACTCCTGCGCTCAGTAGCGCTGTTGTGCTGCAGGTCTTGGCTCACTGCATTATCTAGGACAGGACCCCGAGGCCTGCTGAGGTCCCGTTGCACACGGGGAAGTATAATATAATGGAAAAATGCCATTGGTGCTGAGAACTTGCTCAAAAGTCATGAGCAAACCTCAGTGAGGCCATGAAAAAATATTTAAAAGAGCACATAGCTTCAGAATGCAGTATGTGTGCTGGCTTATATATTTTTAATGAAATATTGCTATTAGTAAAGTTTCTCCCCATATTTTTGATAATCAATTTTTCATATTTATTTCAGAAAGCTTTTTGGGAGGGCTTTTTATTTACTTCTAACATTTTCAAACTGGTAAATTTGTTTTTAAAATACCTCAAGTACAATATGTCATGGCATGGATGGTACAAAATTAAAGAAGAATGCTGGAAATCTGTAGGCCCTAGCCCATATGTGCAGTTCTTGGCAAACTTAACTGTCAGTGACTGAGGACAACTTCCTTAATTTCCACTTGGTCAGCAAGCTGCCAGCTGCAGAGCTTTGCCATCTGTAGTACACCTGAAGACAAAGTGCAACATAGGGACGGCACTTTCCTCAACTATTATACTAGTGGCCCATTGCCAGCTTGCACTGCTATAATAACTAATGAGCGAGCTTATAGATCAAACCTAATATGTCGGTCAGCGTGACTTTCATTTTTCCACTGTCATTGCATTGTTGCATTTCTTAAAGAAGAGGTCAACAATGGGTGTTCATTTTTGAAGCCCATCTGGTGTCTGGAAGTGACTACTTTGGGTTTCAATGGTTTGATGTATGAAGCCACTAGATGTGAGTTTGTAAGGCTTTCCAATGTAAGTTGCAACTTGAATATGTGTCCTTCTGAAGTGTGGAATAGAAGAGCTATAAGGTTGTGTGAGAGTTTGGCATGGGTGAATGGTACAGGTTAAAAGGCAACATTTTGTAGCATGTAATCTTGCACCATCAACTTGGTACATAGTACTATTGAGCAGTATGCCAACTCATCTTATCTATTTTTAATCCTACAGATACTGTACATAGCATGGTGCATCCTGTCTTGTGAGGAGGGTGCTCCTTAGAGCCCTCCTTGTACTCAACTGATACAGGAGCATGCCAACCTCATCAGTCATCAAACAGGTGGTTAGGGTTGGCATCTCTACTAATTATCTAGCTGCTTCCATAATGCGCTCCTGTTACTAGTTGCCCTCAGAATCTGTTTTATGTGCCAACATTGCTTTTGGGCTTCCATTTTCTATCCCTCTGCCACTTTTTTGCCTCCCTTCCATATAGCCTTTAAACTGGCTGATAAATAGTAAAACAAAACAATAAAAGCGGTCAAAAGATTAAAAAAATAAAAATGTTGAAAGTTAAAAAGAAGAGTTAAAAAATATTAAAAGACATCTCCCTACTCCAGCCGCTACTTCACCTTTAAGTGGTTGCTTAAGGGCTGGGTCAGGTCACGTGGCTCTCTCCATAATGCTGCAAGGTCTGTTGTTTGCCCGACAGGTGCAGCCAGCACCCAATGCACAGCAGTCCTAGCACTGTGCAGCTGAGACCTCTGTATGTGGTCCTTAAGGCTCCATGGTATCTACCTACATGGTCCACGGAAATAAAAGTTTAGGCACCCTTGCTTCATATGATCTTTATACTGTTGTGAATATAGGGATCCTAATGTACTAGAAGTCAACTGGCTCTCATGGACATCTTCAGCAGAGAAGGGGAGAGGGGAAAAGTGGTGGAAAAGAGTAGCTGTGTGTGACATATCTAATATCAATAAGGTTTCTGCATGATTTATAACCAGGTAAGTTGAGGGTGGTTACTATTCAGTTTAATATTTATACATCAAAAATGTTATTTAAAAAAATATCTTTCCTCAGAAGAGATAACTGTTCTGATAATCTGACACTTGGGGCCTCCATAGCAGCAGTCTGAGCATCTGTGGAAACCACTCTGATTGGCCTCACTGTCTCGCATGGGCCAACTGCAGTGTTGTGAAATCTCAAGCTACTGTAGATGTGGCTTGTGGACATCTCCACGAAAGCTGCATTCTGCTGCACCTAGTTTGGCATGCGCTCTAATGTCTGCACCAATATTTGATGCTCTGCAAAACGCCCTTCTTCTAA
Organism: Squalus acanthias; assembly: GCA_030390025.1. NCBI lineage: Eukaryota > Metazoa > Chordata > Chondrichthyes > Squaliformes > Squalidae > Squalus > Squalus acanthias. Next base: position 35,146,411 of record CM059448.1, on the reverse strand, counting down.
AAGCAGGAATCCAGATCCTCTGGCTTAGCAGGCAAGTCGGTAATGTACGATAATAAATCACTTAGTCATCAGACAGCATCAGTCCTATCTGGACTCTACTTTTTCTTCCCTTGCCCAGTCTCTTCCGACCTAAATCGTCGACTCTTCCAACGCCCTCTGCCACTTTAACAGTTTCCAGTTTCCTGGCCCTAACCGTCTCCTTTTCGCCATGGACGTCCAGTCCCTGTACACCTCCAACCTCACCAGGACAGTCTGAGGGCCCTTCACTTCTTCCTTGAACGGAGACCCAACTAGTCCCATCCACCGCCACTACCCTCCTCTTCCTGGCTGAACTTGAACTTGTTCTTTGCCGATGACACCAAACTTGGAGGGGTGGCAAACAGTGAGGATGATATCAATCGACTGTAACAGGACATAGAAAAGCTAGCAGAATGGGAAGACAAGTGGCACATGGAATTTAATACAGAGAAGTGTGAGGTGATGCATTTTGGCAGAAGGAACAGGGAGAGGCAATATATACTTAATGTCACAGTTTTAAAGAGTGTGCAGGGACAGAGGGACCTGGGAGTTAATGTGCATAGGTCCCTGAAGGTGGCAGGACATATTGAGAGAGTGGTTAACAAAGCATATGGGATCTTGGGCTTCATAAATAGATGCGGAGATGCCGGTGTTGGACTGGGGTGGACAAAAGTGAGAAGTCGCATAACAGCAGGTTATAGTCCAACAACAGCTTTATTTGAAATCACAAGCTTTCGGAGCGCTGCTCCTTTGTCAGGTGAAGTGAAGAAATACAAATGGGCACAGCATAAATAGACAGAGAACAATGCCTGTGCAGAGAACAATGCCAGACGACTACAGTTAATCTTTCTAACTGCCCTTTATCACACCTCGGCAGAGAGACAATCACGGCAATCAAATCCAACCAGGTCAGTCAGGAAGACATTACATCAAAGACGATAGCAAAATACAACAAAGACAATGAGGTGGGGTCACAAGGGGTCTAATGTGGCAGAGGCTGCAGTCTGTATGGAAAACCAAAAACTTTAAACTTTTTACTTTTTTTGCTGAAATCACAGCAGGTCCAGCCGCATCTGTGAACAAGCCAACGACGACTCGAGTCTGGATGACTCTACGTCAGGTGGGGTTACATGTAGCGTGACATGAACCCAAGATCCCAGTTGAGGCCGTCCTCATGGGTGCTGAACTTGGCTGATCAACTGATAGCCAAGTTCCGCACCCATGAGGACGGCCTCAACCGGGATCTTGGGTTCATGTCACGCTACATGTAACCCCACCTGACGTAGAGTCATCCAGACTCGAGTCGTCGTTGGCTTGTTCACAGATGCGGCTGGACCTGCTGTGATTTCCAGCAAAAAAAGTAAAAAGTTTAAAGTTTTTGGTTTTCCATACAGACTGCAGCCTCTGCCACATTAGACCCCTTGTGACCCCACCTCATTGTTTTTGTTGTATTTTGCTATCGTCTTTGATGTAATGTCTTCCTGACTGACCTGGTTGGATTTGATTGCCGTGATTGTCTCTCTGCCGAGGTGTGATAAAGGGCAGTTAGAAAGATTAACTGTAGTCGTCTGGCATTGTTCTCTGCACAGGCATTGTTCTCTGTCTATATATGCTGTGCCCATTTGTATTTCTTCACTTCACCTGACAAAGGAGCAGCGCTCCGAAAGCTTGTGATTTCAAATAAAGCTGTTGGACTATAGCCTGGTGTTGTGCGACTTCTCACTTTCATAAATAGAGGTATTGAGTACAAAAGTAGAGAAGTTATGCTGAACCTTTATAAAGCGCTGGTTAGGCCACAACTGGAGTATTGCATCCAGTTCTGGCCACCACACTTTAGGAAGGATGTGAAGGGCCTTGAGAGGGTGCAGAGGAGATTTACCAGAATGGTTCCGGGGATGGGGGATCTTAGCTACAAGGACAGGTTGGAGAAGCTGGATTTGTTTTCATTAGAGCAAAGGTGTTGAGGGGTGATTTGATAGAGGTGTACAAGATTTTGACGGGTTTGGATAGGCTAAACGGGGAAAGGCTGTTCCCACTATTGACGGTACAAGGACTCGGCGACACAGATTTAAGGTTTTGGGCAAGAGATACAGGGGGGACGTGAGGAAAAACTTTTTTATGCAGCGAGTGGTGAGGACCTGGAACTCGCTGCCAACGGAAGTGGTGGAAGCGGAGACACTCAATGTTTTCAAGGGGAGACTGGATAGGCACTTGAGGGAAATAAACTTGCAGGGCTATGGGGATAGAGTGGGGAATGGGACTGACTGGATTGCTCTACAGAGAGCCTGCACGGGTTTGGATAGGCTAGATGGGGAAAGGCACGGGCCAAATTGCCTCCTTCTGTGCCGTTATGACTCTATGGGCTCTATTTTAATTCCCGAGGCGGGTTGGAGTCGGGTTGCGAGTTGGGGGGTGCGGGGGGGGGGGGCGGGGGTTCGGGAACCGCTTTGGGCGGGAACAGTTGCAGAGTTGCGATTTTTATTAAATTACCTTGTTAATTTCATGGAGGCGCGCTGGCCGGTCCAATGAGTGGGATCGGGTCGGCTGGCCGCCTCTGATGATGTCATAAAAGCAGCTGCTTTTAAAGCTGCCATCCAGCCTGAGCCTTTCCATTGTGGTTTCCTGCACTTCTTTTAAAAGCTATGACTTCTTCCAGAGGCAAGGCAGCTCCTCTTTTTAATGATGAGTCCCTCCAAGTTCTTGTGGATGCTGTCAGAGGGCGCAGGGAGACTCTCTTCCCTCCTGATGGCCGGAGGAAGCCTTCCCCAGCAGACCAAGGCAGCCTGGCTGCGCATTGCTCAGGAGGTGAGCGCAAGGTCCATTTATGCACAGTCATGGATCTAGTGCCAAAAGATTTAATGACCTTGTGAGAACATCAAAAGTGAGTATCCCATCTCACTTGCCTTCATCTGCTTCCCTTCTCTTCTCATCGCCAGCACTCTGCGTTGTAAGCCTCCTCCTTCACATCCCACCTTACTCTTACTTCCCTTGCACCCTTTCCTATCCATCTCTGTCTCTGCACTGAATCACTTCAGCATTCTGTCTATGCATCCCTTAGATTCGCTCTCACTGTCATGCAGCGACAACAACTAACAATGCACAGGGAGCTACCTTCCTCTTGGCACCTTACCCCATCTTCGTCTCACTCAAAGCTTCTATGGTAGGGATTAATCACACTCACTCCATCACTGTGGCTGAAACACCACTTGTGTCCCTCCTTGCAGGAAAAGATAGCCCACAATAAGAGGGAGAGAGCAATGGCTGGAGGAGGAACACCTACCCTTGCAACATTGACCAGTGCTGAGGAGGCAGCAAACGAGATTGTTGGAGGTGGCGAGGACCTGGAAGTGGGCGATGGAGAGAAGGGCACAATAGAGGAAGCTGGTGATATAATAGAGTTTCATCCCTCTCAGAAAGCAATGAAATATGATGTTCATAGAGAATCGCTTTGTATCATCTGCTCAAAAGGATGTGTCTGCTACATTAATATCAGATGTCTAAATCAAGCCTTTACTCTCCCACAGGACCATCGAGCGCCCCCCTCCCTACGATCCAGGACAAAGAGCCGGACATCTCCTCAGAGGAACCTGAAGCCTCTGAGGGACCAATGTCACCAGGACTCAGCACACCCAGCACCAGCGCAGCAACGCACACCTCAGTGGGGCCCTCGCGAGTTAGAGTAGTGTTGCCACCTGGTCTATCACAGCGCACAAATGAGCATCAGCAGATGGTGGAGACAGCGACAGCAGTGGAGAGTCCTCTGCAGAGGTCGCAGGACTCTCCTAGCTCTGCTGAGCTGCTTGCAGACGCTGTGCCTCTGGGGCCATCCAGAAAAAGAGCGGTTCGTGAAATACAGGAACAAGTGCAGGTGTCTCTGGAAGTGTTTGCCTCCAGGGTTAGTGCGAGTGTGGAGAGAATGGAGGAGTCCATCTCTAACATCAGCACTGCCGTGGTGGAGGCAATGGCGCATGAACGCACCATCATGGATAGGATGGCAACCTCCGTGGAAAGGATGGCTACCTCAGTGGAAAGGATGGCTATGGCCATGGAGGAAATAAGTCGCCAGAGTTAGGAAAACATGCTGACTGTTCAGAATAGAATGACAACTCTGGAGGAGCGATGGACAGCTATTGAGCAGAGAGACCAGAGCTTCATGGACGTCCTTTTGAGGAGGACTGCCAGTGCAGATACGGGTCCTCATGGCCCCCCTGGAGTGCAGCAAGGTGCTCTCCAGCCACTTGCCAGCACTGAGGTGCGGCTGACCCATGAGAGAGATGTTGGCAGGACAGAAGGAAGTGTGGGCTCCTCTCAAAGCGTTCGCACGACCATGCCACTGCGGAACCGTCGGTCAGAAACCCACTTTGCAGAGACAACTGAGATGGCCGTTTCAGCCCCTGCACAGCCGCAGGAAGAGTAGACTGTTGAAGCGCCCTCCCAGGCTCCCAAACCCAGAGAACGCTCACCAAAGGTGTCTAAGCAGGTGCAGCATCCTAGTCAGCAAGGTGCCTCTACATCTGCTGAAGCCACAGGGGAAGCACCACATAGAAGCACGCGTAAGAGAAAGATTAAGCACCTATAGTCACAAGGGGACTCACTTGGGTGATGTTTCTTTTTTTTCTGACTCTTGCTGGTATATTTTGTCATGTGTTAAAGATTAATTATGTCAAACAGTTGATTGTGTGGCCTATGTGTTCTGGGAAATGGCAAAAGCGCATTGAGGGCTCAGGGCGACTTGCATTTGTAATGCTGATGGTAAAAGTGATAGGAAATAAGAGGGTCTAGCAGAGATGAAGTATGATGTTGGACAAGTGTCGCCTGCAATTACAGAGCCATATGGTGGCCACCTATGGTCGAAGAGTAAGCTTATGGTAGTGTGGCATGGCAGTGTGCATACCCTGGTTGATGGGCAGCAGTGAACTGGAGGGATGCTGCATTGGTCACAACAGGGCGTGCAAGGCTCCCCTCATCCTCCTCCTATTCCTCTTCCCAGGAAGACATGTGGTGAGCCACGTGGCTGCTACTCCCCTGATTATGAGGACCAGGATGAGACGGCATAAATGTTTCCCATCCCCTTGCTATAGATTTCATTTGAGGTAACAATCTTGCAAGCACACAGTCGAAGTGGCCTGAAATAATTCCATTCATGACACACTGCAGATGGGTGTCAGCTTCAACAGTCAGAAGGTCAGTAGATGTGCAAAATGTTATCCCATACCTACAACAGCAAAATTGTTGCATTTGAATGTCAGCCATGTTTCAGGGGCGCTTTTAAAGCGCTCCACCAATGCATACAAATCATGTCCTCCAGCAACTCGTCTCCTTGAACCTGGCCTGTTTCTGACTGGTCGGGAAACAGGAGCCATTAGCAGGAAAATGGGAAACCACTATCAAAATAGGATTAGCAATGCAGTTAACAGGCTGTTAACTGTCTTAACTACCTGTCCCACCGGTTGGAGATGGGTCAGTTTGGGAGCGGCTAAACAGACACTCAGGAAAATTGGGTGGGGGCGGGATGGAGGTGGGTTGGGTGTCTGAAGCCATTTTTCCCGATTTTCCCAACAGACCCGCCTCCAAAGGGCTGATTAAAATCGAGCCCTATGACTTTATGAACAACTTCTCCTTTGACTCTATTCACTTCCTCCAAATAAAAGGTGTTGCTATAGGAACCCACATGAGTCCTAGCTATGCTTTCTTTTTTGTGGGATATGTGGAACATTCTTGTTTCCAGTCCTACTCAGGACCACTCCAACTCCTCTTTTTCCGGTTCATTGATGAATGTATCAGTGCTGTTTCCTGCTCTCACTCCGAACTGCCAAATTTCATCAACTTTGCTTCTAATTTCCACCCCTCCCTCACCTTCACAGGATCCATCTCCAACTCTTCCCTTCTCTTCCTCAACTTCTCTGTCTCCATGTCTGGGGATAGGCTGGCAACCAATATCTACTATAAGTCCACTGACTCCCACAGCTATCTTGATTACATTTCCTCCTACCCCGCTTCCTGTAGGATTCTATTCAATTCTCCAGTTTCTCCGTCTCCGTTGCATCTGTTCTAACGATGCCATCTTCCACTACGTCTTCCTTTTTCCTCAATTGAGGATTTCCCTTCAACATGGCCTGTCCCATTTCCCGCACTTCTGCCCTCGCCCCTTCCCCTCCCTCCCAGAACCACAATAGGATTCCCCTTGTCCTCACCTTCCACCCTACCAGCCTCCACATTCAACGGATCATCCTCTGCCATTTCTGGCACCTCCAGCACAATGCCACAACCAAACACATTTTCCCCTCCCCTCCCCTTTCAGCATTCCGAAGCGACCGTTCCCTCTGTGACACCCTGGTCCTCTCTTCAATCATCCCCAACACCAGCTCCCTTTCCCATGGCAGCTTTCTATGCAAGTGTAGGAGATGCAACACCTACCCTTTCACCTCCTCCCTTCGCACTGTCCAGGGTCCCAAACACTCCTTTCCAGGTGAAACAGCGATTTACTTATACTTCTTTCAATTTAGTATACTGTATTCGCTACTCATGGTGCGGTCTCCTCTACATTGGAGAGATCAAACCCAGATTGGGTGATCGCTTTTCTGAACACTTCCATTCGGTCCGCAAGCATGACCCTGAGTTTCCGGTTGCTTGTCATTTTAATTCTCCGTCCCACTCCTACTCTGACTTCTCTGTCCTCCACCTCCTACAGTGTTCCAATGAAGCTCAACAGAAGCTCGAGGAACAGCACCTCATCTTTCGATTTGGCACTTTATAACACTGAATTCAACAATTTCAGATCATAACCACTGCTCCCATTTTTTCAGATCAGAGAGTCAGAGGAAGGGATGGGTTCTAGGGCTGGAGGGGGGTCGCAGAGAGGTCACGAAGGGATTTAAAAACAAAGACAATAATTTTATATTTGAGGCATTGGGGGAATGGGAGGCAATGTAGGTCCAATTGGATTTCTGGTCTGCGTTGAGTTAGCTAATCTCAGTTGGGCAGAAGCTGAAGTACTACAATTGCTCTGAATGCTCCCAGGTTAGGCACGAGAAAAGAAAACTGATTGTTATCCAGTGAAGATACCAGAAAGTATGTGTGTACGACCTTGGATGGAAGTAGGAATTTGCTTGGTTGTGATGTCCTCCACAATCCAAAAGCCTGCCAGCACTCATTGTCTAGGAACAAAAGTGAAGCATGGCTACTTGCGCAAGGCCTTGGAGTGTTGTCAGTGCTCATGGAACCATACCTAGTAAAGAGTGAGCGGTTCCAGGAAAGGAGGGAAGAAAATGGGAACAAAAACACAGTGAAGTCTATACATTGGGTAAATACTGTACCGCATTAGATACTCAGCTTCTGAGCCTTTTCTTTTTACTGATGTAGCAGGAGATGAGCAAGAACCAGATGTACTGAAAGCCTTGCCGATCACCCCCAGCTAGTAATGGTATCACAATACAATCACTGTGATTTATGAAGAAGTGTTATAATCCTGACACAGCAATCATGCTGCTCAGTTTCCAGGGGAAACAGATATTCTCAAGGGCCACTTTCAGCAATTCTGCTGCACATTTAGTTTCTCCCAACTCCAAAATGTTTTGAGTATGCCAATTGAGTGAGCTATTCACAAACAAAAAGAACACATTTGAAACAAGACAGAGTTGTATTGGTGGATGTAACAAAACAAGAGAACATTCAATGTGCCATTCAATTACTTAGCTGTAGACTTTTTGACACATTTCTATGTTTAGAAAGTTTGTTTTTCAAATGAATTTTAAGTGTAAACTGGAAAATGGCTGTATGAGCTGGAAACTTCTGCATGAGAAGTGATCCATTTTATCTTCCTATGTGCAGAATGTTACACTTGCCTGTAGTAAATTTCATCTGCCATTATGGCCATGAGAAAGAAATAACATATTTACTGTATACAGCACCTTTCATGGCCTCAGGACGTCCCAAAGGTTGGAAACTCAAGGGGCAGCAGCCTATGATCATGGGTGCGGGCTATGATTTTCTGCCCTCTGCTCCTTGTAAGGAGTGCCCGATCTCAGACCAGCTGTGTGCTTTCCTATTGTTCGCTTATACTCTGAACAGCACAGAAAATCTGCACCAAAATGAGTGTCCCAAATCCGATTTGTAGTAAGTATGTTTGTGACTTTTGAGTAATGTCTTACACGTGTCCAGTTGCTCTGGAAGTGGCCCTAGATATAAATGGATCTTCGGAGTATTTCTTGCTTTGTTAGAGGCACCATTTAAGTGGAAATTGTTGTTGTTGAAGGGCTAAATTGTGTTAGCTGAAAGCGATCTTAAAATCAGCAGCTGATTGTAATGTAATGTATCCTGACCTCTTCAATGTATAATACACAGGAGCTGCAATACAGACAGATTGTTCTGCTAATGAAGAGATTTCCTTTTCAGACCCATATTCCTTTGCATGTTCTAACAGCTTGCAACCTGCTTTGCTTGTCAATCAAACTGGAATCAAGGGGCCAATTCACCATTTTTATACTGATTACAGTCAGTAGGAATTAGAGATAATTAACACATTTTATTGGCCCAAGTATCATGGATCAAAGCATATCAAATAAAATTTAAGTTACGTAGTAACTAAAGTGCAGAGTTTTTTTAAATCTTCAGTGTTTGAATGGTATACCCAGAGGCACTACCACTTGGAAAGGGTTTGAGGGTTGCACGGGATTTCGGGTGCAATTCTCACTTTTTCCTTCAAAATCTGGAAGATTCATTCACAATATAGTTAAAAATCCTGCAATTGTTGACAATTTAGATAGGATTAGAGTTACAAACTGCAATTTCATAAAAATCTGTGGGACTTATTGGCATTGTTTTGTATATACATATTTCTGTCTATCTATAATTTATTTTCTCCATGCCTCTCCTGAAGACATGGGGGGGAGAAATTCATTATAGCCCCGTTTGGGGCGCTAACGTTTAAAAGTTGAGAAACTAACGCCAGGCGCTAATGTTTCTAAACTTTTAAAAAATTCGGTTTTGCGCTCCAGGAAGGAATCAAGCGCTCCACTTCCTTGGAGCGCAATCGGCAGCAGGCGGGGCGGAGACTTCAGTAGCGCTGTACACTGGGCCGTGCAGCGCTGCCACGTTCAAAGATTCCTTCCCTTCCTTAAAGGGAAGGGCCATCGCTGCAGGCTCTGCAATATAAAAAGTACCTACCTGGAACACCAAGGCAGCTGCGATCCCGCGCGAGTGCCGGGCTGATTAATCGCGGGCAGGAACCCGCGAAAAAAACTGCAACAAGAAAGGTAAGTTTTTTTTTACTTACCTCGGCCACCTTTAATCATCGCCCCCGAAGCGGCCGGCCACCCGATTCACGCCTCCTGCAGCTGTCGGTGTTTTTGACCGGCGCTGCTGCAGGGGGCGGAAGTCAATTTCGGGTCTGGGGCACTAACGTGGCACGCCGATGACGTCATGATCTCCAGGTGAAGGAGATCGGGCTGCAACGCTGCCACAAAACTCCTGCCGAATATGGCGGGAGTCGATGTCAGCACCACGCCCGGTCACAAAGCCATTTGCGCCCCGCTAGCGCCCCCAAGGACTTTAGCTAATGTAAATTCGCGTGGGTTCTGGGCATTAACTGGCATACGGTCCCCTGGGCTCTGGGAATGGACTTTAACTGGCATACCTTAGATTCTGGGAGCCCTTTGGAACCTCATCTATGTGATGGTCACGGTGAGCCTACATTGTGAGTATTAACAGGGTATTTGACTGGAAAATCTCACAGCTGATCCTATTCTGTTTTTATCCGACCATGCATACACACTTTATAGCAGAACTTATTAGATAGCGATCAGAAGCAGGGATCCTGGCTGCTTTTAATATATATTTTAAACATTTTGGGGTCTTACCAGATATATTCACATACTAAAGCTTCTTTTGACATTTTTCTATGCTGGAAGAATATGCACACTGCACTGAAGATAGGAATAAGACTGACACCCATTTTTTGGGGGTAGAATCTTAGTGTACCAACAAATACACATTAAAATTTCTGCCAAAATTCTGCTTATTTTGTTGTAGCTTTAAATTACAAATTAAATACACGAATACAGAGACTTCCAGTAGGTGCAACATATGGAAGGGTGACAATGGAGTGAGTCTTACTACTGGAGGAGATGCCTTTGGCATCAGATATTACACAGATGCATGATTCAGGAATCACAAGGCACTAGGGATGCAGATTTATTTTCAGAAATGGAAACAGAATTGCAAAGACTAAAGCAGCCTACAGCTGATGTACCAACTGATGTCGAAAGAATAACATTATAGGCTGAAATATTGCATGAAAAGGCTCCCAGCTTATTACAATTTTTTCCAGAAAAATAACAATCAAAATAGGGCTATGGGAAAAAAGATCTCTGCACCCATGGTGATCAGCTGAAATAATAAACACTTACAATGAAATGAAAGCATGAAAAGTACTTTTAAAAACTATCAAGCTATGTAGGGTATGATGTAGTGTTTTGACAAGATTTTCGTAGGGTCAATACTTGTGTTTCAGCAGTGGAGTCGGTTGGTAACACCATTTAGCTGGCATGTTGTGCTGGGAACATAGAAAATGCAAGAAGCATACTGTAAATTATACCATATGCACACAGTTTGCATGGTTCATGGACCTACGTTCTCTATGTAAGACTATAGCCAGGAGGACTGTCAGATGATATTACCGAACACTTAACACGTTCTTCTGACATTTCTCTGTCTTCTATTTTATCATTAACCATTTTAAAATAAACGAGTTAACATTTGCTTTAAAGTAGAAGGCAGAGGACCAATGGGTGAAACGTTCATCTGCTAATATTCTCAACAGTATTTTTTTTTAAATTCACTTATGGGATCTGGGCGTCGCTGGCAAGGCCAGCATTTATTGCCCTTCCCTAGTTGCTCTTGAGAAGGTGGTGGTGAGCCGCCTCTTGAACCGCTGAAGTCGGTGTGGTGAAGGTACTCCCACAGTGCTGTTAGGTAGGGAGTACCAGGATTTTGACCCAGCGACGATGAAGGATCGGCGATATACTTCCAAGTCAGGATGGTGTGTGACTTGGAGGGGAACTTGGAGGTGGTGCTGTTCCCATGCGCCTGCTGCCCTTGTCCTTCTAGGTGGAAGAGGTCGCGGGTTCGTGAGGTGCTGCCAAAGAAGCCTTGATGAGTTGCTGCAGTGCATCTTGTAGATGGTACACACTGCAGCTACGGTACGCCAGTGGTGGAGGGAGTGAATGTTTAAGGTGGTGGACGGGGTGCCAATCAAACGGGTTGCTTTGTCCTGGATGGTGTCGAGCTTCTTGAGTGTTGTTGGAGCTGCACTCATCCAGGCAAGTGGAGAGTATTCCATCACACTCCTTACTTGTGCCTTGTAGATGGTGGAATTTTATATTGCTAATCTATGCATTATGCCTCAGTTCCATCCCCTCTATCCCTCTTTTTTTGAGCTCTCCACCTTTCTTCAGGTATTTGCATATTCTTTCCCCAGCACATCTTTTCTAGCTTTGTCAATCTAACACTTGTCTATTCTATGTAACAAGCACATCTGTCTTCTCCTCCTTTTCCTTATGACCACTTCTGGTCTGCTCTATGGTTCCAATCTTGCCCCCATCTGCTCCTCATCTACATGCAGCCTCAAAGCACATTATCTGTAAGGATGGGATCAGCTTTCACATGTATGTTGATGAAACCCAGCTTTTCTAGATTTTTCTCCCTAATTGGCCTTGGGGTTTGTATCTGGCCTTTTGCCTCTCTCATGAGATTACATTGCTGCTGGTGGTTAGGGAGTGTCTAATCATGATGCTTTATGCATCACAACTCTTTGGGGCAGGTTTGTTGGACTAGATGGTCTTTTCTTTACCGTCATTTTCATATGTTTAACTCTCCACTACTACCCTAAACTCCACGAATGTTGTCTGTCTGACCGACATCAAGTCATGGATGAAGCAGAAATCATCCTGTTCGGTTTTTACCAGAAACCCTGCACCATCCTACCCATGCCATCCCACTTCCCAATTGCTCACTCAGGATGAAGCCACAATCATGATGTTCTGCTGAACCCTCAGTTAAGCTTCAAACCCAATATCCACTCTATCACCAAGACTTCCTATTTCCAAGTACAAAATATTGCCCACTCTCATACCTACTTCAGCACCAATGAAACCCACATCCATGCCTTTGTTACCTCTAAGCTTGATGTTTGCAATGCCCTCCTAGCCAGCCTCTGAAGCTCCACCCTACATATGCTCCATCTCATCTAGAACTCAACCACCTGCATTCTATACAATAGCAAAATACTGCAGATGCTGGAAATCTGAAATAACAACAGAAAATGCTGGAAACACTCAGCAGGCCAGGCAGCATCCGTGGAGAGAGAAATAGAGTTAACGTTTCAGGTCTGGGACCCTTCATCAGAACTGGAAAAAGCTGGAGATGTAACAGATATTAAGCAGGTGCAGAGACAGGGGGTGGGGGGTGGGGGGGGGGCCTGCTTTTACCAGCATAAGAGTTGAAAAAAAAGTTAAAAAAAATTTCACTCATTTCTCATTTAAAAATACTTTAAAAAAGGTAAGTTTATTTTTAGCCCCGTAAAAAACTTTAATTATTTTTTTCAAAAAGTTAAGTTTTTGTTTAAAATATTTAATTTCTTGTAATTTCAACTCATTTTAAAAATGTGATTTAAAAAACAATGTATTTAATGTTTTACAGTGTTTTTGGGGTGATCTCCATTCATATATTTGACAGGTCTACCTGTCAAGTGTATGAAGGGAGATTCCCTTCTCCTATTGGCTCCCCATGGCCCATATGATCCCAGGGACGCTTGCGAACCGCATGCGCCTCTGGGATACGTGGGCCCTGCACATTTCGAGTTGGAGAGGTTCAGGAACGGAAGTGTCCGGACCTCGGGAGCCCTCAGGTAAGTCCGTAGATTTTTTCCAGATCGGAGGCCTCCGCACGCAGGAAGCCTCCAATCGGAAAATACGGCCCAATGTCTTCAGTTACCTCCTCTAGTCTGTCCTAATTCCTCCTTGGCGTCTGATCCATCTCCCCTCTTATAAAGTGTCTTGGAATAGTTTGCTATGATAAAGGCGCTATATAAGTATAAACTGTTATTTCCTCGTTTGTGATTATATTCTATGGAACTCCTCAATGTGAACAGTGGCCTCTAGCTTCCAGCAACACACATCAACCTACCAACCAAAAGCAATTGATGCATTTTTTAAACAAAGGCAGCAGAATATTTTAAACAAACCACATATCACAGTGGTGGTGAGTTATGAAAAATAAACTGCTTGTGATGCAGCTGATGTAGGCTGCACTGCTTGATGTTTTGCAATCCACTGATTCCCGATACAAGTTCTTTACATGCCAACATTTCAAAATTATAATCCGTGGATTTAAAAGAATAATTTCTTTGTTTTCTCTATTTACAAGAACAAAAACTTAGATTTCTACTGTGCTCCTCATGTGGCAAGCTCTTTAGGAGGTTTTTGAAAGCAGGTTGAGAGGTGATACAATGAAGGTGCTGGGGCGGGCGGGGGAGAATTCCCGAAGGTGGGGCATAGTGACTGTAGATACGGCCACCAGTAGTGGAGTGGAGGGAGAACAAACATGGGGGTAGAAATTGGACTTTGTTGCACCAGTTTAACGGGCGTAAAATGGACACAGTTCTGCCTAATTCTGGGGACCAATGTCCTGTGCCCCAAGGACACCGGATGAATGTCTGACCCGAAATTGGGTCCGGCCATTTTTCAGGCATCCAGGACAGCTGCCTAAAACAGGCGTTAGCCCCCTTATTTTTGTAAATGAGGGACCTATTGCCTGCTTTAGGCCTCCAAGGCGAAACTGGTCTGCGATGAGCAGGGCAGGAATCGGGCTTGCCCCGCTCAGGATTGTTTAGCAACCGCTGTGGCCTTAACAGCGGCAGCCAATGAAAGGTGACATTTTAAAAAACCTTCCTGTGAAGCTAGGAAGAGTAGGAATACTCCTTCTGACTCCAACGCACTCATGAGGGCTGCTGCTGGCACACGATCAGCCACCCTCCCATTCTCCTTTACCCACTGGTGCTTACCTGAGGGCAGCTGCTGGCAAGGCAAGTGGCCTGAAATTCAAACTAGCAGAAAGGCAATCTGCCTGTGGAGGCGAGACTGGCACCGGCAGCTCGACTAAATGATTTAAACGAGGCTCGAGGCCCAATTTCGGCCCAGCCTCGGGCCTCACGGTTTTGGCACGCGTTGCCACCACTGTTACACCAGAGGTGATCGTACAGATGAGGGAGAAGACGCGGCTGTAAGTGATGTAATTCTTAACTAGGAAATAGGAATATTAAGAAAGTGGACTGTGGAGATGTTCGAGGGCCATAGAGTGTTCAATGATATTGTAGGTAATGGAGAGGTTGAGGAAGGTGAGGTGGGAGAGCAAGTCCTGGTGATGTAGGACAGTGAGCCCTGGTTGTAGTCATGCAGAATGTTGTTTGTGACTTTGGCACGCAGTGTACAGGGCAGGAAAATATCAAACAGGGAGTGGTGAGGGAAGTAAGAGGGTAATTCTGAGGCAATGATGCATTTGGCAAAAAGGGAAAGTTGGAGATGGGGCAGTAGTTGGAGGGAATGATGGAGGGTTCATAGTAGGCATTTTGAGGAATGATGGCAGCAATTTTGAAGGGCATAGGCACCAAGTCAGGAGACCGGAACAAGTTGATGATGATGTTAGCAAGTATGGGGCTAAGGAGAAGTTGGGTAATCAGGAAATAGGATGGGAGAAAGTCAAAGGAGTAGGTGATGGACTTCATGGATGAGATTACTTAGTCAGGAAGAGGGCAGAGGGCTGCAGTCAAGGGGGAACAGGGAAGGGATTAAATGGGAGGAGGCAGAGGCAGCAGATTTTGGACACAAAGGAGTTTTGTGTCAGAGGAGAACATGGATGATGCACTGGGGAAAGGCCAGGAAATAATTAGTGGTGGGAGAAAAGAAGTTTGGAGTTGTTACTGCTGCCCAGGATGATATTAGAATAGTATGAAGTTTTGGGTATGGAAAGAAAGCAAATGGTAGAGCTTGAAGTGGTGGAGCTATATTTGCAATGTGCCACCAGCCTTGTCACTCACCAAGAGCGCTCAAGCTTATGGTTTCAAATTTGAGACCATAGAGCTGTTTGCTGTACCAGGGGGAGCAGTGACAGTGGAAGACTGCATGGTGCAACTGTCAAGCTAACATTGAGGAGCGTCAAGAAAGCCGTCTGGGGTGAATCATCTTCCAATTTTCTGACGCGAAAGCACTTGGCCTTCATTCATGACACAGCTGTAGTTGGTTGACTATCCTTGCAGGGAATCGTTATCATGAATCACATCCTACTGTCGCACAGCCCACTATAAGCTCCCAAAGTGCTGTCCCATATAGCTGCCACTGAATGTGCTCTATTTTATTCAGATGTTGAAATCCTCCTATCATGCTGAAATGGTACATTACACAGACAGCTCTCTCAGCTGCAAGGGTCTAGTTCCACTTTTCACTCTGTCACCTCTTCAGATTATTATAAAAACTGTTGCAGCACAAAAATAATTAAAAAGCACTGAAGACTCTCAAACCTGCTATTTGCAACTTCCTTCAACCCACTCAAGCTGTCAACTCCAGTATAACCGGCCGATTATTTTATAAAGCTGTGTCATTTTGTTAAAGCTTATAGTCATGCCTGCATTTAGGTTGTGGGCAAGGACATCATTCAACTTCTTTTCTGCATGACAGGATCAACCTCTGAAACAATAGCTGTCATTATGAAATGGTGTTAGATAAGAATATAATCTGCAGTGTGGTTTCACTGCTGAACAAGTAATAGATCCAGGATAATTCCTTCTGCTATTTTAAAACAACTTCTTTCAAAAAATATTCTACGGTATATTTGAAATGAGAAAAAAACCCTAGATGGTTAGATTTTAATGTCCTGATATTAACGGCGAGGCGGGAAGAGTGCAGGGGAGCCTGGTAGTGGGGGAAGAACCCAGCAAGGCTGGGGACATGGTGCTCTGCCAATCTTAATGGCAGGGCCACATTTAAATAAAAGTATGCAGAATCCCGCCCGAGACCCGGCTAGGTTGACTATCTGGCTGATGGGTGGGAGCAAGAATCTGTGGCATGAGTCCGCAATCAGGGACCCGTGGGAATGGTTCCGGCAGTTAGTGTTTGGGGGTGCGGTGCGGAAAGTCTTTAGGCATGATTGGGAGGGGGGAGAAGCATGTAGGAATGATCGAGGTGGTGGGGTGGAAAGGAAAGGATCTGGCTACGATCGGGAAGTGGGGAGCTCGGCGCAAGGGAGGCCCTCCTGGCCCACAAGAAAACCTGAAATATAACTTTGACACTTACATTCTGGACTGCTTCTGGCCCAGGATCCGATTCCAACAGGTTTGCCTAATGGGAAAGCCGGCACTGCTTGCCAGCTCAGGCCTCAGGTTGAAATTGCAGATCAGGTCCTGATGACCTCATCGAATCCGATCTGCATATTTAAAGTAGGATCCCGCTTCCTTCCCGCATGTGTCTTGCTCGCCTGCTCAAAAGAGCAAGTTAATATTGGGACACGGCGGGAAGGAAGCGGGATCGGAGGGGGTAAGTGACTCGTGTTGTTTTAACTGGCCCCCTGCCCTGTTTCCGCCAGGCAGGGGCAATTACAATTGGGCCCAATGATTCAATTGTTAGATAATTGATGTTGGGTGGGAGCAGGAAGTACTGAGTGGCATGCTCCAGTGATTGCTGCAGGGACCTATGCTGTTTTTAGTTTACATAAACAACTTGGATTCCTTTCTGTCCAACTACTGCTGCATTTCTAACCTCTCTTTCCTCTCCAAAGTCCTCGAAATTGCTGTCGCCTCCCAAAATTTCCATAAACTCCCTGGTTGAATCCCTCGAGTCCAGCTACCACTTTGCTCACAGCACCAAGGCCGTCCTAACTAAAGCCACAATTATATCCTGTGTGACTGTCCTTGTCCTCTTCAAATTTTCCACAACATTTGATAGTTGACTACGCCATCCTACGCCATTGCCTTTTCTCTGTTCTCCAACTCCAAAGAACTGCCTATTCTTACATTTGTTACAGCTGCTGCCACACTGAAAATGACAGTCAGCCCCAGCTGCACCGCTGAAACGTTTGCTACTTCATTCTTGCCTGGCTACACAAATCAGATATGATAGCAAAATCCAGATGTGCCTGCCCATTATCCTGGTCTTTAGAATTATTACAGTAGGTTGTACTGATGCTGGCTAGTGTGCTCCAATGAAACTTGAATTGATGCATAACTAAGCTGAAACAACAAAAAACCAGTTCAATCAGAAGTGCTATAGCCTCAATGTAAGGGCTTTTGGCCTCCTTTTTATGGCTCAGCATTTGAATGTATGCAGACTGATGTTGTTGAGTAATCATAATGAAGCCATAAATGAAGAAATAGATTGATCAATAAAATGCACAAAATGACACTTAGAACCTATAACAGATGAGTCACAAAACAGCTGGACCATCTTGAATATGTATGCTAATTAAACTTTTACATGGCAAAACGAAAGTGTGTATGACCATCTGGTACAGATTCTCACATTCGCAACATGTGAGCAAAAGATATCGGCACAGCACTCCAGACCTAGCATCAGGCTCAGATATCCTTCAATTAAACAAAACTTTCCTGGATTTAATCCAAATAATTTTTCTAATTCTACAAAGAAAATGTTGTCGTATCATACTGCTTCTACATTTGAGCCATTCCTCACTTCAACATACAATGAGAAGTGTTTTATTTGGCCAATTTATGTTATTAATATGCTTAATGTCCATCTTCGCCATTTGTATTTTCTCTCCTCAATTATAATACCAGACAGCTTTCCCTAAGCCTGATTCACTGGTGGCTGGGAAAACCCAGTAAAAAGATGCATCTCCCTGGCTGCCACCCTCACTGAATTTGGCAAATTTAATTTG
Source organism: Squalus acanthias (assembly GCA_030390025.1). NCBI lineage: Eukaryota > Metazoa > Chordata > Chondrichthyes > Squaliformes > Squalidae > Squalus > Squalus acanthias. The sequence goes on along the minus strand of CM059448.1, from coordinate 35,128,453 downwards.
GTCTTGCCGCTGGCTGTGTGAGAACCATAAGTCAGGAGCTGATGGCACGAGCAAGCTACAAATGTGGCTATATTCATAGGCTGTAATTATTTGTAACATCAAAGTTCTGATTGGTCCCCTTGGAGGACAAGACCAGATTTCTGATTGGTTCCCTTGGAGGACAAGACACACCCAGCAGTTTGTCTGGAATGTGTAATTAGATCCTGCCTGCCTGAGTAGTCAAGATCTTTGCAATGTATAATTTGATCCATTACACTACTGTTAACACTACTGCTTTCCGAGAACAGACAGGGCTCACCCTCCCAGGTTAGGAGCAGTCACACTGCGGAGTTCAGATAGGGGTGAGGCCATGGAGGGATTTTAACATGAGGAGGAGAATTTTAAAATCAAGGTGTCGGTGGACAATGCTCCCCCTAATTTATTTTTTTAACGGGCTGCGTGGGACCTTCAGACAGCTGCACAGGGGTGATGGGTGAATGGAACTTGCTGCGTGTTAGGATACATGCAGCAGAGTTTTGGATGAGCTCAAGTTCATTGAGGGTGGAAGATGGGAGGCTGGCCAAGAGAACATTGGACTAGTCGATTCCGGCAAATAACACATTAATGTAATGTTATGCATGCTGTAACACAGAATATGCTCTCATATTTTAAAATTTATTTATTTATTGCCCATTCCTAGTTCCCCTTGAGAGGGTGGTAGTGAGCTGCCTTCTTGAACCGCTAAGGTCTGGGGGGGGAGGATGGTGGGGGGAGGTGAGAGAACGTGGTGCAGGTGTAAAGGGGGTGGGGTGAAAGAACATGATCCAGGCCTAACAGAGGGCGGGAGAACATGATCTATCTTCCCATCTGGATCATGTTCTTGATCTCATGCCCCCCCTCCTTTAGACCTGGATTACGTTCTCCACCCCCCCACCACTGTTCTCACCATGCTCCCCTCCAAAAAAGTTCCTGATCTTCTCTTCCCCAAGTTCCTGAACCCCCTCCCCCAGCTCCTGACCTCCCCCCCACTCCTTGAGTTCCTGACCTCCTCTCCCCTCTCTGAGCTCCTCTCTCTCCAAGCTCCTCTCTCCACTTCGATACGCTCTCCTCTCCCCCCTCGATCCTCTCGCTTCTCCCCCCTCCGATCCCCTCGCTTCTCCCCCCTCCGATCCCCTCTCTCCTCCCCCCTTCCGAACGTCTCTCTCCTCCCCCTCCGATCATCTCCACCCCCGCTTTTGATCCTCTCTCCCTCACCTCCGATCCCCCCTCTCCCCCTCCAATCCCCTCTCCCCCCCCACCCTTCGATCCCCTTTCCTCTCTCCCACCAGCAACGAATCCCGAGCTACTCTGCAGGGAGCAGAGGAAAGCGTGGTGGTGCAGGCCACAGCACCGTTGGGTACTGCACATGCGCGACTGGATCGAATGTGCTTGCACAGTACCAAACGGGTGTGCATTTGCAGAGAGAGACAAAAATGCGGTGAAAATAATCACTCCGATATTCTTATACCATGGGCTAGAAACTGGATAAGGCCCGAAAACGGGCACGGGTATCGTGATGCGCGATTAGCCCACGCCCATTAAGTCCGATGCAGGCAGCACACAAACTTCGTGCTGCCTGCTAATTAAAATGATTGCAGCTGTAAGGAAGCACTAAATGCGCTGTTCAGTGGCTTAGTGCCTCAACAAGTGGCCCAAGTTCGTGTGAGGCTAGTATCAATTAAAGCTAGCCTGCACCTCTTAAAGGGGAGGTGCATTCTGGCTTCAGCAGGTGGTGGAAGTGGCTAGGAAACAGACTGAGGAGCAAGAAAATTGAGTGATGGCGCAACATGGCAGAGAGAGAGCTCCCAGATTTTCAGATGCAGCACTGGAGGCCTTGGTGTGGGAGGTGGACATGGGGTCCTCCATCCACAGGGGGCCTGGCAGACAAACAGTGAGAAGCCATTGGGAAGAGATAGCCGTCGCAGTCGATGTGAGCAGTATAGCCCCGAGGACTTGGATGCAGTGCCACAAGAAGTTTAATGACCTCACACGAGTGGTTAAGGTCAATGAAATCATCTTCAAATGCCATATCCTTACAACTGAACCACTAAGCTCACACACTGCTCAATTCGCCACCCTCCATCACTCACCTATCAACAATCTCTATCAATCATGACTCATATACCTAACATTCATAGCTTCACCTCACCCTCACACACTTACCACTGCTGCAAGCCTCACACCCACATCTCACACACTGCCAGCTATTCAACCATGACAGCCACATCACCCAAACAGATTGCACGACACTCACTGACACACTTCCCTCTTTCTTGCAGGAGAAGGTGGTGCACAACTTCAGCGGAGTGTGACTTGGGCAGAGCGTGGTAATCACTTGTTGGGAGTTGTGACTGAGGAGAGTATTAGATCTAATGTGTAGTAGTGAGTCTGGCCTCCATGTGAGGGAACATCTGGCCAACATTATACAGTTCCAATTGGCTAGTAGAACTAAAGGTACTGAGAATCTGCAACTCGTACCAGATTTCAGAAGAGCAAACTTCACCAAAATGGCAACAGATAAATTGGCTAACCCTCCTTGGTGGTGATGCGACCGATGTAGAATATAAATGGAAAGTTTTTTTAAGATGATTAAAAAATGTGGAAAACCAATATGTACCCAAAGTCAAAAGAAGGAAGTGTGGTTTAAAAAAAAAAGCCAAGGGGGCTGACTGGTTATGTACAAAGACAAATAAGTTGTAAACCGAAACGTTTCTATAAATTAAAAAGACATTAAATACTCCACTAAACAGAGTTAAGTACAAGGAACAACTAAAGAAAACGAAGGCTGCTATTGGATCAGCAAAAAGGCTAATGGGGAGAAAAGGATCGTAAACCACTGTGGAAGTACAGGAAACTCTTTGGTATCCGACACCGATGGGACTGGCGTGGTGCCGGTTGATCGAAAGTTCCGGATAACGGAGAGTTATATCTACCGAGGCTATTTTTAACATAAAAAAATCAAGAAATGTGCAGTATACAGTATTTGGTTACTCACCTACAGAATGTTGTGTTAAATGGATGGTGGAAGATGCTTGATTAAGTACAGTACTGCCAGTTGAGGGTAATCCATAACTCTTTAATTACTTAACAGTAAGCGAGACTCCCGGCAGCGTGGGAGAATCAGACTCCTGTTACTGCAGTGTTCGGACTTCCGACAGCGCCAGGAGGCCGAGTAGTGGCACTTTGGAGAACTATCCCCACTGACTAACTCGGCGTTCGCGGGAGACTCGGACTCGGCAACATTGCCGGTTATTTGAGAGGAGTTTTCGGAGTACTCGGTGTTCGCGGGAGACTCGGACTCGGACTCGGCAACATTGCCGGTTATTTGAGAGGAGTTTTCGGAGTATGATTTTTGCCGGTTAAGAGAGAATTCCGGATATTTAGATGCCGGTTAAACAAGAGTTTCCTGTAATGGGAAAAGCTGTTTCAGTTCTGTGAATAGTCTGAGGACTGTATTGGGCCATTGACTGGTGTTCAAGGACAGGCTACAAAGGACTCACTGGGTATAGTGGAAATATTAAATGAGTACTTTGCATCAGTCTTCACCTTTGAAGACTAGTATTGACACAGATGAACATATTGGGCCAGAAATTCGGCTCCCTGGCTTCCCGCAGGTGCAAGGATCGCGCGCGCACCTACCTACCGCGCCTGCCGTTGACCCCTGGGCCCACGAGGAATTCGGGTCCTGGGCCTCCTCCAACTGCCGGCGCGCAGTGCTTGCGTATCCCAGGGGCGCAGTTAGTGCGATGCGTCCCCTGGGATCACGTGGGCCATGGAGTGCCAATGGCAGCAGATCATCTTTCATTCATAGATTTGCCAGGAAGACCTGTCAAATCTATGAATACAGATCGGCCCCAAAACATCCCTAAAACTACAAATAATTTTTTTTTTAAATCACATTTTTAAAATAACTATAAATTACATTAATTAACTATTTTAAACAAAAATTTCAATTTTTGAAAAAAATTATACTTTTTAACGGGGTTAAAACTAAACCCCGTGCAACACGGTGGCATAGTGGTTAGCACTGTTGCCTCACAGCGCCAGGGACCCGGGTTCGAATCCGGCCTCGGGTGACTGTCCGTGTGGAGTTTGCACATTCTCCCCGTGTCTGCGTGGGTTTCCTCCGGGTGCTCCGGTTTCCTCCCACAGTCCAAAGATGTGCGGGTTAGGTTGATTTGGCTATGATAAATTGACCCTTAGTGTTAGGGGGATTAAATACGTGGGGATAGGGTGGGATATGGGCCGAAATGGCCTCTATCTGCACTGTGGGGATTCTGTGATTCTGTAAACTTACCTTTCTTTAAAGTAATTAAAAAAGATAAATCTGTGAAAAAAATGTTTACATTTTAATAAAATCAACACTTACCTTGTTAAAAGAAGGCCTTGCGCCTCCTTTTTCAATGTGTATCTTCTCCGTGCTTACCCTCACGGAGGAACCTGTAAAAAAACCCGAAGTGCGAGGCGAACGCGCTGGCCCTCCGGCGTGCACGTTCAACCTCTGAACCCCTTCCTTCAGGGGAACGGAAGTGCCGGTTTCCCGCGCATGCGCAGTGCATGCAAGAAACTGGCACTTTCGTTCCGTCCACGGGTGAGTACGTAGTGCGTACTCACCCGTGGCGAGCCTAATTTCTGCCCCAATGTTTTAGAAAGAATTAAGAACTTGAAAATAGAGTAGCCGGGCCAGATGATATCCACCCGAGGGTCCTCTGGGGAGATGGGGTATGTGCTGTGTGAGCCCCTAGCCTGTGGTTTTTAATGGCTCACTGCATTCTGGAATGGTTCCTACAGACTGTAAGGAGGCTAATGTAGTCCCCATCTTTAAAAAAAAAGTGAATCAACTCAGGTAACTATAGGCCCATTAGTTTAACATCAGTAATAGGTAAGATGCTTGAAGGCATCATTAGGGATGCAATATATGAATACTTGGATAGAGAGGGACATTAGGGACACCCAACATGGCTTCATAAAAAGGTCATGCCTTACAAATCTAATTCTATTTTGAAGAAGTTACAAAGTTGGTGGATGAGGGAAGTCAGTACACATTGTCTATATAGACTTCCAAAAAGCTTTTGATAAGGTACCGCACAAGAGGCTTCTCAAAGATCGAAGCCTCTGGTATTAGTGGTAATATATTGAGCTGGATTCAGAACTGGCTGGCAGGACGTAGGCAAAAAGTAGTTATAGATGGACTTTGATCACCAGTGGTGTCCCGCAGGGATCAGTGTTTGGACCATTGCTCTTTACTATTTTTATTAATGATCTGGATGTAGGTGTTGGGGGCACAATCTGAAAATTTGCAGATGATACCAAGATCTGTGCGAGTGTTGGAACTGTAGATGATCGTCTGCTTCAGGCAGATCTTAATGTGTTGGGAGATGGTGCTCGAGACTAGAAAATGATATATAACTTGGATAAGTGCAGTGTTGAGCATTTGCCATTCCCACATGCATAACATTCATACACCCTTCAGGGAAAGTCATTAAAGATGGTGGAGATAGAAAGAGATTTGGGCATTCTAGTGCATACATCCTTAAAGGTACATGAGTAATGCCGTGTAGCGATAGCTAGAGCAAATAGGGTGTTGGGGTGTATCCATAGGACAATTGAGTACAAGACGAGGCATACTGTTTTGTCCTTATACAAGACCTTAGTCAGGCTGCACTTGGAATATTGTGTCCAGTTTTGGTCTCCTCACGTGGGTGATATTGAGGCTTTGGAAAGGGTGCAGAGGAGAGCCCCTGGACTAATTCTCAGTTTAAAGCGTCTTTGTTATCAAGATAGGCTAAAAGAGTTCAGACTCTATACCTTAGAAGGGGATCTAATGAAGGGAATTGATTTGCGTTCCAGCTGACAGTTTATTTTAATTAAACCAGTTAGGCAGGACCAGGGGTCACAAATTTGTAAAGGCTAGATCTAGGTTAGATGTCGGGAGGTGGTTCTTTTCCCAGCGTATAATTGACCTCTTGAACAAGCTGCTGTCTTGTGTGGTGGATGTGGACTCTAAATTCCTTCAAGCGAGAGCTGGATTTGTTTCTGGCTGAGGCGGAGATCACCTCTTACAGAAGGTAGGTACTGCAGGGAATTCGGGGCCAGAGTGATCTCCTGGACTAGTTTCAAATGCCTCGATGGGTCGGAGAGGAATTTCCCAGATTTTTTTCCCCCCCAGATTGGATTTTTTAATCTTTTTTTGCCTCTCCCAGGAGAGCACATGGTTTCGTGTGGGGTGGAGTATATATGCTGTGATACACGAGGTATCATAATTGTGCGGAACAGGCTCGATGGACCAGATGGTCTTGATCTGTCCGTCATTGTTCGTATGTAGGAGTCAGCAGGGGCTACGCGAAGGGGCAGAGGCGCGCTTCTATAACCTTACCCCGATGGAGAAGACGATGCTGGCTATTCTTGGGAGGGATATTGCTGAGTGATGGCAGGGCTGAATCAATTGAAGATGACAGTATCCTCATACCTAATCCCCCCGCCCCCTCCTCCCACAATGTCTTTTGATTTAAAAGCTGCAGATGGTGTAAGCATGCACCTCTTGCTTTGCCTCAACTAACCTTACCCTTGTGCCTTTCTCCTTTCAGATAACTGGGAGCTGTAACCTGGCCAGGCACTGATGGAGGAGCACAAAATGCAAGAGGAAGAATGCAGTGATGCAGAACACATAGCACCGTCACTTGATTTTACACTTCCGGACACCAGCTCAGATACTGACAGTCTGTGTACTTTAGAAGATAGATTAGATGCAGGATCTGTATGTGGTGAGACACCAGGTGCGAGTGGTCTGCAGCCAGGCCAGGGGGAAAGGGTAGTGCAGATGCCAGCTCGCCGGAGGGCAAACATCATACAGCATCTGATGGCCGATTTCTTGGCTTCCATTGCAGCACAAGCAGAAGCCACCCAACATCTGAGTGCTGTAATGGAAGCTCAGACTGAAGTCATGCAAGCACAGACTGCCGCCATCATGGATGGGTTTACCAGTGTTGAAAGGGGCTTGCAGGGTGTCACAGCAGTCCAGCAATCTGTCCTCCAGCAGATTACTAAGAATGCTAAGGCGCTGCCCCGGGGAGTGGCAGTGGCAGTGGCTCCGTGAAGGACGAACCTGCTGTCCTCTTTCAGGATGACCGCATTTGTCCTCTCTCCACTGCCACACCACCCGTGCTGTTGCCAGCCAGCCCAGACTGCTGCCCATGCCAAGGTGGTGCAGTCTCAAGCCGGCCCTACTAGGCCCAGAGCTGCTCAAGGTCATCCTGCAAGGCCATCTGCAGTCCCCCCCCATCCCAACCAAAGTCAGCAGCCTTCCACCAGCCATGCTGCAGCCACTGCGGTATCACTGCGTAGGATCACTAGGAAAGGCAAAGGTACACTGAAGACTGGAACTAAGGGAATGTACAAGGGTGATCAGTTAACTTTTGACTGAAATATTGTAATGGTGTGATTCATAAAATTGGTTTGGAATGTTTACTTTGTGATGGCTTTAATTCAGCATTGTGGCCAAGAGGATGCTGTGATGGTCAGTAACAGAAGGATGGTAAGGTGTGGGACTAATGTTGAATTGGGGTTGTGTTAACTGCTACCGCAGGCATACAATTCGATCCCGGACAGAAAGGGGCTGTGTTGCTTCTTCTTCCTCAGATGATCGCCGTATGCCTGGTGGCAAGGGCTGTTCCCTCCATAATGGCGAGGTTGTGGAGCATGCAGCAGACCACGACGAATCTTGAGATGCGCTCTGGTGAGTACTGCAGGGCTCCTCCAGAGTGGTCCAGGCAGCTCAAGCGTTGTTTAAAGACCCCCAATGGTCTGCTCTCAGATTCGGTGTGGCAGCATGGCTTTTGTTATATGCATACTGCCCACGTGTGGTTGGGTAGTGCAGCAGTCATGAGCCAGGTGGTCAGTGGATAGCCCTTGTCACCCAGTAGCCACCCTCTGGCTTGTTGTAGTGGCTCAAAATGCTGATAGTACAGCAGGCTGCCCTAGAAAGAAGGCATTATGGCTGCTGCCAGGATACCGAGCATTGACGTGCATGATGCGCTCAGTATGGTCATTGAGGGAGTGGAAACCCTTCTGGTTGTGGTACATCTCCGAATTGAAATGCAATGCCCGCAAAGCGACGTGTGTGCAGTCAATGGGGACGTAGTTATCTTGGAGAAGCAGTGTGCTTTCTACGCCTGCTTCTCTCTGGCAAGAGAGATTGTAATGTATTCAGCTCTCCTTGCATACAGAGCCTCACTCACCTCCCTTATACAGGAGTGGACGGCAAACTGGGAGACATTACAGGTGTCTCCTGCTCCAGCCTGGAAGGAGCCCGACACTAAAGTTCAACTTTACAGCCACTGGCAATGACGTCCTCGCCCTGGACTGAGGCTGCAGGTCTGCCTGCAGCAGGTGGCCGATTTCTGTGAGCACCTCCTTCCTAAAATGGAGATGTCGCACACACATTGTTTGTTGCGGAGGTAGGAGAAGTGCTCCCTGGGTGGATATGTCCTCCTGCCGAGAGCCCTTCTCCCCCTCCTCCTCTTCTAGCAGCTTGTTCTTATTTGCGTTGCCTCTGCTCATTCTCCCTGTAATGCTGCAGACCAAGTGGGATACAAACTACTGTACCCATATCTGGGAGCAACTGGTCTGAGCAGACCCCTTGCAAGTCATTACCAAGTCCTTGAGCAAGTGCCACACCACACCTTGTAGACTTTAGGCAACAAGTCTAGAAAGCACCAAACACTTGTACAAACACAGCAACAGTTAGTAGAAATCAGTCAGCAACTAACCTGTAAGTAGTAATGATCCCTTTAAAAAGCATTGGTGGGGAAGGTCCTTCCTGCTGCTGAACGTATGCTCAGCTGTGCGAGGTTAAGAGAGGACGCTGGCTCCAGCGTTGAGGTAGAAAATGGCAGGGCTGGCGTCAAATCAGCATTACAAGGACGCCATTTTGGATACACAATGGCACCCATAGCGCCGAAAAAGCAGGCGCTGTGGAGCTGGATTTCTAGCCCCAAATCTGTTCCATAAGCAGCTGCAAGAAGGTATACAAAAGTTGCCCCTGCTGCAATATTCTCTCCCTTGCCTAATCTTATCACCAGAATGACCAGTCAAATGAGTGGCAATCATTGCAAACTCACTTAGAAATGAGTTTATCTTTAAGAGTGAGGTGTAAAAGTGGGGCACGTTTTTCCACCGAAATGAGTGAGTTTCAGTAAAAATGAGTTGAGTCTCAACAGATCTGCTCACCACTGAGCGCAACGAAGATTGAGTCAAAAAATAAGCATGAAGAATTTGCATGTGTTAACAGAAACCCTGGCAGCTTTGACACTTTTTAGGATTATTTAAATTCAGTGTTTTGATGGAAATATGTTAAACAGTACATAAGAACTTGACAAGCAGTTATATTGCCGGGATAATAGATATGCAAAATATTCATAACTGGCAAAACATAAGTATCTAAGTGAATCAAACCAGAGGCAGAATTATTGTTAAAGCTTTGACGTTTACTGTAAGTCACTCTTATTGTTGAGAATGTATTACGAAAAGTAGATTGGCAGAAACTAATAGCAACTTTTCAGGTTGTTTAGTCTGTTTGCAAGGGTATTATCAAAGATGCATCTTTAAAATGGAGATTTAAAGTTCTATGGTGAGCATAGTGTCGTGCTCAAGAGTCATTTCAATTGCAGCATTTTTCTCTGAAATAGTGAGGTCGCCAATGAATTATTCTGTGCTTGTGTAGACACTGGAGACAATCTACATTATTCACTGCTGCGAATCAATACTCACGATTTTAAAGGTTTCAGCATTGAGCTTGCATTGAATAGAGTCCTTTGCTTTTTGAAAGAAATTAAACTGCTAAACATTAGGTATCAGCATTTCTATTATGGGCCTGAAATTCTGTAAGTCCACTCTGGCAGTGGAAGTGGAGTGGGACTGCAGTCAAAAATGTGGACCCAGTCCCAAATAGCAGGGACAGGGGCGAGGGAAAAAAAGAACAGGAATATCACTGTGGCCCCTTACCACTCTGTCGGAGGAGGGAGAATGGGCCGTTGTGCCCAAAGACAATCACAAGTTTAAAAGAGCTGCTGATTTTGAACTTGCTGTTTTCCTAATGGCAGCTTGGGCCCCACTTCCACTGCATTTCTTTTGCCAAGAACACTGGCATCATGCAGGTGCACTCTCTGTGGGCAGAAGAGGAGGCAGCTATATTGGATTTCTGGTGAGTGAAGTCATTCAGCCAATTCTCTCTCTCTCTCCTCTGCTGTCAGAGGAATGGGGTGGGTGCACCAAAGCCAACTCCCCCTCCCATCGTTGTTTCTCCTCATTGGTAAAAAGGGATACAGACCCAATGAAACTGGGTCCTGCCTCCAATTCCACCCCCTCCCTCAGGTGTTCATTATCATTCTGTCCTTCCAGGCCCAGGAATTCTGGGCCCTAAATACTTTATAAGCTCAGCTGCTGAATTGTTATTCACATTTGCTAGGCTCTAATACAAAAATGAATAATTTCCAGATTAACACTTGAGATGGTGGAAATGTGGAAGTGATAAAACTGTAGCATAGATGGATAGAAAGGAAGGTAATAGTTTTACATTTCTCTAGTCCTCAGCACCACATTCTCATCTGTTAAAATGGCATAGAGGAATTGGAAATGAATCCTTAACTAGCCAAATTCTACTGCAAGCAAATTCAATGGAGCCATTAACCTCTATTTTAAATGGTTAACTGCACCTAGAGTCATAGAATAGTTACAGCACAGAGGAAGAAAGCCATTCGGCCCGTCGCACCCGTGCAAGAGCACTTTAGCTAGTCCCACGCCCCCGCCCTTTTCCCCGTAGCCTTGTAAATTTCTTTCCTTCAGATACTTATCCAACTCCCTTTTGAAAGCCGTGATTGAATCTGCCTCCACCACCCTTTCAGGAAGTGCATTCCAGATCTTAACCACCCTCTACATAAAAAAGTTTTTTCTTACGTCGCCTTTGGTTCTTTTGCCAATCACCTTAAATCTGTGTCCTGTGGTCTCGACTCTTCTACCAATGGGAACAGTTTCCCTCCATCTATTCTGTCGAGACCCCTCATGATTTTGAACACCTCTATCAAATCTCCTCAATCTTCTCTGCTCCAAGGAGAACAACTCCAGTCTATCAATGTAACTGAAGTCCCTCATTCCTGGAATCATTCCCGTAAATCTTTTCTGCACCCTCTCTAAGGCCTTCACATCCTTCCTAAAGTGTGGTGCCCAGAATTGGACACAGTACTCCAGTTGGGGCCGAACCAGTGTTTTATACAGGTTCATCATAATTTCCACACTTTTGTACACTCTACCTCTATTTATGAAGCCCAGGATCTCGTAAGCCTTTTTAACTGCTTTCTCAACCTGCCCTGCCACCTTCAACAATTTGTGCACATGTACCCCCAGGTCTCTCTCTTCATGCACCCCCTTCAGGATTGTACCATTTAGTTTATATGTCCTCTCCTCATTCTTTCTTTCTACCAAAATGTATTACTTCACATTTTTCTGTGTTCAATTTCATCTGCCACATGTCTGCCCATTTCACCAGCCTGTCAGTCTTCCTGAAGTCTATCACTCTCCTCCTCACTGTTCACTATACTTACAAGTTTTGTCATCTGAAATTTTGAAATAGTGCCCATGTCCAAGTCATTAATATATATCAAGAAAAGCAGTGGTCCTAGAACCGACCCCTGGAGAACACCACTGCATACCTTCCTCCAGTCCGAAAAACAACCGTTCACCACTACTGTTTCCTATCACTTAGCCAATTCCGTATCCGTGTTGCTACTGTCCCTTTTATTCCATGGGCTTCAACTTTGCTAGCAAGCCTATTATGTGGCACTTTGTCGAACGCCTTTTAGAAATCTATGTACACTACGTCAACCGCATTACCCTCATCAACCCTCTGTTACCTCATCAAAGAACTCGATCAAGTTGGTAAAACACTATTTGCCTTTAACAAATTCGTGTTGGCTTTCCTTAATTAATCCACACCTATCCAAGTGACTGTTAATTTTGTCCCTGATTACTGTTTCTAAAAGCTTCCCCACTACCGAGGTCAAACTGACTGGCCTGTAGTTGCTGGGTTTATCTTTATACCCTTTTTTTTGAACAATGGTGTAACATTTGCAATTCTCCAGTTCCCCGTATCTAAGGAGGATTGGAATATTATGGCCAGCACCTCCGCGATTTCCTCCCTCAATTCCCTCGGCTTAATCACTTTAGGCATTATTCTTACTCTATACCTTAGGGTACAGTTACACACAGATAATATATATGCTAGTTTAATTAGTCAAATTAGTTTAATATTTACTAATTTATCTCTGTATTCTCTGCTGATTTCCCTGCCTGATCTGAGCTTTGAGGATTTTTCCTGTGTAATGCTGGGCTAGTGCTGCTTTCCACCCCTTCTCTTGTGCTGTCAGACTGCTTGCCCGATGTGCAGTCTTGGATGAGCTGCAATTTCCTCCAACTAAACATTGGGAAGACTAAAACTGGCTTCAGCCCCAGCACAAACTCTGTATCCTCATCACCAACTCCACCCTTCGCCCTAGACGCTCTATCAGGCTGATCCAGACCGTTCACAACATCTGCATCCTGTTCTACCCTGAGCTGACTCCATATGCTTTCCATCAGAAAGTCTACTTCCACTTGCATAACATCGATTTGATGAAACCCTCATTTCATGCATTTGCCAACTCCACACTCCGCTATTCCAATGCTCGCTGGCATCCCACCCTCCACCCTCCGTAAAATTCTGCTATACCACAAGAAGTCCCATTTGCCTATCGGCTATGTCTTTGCTGACTTACATTTGGCTCCTGGGTGCTCATGCCTCAATATGCTCATGTTTAAATCCCTCATGGCCTCACCCCTCCCTGTGTCTGTAACCTCTACCAGCCCTACAACATCTTTTACAAGGATGATACCAGAACTGAGAGGTTATAACTCAGGAAAGGCTGAACAAGCTGGGACTTTTTTTTTCTCTAGAAAAGAGAAGGCTGAGTGGTGACCTAATAGAGGTATTTAAAATTATGAGGGGTTTGATGGTGTAGACTTAGAGAAGATGTTTCCACTTGTGGGGAGTCCATAATTGGGGGTCGTATAAGCTGGTCAGTTAAATCCAATAAAGAATTCAGGAGAAATGTCTTTACCGGAGAGTGGTAAGAATGTGCAACTTGCTACTACATGGATTAGTTGAAGTGAATAGCATAGATGCATTTAAGGGGAAGCTAGATAAATCATAGAATAGTACAACAACGTATTTATATAGTGCTTTCAACATAGTAAAACTTGCCAAGTCGCTTCACAGGAATGTTATAAAACAAAATTTGACACCGAGTCACATAAGGAGAAATTAGGACAGAGCTTGGTCAAAGAGGTAGGTTTTAAGGGGTGTCTTAAAGGAGGAAAGAGGCAGAGAGGTTTAGGGAGAGAATTCCAGAGCTTAGGGCCTTAGGATATGGGCAGCCGAGTTTTGGATGACCTCAAGTTTACGTTGGGTAGAATGTGGGAGGCCAGCCAGGAGTGTGTTGAAATAGTCAAGTCTAGAGGTAACAAAGACATGGATGAGGGTTTCAGCAGCAGATGAGCTGAGGCAGGGACGTGAGATGGGCGATGTTACGGAGGTGGAAATAGGCGATCTTGGTTATGGCGCGGATGTGTGGTTGGAAGCTTATTTCAGGGTCAAATATGTAACCAAGGTTGCAAACAGTGTGGTTCAGCCTCAGATAGATGTTAGGGAGAGGGATGGAGACAGTGGCTAGGCAACGGAATTTGTGACCGGGACCAAAAACAATGGCAGACTGACAAGTTAGAGACAGTGGAGAGGTCGAGAGAAGTGGTGGTGAGGTAGAGCTGGGTGTCGTCAGCATACATGTGGAAACTGACGCTGCGTTTTTGGCGAGGGGCAGCATGTAGATGAGAAATAGGAGGGGGGCCAAGGATAGACCCTTGGGGGACACCAGAGATAACGATGCGGGAGCGGGAAGAGAAGACATTGCAGGTGATTCTCTGGCTACGATTAGATAGATCAGAATTGAATCAGGCAAGTGCAGTCCCACCCAGCTGTATGACGGTGGAGAGGCGTTGGAGGATGATGGAGTAGTCAACCGTGTCAAAGGCTGCAGACAGGTCAAGGAGGACAAGGAGGGATAGTTTATCTTTGTCACAGTCACATAGGATGTCATTTGTGACTTTGAGAGCCGTTTCAATACTGTGGCAGGGGCGGAAACCTGATTGGAGGGATTCAAACATGGAGTTCCGGGAAAGATGGGTACGGATTTGGGAGGCGACAACACGTTCAAGGACTTTGGAGAGGAAAGGGAGGTTGGAGATGGGGCGGTAGATTGCAAGGATGGAGGGGTCAAGGGTTGTTTTTTTAATTGAGAGGGGTGGTAACAGCAGATTTGAAGGAGGGGGACAGTACCTGAGAAGAGAAAATATTAACATCAGCTTACATGGGAGCCAAAAAAGGAAGTTGGGTGGCCAGCAGTTTAGTGGGAATAGGGTCGAGGGAGCTTACTGGTCAAGAAGAGTATAAGGGGAGATCGGAGAGAAACTGGAGAAAGATGCGAGTTCAAGGCTTGGGCAGAGGGGAACCTTAGAGGAAGTTTGGCCCAGTGGGCTAGGGGAAGGAAGGAAAGTGACAGAGGCAGCTGATGGGATGGTCTCAATCTTAGACACAAAGAAGTCCATGAGCTCCTCGCACTTGATGCTGAGGGTGGAGGTGTCGGGGGAGAGGGGTTTAAGAAAGCCGTTTGAAGTGGAGAAAAGAAGCCGGGGGTTATTTTTGCATTCCAGAATTGGGATATCACTAGTCACATCCGGCCAATTTGAGTACCTGCCCATTATCCTTACTCTGTCTCCTGCTGCTCAGCTAATCTTCTAACCAGGTCAATAATTTTCCTTCAATTCCATGAATAATGAATATGCTACAGTCTCCCACCTCAGTTATCCATCTTGCTTGACTTACACATTACATTCTATTCTTCTGAGCCTGGTAGAAATGTGGCCTTGCAACTTTGTCTTTATCTCCTTGAGAGGAAGTCCTGTGCCAGACAACACCTGACGAGTACCCAGGACTAGAGACCTCCCTACACAATGGGTGTGAGGTGTTTATCGATTACCAAGAGAGGCTAATGATTTGCTTAATGTTTATAATGTGGAAAAATGTCAATGTCTAGGCCATTAGCATTTTAACCACCTTGTTTCAGTGTTTTAAAAAAAAAATGTGGCTACACTTTGCTTTAAAAAAACAACATTTAAATGTAACTCCTTTTCAAATCCCTTCTGTGTAAAAATGGTCAAAGATCCTGAAACATGGCAGCCTGTCTGTAGACAATGTATAATTTATTTTGGTGACACACTCCACCAAGCCAGTTTCATCAACTATCTTGTTAATATTATTGCCTTGAAATGAAATCAATGGAAAATCTGATCTAGTGATATCACATCTCTCCCATGGTGTTGCTCATGATAAAGTAGATGAAACAATGTTTATAATGACAGATGTGTTACATCATGCAATACACTAATACAGTCCTTTGCTCCTAAAGTGGATCTGTACCTAAGTGGCCTGTCCCTTTAAGGCTACAAAGTCTCTTGCTGTAAATATTGTGAAGATTAACGGCTGTTGAGGAAAGTTTGCAGATTGACAGGTGTTTGTGAATTTTTAATCTTCAGGTCAGGAGAAACCAGTATGAAATGTCTACCTTTTTTACAATGTCTCTCTAATTAATTAAAGAGAGAAAAAGATGGACAGTTAGATACAATTTCAAGGTTTAGAAATGTAAATCACATGACAGTTTTGCATTTCAGATATACATCAATAGATGATCATGGCATGGTGCTGAATTAAAGGAATTTTTAGAGATACCTCCAAGCCTCAACCTCCATCAGTGGTCTTAGTGAACCCCAGCAACAACAACAACTTGCATTTATATAGTGCCTTAACAGAGAAAGATGTGCTTCACAGAAACATAATCAGACAAAATCTAACACCAAGCCAAAGAGGGAGATATTAGGAGGAATGAGTAAAGACTTGGTCAAAGAGGTCGGTTTTAAGGAGGGTCTTAAAAGAAGAGAGGAAGGTGGTGAGTTATAGAGGATTAAGGAGGGATTTATAGCGCTTGTAACCTAGACAGCTGAAGGCATTGATGCCAATGATGGGATGAAGGGAGTGGGGGATGCACAAAGCCACAGTTGGAGGAATACAGAGTTCGTGGAGGGTGTAGGGCTGGAGAAGTTTACAAAGATAGGAAGGGTTGAGGGCTTGAAGAGATTTAAACACAGGATGAGAATTTTAAGTTTGAAGCGTTGGAGGATGGTGAGCCAATACAATGAGAATAGTTTCTTACTTTCGGGATAGTTTCTTACAACAGCACGTTCTGGAGCCAACCAGAGGGCAGGTTATACTAGACCTGGTATTGTGCATCGAGATAGGATTAATTAATGACCTCATAGTGAAGGCGCCCCTAGGTAGCAGCGATCATAATATGATTGAATTTTACATTCAGTTTGAGAGAGAGAAGAGTGGGTCCAAGACTAGTATTTTAAACTTAAATAATGCAATTATGAGGGCATGAAAGCAGAGCTAGCTAAAGTGAACTGGCAAATTAGGTAAAGGGATAGGTCAATAGAGTTGCAGTGGCAGACATTTAAGGGGATATTTCAAAATACACAGAATATGTACATTCCAACAAGAAAGAAAAATTCCAAGGGGAGGACCCACCATCCGTGGTTAACTAAAAAAGTTAAAGATAGTATTAAACTTAAAGAAAAAGCATATAATTGTGCAAAGATGGGTGGCAGGTCAGAAGATTGGACAGAATATAAAAAACAGCAAAGAGTGACTAAAAGATTAATGAGGAGAGAAAAATTAAGAGTACGAGAGAAAGCTAGCTAGAAATATAAAAAGAGATAGTAAGAATTTCGATAGATACTTAAAAAAGAAAAGAGTTAACAAAGTGAGCGTTGGTCCTATAAAAAGTGAGTCTGGGGAATTAATAATGGAAAATAAGGAGATGGCAGTTGAATTGAACAGGTATTTTGCATCGGTCTTCACTATAGAGGATACAAGTAACATCCCAGAAATAGCTGTAAATCAGGAAATGGAAGGGAGGGAGGAACTCAAGAAAAATATAATCACCAGGGAAGTGGTACTGAGCAAATTGTTGGAGCTGCGGGCTGACAAGTCCCCGGGTCCTGATGGACTTCATCCTAGGGTCTTAAAAGAAGTGGCTAGTGAGATAGTTGATGCGTTGGTTTTAATTTTCCAAAATTCCCTAGATTCGGAGAAGGTTCCATTAGATTGGAAAATAGCGAATGTAACTCCTTTATTCAAAAAGGGAGGGAGACAGAAAGCAGGAAACTACAGGCCAGTTAGCTTAACATCTGTCATAGGGAAGATGTTAGAAGCTATTATTAAAGACGTTGTAGCAGGGCACTTAGAAAAGTTCAAAGTAATCAGGCAGAGTCAACATGGTTTTGTGCAAGGGAAATCATGTTTAACCAAATTATTGGAGTTCTTTGAGGAAGTAACATGTGCTGTGGATAAAGGGGAACCGGTGGATGTACTGTACTTAGATTTCCAGAAGGCATTTGATAAGGTGCCACATCAAAGGTTATTGCGGAAAATAAAAGCTCATGGTGTAGGGGGTAACATATTGGCGTGGATAGAAGATTGGCTAGCTAACAGGAAACATAGAGTAGGCATAAATGGGTCATTTTCTGATTGGCAAGATGTAACGAGTGGTGTGCCACAGGGATCAGTGCTGGGGCCTCAACTTTTTACAATTTATATAAATGACTTGGTTGAAGGGACCGAAGGTATGGTTGCTAAATTTGCTGATGACACAAAGATAGGCAGGAAAGTAAATTGTGAAGAGGACATAAGGAGGCTACAAAGGGATATAGATAGGTTAAGTGAGTGGGCAAAGATCTGGCAAATGGAGTATAATGTGGGAAAATGTGAAGTTGTCCATTTTGGCAGGAAGAATAAAAAAGAAGCATATTATCTAAATGGTGAGAGATTGCAGAGCTCTGAGATGCAGAGGGATCTGGGTGTCCAAGTGCATGAATCGCAAAAGGTTACTATGCAGGTACAGCAAGTAATTAGGAAAGCTAATAGAATGTTATCATTTATTGCGAGGGGAATTGAATACAAAAGTAGGGAGGTTATGCTTCAGTTATACAGGGCATTGGTGAGACCACATCTGGAGTATTGTGTACAGTATTGGTCTCCTTATTTAAGGAAGGATGTAAATGCGTTGGAAGCAGTTCAGAGAAGGTTTACTAGACTAATACCTGGAATGGGCGGGTTGTCTTATGAGGAAAGGTTGGACAGGCTAGGCTTGTATCCGCTGGAGTTTAGAAGAGTAAGAGGTGACTTGATTGAAACATATAAGATCCTGAGGGGTCTTGACAGGGTGGATGTGGAGAGGATGTTTCCTCTTGTGGGAGAATCTGGAACTGGGGTCACTGTTTAAAAATAAGGGGTCGCCCATTTAAGACAGAGATGAGGGGAAATTTTTTCTCACAGAGGGTCGTGAGTCTTTGGAACTCTCTTCCTCAGAGGGCGGTGGAAGCAGAGTCTTTGAATATTTTTAAGGCAGAGGTAGATAGATTCTTGGTAAGCAAGGGGGTGAAAGTTATCGGGGGTAGGCGGGAATGTGGAGTAATCAGATCAGCCATGATCTTATTGAATGGCGGAGCAGGCTCGAAGGGCCGAGTGACCTACTCCTGCTCCTAATTTGTATGTTCGTATGTAGAATAGGGGTGCTGAATGAGTGGACTTGGTGCGGGATAGGATATGAACAACAGAGTTTTGGATGAGTTGAAGTTTCTGGAGATTGAAGGATAGGAGGCCAGCCAGGAGAGCATTGAAATTGTGGATTCGGGTGGTGACAAATGGATGCAGGTGTCAGTAGCAGATGGGCGACGCAGGGGCAAAGGTGGGCAAAATTATGGAGGTCGAAGTAGGTGGTCTTTGTGAGGGAGAGTATATGTGTTTGGAAGCTTAGCTCGGGGTTAAATAGGATGCTGAGGTTGAGAACAGGCTGGTTGAACCTGAGACAGTGGTCGGGGAGGGGGATGAAATGGATAGCAAGGGTATGGTGTTTGTGGTGGGGTCAAAGATGATGGCTTTGGTCTTCACAACATTTAAGAGGAGGAAATTGTAGCTCATCCAGTAGTGGATGTCTGACAACACCGAGGCAGTAGAGGTGTTGAGAGAGGTAGTGGAAAAGATAAAGCTAGATGTCATCATCTTTGGTACCTGATCCCATGTCTTTAGATGATGTTGCCTAAGATAAGCATGTCGATGAGATGGCGAAGAGGGCCAAGGATAGATCCTTGGAGGACTCCTGGGGTAACGGGGTGAGGGAGAAAGAAAATCCATTGCTGGAGATGTTCTGGATAGGCAAGAGTGGAGCCAAGCAAGTGTAGTCCCACTAAGCTGGACAACGGAAGAGAGGCATTGGAGAAGGATGATATGGTCAACCTTGTCAAAAGCTGCAGAAAGGTTTAGATGGATGAGGAGGGATAGTGCACCATGGTCACAGTAACAAAAGATGAAGGGGGAAAAATGTGGTTGCTTTGTGCCTCCCATTAGCACCCTAAGAGGGCGCTAACGGGGTGCAAAGCAACTAGCGCCCGGGTGCGGGGCCACCCGCGAAATTCAGTGGGAGGTTAGCGGCGGCGCTAACCGTTAGCGCCCCGCGGTGCTGCGCCGCCGCCGATGACGTCATCGCTGTGCGCAGTGCCCCGGCCGCGATCTTCGGTAGCGCCCCCTGACTTACCACCGGACGTTCTGTCCGACGGGGTCAAGGGGGCCTACCTGCGGCCGGGGAGGCGTTATTTAAAGACGAGCTGCCTGGCAGCCATTTTTGTTGCTAGCCGCCTGCCAGCACCTGCCTCTGCTGCCGTCTCCGGCCTCCTGACCCGCCCCCCCCGCAGAGTGCCAGCTGCGCTCCATGAGCCCGGCACTTCTCTTGAGTGCCAGGCTCTTTTGCCGGCACTCCGATCCCCGGTGGCCCAGCTGGACCCCGTGTCGTGCTGTGCAAGGCCCCTCCCCTTGAAGAAGGGGAGGAAGGCCTGCAATACCGCAGTGCGACGTGCCACAGCGCGTAGCGCTGCGATATTCCCTCACATCGCCCCAAGAGGGAGGCGAGGCGCTTCCAGTAGCGCCCCGCTTCTCTCTTGGGGCGCTACCAGTCAATTTTGGCTGCGGGGGCACTAATTTTTCCGGGGTGTTAAAAGTAGCGCCCCGGCGAAGTTAGCGCCCCAAAGGGGGCGCGACTCAATTTTTCCCCCGTAATTTGTGATTTTGATAGGGCTGTTTCAGTGCTGTGGCAGGGGAAGAAACCTAATTCAAGAGATTCAAACACAGAGTTGCAGGAAACATAGGCATCGATTTGGGAGGTGACAACACATTCAAGGGCTTTAAGAGGAAAGGGAGGTTGGAGATGAGACAGTAGTTCACAAAGACAGAGGGGTTGAGGGTGCATTTAACAAGCCTACTTTTTGGTTGCAGCCAGCTGTTTTGAGTTGAGAGCCAACAACACTGGTAAATGTCTGTGCAATATAAAAGTAGTTACAGACTACAGGGAAATAGGTGGGTAAAGAAACAGACAAGAAATGTGCTAGAGATAGAAGAAAATCTAAAACATTTCAATAATGTAGTTTCTATAAATCATAAATACATATGCCAAAATGAGATTTTGCATTAGTACTTTTTCACCAGGAGTACTTTGGTGCCAATTGATGCAAAGCCCAACCAGTCCATGCCGGTATTTATGCTCCACTTGAGCCTCCTCCCGTCTTTCCTCAACTAAATCTATCAGCATAACCCTCATGTTTGTCCAGCCTCCCCTTAAATGCATCTATACTATTCGCTTCAACCACTCTCTGTGGTAGCAAGTTCAATATTTGCAAAGATCATTTGTAATGAATAATAAGTGGAAATAATGCAAGTCCACAAAGTTCAAAGGACAGCATCAAAGTTTCTGTGATGGCCCCGGTGCAAAGAAACCCTCATTCCAGATAACGGCCCGCGAAAAGAATACGTACCTACCTGATGGGGGCCCTCCTTCGTAAACTTGCTCTCTGACGCTGTGTACTGGAGGGCAGCGTAATGGCCCACAGATCCTAGGGGCGCAGCATGCGTGGAAGCGTACCTGGGATCACGTGGGCCTGGTCCTCCAATCAGGAAGCAGAATTAGATTTTACATCTTTTCAGAATGGATTATCGTAATCAGATATAAGTATAATTACTTTACAGGACTGGAATTTAATTCCTAATTAGCTTCATTCCACCAACTTCACTACATCTTGGTTCTGTTAGCAAAAACTTATTTTGCTGATAATTATCAACATATTTAAAACTCCAATCTTTGCAGAAACAAGAAAAACTCATTTGATACAATTAAACAATCCGATTTCCAAGATGAAAATGGTTAAAACATGCCTGAGGTATCCCCTTACACTGATGCAAACAGGCCCTGCATCTGTTTGCATCAACCGTAAAATTTGCGTATGCAATTGCTGGGCAAATAGCTCATCTCTGTGCCAGCAATTGTTTTTTTCTTTGGCCATGCGGATGACGCGTACGTTGACAGATCGCAAGTTTGGGATTTAGCGCATGCATAAGCACATGCGGAAATCCCGAACTTGTGGTCCATTTCAAAGGTGGTATGCGGAATACCCACCGCAAATTCTGGCCCAACACTGTGGACTCAGAATTTATATTAGATGGTTTAAAATGCTAAAAGAAAATTAAATCGTTATTTTTGATGTTTTTATCCTGCTCCTTTTACCTCACAATTATTACTTGTAAATTATCTGTTTGCTTATCAAACTTGGGTGTGTCTTGTTCTCCAACGGTGCCAATAAGAAATCTCCTCCTGCCAACACACAATGCAAATCCACGCAGCCAACTATATTCTGGTTATAATAGCAAAATACTGCGGATGCTGGAAATCTGAAATAACAACAGAAAATGCTGGAAGCACTCAGCAGGCCAGGCAGCATCTGTGGAGAGCGCTCCACAGATGCTGCCTGGCCTGCTGAGTGCTTCCAGCATTTTCTGTTGTTATTTTATATTCTGGTTATTGTAGTTCCACAGGAACAGGGTGAGAACTTCAATTACCACAATGCATCACACGCAGACATACACACAATTTATTCATAAACAAAGTTCTATTTGTATTGATAGTCTAACATCTGAGAGGAATATTACAACTGCACACTATCGATATAAAAATGCCTTGTATTACAAAATTCCGTGAAAATATAACAAGCAGTTAAGAGTTCTTTATCTTATAAACTGCTATGATGATGTGAAAAGTAATTAGAGGTCTGTGTAATGCAAGAGGCAATTAGATTTCTGGGTGTTGTAAACAGCTGAATATAAAACAGTAAAAATCAATATTATAGAGTTTTTTTAACTGCAAAAATTATTTTACTGAATAGTTTATCAAGTTTAGATTTAGGAATTACACATATCAGTCTTTTTAGGGACAGTTCACACAAATATATAGCCAGCAATGTTACCATACAAACGCTTACTGAGCTCATGCCAAATGGCTCTATCCTATTTTAAGAGGTATTAACCCGTTTAAAATAAATGGGTTAATGTCTGCGTTAAAATAGCAGAGCAGAATTTGATACGAGTGTCTTAAGAGTTTGTATGATTAAATCCTCTTTTCCAGGCTTATATTTTTAAATTATTCTTTAAATCTGAATTGAAAGATCTAAAATAATTGAATTTTGGAATATAAAATGAAAGTTGTTTTTAACCTATAAATCCTATTATTAATAGTTGTTTCAATAACAGTACAGATAATGGACTAAAACAATGAAACAAAGGAAACGTAATTGGCTGTTCTAATTGATTAAATGAGATCAAGGAGGAAAAATTCGGTTGGTTTGCGCCTCCAGTTAGCGCCTTAAGAGGGCGCTAATGGGCCGCAAAGCAACCAGCGCCCGGGTGTGGCGATGTTTGCGCTGCTCGTGAAATTGACCAGACATTTTGCGGCAGCGCTAAACACTACCGCCACGACCTCCTGCGCCCGCAGATTGTGACGTCAGTCGAGCGTGCAACGCCCCGGTAGCGTCGCAGACCGGATATTGAGTGGCGCCCCCTGCCTTACCGCCTGCCGCTAGCAACGACAGATTGAGGGGAGCGCTTTGCAGTCGGGAAGGGACTGGGGGAGCGCTATTTAAAGGCGACCGGTTCCTGCCTTTTTTTTTGGCGACATTTTTGCACCACACATTCTGAGTGAGAGAGAGAGACTTCTGGAGAGATTCAACGCTGTGTTGAGGAGTTTTAGGTACTGAGCAGCACTTTGCAGGTTCATTTTGATTTGATCTTCCTTGCATCAATTTAGAAGAGACTTTGGGGGCTGCACTCTGACATCTTTCCCTGGGCCTCTCCATTGTTCTTTCCAGCAGATTTGCTGTACAGGTCTCTCCAGGCCGAGATTCAAGGCTGCAATGAGCAGGGTGTGGATGGAGAGCAAGATCGACCCTCCTCTTCAAGAACTGGCCAGTGCCAGTGTTCCATTGCTAACTGACATCACATGAGCTTCGCCAGCGCTCTGAGATAGCGCCTCGCTCCTCGGCGTTAGCACCTTAAGACAGGTGTGTAGCGGCTGATTTAGCGCTCCAATCACCTCCAAGGGCGATAGAAGCCAAGTTTGCAGTCAGAGGCGATAATTAGCGCCAGGCGCTAAACTTTGCGCCCGGCCGATAATTGCGATACCGAATTTCTCCCCCCAAATCTATTAAAATGTAGCTGGTGCCCAGTACTCGGGCCACGAGCAATGTCACGTCGCCAGCCACTAGAAGGTGCAGTAGAGCGGTCAGAGATGAAGCTCCATAATTGTCCTCTCATTGGGTGGAAGCACATTGGGCTAGAACTTAGATTTGCAGTCAAAACAGGCAGTGATTTAGCAGAGCGATTGTTCTGCCCGCTGGACCTTGCTGGCGCGAGGCCCATGCCATATTCAACACCTGGCCTCGCCTGCATTTAACCGGCGAGCTGCGGATGCCGATCGGACATCTCGATGAACCACGGCAGTTTGGAGGTCACCAGTTTGGTTGGCTGCGACACCGGCAGCTGTCCTCGGGCAAGTCGGGATGGGGGAGAGAGGCGAACGGCCCACGGTAGAACTGTTGAGCCAGGAGGAACTTTGTTGCTCCTTCTAGCTCCACATTCATGTAAGGAAAAAAGAAGTTATCCCTTCTTCATGGCTACCAGCGGTCTCTTCAGGCCGCCGTAGACGGTATGTGTGCTGTGCTCATTTTTGCCAAATTGGCATCAGAGTCCTGAAACAAGCATTGATTTGTATAATCTAGGGGCCTAACGCCTGTATTGGGGGCCACCCCAGGAGCTCGGAAGTCGCCGGCTGCTGTTTGATAGCTGATGCACTTCCAGGGTGGATCAGGCCTTTACCCTGATTTTATGCCCAGAAACGGGCAGAACATAAACCAAGTTCTACCCTGTAGTCTCCATTCAGCATCTGCCCTGATAATGTGGCTGTGAGGGGGAATCCCTTTTGCGGATTATTGCCAGCACAAACTTATACCCTGCCACTTTCTGTCGAACTAACAGATTACGCTCCCCCACCGCCGAAAAAAAATTGATTTAATTAACATCAGAGATGTAACTCTTCCTCCTATTGTTAGGGAGAAAAACATATTGTAGTATTTGTGTTACATTCCCAACAGACTTCATATAGCTGTGTGAACAGTTACATTATTCTTCATTTGAAATGCTGAAGTAATTAGAATATGGTAGCTAATAAGCAAAATTTTAATTTCTGCCTACCTTTGCTAAATAATATATTTGCTGATCTGTGTATCTCTGCACCCTAAAAATAGATAACTCTTAACAAAAAGCAACCATTTTGTTCTTTTAAATATGAATTAAAATGAAATATTTATAAATAAGCTGGAGGGAAGACTTTAATCATGTTTTTGCTTTGTGAAATCCTACATTCAGGCCACAATGTCAACTGCTCATTTGCCTTTTGGTCTTTCACAGCCTATGGTCATAGATAACCTACATAAATCACCACTAGATATATTGGAATATTTGCAAACAAAGTCAAGATCAACCTAAGTTATACTACACATTTTGCTTTGATCCAGTGCAGTTTTGGAAAACTATAGTTTAAAGCAAGCGTGAAGTTGCCAATTTGAATCTAGTAGGCAGTGCTGTAACTTCAACTGGAGCAAAGCCTGGGACATTTTTTAAACCATGTACCTATCTACCTATGGGCTGCATATTTACCTATATGTTAAAACAGGCTACGTTTAGTGACACCACCCGGTGTAATTTGCAGGATTTGTAGTTGCACTGCCAGGATGTGGAAGGACAATAATCACCCAGCACTTTGCCTTGACTGTGCAATTTGATGCACAGTACTACCGAGTGGGACTGTACAAGGAGCCCATCTCTGGGGCTCTTCCATTACAATTCAGCTGTATTTAGTCATACCGTCGGTACAATTAATAAGGAAGTGTAATGTGTAATTTGATGCAGTCAGGCTGTAGACTGACAATACTGCATTGAAATTCTCTACTAAGGTTCTCTACATGGCTAAGTGCAGAACTCAACCATGTCTCGCACTTCAGCACAGCGTTAACACTCGGGCCGGGCTTGAGTGACTGAGCGATGTCACACATATGCACATCATCGGCCTGGCTCCGTAAAGAAAATGGGTATACGTCCTTTTTGAGTAATCTCTTTGGCTAATAGTGATCTCATGAGCATCCCAAAACAAAAGCAGAAAAAGCTGAAAATACTCAGTAGGTCAGGAAGGGTCTTAGATCTGAAAAGTTGACTAACTTTTTTGTTTCTTCATGTGTGCTACCTGACCTGCTGAGTAGTTCCAGTAGTTTCCCTTTTTGTTTTCAGGTTTTCAGCATCTACATTATTATGATTTTTGTTTACATGACCTTCCTAGGTTAGTGACACATTCCAGCAATTTCATTGGCCAATAATAACTACATGACCATTCAACTTGTCGTGACTTAAATCATTTAATTAGATAGTCATGATCAAGAGACTATTCCACGTTTTGCTTTATAGAAATCTCATTGATTGCAGCTACTCACATGACCATAATTGCTGTGTTTGATTCTGCATCAATGATAGTACAGGCAGGCGGCTTAGTGGTGGCAAGGATTTTGTGGGTTTCTGTTTGGTATAAGTAACCAAGGAACTGTTTCTGTGGTAACTGAGTCTCATTGCGTTTTGAGTGCTGTGATTAGTGCATCATGAAAATGTGACTGAAAAACTTAATCTGTGGTAACTTTAACCAGGAACGGTACCATAATGAGGTGAAAGTTCAACTGTCTTCTCTATTGTCACATTTATAGAGACTAGTTGGTGTTCTGTTGTATTACATAGGAGCAGGAGCAGGCCATTTGGCCCTTCGAGCCTGCTCCACCATTCAATAAGATCATGGCTGATCTTCTACCTCATCTCCACTTCCCTGCACTATGCCCATATCCCTTGATTCCCTTAATATTCAAAAATCTATCGATCTCTGTCTGGAATATACTCAATGACTAAGCCTCCACAGCCCTCTGGGGTAGAGAATTCCAGAGACGCACCACCCTCTGAGTGAAGAAATTTCTCCTCATCTCAGTCCTAAATGGCCGACCCCTTATTCTGAGACTGTGACCCCTGCTCCTAGACTCCCCAGCCAGGGAAAACATCCTCCCTGCATCTACCCTGTCAAGCCCTGTAACAATTTTGTATGTTTCAATGAGATCACCTCTCATTCTTCTAAATTCTAGTGAATATAGGCCTAGTCTACTCAATCTGTCCTCATAGGACAATCCCCCCATCCCAGGAACCAGTCTGGTGAACCTTTGTTACACTCCCTCTTTGGCATGTATATCCTTCCATAGGTAAGGAGACCAAAGCTGTACACAATACGCCAGGTGTGGTCTCACCAGGGTCCTATATAATTGCAGTAAGATGTCTTTACTCTTATACTGAAATCCTCTTGTAATAAAGGCCAACATACCATTTGCTTTCCTAATTGCTTGCCGTACCTGCATGTTAACTTTCAGTGATTCATGTACAAGGACACCCAGGTCCCTCTGAACACCAACATTTCCCAACCTCTCACCATTTAAAAAATACTCTGCTCTTCTATTTTTCCTACCAAAGTGGATAACTTCACATTTCTCCACATTATATTCCATTTGCCATGTTCTTGCCCACTCACTTAGCCTGTATATATCCCCTTGAAGCCTCCTCACATCTTACATTCCCACCCAGCTTTGTATCATCAGCAAACTTCGATATATTACATTTGGTCCCATCATCCAAATCATTGATGTAGATTGTGAATAGCTGAGGCCCAAGCACTGATCCTTGCGGTACCCCACAGCCTGCCAACCCGAAAATGACCCGTTTATTCCTACTCTCTGTTTTTTGTCCATTAACCAATCCTCAATCCATGCTAGTATATTACCCCAATCCCATGAGCCCTAATTTTGTTTAATAACCTCTTGTGTGGCACCTTATCGAATGCCTTCTGAAAATCCAAATACACCACATCCACTAGTTCCCCCTTATCTATTCTGATAGCTACAACCTACAACCTCAAAAAATTCTAACAGATTTGCCAAACACGATTTCCCTTTCATAAATCCGTGTTGACTCTGCCCAATCCTATTATTATTTTCTAAGTGCCCTGTTACCACGTCCTTAATAATAGATTCTAGCATTTTCCCTACTACTGATGTCAGGCTAACTGGTCTGTAGTTCCCTGTTTTTTCTCTCCCTCCTTTCTTAAATAGTGGGGTTACATTTGCTACCTTCCAATCCACGAGAACCATTCCAGAATCTATGGAATTTTGGAAAATTACAACCAATGCATCCACTATCTCTATAGTCACCTCTTTCAAAACCCTAGGATATTGGCCATCAGGTCCAGGGGATTTATTGGCTTTCAGTACCATTAATTTCTCCAGTACTATTTTTTTACTAATACTAATTTCTTTCAGTTCCTCATTCTCACTAGAGCCTTGGTTCCCCACTATTTCCGGGAAGTTACTCAGTCAAATTAAAATATAAAAATCATGGGCGTAGAGGTCGCACAAGTTCCGGGTTTAGGCATGGGAAGCGCCTGCGCTAAAACCTGGAACTTGCGATCTGTCAAGAATCTTCTTGACAGATCATCCGCATCCCCGGGAAAAGGGTATCCACGGGCGGAGAGTTGTGCTATTTGCCCAACTTCTGCCCAGCGAACGCCCGTGAAATTTTTACGCCTGGTAAAAGCAGGCTTGGGGGCTAAACTCATAGGGAATGTGGGCCTGGAATGCACCTCTACCCTGGACTATATTGACTTTCTGTTGATGCCGTCCCAACCAACAATGGCACATCCAAGAACTGCTGCAATAGGTATGGTTGAGAGAAAATTAGGGTGTAGGTCTGTGGCCTGGAGAGGGGAGCCCAAGAAACATTCGGCTGGGGCAAGGACTGAGCAAAGTCTAAATCTGGGAGCGGGGTAAGGCAACATGGTAGGGGGGCAATACCTGAACCTGGAGTGAGAAAGAAGCACGGAGGGCTGGAAGCTAGAATGAGGAAAGAACAGGAACACATTGGATTGTAACTGCAAAGCTGAAGTGGCAGGTTTAAGTAGGTGCACAGGCTCACTCAGAATCAGGATTAGTAGTTCAGCTGATTTCCTGACCAATGAAAATGCTGCTTTCAAATAAAAAGTAATTCTCTCAACTGTTTGGCACTGGGGCTGAAGCCTCGTCCAGACTGTAAAATACTTTTCCTATCTAGATCTGCCTGTAGTGAAAGAGCAACAACTTCCATTTCTAATGCACTTCTGATTTACAGAAAGACATCTCAAAGTATTTTATAAGGTGTAGACAAAACGGTGGATGTCGAACAGCAAGGAAGAAAGGAACACGAAAAAGTTGGGGGAGTCGGTGGAAGGCACAGTGAAAAAGGAGGTTTTTGAAAGCAGCAGGAGATGAGAAAATAGATAGTTCCAGGGAAGAATTCTAGAG
Organism: Squalus acanthias; assembly: GCA_030390025.1. NCBI lineage: Eukaryota > Metazoa > Chordata > Chondrichthyes > Squaliformes > Squalidae > Squalus > Squalus acanthias. Next base: position 35,099,395 of record CM059448.1, on the reverse strand, counting down.
GGTAGTGCAGTCGTGGCTGAAAGAGCGGTCAAAGATGCTATAGCTGATGGAGTGAGAAACATGGGGCAACCAGTGTTTGCGGATAGCTGATTGTCCCATTGGCTCTTCATTAACACTAAATTGTAACCAGCCTTTCAGATACTGAATAGAGCTCTTCGTATATGTGAAACCTGAGTGCAACGAACTGTGTTTCACTGGCCACAAAGTGGTACATAGGCATTAGTATAACTAGAGATTGCAAGCCTTGCATCACTGTAAACTGATACCACTCACACCAACATTGCAGTATAACTGTGTCCTAAGATGAGCTTGACTCCTACCATTAGCTATATGCTTATTAAATTAACAAATAGGTAAATCAAAATATTTCTCAGATGTAATTACCGTAACTTTTCAAATTGGGTATTAAAATGTCCAGGCTTTAAGGTTGACATCTTTTCCAAATGTGGCTGATTCAAGAAGGGTTGGAGACATTCAGATTTTAATTATCTGGTTTAAGTTTTTTTTGTCCAAATCCCACTTGTCAAATGATTTTGGATTAAACCATGCTCTGACCTAGGCCATATACTGTTCAAATGTGAGAGGGGAAACATTCAGGTCCTTAAATTGCTAACAGGCATAGATAATGTGGATATAATCAGGATAGTTCACAGGATCAGACTATATGGACACAAATTGGTAAATCTGAAGCAAGAGCAGAGATTAAAAATTGTTTGAATCTCACAGCGTAGTAGATTTGTAGAACAAAGTTAGTTAATGAGATGCCAGTTGGTTCTTAACAATTTGATGAATATATGAAAGGAAATTAAGGTTAAAAGAGAAGTACAGATAATCAAATACAGATTGGGCTGAATAATTTTTAAGTTGATATCATAAGCCTAGATATGACTATTTGTGCCATTATAATGCATAATATGTTTGTATGCTTGCTGTATTTTCACAACTGCTTATCTGATGTTCAATTTCACAAATTCTATGTCTCCTCCTCCAATGCTCCATGCACTCTGAGATTGTTATCTACTCTTGCTCCTCTTGCACATTGTTGATGCTGGTGTTGGCTGCTCCCTACGCTGATGCAGCCAAGAAAATCAACTGTTGCTAAAACTGATTGGGGGCGATTTTCCCACTGGAGGCGAGATGGAGGCGGGTTTCAGTTTGAGTGGGTTTGAAACTCGCCTCCACTGATAGGTTTCAAAAATTTGCAATTTTCCCATGATTGACCACTTGATTTCAGAGGTGTGGGATGCCCTTGCTCAATTAGTGTTTTGGGACTGAAACTCACCTCTGTTGACAGCACTTTTCCAGTCTGATTTTATGGCTTCTTGCTCCCTTGGCTCATTCCACAGCAATTCTGCGTCTTCTGCACCACCTCCAACATCTTTTGAGAAACCACTATGTCCAATTCCAAGGCAAGGGCCTACCCGAGGCTCTCGGATGAGGCGCTGCAAATGTTGTTGAAGGGGGTGACAGCTAGCATGGAGGTGCTCTTCCACTCATCTTGGAGGAAGAGGCCTGCCAAAGAAACCAAGGCTGTGTGGGTGCAGCTGGCAAGGGATATAACCTCCAGATCTGTGTGCAGATTGGGAGATTGTTTCTGTGTATTGATGAAATGCCATCCCTGTTGGAAAGCATTAAAATGATTTGAAGCCAAAATGTTGGCGTTATGCCATCTGTTCTTGCGCCTTAGGCAGCTCCACATTGTGGGCACCGCCACACTTGCGTTGTCAGGTTGGTGGCCTGAGTGAAAGGAGGCCAGAGAGTCCATTGTCAATGATGTCCTAGGATGGAGCAAAGGACATGTGCCAACTTGGGAACCTATGCAAATCTGGCCATAATAAGTTCATCCCTTGCATCCTGGGCTCTGACCTCCTCCTCCTCCTCCTCCTCCTCCTCCAGATCCTCCTCATCCTCATCTGAGGTCCATGCAGAAAGAAAACAAATGGTTCCCATGCTGCTTGTAGATGCCTCCTTTGGGGAAGCGCTCATTGCAAGCGGGGAGAGGCTCTTCCAAGGAGGTCCCACAGTTGATGGAGTCAAGCTACAGCACCTCCGACTTCGGAAGGCCCTCTAAAAGTGCTCAGAGACCTTTTAAAGCCAAGGTCTGGCACCTGCAAGTAATCCTTGCTGCAATAAACGATGTCTTGTTAAACGTGCAGCAGTGAGGAGTCAACCCGCCAGGTTTACCTGGCGTGGTTTAGGAGGTGCGTGGATCACACCGAAAAGCTGGAAAAATCACGAGGGCCTCTCAAAATAGGCTTAGAGAGGCCCTTAACGAGCATTTAAGGATGTTAAATAGCACAATGGCCAGCTGGAGGCGGGAGTGTTTCCCGACCTCCAAAACCGGAACCGGCAAAATCCCACGGAGGCGGGTTCCGAACCCGACCTCTTTGAATCTGATTTTCCCGCCTCCAAACCCGCCTCCTTCGACGTCAGAAAATCGCCCCCATTGTTTCTGAGGTTTCATCTCTATCAGCAACCTACTTGCACAAATCTAGTTCCAACTTTTATGTACAGGGAAACGTGGACTAAGCATGACCAGCATAAAGCTGCTGTACTTAGTAATATGTCCCCTTAATTTATAGACACTTACAAGGAAAACAGAATCTTGTGCTGGAACAAAATATCACTTTGCACAGGTATAGGGAAAGCAGTTTCTATCTAGATGCTATAAGCTGCAAACTTTCTGCTATTTTGAATTCCTCATACTATGGACTGGAGTTGCAGAAATAATTCCTGACTTGCATGTAATAACCAGAACAGCATTAAGGCCTTGGACTATACAAGAAAAAAGAGGCATTGGAATTTAAATGAGCTCAATTTGTTGCGTAAGTTGTATTGAGAGAGTTTAGAAAGGTAAGAAAACTTCATTTGAAATATTTGCCTCATTAATCTCATATTACAACTGTAAAAAAATCAAGTGTTGAACATAAGAGTAAACATGAATGTCATGTTATTGTAGCTCAGGCAGAATTAATGGCTTCCTGTGTGTGGCAGTTAATGCTAAATACCTCATTTGCTTTTAATAATTCACTCAAATTCCCAGAATTAACAGTAGTTGCAAGAGCTAGAATCAGAAATCATTGATAGCACGTTGTTATTGCCATGGGATCCACATACTTTATCACAATCAGAAATAATCTATTGAAAAACAGTGACTCCACATACTCAAATACCACCAGAAGATGCAGGTCAGTTTTGAAAAGGCATGCAGCTGAATGCACTGGCTGGAGACCGATTCATAAACACTTCCTGTCTGTAACATTTTTTATATTCCATCTTGTGCACACTGACAACATCGCCTGCACAACCTGAGAATCACATGATAGACACACACGTACCTATCCACCTGCTCAGGTAAGTTTGCAGAATGATAGCAATGCAGTCAGAAATAGTCAATGATCATTGATATCACTGCAACAGCTAACAACTATCAATGGAGACAGAGATCTGCAGAACTAAAATAGAACAAACATGTTTCTAAAAGAAGCTAACCTCACTGGTCTTAACTGAAACAGGCAGTCATAGGAGTATAATTAAAAATCCAATTTACCAGAACTAGCCCATGTGGCTGTCCTTAAGCCTCTATGTAAATCTCGCTCCCTATTGTGGAGAATGAAGCATGCATGTAGTGGTTTGCCTTTATAAATTTTGGTGTCGCCAAAGGCTGCGTGAGTCTTGCACATTGGGAGCCGGTGGTACCGACACCCAGTAAATTTATTTTTAAGAGTAGCTTCAATCCTGGTGCTTGGTGAATTTACCAACAAAGAGACGTACATGTTGTGGGAAGGGACCGTGTGAAGTTTACAAACTCAAAGTTCCTATTTTGGAATTCTAGTGCTCTAAGGTTGTAGTTATTGCGCTATATATCCTCTGCATTTTAATTGCAAATAGTTTGGAGAAACTGTTATCTCACATCAAATCAGCTGCACGATCCATGTGATTATTATAGATTTAATAATCTCTCCTAATCCTGAGTTTTAAATCCAGTAATACTCCATTAAACCTAGCACAAGCATCACTGTTAAGGGAGAAGGGATGGATGTATCCTTTTTCTGTGAGTAAAAGATCTTCAGTTGACAGTATGTATTACCTCTGGGGACCCCCATGTACCACAAGTTGTGAACTTCTGTATTTGCATAGCAAGAACACAAAAGTTGCAATACAGGATCAATCTTCCACTCTGCTGTGTTGGTATCAGCTGCTAAGTATTTCCAGCATTTTATGCTTTTATTTCAGATTTCCAGCATCAGCTCACAGAGGAAAGAGGAAAAAGCAGAAGAGGAAGAAGCAGCCCCTTTCTGGTCGGGATATGCAGGATGGAATCATCCACCAGCGGTACCAGTGACCACCACCCTAATTCCTCTTTCAGCATTGGCCAAGGGCTCAGCCATGCCCCTGCCAAGAATGGCCAGCACCATCTCCCCCAAGGGAGTGAGGTGAAGCTAGGAAAAGGAGGTGTGCCTCATGTTTGGTACAGATTTTTGGTAGGTGAGTGATGGGGTGGGGTCGTGCAATGAGCAGTGTGCGAGGCTAGTGGTGCAGTTGGCAGGAGACGGCTTTTGAAGATGCATTCATTGACCTTGACCACTCGTCTGAGGTCATGAAACTTCTTTGGGCACTGGAGGGAGATCCTGGGGGCGACATTGCTGGCAATGACCCCTCAGCGATCTGGTCCCACATCATTCTTTCTGGAGGGCCCCCTGTGGGGCGAGGACCTCTCTTGCAGTGTTGACCCTCTGCACAAAGCTGGAGTGCTGCAAGCGAAACTCTGTGCCCGTTCCTTGGCTTTGTGTTAGTGCTGAAGCACTTTTACCATTTTTTTACGTGCAGAAGGCAGTTTACCTTTAAGAGTTGAAGACTGCCATTTTGGAATTATTTTTATTTTAGAAGGCAATTGAGCTCTAAAGGCTCAAGGGGGAAAAATTTGGTTGCTTTGCGCCTCTCGTTAGCGCTCCAAGAGAGCGCTAATGGGGCGCAAAGCAACTAGCGCCTGGGCGTGGCAATGTTTGCGCTGCTCGCAAAATTGACCAGACATTTTGCGGCAGGCGCTAAACACTACCACCACAATCTCCTGCGCCCGCAGATCGTGACGTCAGTCGAGCGTGCAACGCCCCGGACTGGATATTGAGTGGCATCCCCTGCCTTTCCGCCTGCCGCTAGCAACGACAGGTTGAGGGGAACGTTTTGCAGTCGGGAAGAGACTGGGGGAGCACTATTTAAGGCTTCCTGCTTTTTTTTGTCGGCGACATTTTTGCACCACGCATTCTGAGAGAGAGACAGACAGACTTCTGGAGAGATTCAAAGCTGTGTGAAGGAGTTTTGGGTACTGAGCAGCACTTTGCAGGTTCATTTTGATTTGACCTTCCTTGCATCGATTTAGAAGAGACTTTGGGGGCTGCACTCTGAGCTCTTTCCCTGGGTCTCTCCATTGTTCTTTCCAGCAGATTTGATGTACAGGTCTCTCTAGGCCGAGATTCAAGGCTGCAATGAGCAGGGTGTGGATGGAGAGCTAGATCGACCCTCCCATTTAAGAACTGGCCAGCGCCAGTGTGTCTGTGTTCCATTGCTGACTGACATCACATGAGCTTCGCCAGCGCTCTGAGGTAGCGCCTCGCTCCTCGGCGTTAGTACCTTAAGAGAGGTGTGTAGCGGCTGATTTAGCGCTCCAATCACCTCCAGGGGCGATAGAAGCCAAGTTTGCAGTCAGAGGCGATAATTAGCGGCAGGCGCTAAACTTTGCGTCCGGCCGATAATTGCGCCCCAATCGGGGCGATATCGAATTTCTCCCCCCAAGAATTTTTAATTATTTTTATTTTTTTCATTTTAGAAGGCAGCTCCCCTTTAAGGGATTGACACTGCTTTCTAAAATGACAGGTTAGCTCTAAGAGAATGCTGCCTCGCTCCAGGGACGCTACGGTCACACTACATTGAGCCTCCTGCTGAGATTACTGCCTGAAACAGCGCGTTACACTGCAGGTTTTACGCTGCGCTAATTTTAATCGGCAGGCAGCACCAAAATGTACTCTGTTTGCGAGTGGCCGTTAACTTCAGCCCACGGTGGCACCGGCCGTTTCCTGGCCTAATCAGATTTCTAGGCTATAATAACTGAGGCTTCTCCATGAGCATCTTATAGTCAAAATAACATTCCAGTTCTGATTTCTGTAACAATGGGATAATTATTTCTTAATCCAAATGGGAAGCAACCTCACAAGTAGGTCCTCAGGACTGCCTTGTCAGAATGTCAAATCAAATAGGAGGCTCACGATCTCTGCGAGCCAGAATTAATGCTGAAGCAACAGTGCCTTTTTTCATGCAAGAAACTTAAATACACACATCACAAGAAGTTTGAACATTGGACACAAACTTGGGAACTATGGTGGCCTTACTCGGTTGAATTTCCATATAACATAAAACATGATAACATCAGTTAATCACTTAATGATCCAAGCAACTTGCACTGCCTTATATCTACGGGCACATTAGTGTAACCCAGGGACATAACAATATCATCTCCTTGTGATTTGGACTGGATATTCGTGTCTGTTGCAAGAATGCTTCTTTAATCTTGTTGGAGGCAGATGCAGCAATTCTTTGGTGAGGGGAGGCCTCAAATGTAGACAGTATGGCAGTTATGATTGAATTCACTTAATTCAAACAGTACAACTTATCATATAATGATACAAAATATAGAACACACCACTTTACCACACCTGACTTGAGCCTATCTAAAACTTTTGCAGCTCTTTGTTTAAAAACCTGACAAGTAAGTCTTTCTTCATGTCCTTTTGTTCCCCACAGGAAGTAAGAACTTGGTTCCCGGTCCCTCCCCCTTGTCCAGGGGTTGGCCAGAGGAGCTGCTAATCAAACGTGCTACCGAGCCCCCTCCCTTTGAAACACACAAGGCTCAGCAAGAAGGGAGATCCCAATCCCCTACGGTGTGAATGTGTGCTGACAGCCTCTGGAATAAGATAATGACTCCCCTGTTGTTCCTGATCGTCCTAGGTAACAGTATGAAGGTCTGTCTTTAATACACATTCATCAATGTCGGCAGCCTGTGGCTTTTCTTTTTAAACTCATGTGAATCCACTTTGTTTTAAAACCCAACCTTCTTTTCCAAATAGAAAAATGATCAGAAGATTCCAAAACATGACCGTCATGAAAGGGTGAAATAGCTGGCACATGAACCCGAATAGAACTAGATTTTGAACCAATGTCTAACAGATGCTGCCGACTCAAGAATATCACAAGAGAGGACTATCCGACTTAGTAGAACACAACTGTATAAACATTTTCCATTTTGTGTTATAAGCTCTATTAGTAGAACTAATTATCTACCACAGGAGATGAGAGATTTTGATTTAACACTGATCATCGTTCAAAAACTGGTAAGTAGTACTGGTGGGAGTTTTGGTCCATTAGGGCTGGGTCTGAATAACATGTTTGCGGTGAGCTGCACGCCCCGAGCGGGCATCCTGTTGCAACTTTTCCGGCTCCAGGCCGGCGCAGAATCAGGCAGCCCAGGGGCCAACCCAGCTGGGGAAAAGGTGGAGGATGGAGCGTGGAGTGGCAGTGGCCCACGTTATTCTTGTGGAGCCGACAAGAGCATTCCAGTTCCTTCTGGTCTCACAAAAATAATTTAACACTTACCTCTTCGGGCCTCTTCTGCTGTACCGCCTGTTTTATACTGAGCAGAGCGTCCACAGCAGACACTCCACCCAGTAGGCAGTTAAAATGGCATAGGGCCCTGATTTGCACAGATTTATGAGGCTCCCATCTGATTCAGGCGGGCACCATGGCCACCAATGAAAGGCCCTGGGGAAAATGGCACCTGTAAGAAAGGCGGAAATCTTCATTTACTGAGTCTCCCTACTAACTAACTCCCAAATTGAGAGAGCAATAAGAACTAGCTAGATTAGTCAAGAGCCGATTGTGAGAAGCCAATAAGGATATTTTCTTCTCAAAGTGGGGAATCTGTAAGAAATTATGAATCAAAAGAAATTGCGAATTGTAAAAGGAATAATGGTTTCATAAAAGAAATGGGTTTGTCAACAACTAGGATAAGTTGATGATGCAGGAGGATTCCAATCAAATCAGATAAAGAATTGTACAAAGAGCTAAGGTTGTTACGAGGTCAGAACATAAAAACAGGCCTTCGAGTAGGCCTGATAGATAAACAAACTATCTAGGAGAAAGTGCAAGATGTCCAAATAAGAGATAAGCAGGGGGATGACCTCATGAGGCTGGGAGGGAGCTGTCATAGGTACCTATTCCCCTGTAATTGGACAATTGAATGTGTAACAAATGATTGACGCAAGGTATCCACCAGCCCCCCGAAAGAAGGTATATAAAAGGGAAATACAGGCTGAGAAGGGAAGAGCTTTCCTGGGGAGGCGGAAAGAGGGATAGCTTCCCCGGGGTGGATGCATGTTAGCTTCGGCTTAACACCCTTGTCAAGTTTAACCTCTGGGGTGGATTCCATGCTAGGGAGATGATCAAAGAGGAAGAGACCGCTGCCGCAGGCTGCAGGGATCCGAGACCACCTGTCTGCCCTCCCGTCTGTTCCGGGGCCAGTAAACCGTTCTCATCTGTTACTCATTGTATGTGTACTATGTCTATCCTGATTGCATGTTGTACTTAACTTAAACTGCCGCTCCTTAATAAAGTGACCTATGACTCCTAAGACCCTTTGGGTAATCTGTGTGTGACCTGTGATCCAAATCTTACACACCTGAGCAGGAATGGACCAGCAGCCACCTCCATTTTAATTCTACTACTGCCCCTTTTCCAGTGGATTGGGATAGAAGTAATTTATTTCCTTTATAACTAGTTATTAATTTTTTATCTTGTTGAACTAGTCTGATGCAAATAATTTACAAAATATAGGTGAAGTCCTGAAATAAAAATGATTATACTTGCATTATATCATACCTCAGGTAGTTCAAAAGTGATTACATGATCTAATAAATAGAAAGCAAATATTTATAATTGATTATTCACAGTGTTGTGCTGAGGCACAGTTGCTCACTCGGGACTCTGAAGGCACCTTCTAGGACGCTGTGCTTTTCATTTATCTTGTGCAGTGCTGAGCTATTATTGTAGCCTCAGTGTGTCATTGGGAGAGAAATCAAAGGCACACTAGGAGTTCAGCAACAGACTTTTCCTATTATTTGCTAAGGTAACTTTATACAAAGTCTAATATCTGCTGTATCATTTTCCAATCGACCGTTTTGAAGACGTATTATTTCTCGGTAAAACCCCCTTTGCCTGAGAACTGAAGATATTGTGCCTCATGTCTAGGATCATAAAGCATTTTCTGTTTGCATCATGAGACACAAAGCCACAAAGGAAAGCTCAATGACAATAATGGTGGTGGTTAGCAAAGATAACAGAAATATGGATTTCAGTGTAAACCTCCACAAAGGTAAACAGTATAAAGCTGTAATATATTATTTAAACAAACGATGTCTGGGAGTGTTCTCACAATCTTGAGATTTGGATAATATTCACAAAACACTCCATTTATCATACTATTCAAATCCCCAAGGTGTGTTGCACAGTGCCAGCTACCATTTATTCTCTCTCTATTTATACTTTCCCCTCAATTATTTCAATTTTTCTCTTTAGCGGAGTTCACTTCTATAAAACCTGTTTGTCACGATGAAGCAGACTTTTCATTATTTCATGTTATATTTACTGGGATTCCTGTGTCATGACTCCCATTGCACAGGTCTTGTGCAGCCAATAGCAACCCTAAAGTACACATTATATTCACCATGGTCAACCGAGAGGAAGACCCTGTACAAAATGGTGTCTGGTCTTAGCGATTTAGCAAGTTTATTCAGGGGTGCCCCTGGCTGCACAGTCCCACATACTGGGACGAGCCTGCTCTAAACTCAATGTAAGAGGAGCTTGAGTAAGTTATTGCGAGTCTACAATAGAGTAGAATAAGAAAATGCCATTCATCCATGGTCTGCTGGAAGAAGCAGAATGGGTTTTGGTCGATCCATACTTTATTAAGTTCTTATGAATCAATAGAACCAATTCATTTCTGTTAGCACAGTATGTGTTTTCTTTTCTTCAGTGACCTAATTCAATAGATCTTACCTGATACTTTGTTCTGAATCAACCTCCTTACTCTCAGAACCTCTCCATATACTCACATATACTGTGCTGTCGGAGGTGCCGTCTTTCAGATGAGAGGTTAAACCGAGCACCCGTCTGCCCTCTCAGTTGGACATAAAAGATTCTATGGCATTATTTCAAAGAAGAGCAGGGGAGTTCTCCTCGGTTTCCTGGCCAATATTTATCTCTCAACCAACATCACTAAAACAGATTATCTGCTCATTATCACGTTGCTGTTTGTGTGACCTTGCTGTGCGCAAATTAGATGCCATATTTCCTACATTACAACAATGACTACATTTCAAAAGTAGTTCATGGCTGTAATGCGCTTCGAGACATCCTGAGGTTGTGAAAACAACAACAACAACTTGTATTTATATAGCGCCTTTAATGTAGTAAAACGTCCCAAGGCACTTCACAGGAGTATTTTAAGACAAAAAATTTGACACCAAACCACATAAGGATAAATTAGGGCAGGTGACCAAAAGCTTGGTCAAAGAGGTAGGTTTTAAGGAGCATCTTAAAGGAGGAAAGAGAGGTAGCGAGGCGGAGAGGTTTAGGCAGGGAATTCCAGAGCTTAGGACCTAGGCAACAGAAGGCACAGCCACCAAAGGTTGAGCGATTATAATCAGGGATGCTCAAGAGGGCAGAATTAGAGGAGCGCAGATATCTCGGGGGGTTGTGGGGCTGAAGGAGATTACAGAGATAGGAAGGGGCGAGGCCATGGAGGGATTTGAAAACAATGACGTGAATTTTGAAATCGAGGCGCTGCTTAACCGGGAGCCAATGTAGGTCAGCGAGCACAGGGGAGATGGGCGAATGGGACTTGGTGCGAGTTAGGACATGGGCAGACGAGTTTTGGATGACCTCAAGTTTACTTAGGGTGGAATGTGGGAGGCCAGCCAGGAGTGCGTTGGAATAGTCAAGTCGAGAGGTAAAAAAGGCATGGAAGAGGGTTTCAGCAGCGGATGAGCTGAGGCAAGGGCGGAGATGGGGTGATGTTACGGAGGTGGAAATAGGCGGTCTTTGTTGCGGAAGCTCATTTCAGGGTCAAATATGACACCAAAGTTGCGAACAGTGTGGTTCAGCCTCAGACAGATGTTAGGGAGAGGGATGGAGTCAGTGGCTAGGGAACAGAGTTTGTGGCGAGGACCGAAAACAATGGCTTCGGTCTTCCCAATATTTAAATGGAGAAAATTTTTACTCATCCAGAACTGTATGTCGGACAAGCAGTCTGACAATTTAGAGACCGTGGAGGGGTCGAGAGAAGAGGTAGTGAGGTAGAGATGGATGTTGTCAGCGTACATGTGGAAACTGACGCTGTGTTTTCGGATGATGTCGCCAAGGGGCAACATGTAGATGAGAAATAGGAGGGGGCCAAGGATGGATCCTTGGGGGACACCAGAGGTAACGATGCAGGAGCAGGAAGAGAAGCCGTTGCAGGTGATTCTCTGGCTACCATTAGATAGATAAGAATGGAACCAGGCGAGTTCAGTCCCACCCAGCTGGACGATGGTGGAGAGGCGTTGGAGAAGGATGGAATGGTCAACCATGTCAAAGGCTGCAGACAAGTCAAGAAGGACGAGGAGGGATACGTTACCTTTGTCACAGTCACAAAGGATGTAATTTGTGACTTTGATGAGAGCCATTTTCGGTACTGTGGCAAGGGCGGAAACCTGATTGGAGGGATTCAAACAAGGAATTGCGGGAAAGATGGGCACGGATTTGGGAGGAGACAACACATTCAAGGACTTTGGAGAGGAAAGGGAGGTTGGAGATGGGGCGGCAGTTTGCAAGGATGGAGGGATCAAGGGTAGGTTTTTTGAGGAGAGGGATGATGACGGCAGATTTGAGGGAGAGGGGGACAGTACCTGAGGAGAGAGAACCATTAACAATATCAGCTAACATGAGAGCCAGAAAAGGAAGTTGGGTGGTCAGCAGTTTGGTGGGAATAGGGTCGAGGGAGCAGGAGGTAGGTCCCATGGACAAGATGAGCGCAGAGTGGTCATGATCGGAGATCGGAGTGAAACTGGAGAAAGATGTGAGTTCAGGGCTGGGGCAGGGGGGAACCTTAGAGGAAGTTTGGCCCAGTGGGCTAGGGGAAGGAAGGGAAGTGACAGAGGCAGCTGAACGGATGGTCTCAATCTTAGAGACAAATAAGTCCATGAGCTCCTCACACTTGTTATCAGAGGTGAGGGTGGAGGAGACAGGGGAGAGGGGTTTAAGAAGACGGTTAGCAGTAGAGAATAGGAGCCGGGGTTTATTTTTGCATTCCAGAATGATTCTGGAAAAGCGTTATATAAAATGCTAGTCTTTCTTTTACATGCATTAATAACTTATGCAGTAAAACGTAGCTAATAATGTAGGCGCCTTAATGAAAAGCTAACCAGTATGCATATGCTACTCCAATACAAAAGCAAAATACTGTGGATGCTGGAAATCTGAAATTAAAAAAGAAAATGCTGGAAATACTCAGCAGGTCAGGCAGCATCTGTGGAGAGAGAAAGAGAGTTAACGTTTCAGGTCGATGACCCTTCGTCAGAACTGGAAAAAGCTGGAGATCGAACAGGTTTTTAAGCAAGTGCAGGTGCAGGGATTGGGGGGAGGGGAGGAAAGAACAAAAGGAAAGGTCTGTGATAGGATGGAAGGCAGGAGAGATTAAGAGACATTAAGAGATGGTGCAAGGCAAAAGGAGATGGCAATGGGACAAGTTAAGAAACAAAGGATGGCTCTAGATGAAGTGTGAATGGCACTGGCAGAATGAAAGTCAGCTGCCATGTGGGAGAGAGAAAAAAATAAATTAAATAAATGGAAAAATAAAATGATAGGGGCAGAGGTTATGGTCTGAAATTGTTGAACGCTATGTTGAGTCCAGAAGGCTGTAAAGTGCCTAATCGAAAGATGAGGTGCTGTTCCTTGAGCTTACGTTGAGCTTCATTGGAACAGTGTAAGAGGCCGAGGACGGTGAGGTCTGAGTGGGAGTGGAGCGGAGAATCAAAGTGACAGGTGACCGGAAGCTCGGGGTCACCCTTACGGGCTGAAAGGAGGTGTTCCGCAAAGCGGTCACCCAATCTGCGTTTGGTCTCCCCAATGTAGTGGAGACAGCATCGTGAGCAGCGAATACAGTATACTAAATTTCAAGAAGTACAAGTAAATCGCTGTTTCACCTGGAAGGAGTCTTTGGGGCCCTGGACAGTGGGAAGGGTGGAGGTAAAGGGGCATGTGTTGCATCTCCTGCGCTTGCATGGGAAGGTGCCGGGCGAAGGGGAAGGGATGTTGGGGGTGATAGAGGAGTGGACCAGGGTGTCGCGGAGGGAGCGGTCCCTTCGGAATGCTGGAAGGGGAGGTGAGGGGAAGATGTGTTTGGTGGTGGGATCACGCTGGAGGTGGCGGAAATAGCGGAGGATGATCCGTTGAATGTGGAGGCTGGTGGGGTGAAAGGTGAGGACAAGGGGAACTCTATCGTGGTTCCGGGAGGGAGGGGCCGGGGTGAGGGCGGAAGTGCGGGAGATAGAACGGACACGGTCAATGGCCGTGTCAACCACAGTAGAGGGGAATCCTCGGTTGAGGAAAAAGGAAGACATGTCGGAAGCACTGGTATGGAAGGTGGCATCGTCAGAGCAGATGCGGCGGAGACGGAGAAACTGGGAGAATGAAATAGAGTCCTTACAGGAAGCGGGATGGGAGGAAGTGTAGTCCAGGTAGCTGTGGGAGTCAGTGGGCTTGTAGTGAATGTTTGTCAATAGCCTATCCCCAGAGATGGAGACAGAGAAGTCGAGGAAGGGAAGGGAAGAGTGGGAGATGGACCATGTGAAGGTGAGGGAAGGGTGGAAATTGGAAGCAAAGTGAATGAAATTTTCTAGTTCAGGGCGAGAGCAGGAAACAGCACTGATACAGTCATCGATGTTTCGGAAAAAGAGGTGAGGGAGGGGACCTGAGTAGGACTGGAACAAAGAATGTTCCACATATTTAATGAAAAGACAGGCATAGCTAAGGCCCATGCGGGTGCCCATAGCAACACCTTTAATTTGGAGGAAGTGAGTGGAGTCAAAGGAGAAGTTATTCAACGTGAGAACAAGTTCAGCCAGGCGGCGGAGGGTGGTGGTGGATGGGGTCTGGTTGGGCCTCTGTTCAAGGAAGAAGCGGAGCGCCCTCAGGCCATCCTGGTGGGGGACGGAGGTGTAGAGGGATTGGACGTCCATAGTGAAAAGGAGATGGTTGGGGCCAGGCAACTGGAAACTGTTAAAGTGACGGAGGGCGTCGGAAGAGTCACGGATGTAGGTGGGAAGAGACTGGACAAGGGGAGAAAAAATAGAGTCGAGATACGAAGAGATAAGTTCCATGGGGCAAGAGCAGGCTGAAACGATGGGTCTACCGGGGCAGTCCTGTTTGTGGATCTTGGGAAGGAGGTAGAAGCGGGTTGTGCGTGGTTGGGGAACTATGAGGTTAGCGGCTGTGGAGGGAAGATCTCCAGAGGAGATGAGGTCAGTGCCTTGCACCATCTCTTAATGTCTCTTAATCTCTCCTGCCTTCCATCCTATCACAGACCTTCCCTTTTGTTCTTTCCTCCCCTCCCCCCTTTCCCTGCCCCTGCACTTGTTTAAAAACCTGTTCGATCTCTAGCTTTTTCCAGTTCTGACGAAGGGTCATCGACCTGAAACGTTAACTCTCTTTCTCTCTCCACAGATGTTGCCTGACCTGCTGAGTATTTCCAGCATTTTCTTTTTTTGCATATGCTACTCTTCTGGTTGTGACATTTAGGAATAGAGTAATAAGTAATACCACACCACCAAACTGATATCTCTTACTACCGGGTAATGTGCTTTATTCTACATTCATTTTAAATTGTGCACTTGTTTGGTATGTACCATAATTGAGATGTGAGAAAAACATAAATGGGTATTTACTAATTTTTAAACATCAAACTACTATATTGTGTATGCCATCTAATCTATCTAAATAAATTCTCAATAATCACTGTATGGTTTTGCATTTAATATTTTGAAACCAAAATTATTTGGAAGAAGCGGATGAATTAAGGGTCTTGCACACTTAATGAAATATCATTCATGTTGCTGCCTGTTAAATATTGAAAGTGATTTTTCTTTTCTAACTGTTTTTGTAAAGATATCTGGAAATTACACCAGTCAAATCATATTTTGATTTAAAGTCACTAGCATTGATCCAAATACTCTCAAAATCTGAAAGCAATTACCAATACTGAGTATTATTCTTAATAGAGAATAATAAATTGTTGTAGAGAATGGACTGTCCAATCAGGCAATATCCTCATGTAACTCGCATTATATTACATCAGGGCAGTGAATCTGACAACCTTTTGCCCGGTACTTCCTTGGCAAAAGCAATGCAGGCAGCATGCTGCAGTCAACTGATATGGGCTGTCAGAACAATTGCTTTCTTTAGGCCTATCACACTAGGATAGTGCTTCAGCCCTGTCAGGTAAAGACTCACCAAATCTGTCTAGCACTAGGATGAGATGAATGCATCCAACGTGTACCTTGTCTAGTAACTCAAAGATTGTTTACAGCATTGAGATTCAGATAAGGACAGTCAGGCTATGTGTTTGTCAGGGCATGGAATAAGTGCAGCTGGACAATTCTTTTTAAAGCATATTGTGAAAACCCTCTTTTATGCACTGAAAGTGGGCTATGACTGATGAGGGATGACCTATAGTTAATCTCACAATGCTTGCAACAAAAGGCATCAAGACAAGTTCACTGGAGACTGCTAAATACTGCTCCACCTCTTTCCTGCTTTTTCCTGCTATGCTTTGGAAAGAGCTTTACTTATTTAAAACAGGTCTGAGCTGAGATTCAAGGCCGAGAAATAAAAGTGCACCCAAAAACAGATGTGCAGAGGGTACAGGGATCAATGCCAGAATGGATAGGCCCGAGGCGTATGTAATATTGGGTCTTGAGCCTCATGGCATCAAGCCAGTGTGCTGTGTACATCTAATGGGTGTCCCCAGATAGCTCGCCATAGTAGAGGACTCGGAGATCGGGCCGATGCGATGCCATCAGTGGCCCTCACATAGGTTCTTAAAGGGGAAGGGTAGGCAGCCGAGAAGGAAGGTGATCTGGAAACAGGGTAGTGGTGATCGGGAGGGAGGGTAGCGGTGATCGGGGGGAGGGTAGCGGTGATCGGGGGGACGGTAGCGATGATCGGGGGGGAGGGTAGCGGTGATCGGGACGGAGGGTAGCGGTGATCGGGGGGGAGGGTAGCGGTGATCGGGGGGGGAGCGGTGATCGGGGAGAGGGTAGCGGTGATCGGGGGGGAGGGTAGCGGTGATCGGGGGGGGAGCGGTGATCGGGGAGAGGGTAGCGGTGATCGGGGGGGAGGGTAGCGGTGATCGGGGGGGGAGCGGTGATCGGGGAGAGGGTAGCGGTGATCGGGGGGGAGGGTAGCGGTGATCGGGGGGGGTGAGCGGTGATCGGGGAGAGGGTAGCGGTGACTGCGAGGATAGCGATGGGCAGGATCGGGATGGTAGCGGTGACTGCGAGGGAAAGTAGAGGCCGGGATCGGAGAGGGAAATTTAATGTTGTTTTTCACCCAACCATTGGTGACGGTGCCTTCAGCTACCTTAGCCCCATACTCTGGAATGACCGCCCTAAACCCCTCTGAATCTCCACCTCCCTCTCCTCCTTAAAATCCACCTCTTTGACCAAGGTGTTGGTCACCCCTCCGAATATTACCCTCTGGCTCAGTAGCCATTCTTGTTTGATTACGCCTCTGTGAAGTGCCTTGGAACATTTTTCTACATTAAAGTTGGTATATAAATGCAAGTATTAGTAGTAGTCATTGTTAAATATGTGCTTGTGCATACAGCTAAACATGATTTGCAATTTACAATCTATTGTGGCCTTGGTCTACAAATTATGTAGACCAAACATTTGATGTGATACAGTAGGGAAGTAGGAAGCCATTTAGGATGCTGTAACTGTTTATTTTAGCATTGTCTCAGCAGCAGGATTGCACATCATTGTTCTTTTTGTTCAGAGGATAGGAAGCATATACAGTGATGCCTAATAAGTAGGTGTCTGCACTCAACCCTGAACATTGAGTGGATGCTGTAGAGAGTCCCAGGAATGCTAGACAGGAGGTGGGGGGGGGGTTCAAACTTGAAATTGGTATCTATACCCCAGCAATTATTTAGATAATGGTAAGGTTCCCTCTGTAACATGATGTGGAGATGCCGGTGTTGGACTGGGGTGGACAAAAGTGAGAAGTCGCACAACACCAGGTAATAGTCCAACAGCTTTATTTGAAATCACAAGCTTTCGGAGCGCTGCTCCTTCGTCAGGTGAAGTGAAGAAATGCATATGGGCACAGCATATATAGACAGAGAACAATGCCAGGTGTGATAAAGGGCAGTTAGAAAGATTAACTGTAGTCGTCTGGCAGTGTTCTCTGACTATATATGCTGTGTCCATATGCATTTCTTCACTTCACCTGACGAAGGAGCAGCGCTCCGAAAGCTTGTGATTTCAAATAAAGCTGTTGGACTATAACCTGGTGTTGTGCGACTTCTCACCTCTGTAACATGAGAAGAGCTCACACTACTCCACCAACAAGACATTTCCACTTAACACTTTCCACACCATCCATCTCTAAATGAGATTGCCAATGTAGTACTGAATTAAGAGCAATTTTGCACAGCATTCTTGTTCCTGCTTGCCACGGGATTGAGATTTGCTCAAACTAATTTCAATGATAGGATCCTTAGAGAGAGAAGACTTTGAACAGTCTGGGCTGGATTTGGATCCAGATATAAGCTCCTAACACTCTGTTATATAACTCAATCCCATAAAAGGTCCAATTCTTCTTAATACTATACTAATAGAAAGCACTTTCTACAGTAGGCTCAACAGTTCTGAAGGATCAGGTGGCACTGTACTCACTCATATAATCTGCTGCCCTTACAATAAGAAAATAGATAACTGTCAGTTCATTAGAAATTTCATTGACACTTGAAGCTGGTGAGCCAGGCATTGCATTTGTGTTTGTACAGAGTGCTCCTTTGCTTTGACCAGAGTGTGAAATAAGTGAGACAGTATAACTTAATCCTATACACAATGCTCTAAAAACAGGTATTGATCTTAGACAGTATTTGCAATATAACTGCAGCATTAAGTTCCAAAGTCGCAATATACTATGCACAATAACAATTGAGTTGTAATCTCTAGGTGTTTCCGACTGACATAAGCTACTTCTGTTCCATTCCGTTCAGGATGCCATCGCCCCTTTCTCAAGTAATTATGTTATATCTTTGTAACACATCAGTCAAACTGTTCCTTTTGAATCATGCCAGACATCATGTTTGCTATGACTGTCACCTAATGTGCAATGGAAATACTGACACGACATCCATTTTCTAGACTGTAATCAATCTGTTATTGTGTGAACAAAACAAATTAATTCAGCTGGCAATATTTGCTAACAATTCATGTCATGTTCTTTGTTGTCTCACTGTTTGAGTGAAGTTACCTTAATAATATCCTCATTAGTTGATCTGCACTCAACAAAGGGCGACACATCCGTGATGATTCCATTCATTTCCACAGCAACAACCTTTAGAGGAATGGCCACGGTCCTTCCTGTCAGTATTGCAGTGTTGATGATCTCAGTATCCTGGTAAAGGAGGAAAAATGCATAACGTTAATCTTTAGACAATTCATTGTTTTCACAATTCTAGCAAACTAGGTAATAAACCAGCAAACTGTAGATGTAGCATTCAGTACGGTTTATTGATTTTGTGTAATCTGGAGGAAAAGCTGCAGAATTCAGGTCAAGTGAGTATGATGCATCTTCAATCTTTAAACACAAGCAACAAACCTCCTCAGATGTTTGAGAATTGTTTCCTCTTTCACCATTTTAACTATTTTCTCTCCCATCAACATTTATCAATCCCTAGCTGAGAAGGTAAATAGACAACTGGCATTAACAGGTAGGGAAGATTGATGTGGGGTGAATAGCTCTTTGATTTCTTCCTGTCTTGTGTAGAAGCACCTACCATCCAGCAAGTTCTGCTTCTGACAACATGATTTGAAACTTGTCATTTGAGGAAATGTGGCCACTCCATTGTGGCAAAGCACTGGAACATCAACTCATCGTGGTACTGTTGGCAAATAATTTGCATATTTTCTTGCCCAAACAACTTTACCTTCTCTCCAACATAAGGTCAGAAATGGGGATGTTCGCTGATGACTGCACAGTGTTCAGTGCCATTCGCAACTCTTCAGATAGTGAAGCAGTCCATGCCCACATGCAACAAGACCTGAACGACATTCAGGCTTGAGCTGATAAGTGGCAGGTAACATTCGCGCCACACAAGTGACAGGCAATGACTATCTCCAACAAGCGAGAGTCTAACCACCGTCCCTTGACATTCAGCGGCATTACCATCGCCGAATCCCTCACCATCAACATCCTGGGGGGTCACCATTGACTGGAAACTTAACTAGACCAGCCACATAAATACTGTGGCAACAAGAGCAGGTCAGAGGCTAGGTATTCTGTGGCGAGTGTCTCACCTCCTGACTCCCCAAAGCCTTTCCACCATCTACAAGGCACAAGTCAGGAGTGTGATGGAATACTCTCCACTTGCCTGGATGAGTGCAGCTCCAACAACACTCAAGAAGCTCGACACCATCCAGGACAAAGCAGCCTGCTTGATTGGCACCCCATCCGCCACCTTAAACATTCACTCCCTCCACCACCGACGTATTGTGGCTGCAGTGTGTACCATCTACAAGATGCACTGCAGCAACTCGGCAAGGCTTCTTCGGCAACACCTCCCAAAATCCTGGAACTCCCTACCTAACAGCACTGTGGGAGTACCTTCACCACATGGACTGCAGCGGTTCAAGAAGGTGGCTTACCACCTTCTTCTCAGGAGCAATTAGGGATGGGCAATAAATGCTGGCCTTGCCAGCGACGTCCACATCCCATAAACGAATGAAAAAAAATGTTAAGTTAGAAGATGGCACAAAGAGCTTCCTGACTGCAGATACCAAAGAAGAAAATAATAAAGAAGGTATCATTAGACAGTGTTACTTCTCTAATGACACCATTAAAACTCAGCATTCAGAATCAACATTGAAAGAGTTAATTTTAACTTTAATGCCACTGGCGCTGAGAGATAACCATATAGATAGCACTGATGATTCATGTGTGCATTCAGTTATACATTTAAATGACTACGAAATTGAAAACAAGGTGCATGCAGCACCACAAAATACTCTTGTTAGAAGATGATTCACTGTAGTCAGTGCAGCTTGATTGCAATTTCCATAAAAACATGAAATTAGACAAACTCTCCAAATTTACTTTACGTAGAAATAAGTTTTAAACGTCATCCTTTCCTGGTCATAAGTAGTAGCGATCAATCAAAGGAGCGGGTGTCCTGGATTTCCTCCAGTCAGATTTGTCCTCACATGAAACGCATGACCCAAGGGTGCTGATAAGCACCCTGAAATAAATATAATTCAGCATGCAACACATGTGCACTTAAGTTGCACATGCTCTTATACATTAGAGGGTAAATTTTGTGAGGCCTGATTTCCAGGGCACCTGTTTTCCTGACCAGTGATTTGGGCTGAAATAATGAGACTATGCGACCAGCATAAGGGCCCTTCATTTCAACCCCATGGTCTTTATGAATAGAAAGGGCTTGCGCTCAATTAAAGTTCAAGTGGTATACCATCATACATGTCAGTGGTTGTTATCCAGAAAGCAGCCATGATACTTTTATTATGCAGCAGTCCATGGTGCTTGTTATTCAAAGGAGAAAAACACTGGAAGGATGGCTCTTTGGAGAACAAGCCAATCTTATGCATCCATGGCTGTTGATCCCACTAAGAAACCTCCTAACAGCAAGGGAGCACCTCAGCATTTGTTTGCCGTTCCTCAGCTGCCACTTTTGCCAGAAATGAATGTGCGCCATGCAGCTCAGATATGATGAGCAGTATGTGCAAAAGGGCAATGGTTGTCCATAACTGAAATTATACCTCCAGTGGGTGCTACAGTTTCAAAATTAGGTTTGGGTCTGCATGATGGTTCCCCAAAGGACGTGCACAACAACAATTTTGCATTTATATAGTGCCTTTAACGTAGTAAAACATCCCAAGGCACTTCACAGAACATCACCGAGCCACATGAGATATTAGGACAGGTGACCAAAAGCTTTGTCAAAGAGGTAGCATCTTAAAGGAGGAGAGAGAGGTAGGGAGGTGGAGAGGTTTAGGAATGGAATTCCAGAGTTTAGGGCCTCGGCAGCTGAAGGCACGGCCACCAATGGTGGAGCGATGAAAATTGGGGATGAGCAAGAGGCCAGGATTGGAAGTGCGTAGAGATCTCGGAGGGTTGTAGGGCTGGAGGAGGTTACAGAGATATGGAGGTGCAAGGTCATGGAGAGATTTGAAAACAATGAGAATTTTAAAATCAAGGCATTGCTGGACCTGGAGCCAATGTAGGTCAGTGAGCACAGGGGTGATGGGTGAACGGGAGGGACTTGGTGCGAGTTAGGATACAGGCAACAGAGTTTTGGATGAACTCAAGTTTACGGAGGGTGCATCTCAAGATGCATTTATACTCAACAGAACCTCCTGGGTTCACTTTGAGTTTGGACAGTTAATTTATATTGACTCTTCCGCGCCTGTTTGATGTTTTCTGGTGTTCAAAACTTTTTAAATTGTTTTTACATTCTCACACCCGAACACCATCCTGTTCTTTGTAAGTAACTGCTGAAGTATAGCAACAGACTTGCATCAAGCTGGTGAGCCCACTCAGTACTGCTTTGCTCCTGTTAACAGCACACTTATTCCTCATTTAATGCCAGCTATGAGGGAACTGGGTGACTACACTGATTCTGCTGACGACCTCAATTCATACATGTGGCATCATCCGCAGCAAAACCTCCAACTCTTCTGCATCAAAGGGAGTAGTGTTGCCTATATGTCTCCTCTGTGCCATTGTGACCAATTAGTCCCCTTTTATGCAAGCTCTAGCCCATTTTACGAGCTACTCCCTCCCGCACTTCTGGTGAATTTAAGGCGGTGAAATAGGAGCAGCTCTGACAAAATTCCAGTGTGGAACTATGTAACAATTTTGAATTTGGCAAATAAAACTATTTTTAAAAATATGATGCAAGACTTTTACTATGGCCCAGAAATTCCGTTCGCAGCCCTCCCGGATTCGGAAAAATCTCCGCTTGGACCGGAGGGCTCCCGGGTGACGCGCACACTTCCGTTGCTGTGCCTCTTCAATCTGCCGGTGTGCAGGGCACGCGTATCCCAGAGGCGCAGGTAGTTCGCAGCGTCCCTGCGATCACGTGGGCCATGGGGAGCCAATCAGAGCAGGGAATCTCCATTCACAGATTTGACAGGAAGACCTGTCAAATCTATGAATAGAGATCAGCCCCAAAACATAAGTAAAAGTTCAAATAAATTAAAAAAAAAAAATCACATTTTTAAAATGACTATAAATTACATAAATTAACTATTTTAAACAAAAATTTAAATTTTTCAAAAAAATAATTAAAGTTTTTAACAGGGCTAAAAATAAACTTACCTTTCTTTAAAGTATTTTAAAATGATAAATCAGTGGAAATTTTTTTTTTTTACTTTATTAAAACTATTAGCCTGCTAAAAGCAGGCCTTGCGCCTGCTTTTCTAGGCACAGCTGTTCCCGACTTACCTGGACTCAAGCCAGTGTGGAAAAAAACGGAAGTTTTTAACGTAAGGGCTGCCTTTGTCCAATCAAGCCCTTTCTGCAGAGAACGGAAGTGCCGGTTTCCATCGCATGCGCAGTGCATGCGTAAAACCGGCACTTCCGTTGGCCCTACGGATGAGTACACAGCGCATACCCACCCGTAGGGAACGGAATTTCTAGGCCAATTTCAGCAGTTACTTACAAAGAAAAGGATGGTGTTATGGTGTGAGAATGTAAAAACAATTTTAAAAGTTTTGAACACCAGAAAACATAGTACAGGTGTGGAAGAGTCATTATAAATTAGCTGTCCAAACTCAAAGTGAACCCAGGAGTGATTTGATCTCAGTTTGCTTTGTTGAGTATAAATGAACATGCTGTGCCACATCTCACTTTGAAATTTAAGGAAAGGTAACTTTAGTTGAGTTGTTTTATTGCAGCAGGAGCCACCTAACCAACAGAGCATATGAACATTAGTCTACGTTGATGATAGTGGATGAACACAACGCATTCATATGACATTCCTCTGTCTGCTATTTTAGTGGAGACATTAACCCATTTAGAATAGAATAAAGAGGTTAATACCTGCATTAAAATAGTAGTCAGAGATCAGTCACATGAAAATTTTCATTGTTTCTTTAAAAATATTGATAGTATTTTTTAGATTAATGGTGCAGAAATTCCGATCCCTACGGGTGTGTACGCGCTGTGCACTCACCCGAAGGGACATCAGAAATGCCGGTTTCAGGCATGCACTGCGCATGCGCATTTCCAATCTGTCAAGAAAGCTCTTGACAGATCCTCCGGCTGCCTGGGAGAAAGGCCTCAGCAGGGCGAGAGTTCCGTTTTTTGGAGACCCTCCGCCCGCAGAAAACACTTGCAATTCTTGCGCCTGGTAAAAGCAGGCGTAAGGCCTGCTTTTACCAGGATAAGAGTTGAAAAAAGTTTTAAAAAAATTTCCACTGATTTATCATTTAAAAATACTTTAAAGAAAGGTAAGTTTATTTTTAGCCCCGTAAATAACTTTAATTATTTTTTTCAAAAAATAAAATTTTTGTTTAAAATACTTAATTTGTTGTAATTTAAAGTCATTTTAAAAATATGATTTTTTAAAAAAAAATTATTTTAAGTTTTACTATGTTTTGGGGGTGATCTCTATTCATATATTTGACAGGTCTTCCTGTCAAATGTATGAAGCGAGATTCCCTTCTCTGATTGGCTCCCCATGGCCCATGTGATCCCAGGGACGCTGCGAACCGCCTACGCCTCTGGGATACGTGGGCCCTGCGCACCGGCAGTTTGGAGAGGCCCAGCAGCGGAACTCTGTGCCTCCCGGGAGCCCTCCAGTCTTGGCGCAGATTTTTCCAGATCGCAGCCCTCCGCCCGCAGGAGGCCTGCGATTGGAATTTCTGGGCCATTGTGTTTCTAGTTATTTGTTCAAGCACAGAGAAATTGATGTAATAAAGGTAATACTTTGTAAAACTAAAAATCTGAATACAGCTTATTTTGACAGTTTACGTGCAGAAAGGTGTGGTTAATAAACACAAAAGCCGAGAACTTAAGCTACGCAGAGCCATATTTTTAGGCGCAAAACGGCCTCCAAAATGGCAGGCAGGATGTGCACAAGCATTACGAGCCAGAAATACGCCACCATGTTGGTAAAGGTCAAAAAATCGGCGTGCAGTGCCCACACCTAAAACACACCTGTTTGAGGCTCCACTGCAAGATTGGCTTGCCCTGAGGCAGCCGCAACCAACAAGGTAAATTTTAAAAAAAGTTACCTGAATGTGGAGCCGGGAGGAGCAGTAGTGCTCCTAATGACCCCAAAGTTAAAGAACGCAGGCCACTGCTATCTCCCCTCGAATCGCCACCGCTAACTCCCTCACTCTGATTGCTGCTGCTACCTCACACTGACCACCCCTACCTCCCGATCCAGTCGCCCCTTTGCCATCCTTCCTCAATTACCTGAAGGTCGCAGCAAGTTGTTATGATCTGGAATGCACTGCCTGAAAGGATGGCAGAAGAAGATTCAATAGTACTTTCAAAAGGGAATTGGATATATACTTGAAAAGGAAAACATTTCAGAGCTACGGGGAAAGCGCAGGGGAGTGGGACTCTGACTTTTTCAAAGGCATTTATCAGCCTGTCGCTTTCAAATCAGTACGACTATCTGGATCCTCCAATAGAAGTCCGCCTCCAATCCTTGAAGAGAGTTTGTTAATCCAGTTAGTTCCTGTAGATGGTGAGAAAGAGAAGAGAACCACTACAGAAGGAAGTTATTTATATCTTACTGTAGCACAGGAATTGCAAACTATTGATTTTTTTTTACTATTCAGGGAGCTGACTAAACTGAAACAACTACTATCAAAATAAATGCTGTGTTATTGCTACTATTCACTTGTTCCATTACTGTTTAATGAATTTGTTTGGCAATTTAAACTTACGTGCTGTGAGTTCAAATCTCACCCTGGGAGCTGGGGAATTTAAATTCAGTTAATTAAATAAATCTGGAATAAAAAGTTAATATCAGTAATGATGACCGTGAAACTGCCGGAGTGTCATAAAAAGCCATCTGGTTCACTAATGTCTGTTGAGGAAGGAAATCTCCCGTCCTTACCCAGTCTGGCCAATATGTGACTCCAGATCCACAGCAATGTGGTTGACTCTTAACTGCCCTCTGAAATGGCCTAGCGAGCCACGCAATTGTACCAAACCACTACGAGAAACAAGAAGAATAAAACCGGACAGACCAAACGGCATCGACCTAGGCACAGGATTCGGACGTGACAAAGGCACACCCAGCTCAGTTGACCCAGCAAAGTCCTCCTCACTAACATCTGGGGATTTGTGCCAAAATTGGGAGAGCTGTCCCACAGACTAGTCAAGCAACAGCCTGACATAGTCATACTCACAGAATCATACCTTTCAGCCAACGTCCCAGACTCCTCCATAACCATCCTCGGGTATGTCTTGTCCCATTGGCAGGACAGACCCACCAGGGGTGGCGGCACAGTGCTATACAGTTGAAAGGGAGTGGCCCTGGGAGTCCTCAACATTGACGCCAGGATCCATGAAGTCTCATGGCATCAGGCCAAAAACCTCATGCTGATTACCACCTACCGCCCTCCCTCAGCTGATGAATCAGTACTCCTCCATGATGAGCACCACTTGGAAGAAGCACTGAGGTAGCAAGGGCACAGAATGTACTCTGGGTGGGGCACTTCAATGTCCATCACCAAGAGTGGCTCGGTAGCACCAATACTGACCGAGCTGGCCAAGTCCTGAAGGACATAGCTGCCAGACTGGGCCTGTGGCAGGTGGTGAGAGAACTAACACGAGGGAAAAACCTGCTTGACCTCGTCCTCACCAACCTATCTGTCGCAGATGCATTTGTCCATGACAGTATTGGTAGGAGTGACCACCGCACAGTCCTTACGGAGACGAAGTCCCGTCTTCACACTGAGGACACCCTCTGTCGTGTGGAGCGGCACTACCACCGTGCTAAATGGGATAGATTTAGAACAGATCTAGCAGCTCAAAACTGGGCATCCATGAGGCGCTGTGGGCCATCGGCAGCAGCAGAACTGTATTCCACCACAATCTGTAACCTCATGGCCTGGCATATCCCTCACTCTACCACTACCATCAAGCCAGGGGACCAACCCTGGTTCAATCAGGAGTATAGAAAAGCATGCCAGGAGCAGCACCAGGCGTACCTAAAAATGAGGTGCCAACCTGGTGAAATACAACACAGGATTACGTGCATGCTAAGCAGCAGAAGCAGCGTGCTATAGACAGAGCTAAGCGATCCCAGAACCAACGGATCAGATGAAAGCTCTGCAATCCTGCCACATTCAGTTATGAATGGTGGTGGACAATTAAACAGCTCACAGGAGGAGGAGACTCCATGAACATTCCCATCTTAAATGATGGCAAAGCCCAGCACGTGAGTGCAAAAGACAAGGCTGAAGCATTTGCAACCATTGTCAGCCAGAAGTGCTGAGTAGATGATCCATCTTGGCGTCCTCCTGAGGTCCTCACCATCACAGAAGCCAGTCTTCAGCCAATTTGATTCACTCCACGTGATATCAAGAAAGAGCTGAGCACACTGGATACAGCAAAGCCCTGACAACATCCCGGCTGTAGTACTGAAGACATGTGCTCCAGAATTAACCACGCCTCTAGCCAGACCTCATTACAGCCTTGGCCCAAACATGGACAAAAGGGCTGAATTTCAGAAGGGAGGCGAGAGTGACTGCCCTTGCCATCAAGGTGCATTTGACCAAGTGTGGCATCAAGGAACCCTAGTAAAACTGAAGTCAATGGGAATCAGGGAGAAAACACACCGCTGGCTAGAGTTATACGTAGCACAAAGGAAGATGGTTGTGGTTGTTGGAGGCCAATCATCTCAGCCCCAGGACATTGCTGCAGGAGTTCCACAGAGCAGTGTCCTAGGCCCAACCATCTTCAGTTGCTTCATCAATTACTTTCCCTCCATCGTAAGGTCAGAAGTGGGGATGTTCGCTGATGATTGCACAGTGTTCAGTTCCATTTGCAACTCCTCAGATAATGAAGCAGTCCATGCCCGCATACAGCAAGACCTGGACAACATTCAGTTTGGGCTGATAAGTGGCAAGTAACATTCGTGCCACACAAGTGCCAGGCAATGACTATCTTCAACAAGGGAAAGTCTAACCACCTTGTCAGCTGTGGCTCAGTTGGTAGCACACTCGCCTCCGAGTCAGAAGGTTGTGGGTTCAAGTCCCACTCCAGGGACTTGAGCACATAAAGCTAGGCTGACACTCCAGTGCAGTGCAGCACTGTCGGAGGTGCCGTCTTTCAGATAAACGTTAAACCGAGGCCCCATCTGCTCTCTCAGGTGGACGTAAAAGATCCCATGGCACTATTTTGAAGAAGAGTAGGGGAGTTATCCCTGGTGTCCTGTCCAATATTTATCCCTCAACCAACATAACAAAAACAGATTATCTGGTCATCATCATATTGCTGTGCGCAAATTGGCTGCCACGTTTCCCACATTACAACAGTGACTCCACTTCAAAAGTACTTCATTGACTGTAAAGCGCTTTGAGACGTCCGGTGGTCGTGAAAGGCGCTATATAAATGCAAGTCTTTCTTTCTTTTTCCTTTGACATTCAATGGCATTACCATTGTCGAATCCCCCACCATCAACATCCTGGTGGTAACCATTGACCAGAAACTTAACTGGACCAGCCACATATATAATGTGACTACAAGAGCAGGTCAGAGGCTGGATATTGTGGTGAGTGACTGATCTCCTGACTCCACAAAGCCTTTCCACCATCTATAAGACGCAAGTCAGGAGTGTGATGGAATACTCTCCACTTGCCTGGATGAGTGCAGCCAACACTCAAGAAGCTCGACACCATCCAGGACAAAGCAGCCTGCTTGATTGACACCCCATCCACCACCTTAAACATTCATTCCCTCCACCACCGGCGCACCGTGGCTGCAGTGTGTATCATGTACAAGATGCACTGCAGCAACTCGCCAAGGCTTCTTTGACAGCACCTCCCAAAAAACCTGCGAATTCTACCACCTAGAAGGACAAGGGCATCAGGCTCATGGGAACACCACCAACTCCAAGTTTCCCTCCAAGTCACACACCATCCTGACTTGGAAGTATATCGCCGATCCTTCATCGTCGCTGGGTCAAAATCCTGGAACTCCCTACCTAACAGCACTGTGGGAGTACCTTCACCACACGGACTGCAGCGGTTCAAAAAGGCAGCTCACCACCACCTTCTCAAGGGCAATTAGGGGTGGGCAATAAATGCTGGCCTTGCCAGCGACGCCCACATCCCAGGAACAAATTTAAAAAAATCCAAAGACAAGAAGGATCTTGTGAAAGCACAGGAAAGAACCAGTAACTGAAACAATGTCTGTTTATTACCCATTTACGACATAAATTTGACTTAGATATCATTGCAAGTGAATACACTATCAGGGACATAGGGAGGTAGTGCTCTCTTTCAAGTGTAATCTGACACACAGAAGCTAAAAATAGAAAAGCTAAAAGGCAAAAACTTTAGTCTTAAAACCCTTCTAATTTTCAAGTGATTAATTCGTTATCAGCCTCTGGCTGCCATAACATGTAGGGTATTTATTAGATCACTCTGTTCCCCTCTGAAATTATAGCATACATTTTGGAAGTTGATTAGAGCCCCAAATTTTTTGTTTTCTACTCTCCTGAAGACAGCAACTTTCACCTGGGGTCCTAGAGCTGGCAGCAGGCTTCCTGTACTTTCTCCAAGTAGCCAATCTTTGTATCTGGCTGGACAGGTATTAAGGGATATGGGGAAAAGGTGGGTAAACTAGCAAGAAATATAAAAACAGACAGTAAGAGCTTCTACAAGTATATAAAAAGGAAGAGAGTAGCTGAAGTAAACATTGGTCCCTTAGAGGATGAGACTGGGGAATTAATAATGGGAAACAGGGAAATGGCAGACTTTGAACAAATATTTTGTATCGGTCTTCATGGGAGAAGACACTAAAAGCATCCCAATAATAGTGGAAAATCAAGGGGCAAAAGGGAGGGAGAAATTTAAAACAATCACTATCACTAGAGAAAAAGTACTCGGCAAACTATTGGGAGTAAAGGCTGTCAAGTCCCCTGGACCTGATGACCTGCATCCTAGGGTCTTAAAAGAAGTGGCTGCAGAGATAGTGGATGCGTTGGTTGTAATCTACCAAAATTCACTGGATTCTGGAAAGGTCCCAGCGGATTGGAAAACCGCAAATGTAACGCCCCTATTCAAGAAAGGAGGGAGACAGAAAGCAGGAATCTATAGGCTAGTTAGCCTAACATCTGTCATTGGGAAAATGCTAGAATCCATTATGAAGGAAGTAGCAGCAGGACATTTAGAAAATCATAATGCAATCAAGCAGAGTCAACATGGTTTTATGAAAGGGAAATCATGTTTGACAAATTTATAAGAGTTCTTTGAGGATGTAACAAGCAGGGTGGATAAAGGGGAACCAGTAAATGTAGTGTATTTGGATTTCCAAAAGGCATTCGATAAGGTGCCACATAAAAGGTTAATGCACAAGATAAGAGCTCATGGTGTTGGGGGTAATATATTAGCATGGATAGAGGATTGGCTAACTCACAGACAACAGAGAGTCAGGATAAATGGGTCATTTTCAGGTTGGCAAACTGTAACTAGTGGGGTGCTACAGGGATCAGTGCTGGGGCCTCAACTATTTACAATCTATATTAATGACTTGGATGAGGGGACCGAGTGTATTGTAGCCAAATTTGCTGACGATACAAAGATAGGTGGGGAAGCAATTTGTGAGGAGAACACACAGGCCGCGATTTTCTCATCGGTGTCGGGATGGGGGCAGGTCAGCTGGTTTCTGGGTTCCAGTCCCGCCCCCAGTTGCCTCCTCTCTGCAGATGTGATTTTCCCTTGATTGGCCTCGTTAAGCGGCCGATTAACAGGAAGCAGGTTTGATGACGTCATTTGATGACGCGTCATCTGCTGGTTTCCTTAAAGGGACCATGCACAATTTTATTTTGACAGTTGATTTTTCAGTGTTTGACAGCATTGAGGTGCTGAAAACACTGACAATCACTGCACAAAGGTGAACTCTTGCACCCATGCTCTCCAATGACTCCCTCCTTATGGAGGGAGTCATAGTACGCAGGGAGGTTCTCTTCCCTTCCAAGGGTGGAAGATACCTCCCCAGGACACCAACTTACCTTGCACCTCCACCCAACCCTCTCTATCTACTTTATCACTTCCCCATCTCACTAGCCACCCCTCACACTCACCCTCATTCTACTGCAAGCATACCAACTAACAACACACAAGGGTGGGCACTTGAGTGGTTTAGCCAATGTCCATGTGAAGTTTCTGGTAATGTGTTGTCATACAGTGAAATCTTTTTTTCAAAAAGTACCCCTTATTGGACAGATCTGAGTACACATTGAGAAGTGTCTTACTGAGTTCCAGTGATTATTCAGTCATAATTCCCCCCCCCCCCCCCGCTATAGTGATGTGTGTGCATGGAATGGCTTGGACATTAAAGGGATGCTTCACGGTGCTGGTGTGGGATGGTGTCCTGGTGCATCATGTGGCAGCCAGGGTTTACAGCATCAAGTGAAGAAAGTCTGGCCATGGTGATGCCATCGCTGGCCTCTCAGCCAGCATTTTGTCAGGGGCTGATGCCCTGTGTCCAGTGCAGCATCAGGTGATGGCGGCGAAGGTTGGTGATGAGGTTGGTGATGTTGGTGTTGGGGATGATTGTGGAAGGATTCGGAGGACCAAGGTCTGATTGCTTCATTTGCTGGAATAGATGGCAGCTGCAGGTGAGATGACAGAAGCGATCTGTCACTGGTGAGAGAGGTTCTCCCAATGAGGTGGCACTGGACATACAGTTGGAGTTAAAAACTTGTAAGCTAAAGAAATCTGTATATGTATTAAAAATGCAGTAACCAACATTTTCTTTGCTCTGAAACTCACCATGTGCCACATTTACCTGGCGTGTTGTCCGGACATCGTAAAACCCAACCCAGTAACTGGAAAATCAAAAAAGACCCTGAAAACTGCTCATAAATACCTGTTAATAGGCAGTTCATTGCCTTTAATCCGTTTCCCGCCGCTAGATGTCAGGTCTATTCGCAAACCGGGGACCTGACACTTGGGAAGGTTGTGTGGAGGCGGGATGACGGCGGGTGTGGAACCCGCCGTCAATCAAAACGACTTTAACCTCTGACCCGCCTCCAAACCCACCCTCTGAGCGCCGGCAAAATCGCGGCCACAGAGTCTGCAAAGGGATATAGATAGGTTAAGTGAGTGGGCAAAAATTTGGCAGATGGAGTATAATGTGGGAAAATGTGAGGTTATCCACTTTGGTAGGAAGAATAGAAAAGCAAAATATTATTTAAATGGAGAGAGACTACAGAATGCTGTGGTACAGAGGGATCTGGCTGTCCTCGTACATGAAACACAAAAAGTTAGCATGCAGGTACAGCAAGTAATTAGGAAGGCAAATGGAATGTTGGCCTTTATTGCAAGGGGGATGGAGTATAAAAGTAGGGAAGTCTTGCTACAACTGTACAGGGTGTTGGTGAGACCACACCTAGAGTACTGCGTACAGTTTTGGTCTCCTTATTTAAGGAGGGATATACTTGCATTGGAGGCAATTCAGAGAAGGTTCACTAGGTTGATTCCTGGGATGAAGGGGTTGTCTTATGAGGAAAGGGTGAGCAGGTTGGGCCTATACTCATTTGAGTTTAGAAGAATGAGAGGTGATCTTATTGAAACATAAAAGATTCTGAGGGGGCTTGACAAGGTAGATGCAGAGAGGATGTTTTCCCTCGTGGGAGAATCTAGAACGAGGGGGCATAGCTTCAGAATAAGGGGTCGCCCATTGAAGACAGAGATGAGGAGGAATTTCTTCTCTCAGATGGTCGTGAATCTTTGGAATTCTCTACCCCAGAGAGCTGTGGAGGCTGAGTCATTGAATATATTCAAGGCTGAGATAGACAGATTTTTGAACTACAGGGGAGTCAAGGGCTATGGGGAACAGGCAGAAAAGTGGAGTTGAGGCCAAGATCAGATCGGCCATGATCTTATTGAATGGCAGAGCAGGCTTGAGGGGCCGAATGACCTGCTCCTGCTCCTATTTCTTATGTTCTTATATGGAGTTAGGTCACAGATCAGCCATGATCTCAATGAAAGGCAGAACAGGCTTGAGGGGCTAAATGGCCTACTCCTGTTCCAAAGTTCCTATGCTGGAAGACATTTTGACTGTAGCTGCTATCCCTGCCAAGCTGAATCTTGTCCTCAATGGATGACCACACATACACATTTTCGGAAAAGGTCACCAGAAGTAAGCATACTTGTTACTTTTTCACATCTGTTGCTTAGGAACATTGAGCTCAAAGTTGCCCTCATTGAGATATGTTAACTCTGCACATACCTGGAATATTGCTAGTCTGATGCCTTAGTACCACACCACTGACTCACTGGGCCAGAGGAGGAGTCAATTACTTTGACTTTAAACAAAATACCACAAATAAGCGCTAATTCAAATTCCAGAACAGAAGCATCTCCTGATCTTTAACTTCATAAATACCAAAATTTTATGGACCTTAAAATAAAGTTGAAATATTTGTCATTTACCATAGCGACATGAAGTTTTTATTTTCACGAATTGCATTGATATCCTGTGGCAAATGCTGAGAATGCAGTCTGATTGTAAGTTTAACCCAGGAGGTCTGCAATAAGACTTCAGAGTAGAAATTATAGTTAGCAATGTTATCGTTCAAATGCTTAATAGCTTTGTACCAAATTCCTCTCTCTGCTATTTAACAAAAATATTAATCAGTTTATTTGAAATAGGCTAACAACTCATAAAAAGAACAACAATTTCTACTATTACATCTTCCCACAGGGCAGATTTTAATTAATCTGAAGACAGGTGATACGAAGTTTCTGAAATGAAACTTGTTCATATTAAGCATCAAAAATAATATAAAAACTCAAAATTAAGAAATATTAAACAATGTTCTAGTCATTAAAAAAATCAAAAACATGCAGAGACAAATCAATTTTATGTAGTATTAAAACACCAAACCTCTTTTTCAAATAAATAATTATTGAGCTGAAATAAGGTAATTTTAAAATGAATCTGAATTAATTTGGAGACACAAATATTGATTTGGCCTTTTGCATCTAATTTCATTGAACAAGGAAAAGGATATTTGGATCTATTTTAGCTTTCATAAACTGCTCTAGATTCAAATATATGTTAGAACATGATAAAAAAAAAATTCCAGTCAGGAATAAGCTCATCATTTGTCATGTCCAGAGTCACTCCAGAGACTTGAGCACATAATCTAGTCTGACACTTCAGTGCAGTACTGAGGGAGGGCTACACTGTCAGGGGTTCTGCCTTTGGGATGACACAATAGATCCCATGGCACAATTCAAGAAGAGCAGGGGAGTTCTCCCTGTTGTCTTGGACCAATATTTTTCCTCAACCAACATCACTAAAACAGATTATCTGATCATATTACAATTGCAGTTGGCTGTTTGTGGGAGCTTGCTGTGCACAAATTAGCTGCGCGTTTCCTACATTACAACAGTGACTAAACTTCAAAAGAAATTCAATGGCTATAAAGCGCTTTGGCACGTCCTGAGGTTGTGAAAAGTGCTATATAAAATGCAAGTTCTTTTCTTCTTTCTTTGACTTGGGTCAGATGCAATGCAGTGTTCCACTAAGTTACAAAAATGGTGGGGGGAATTTTAACCCCCAAAAAGGGTGGGTTGGGGTCGGGTATAAGGTTCAAGTGTTAAAAATCTGAATCCTGACCCCAACCCGCCCACTTCCTGTTTTAATGGAGGTGGGACGGGATGGGTAGTTAACGAGGCTGGAAGCCTCGGATTTAACAGCTATGTCGGTTTAACTGTGGCCGGTCGGGATTCCCGGAAGCTGCAGCGAGGCGAGCAATCCTTGTGGGCCGGGGAGAAGCAGGAGTGCTTCCTCCCAGCCTCCCCAAGCTCCCCACCATCAGTCCCCCCATACAAACTCCCACCTCCCGCTACACTTTGCAACCTTTAATGTCAACAATTTCAGATCATAATCACTACTATTTTTTCAGACAGCAGGTGCTGGTAATGATTCTGATGTTGCCATTTATAGCTCCTCTAGACCCATCTTTTGTTTCTTTACTTGTCCCATTACCAGTCCCTTTTGCCTTAATCACTCCTACCTTGCACACTATCAAAGACCTTCTTTTTTTTTCTTTCTACCCCCTCCCCCACCCCTTTCCCTGCCTCTGTACTGGCTTAAAACCGGTTACATCTGCAACGTTTTCCAGTTCTAACGAAAGGTCATTGACCTATACCTTGAGGGGAATTATAACATGGGGGAGTAGATGGAATTGAGTGTGGGTGGGGGAGATGTGGGGGGGGGCGGGGTTAAATCAGCAAAAAATGGAAGTGTGTCGGCAACCCCCGGCTTTTACTCAGGCAGGACAAGGAGCGGACAGCCAACCCACTCCCAGGAGGCGGGTTGGCATTTTAAATATGTTAATGAGGCTGGAAGCCTCGAATTTAACCTCCTTTGCAGGTTTAACTGTGGCCAGCCGAGTTTCCCAGACGTCGGGAAACTATGCAGCTGCAGCGAGGCGAGGACAGCCTCAGGGACCACTCTAGTGGGCCAAGAAAAGCAGGAGTGGTTCCTCTTGGCCCCCCACGCTTCCCCACCATCAAACCCCCCTCCCATACAAACCTCCCCCCACCCCCCAGAATTGTACCACCTCTGGGGTCAGGGATTAGACCCCCCCTTTGGATGGAACACCCCTTGGCCTGCGGCCTCTTCTCCAGAATTCCCCGCTCTCTGGAAGCCATGCCTGTCAATCAGGCTGACTTACAGGCGGGGAACCTGTTGGTGACGTAAGACACACGTTGTGGGCGCATCGCTCCAAATGCATCAAAATGTTAAAATTCCCCGTTAACTCTGTTTCTCTCTCCACAGATGCTGCCTGACCTGCTGAGTATTTCCAACATTTTCTGTTTATATTATCGAAGAAGACTGATGAGAATACACACGTAACTTCTAAGTGTACTGGGCTACCTGCCAGTGCAGTCAGAGAGTATGGAGGAGTCCAGCACCAACTTCCCTGGTCTATGCGCAGGGATCAAAACTATCCAATTAACCACAGTACAAGTGGTCAGCTCTATGAATACTCCAGTGTGGCCCACAGTGATGAAGCAACTCTGACAGCTTTGATGGGAGCTTGGACTGCTACCATCTTAGCTCTGTCTTCGGGCATCTCCTATGGCTTTCAAAGCATGAGGCAGAGTGTGGATAGGGGCTTCAAGAGTGTCACATTACTTCTGTACTCTGCTCTGATTAAGAACAGTGGGAGTGCTGAGGCTTGGCCCCATTACTGTGGCGTAGCACCATGGGAGAGGCACATGCTTTCCTCTCTCTGGATGACAGCACGCCTGTTCCCCCACCAGCCTCTCAGACAGTGCCCTTGTTGTTTCCAGACAGCCAGCTGGGCTAAATTGATATAGCAGTATGTAGCCGGGCCCTCTACGGCCACAACTCCTCAGGTCACCCACCACGGCCATCTCAAGTGTCCTCAGTGAAAATTCAGCAGCCTTCCACCTCCCAGGCTGTAGCCACCAGGGAAACCACCTTAAAGAAACACCAGAAATTGGCAAAAGAGCACAGAATTCTGGGATTAGAAATTTGCAAAAGAGTGATTTTTAGTTCCCAATTGTTATATTTTTTGAATTATGAAATGAAGACTGATGAAGCATCTTGGTGTTTTTAACTATTTCTTTACTCTGCTGTTGGTCTTAACATTCATAGTAATGTTAATGCAACATCCAAGGAGGGCATTCATGAGGAGGGTGTAACAACGTTGGTGAGATGGGGAGGGGAGGAATTATTCAATTGAACATCTCCTCGATGATTTGCTACCAGAGAGCTCTGGCAGTGGTCGGGATTAGTGCGCTTACATTTTCAGCTTCCTTCTGAGCCTCCAGTTCTTCCTCACCAGGTATATCTAAGGGTTGCCCCCTTTGCAGAGCAAAATTATGGAGCATGCAGAACACGATAATGAATCTGGAGCCTCTCTTGGGGCTGTACTGTAGAGCACCTGCAGACCTGACAGGCAGCAAAAGCTCTGCTTCGATGGCTTGTTCAATCAGAGCTCTGGCGGAAGCATGGCTCTAATTGCAGCATTCCTCAGTGTCTGTGATCGGTTTCTTGACAAGTCATGAGCAAGGTGGTCAGGGGGTACCCCTTGTCCCTAAGCAGACGGCCTGCCCCCCTGATGATCTGAGTGGAAGAGGGGGGTTTTGAGGATTGGCATAGGATAAAGGCATCATGGCTACTACCAGGAAAACAGGTACAGACCTGTATAATGTGCTGCCTGTCGTTGCACGCCAGCTGGATATTCAGGGAGTGAAATCCCTTCTTGTTGATGTATGTCCCTGGCTATTCAGGTGGAGTACGGCTCTTCAGATGGAGCATGGCTCTTCAGGTGGAGCATGCAAGGCAATGTGTGTAAAGTCAATAATGCCTTGCATCCGTGGGAAGCCCGCTATCCTGGCGAAGCCCACAGCTCTTTTATCTGGCTTCGCTGCCTCTATCAGGTCCAGTTTCTTCCCCATAATTCTTTGGTACAACCTGAACATGCATAGTGTTGGGACGCAATCCTTCTTGTACATGACAACCTGATGGTGATCTTGCTACTTAGAAGTTACCAAATCAAAGGAAACAGCGAATGATTCTCCATATGTACATTGGAAGGCTCAATGATGCAGTTTATATTCCAAGTGCACTTACACAAGCGAGTAGCTCAATAAATTCAGAATAGGTTTTGATCTCTGCTTTTTGTTTCTAATTCACTACCAGTAGAATTTGAATACTGCTATTAGCATTCTTGTAATGAAAAACTCAGTGTAATGTAAAGTGCACTATAACCTAATTTCCATATATTTTACATTATAATAAGTCTTTGAATAGTGTTTTGCATTTGTAATATTATAGTTTTTCATTTCAAATTATTAAAATGCAAATGTGCTTCCTAAGCAATGAAACTTTTCAATAACAAATGACGTTGGATACTAAATTAAAGCTCGAGTCGATCTCATTTTTATGACTAACTGGAAGTCAACTAGTAAATTGACATCATCAATTTTCAACAGTATGCAGTTGAGCACGACTTGCGGTACCTTGCTAAAAATTCAACGAGGTCTTAAGGGATGCATGGACTGCTTCATTATCCTCAGATAATGAAGCAGTCCATGCCCGCATGCAACAAGACCTGGACGATGTTCAGGCTTGGGCTGATAAGTGGCAGGTAACATTTGCACCACAGAAGTGCCAGACAATGACTATCTCCAACAAGCGAGAGTCTAAACACCGCCCCTTGACATTCAACGGCATTACCATCGCCGAATCCCCCACCATCAATATCCTGGGGGTCACCATTGACCAGAAACTTAACTGGACCAGCCACATAAATACTGTGGCAACAAGAGCAGGCTAGTGGCTAGGTATTCTGCGGCGAGTGTCTCACTTCCTGACTCCCCAAAGCCTTTCCACCATCTACAAGGCACAAGTAAGGAGTGTGATGGAATACTCTCCACTTGCCTGGATGTGTGCAGCTCCAACAACACTCAAGAAGCTCAACACCATCCAGGACAAAGCAGCCCGCTTGATTGGCACCCCATCCAACATCTTAAACATTCACTCCTTCCACCACTGGTTTACCGTGGCTGCAGTGTGTACCATCTACAAGATGCACTGCAGCAACTCACCAAGGCTTCTTCGGCAGCACCTCCCAAACCCGCGACCTATTCCACCTAGAAGGACAAGGGCAGCAGGCGCATGGGAACACCACCACCTGCAAGTTCCCCTCCAAGTCACACACCATTCTGACTTAAAAGTATATCGCCGATCCTTCATCGTCGCTGGGTCAAAATCCTGGAACTCCCTCCCTAACAGCACTGTGGGAGTACCTTCACCACACGGACTGCAGCGGTTCAAGAAGGTGGCTCACTACCACCTTCTCAAGGACAACTAGGGATGGGCAATAAATGCTGGCCTTGCCAGCGATGCCCAGATCCCATAAGCGAATAAAAAAAAACTATTACTCGTTATATTCCATTTCACAGTTAAGAAGTAAATTTAACCATAATAACGTATTTTATTTATTCATTCATGGGATGTGGGAGTCACTGGCGAAGCCAGCATTTATTGCCCATCCTTAATTGCCCTTGAGAAGGTGATAGTGAGCAGCTTTCTTAAACCGCTGCAGTCCGTGTGGGGAAGGTACTCCTGTAATGCTGTTATGTAGGGAGTTACAGGATCTTGACTCAGCGACGATGAAGGAATACCTACATATTACCAAGTCAGGATGGTGTGTGACTTGGAGGGGAACGTGGAGGTGTAGTGTTCCCATGTGCCTGCTGCACTTGTCTTTCAAGGTGGTAGAGGTCCCGGGTTTGGGAGTCGCTGTCGAAGTAGCGTTGGCGAGTTGCTGCAGTGCATCTTGTAGATGGTACACACTGCAGCCACGGTGCGCTAGTGGTGGAGGGGGTGAATGTTTAAGGTGGTGGATGGGGTGCCAATCAAGCAGACTGCTTTGTCCTGGATGGTGTCGAGCTTCTTGAGTGTTGTTGGGAGCTTCACTCATCCAGGCAAGTGGAGAATATTCCATCACACTCCTCACTTGTGGTTTGTAGGTGGTTGAAAGGCTTTGTGGAGTCAGGAGGTGAGTCACTTGCCATAGAATACCCAGCCTCTGACCTGCTCTTGTATCCACAGTATTTATGTGGCTGGTGCAGTTACATTTCTGGTCAATGGTGACCCCAGGATGTTGATGGTGGGGGATTCGACAATGGTAATACCATTGAATGTAAAGGGGAGGTGGTTAGACTCTCACTTGTTGGAGATAGTCATTGCCTGGCACTTGTGTGGCGCGAATGTTACTTGCCACTTATCAGCCCAAGACTGGATGTTGTCCAGGTCTTGCTGCATGTGGGCATGGACTGCTTCATTATTTGAGGAATTGAGAATGGAACTGAACACTGTGCAAACTTCTGCGAACATCCCCACTTCTGACCTTATGATGGAGAGAAGATCATTGATGAAGCAGCTGAAGATGGTAGGGCCTAGGACATTGCCCTGATTAACTCCTGCTGCGATGACTGTATGCTAGCATGGAATAAGGAAAGTCCATTTGGTTGATCAAGCTCACCCCTTACACAGACTGGCTATTTAATCCTGGATTTTATCTACCCAATAAATCACCTGAGGAAAAATTATTTATAATACTCCCTTGTTCCCAAAGATAACCAAACAAAACTCCAGAATGTTCATCCAGTCTCACATTTCCACCATTCAGCCCTGCTGCCCTTCCTGGAAAGCTTTCCCCTGCTTCCTATATTTCAACCCCTCCCATTTTTAGTCACATTTCTTTATTCATCCCGACCAAACTAAGTAGGGTAAAAACAAACTCGTGGGTGCAAGTCAGCTATGTTTTGACACAAAATTCAGGAGTGTTTTTTATAAATTGGATCCTGAGCTGGTTAAGGTCTCAGACTAAGTTCTGAAGCGTGTCTTGGTCAATAAGGTAGATTTGCTAAATGTAGAAGGTTTATTTTTACAAATAAAAGTCTGACAAAACTAGCATGCAAATCTGATATATAATTGAAATAATCAATGGATTTTGCTTCTCTTTCCTCTCATTGAGATATAATAATTCTTCACATACTTAAAAAATGGTCTCAAAACCATTCCATTGTTTTATTCTGCTTCCCACTTAATCCTCTCTAGAGCTTCAAAGGTTTATTCATCTAAAGTCTTGCACAACACATTGTTATTTTTGTCCTTGAATTTTAAGCACAATATATCCTCAGTATTTCACTGGTCTATGTCAAAGCAGTCCCATCAGCCGAGTTAAAGTAGGACTCTTTTATCTCACTCCTTTAAATGGAAATACTTGATGTCTCGTGGTATGATTAAGCTTAGCCCAATCTTACAACCTCACTAAAATAGAACTCTTTCATGTTATATGTGTTTATTGTTACTTGCTTCTACATACATTACCCTACATTTATCAATATTAAAATAAATTGTCATATCTTAAATTGGCATTCCGTTGCCCCCTGACCCCCAACCCCGGGATCCACTTACCTGAGGCTGCTGTGACGCTAGCAGCGCCCAGGTTTTTCCTTACTCTTTGCCAGTGGGCTCTTTCCACTTCACCGAGTCACTTACAATGGGGCCCGAGGCCCAATATCTGAGGGCTGCGGGCCTCACCATTCTTATGCAGTGAACGCACTCTGCACCATCCATGTGTCCAAAAATGGATGGGCCCAAATTTCTAGGTCTAGGTTCCAAATCATTCACAAATCTTGTGAACAGCAGAGGTCCCAGAACAGTGCAACACCTTTGTTTCTGTTTTTACCAATCAGAAGATTTCCTATTGACCACCACCCTTTATTGCTAAGCTAATGCCTGTCTAAACAACTTTCTATCTACCTGTAACAAAATAAATATATTTCAAAGTAGATAACTAATAGGATATAAATTAATATTCAGCGTTGTACATTCAGTGACATCCTCTATATACAAGAAACCACTAGATTTACAAAGGACTTTACCAATTTTGTTAGAAAAACAAAGTTAGCTAATTTTTTGAGGTTTTTTAAACATCACTGACCATAGAATATCTCTATGTTCCAAGTAGATGGTTATGCTCTGTGTTCTTGTTAAAAATCTGATATATAATCCTATAAACCTTGTAAACCAAGCATTACTTTAATATATCTTCTTTGATAAAGCAAGATGACCACAAAGCCCCTATCTGAGTATATCAGTGGATAGATGTGAAAGAGATAATAAAGTCAAAGGGCCATAAAGCACCACAAGGGATTATTGAAGGATAATACAGGAATATGGCAGAGGTTTTGAATGGCTACTTTGCTTCAGTTTTCACTATTGAAGATGATGCTGGTTTACCAATACTACAGCACAAGGTTGATACTAAAACTGAACATGTTAAAGTGGATGTGGATATAATCCTTGCTAGAATTAGAGCTTTTAAACAGATTGGGCTGATGGCCCTGATGGTATACTGCATAGGGTGCTCAAAGAAATGGGAT
The DNA here is from genome assembly GCA_030390025.1 of Squalus acanthias. Lineage (NCBI taxonomy): Eukaryota > Metazoa > Chordata > Chondrichthyes > Squaliformes > Squalidae > Squalus > Squalus acanthias. The sequence continues at coordinate 35,057,861 of CM059448.1, read as the reverse complement.
TATGCTATGCAAGACACTTGCTCATATATTTAATAGTTTGCTGGAATTGGGTCAGAGAAAGGCCCATTTGGTGCCTATATTTAAAGAGGCAATAAATCAGAACTGGGAAACTATGGACCCATTAATTTGATCTCAGTTATAGGTCATTTGCTAGAATGGATCATTGGAGCTACACTGTACAATTAACTTGAAAGAAAAGGGGGTTATTAGGGAATCTCAGCTTGTCTTCTGGAAAAGAAGGTCCTGTCTAACCAACTTGGTTGAATTATTTTGAGGAAGTTACAAAGTTGGTGGATGATGGTAGCCCAGTCAATATTGTGTTTCTAGACTTTCAAAAAGCCTTTGATAAAGTGCCGCACAAAAGGCTACAAAGTAAGGTGAGTAAAGTAAAGTAAGACATGTGAGATTGTCAGGCAGATTTTGGATTGAATAAGAAACTGGCTGTATTCATTGGAATATAGAAACATAGAAGATAGGAGCAGGAGTAGGCCATTCGGCCCCTCGAGCCTGTTCCGCCATTTAATGAGATCATGGCTGATCATCCAAATTCAGTACCCTGTCCCTGCTTTCTCCCCATATCCCTTGATCCCTTTAGCCTTAAGAAATATATCTATCTCCTTCTTGAATATATTTAATGAATTGGCCTCAACTGCCTTCTGTGGTAGAGAATTCCACAGGTTCACCACTCTCTGGGTCAAGAAATTCCTCCTCATCTCAGTCTTAAATGGCTTACCCCTTATCTTTAGACTGTGACCCCTGGTTCTGGACTCCCCCGCCATCAGGAACATCCTTCCTGCATCTAGTCTGTCTAGTCCTGTTAGAATTTTATAAGTTTCAATGAGATCCCTTCTCATTCTTCTAAACTCGAGCGAATACAAGCCCAATCGTCCCAATCTATCTTCATACGTCATTCCTGCCATCCCAGGTATCAGTCTGGTGAATCTTCGCTGCACTCCCTCCATGGCAAGAACATCCTTCCTCAGATAAGGCGACCAAAACTGCACACAATACTCAAGGTGTGGTCTCACCAAGGCCCTGTACAACTGCAGCAAGACATCCTTGCTCCTGTACTCGAATCCTCTCGCTATGAAGGCCAACATACCATTTGCCTTCTTAACCGCCTGCTGCACCTACATGCTTACCTTCAACGACTGGTGCACAAGGACTCCCAGGTCTCGTTGCACTTCCCCTTTTCCCAATCTATTGCCGTTCAGATAATAATCTGCCTTCCTGTTTTTGCCACCAAAGTGGATAACCTCGCATTTATCCACATTATACTGCATCTGCCATGCATCTGTCCAATCATCCAACTTGTCCAAATCATACTGGAGTTTCTCTGCATCCTCCTCACAACATACACGCCCACCCAGCATGGTGTCGTCTGCAAACTTGGAGATATTACATCTAGTTCCCTCGTCGAGATCATTAATATATATTGTGAATAACTGGGGTCCTAGCACCGATCCCTGCGGTACCCCACTAGTCACTGCCTGCCACTCGGAAAAAGACCCGTTTATTCCAACTCTTTGCTTCCTGTCTGCCAACCAGTTCTCTATCCAAGTCAGTACCTTACCCCCAATCCCATGTGCTTTAACTTTGCATGCCAATCTCTTATAGAAGGTAGTTATCAATGGTAGAGGTTCTAAGAGTGGGCCAGTCACTGGTGCAGTCCTGCAGGAACAGGAATCGGTGTTAAGACTGTTGTACTTTACCACGTTTATCAAAGATCTGGATGAAGGCATAAGGCAAACTCTCCACAAGTTTGTGGATGATATTAAAATACAGAGTACAAGGACATCAGATGAAATAAATTGATTGCAGGCAGATCTAGATGCAATGGGTGAATGGGCCCCTGTCTGTCAGATGTCTTTTAATATAGACAAATGTAAAAAAGAAAGACATGTATTTATATACATACGAACATACGAATTAGGAGCAGGAGTAGGCCACTCGGCCCCTCGAGCCTGCTCCGCCATTCAATAAGATCATGGCTGATCCGATTACTCCACATTCCCGCCTACCCCCGATAACCTTTCACCCCCTTGCTTATCAAGAATCTATCTACCTCTGCCTTAAAAATATTCAAAGACTCTGCTTCTACCGCCCTCTGAGGAAGAGAGTTCCAAAGACTCACGACCCTCTGTGAGAAAAAATTTCTCCTCATCTCTGTCTTAAATGGGCGACTCCTTGGGGGAGAAATTCAGTATCGCCCCGTTTGGGGCGCAATTATCGGCCGGGCGCAAAGTTTAGCGCCTGGCGCTAATTATCGCCTCTGACTGCAAACTTGGCATCTATTGCCCCTGGAGGTGATTGGAGCGCTAAATCAGCCGCTACATACCTCCCTTAAGGCGCTAATGCCGAGGAGCAAGGCACTACCTCAGAGCGTTGGCGAAGCTCATGTGATGTCAGTCAGCAATGGAACACAGACACACTTGCGCCGGCCAGTCCTTAAAGGGGAGGGTCGATCTTGCTCTCCATCCACACCCTGCTCATTGCAGCCTTGAATCTCGGCCTGGAGAGACCTGTACATCAAATCTGCTGGAAAGAACAATGGCGAGGCCCAGGGAAAGAGCTCAGAGTACAGCCCCCCAAGTCTCTTCTAAATCGATGCAAGGAAGGTCAAATCAAAATGAACCTGCAAAGTGCTGCTCAGTACCCAAAACGCCTTCACACAGCGTTGAATCGCTCCAGAAGTCTCTCTCTCTCTCAGAATGCGTGGTGCAAAAATGTCGCAGACAAAAAAAGACAGGAAGCAGTCGACTTTAAATAGCGCTCCCCCAGTCCCTTCCCGACTGTAAAACGCTCCCCTCAACCTGTCATTGCTAGCTGCAGGCGGTAAGACAGGGGGCACCACTCAATATCCGGTCCGGGGCGCTACACGTTAGACTGACGTCACGATCTGCGGGCGCAGGAGATCGTGGCGGTAGTGTTTAGCGCCGCCGCAAAATGTCTGGTCAATTTCGCGAGCGGCGCTAACATCACCGCACCCGGGCGCTAGTTGCTTTGCACCCAATTAGTGCCCTCTTAGGGCGCTAACGGGAGGCGCAAACCAACTGAATTTCCCCCCCTTATTTTTAAACAGTGACTCCTAATTCTAGATTCTCCCACAAGAGGAAACAGCCACCCTGTCAAGACCCCTCAGGATCTTATATGTTTCAATCAAGTCACCTGTTACTCTTCTAAACTCCAGCGGATACAAGCCTAGCCTGTCCAACCTTTCCTCATAAGACAACCCGCCCATTCCAGGTATTAGTCTAGTAAGCCTTCTCAGAACTGCTTCCAACGCATTTACATCCTTCCTTAAATAAGGAGACCAATACTGTACACAGTACTCCAGATGTGGTCTCACCAATGCCCTGTATAACTGAAGCATAACCTCTCTACTTTTGTATTCAATTCCCCTCACAATAAACGATAACATTCTATTAGCTTTCCTAATTATTTGCTGTACCTGCATAGTAACCTTTTGCGATTCATTCACTAGGACACCCAGATCCCATGCACCACCTTAAACATTCACTCCCTCCACCACCGGCATACCGTGGCTGCAGTGTGTACCATCTACAAGATGCACTGCAGCAACTCGCCAAGGTTTCTTCGGCTGCACCTCCCAAACCCGCGACCTCTTCCACCTAGAAGGACAAGGGCAGCAGGCGCATAGGAACACCACCACCTCCAAGTTCCCCTCCAAGTCTCACACCATCCTGACTTGGAAGTATATCGCCGATCGTTCATCGTAGCTGGGTCAAAATCCTGGAACTCCCTACCTAACAGCACTGTGGGAGTACCATCACCACACGGACTGCAGCGGTTCAAGAAGGCGGCTCACCACCACCTTCTCAAGGGCAACTAGGGATGGGCAATAAATGCTGGCATTGCCAGTGATGCCCAGATCCCAGAAACAAATTTAAAAAAAGGTAGGTGGGTTATTGTGGGTCAATGTCACTTGTCACCACAGTCTCATGGAGCTTGCTTGACCGCCTTTGTGGGTCGGGGTGGAATTTCCCAGTGTTTTTGTTTAAATTGGCCAAGTATTTTTTCTTTTTTTTTTGCCTTATAATAAAAAGGAGGCAATCTTCATGGCTCCAATGGCATTGAGGACTTGACTTTACTTGAGTTTTCACAACTGACTTTTTTGGCTACAGAAAAATTGGGACGTCTTACGATGTGGCCCCAAAAGTAAATATAAAAAGGGAAGTGCAACATTCATGTGTCGCTGTTTGAGTGCTACTTTCCCAGCACTCCAGCAACAACAGAAAAGCACCTTCTGTCTCAGGCACTGGCTGTTATTTACTATAGTCCATGCTTTGTACGCGTGTGATTAATGTCTAATGTTAATGAAGTGATAATAATGAAAAATGCGCTAAATGGCATCTCCGCATCATAACCATCTCATTTAAAAACACCTGCTCATTTTTGGGTGAGCAAGTCTAGCATCTATTGGAAGTTGTGATGGAAAATGGGTGGATGAAAATAGTTGATGTTACAGGTCCTCGCTCTAATTCCCTCCCTCACCTGCCTCAATACTGAATAAAAATCAGACAGTATGAAGAGGAAAATTTAGGCTTGTATGTGTAAAACATTTCATTAATTCATGTCTCCTGTTTGATTCGAACCAAAAAACAGGCACAATGCTTTTTTAAACTACTGCTAAAAAAAAAAATCAAATGCACAGTTCCAGCAATTTTAAACAAATTAATGGATTAACAAATGAAGCGCGAAATTAAATTCTGAGCACCTCAAAGTGTTACTCTTAATCACAATGGTATCAGTGGTATTCAGCACCTACAAAAATCCTGAGACTCAGTCAAAACGTATGTGGGAATTAATTTATTTTTACTTACAGTTAGTAGCATCCAAGCTGCAAGATACCAGTTTGATGTAAAATAAACACACTTGGCATGCATATTCCCTGGTATTATTAAAGACTTTGCAGTGCCATGCAGCCTTTTTGAAAGGAACCTTCCATACAACCCAGGAAGGATCAAGTTTTGGTTACCCATGCTATTCCAGCAATAGTGAATGCTTTCAGGGGAGAGGAGTACAGAAAGCATTGATGGGGAAGAGAGGAAAAAGGAAGTCTCACCTCAGGAAACTTTTGATAAATCCAATTGTGACAGATAGTTAATAATTAACTAACACGATTCACATTTTTTTTACTTTGATTAGAGTTTCACAAAGGGTTTTACAAGAAACTTCATGTTTCTCTGAATTTTCTCTGTTTCACTCATGTTCACTCTTTTTATCTGTCTCTTGCCATGTTCCATGTCTCTGTCACATTCTGATTTTCTCTCTGTGTTTCTATCATTGTCTGCTTTTATCTGTCACTTCCTCTCAGATGCCGTCATAATTCATTCTCTTTGTTGCAAAAACAGATTAGTTATAATGGGAGACTTTAATTTTCATATAGACTGGGAGATGCAGAACAGCTCGAGTTCCAAAGGTAGCAAATTTCTTAAGTGTATTCGGGACAGTTTTCTGGAACATTATGTTCTTGAACCAACAAGAGAACAAGCCATCAAATTTAATAATGAGTAATGAGCCTGAATTAGTCAATAATCTAACAGTAAGGAAACATCTAGCTAACAGTGACCATAACATAACAACATTCGGTATTCGGTTTGAGAGGGAGAGGGCGGGCTCGACTTTACGAATGGAGGCGGGTTGAGGGCGGGCTTCCTGGTGGGCGGGTTTCGGACCTGCTGCCGGTTTCAGCCGCTCCTGGTGTCCCATTTTGCCTTAATTGTATCAATTAGTCCTGTCGTGCGCGCTGCCTGCTGCATTGCCTGGGAGCGGGTCTGTTGGTCTGCACTGATGAGGTCATTGCTGCACTTGTTTTTAAGGGCTCCATGTAGTCTCAGCCTCTCATTTCTCGTTACTGCTGCAGCTTGAATGGGCCAAGGTGACCATGAGTGCTGCAAAATCTAAGGCTGCTCCCCGATTCACTGAGGACTCCCTGCAAACTCTTGTGCAGGGAGTAAGAGGACGCAGGGAGGTTATGTTCCCTCCCGATGGCCGGAGGAAGCCTCCTCAGCAGACAAAGGCAGCCTGGCTGCAGATTGCTGAGGAGTTAAGCGCAAGGTCGCTATATACACGCACCTGGGTCCAGTGCAGAAAACGCTTCAATGATGTTGTGCGAACATTAAAAGTGAGTATCACATCACACTTACCTTCAAACTGCTTCCCTTCTCTTCTCATCACCAGCACTCTGCATTGTCAGCCTGCTGCTCCACATCCCACCTTACCCTTACTTCCCTTGCACCCTTACCTCTCTATCTCTCTCTACTGAATCACTTCACTATTCTACTATGCAGCCCTCACACTCGCTCTCACTGTTATGCAATGACAACAACTAACAACGCACAGGGAGGCAGCTTCCTCTTGTCACCTCACTCCATCTTGGTCGCCCTCTAAGCTTCTAGGTTTTGGATTCTTCACACTCACTCCATCACTCTCGCTGAAACTCCACTTGTGTCCTTCCTTGCAGGAAAAGCTAGCCCACAATAAGAGGGAGAGAGCAAAGACAGGAGGAGGCACACCATCCCTGGCCACATTAACAAACGCTGAGGAGGCTGCTCACAACATCGTGGGAGGTGGCGAGGAGCTGGAAGTGGGGGAAGGAGAGACGGGCGCATTTAAGGAAGCTGGTGACAGAATGCATTTTCATCCCTCGCATTTACAATTCATGATTGACTGTAATGGCATATGATGCTCATAGACATTGACTTCTGATCATCTGCACAAAAGGATTTGTCTGCTACCTGAAAATCTGATGTCTAACTCATGCCTTTACTCTCTCACAGGACCATCGAGAGCCCCCCTCCTCACTATCCAGGAGGAAGAGCCGGACGGCTCCTCAGAGGAACCTGGAGCCTCAGAGGGAGCAGCGTCACCAGGACTCAGTGCACCCAGCACCAGCGCAGCAATGCACACCTCGGTGGGTCCTTCGCGACACAGAGTAGTGTTGTCACCTGGTGTATCACAGCTCACAAGTGAGCATCAGCAGATGGTGGAGGCAGCGACAGCAGTGGAGAGTTCTTGTCGGAGGTGGCAGGACTCTCGTAGCTCTGCTCAGCTGCATGTAGACGCTGTGCCTCTGGGGCCATCCAGAAAGAGAGTGGTGCTGGAACTCCAGGAACAAGTGCAGGAGTCTCTGACAGGGTTTGCATCCATGGTAACTGCAAGTGTGCAGAGAATGGAGGAGTTCATCTCTAACATGAGCACTGCCTTTGTGGAGGCAATGGCGCATGACCGTTCCGCCATTGAGAGGGTGGCAACCGCCATGGAGGGCATAAATCGCCAGACTAACGAAAACATGGTGACTCTTCAAAATAGATTGTCTGCAATGGAGGAGAGATGGGCATATATTGAGGAGAGACACCAGAGCTTCATGGACGTCCTTGTTATGAGGACTGCCAGTACAGATATGGGTCCTCATGGTCCTCCTGATGTGCAGCAAGGTGCTCTCCAGCCACTTGCTAGCACTGAAGTGCGGCTGACCCATGAGAGGGATGTTGGTGGCAGGCAACAAGGAAGTGTGGGTTCCTCTCCAAGCGCTCACACGACCATGCCACTGCGGAGCCCTTGGTCAGAGCCCCAGATTCCACACCAAACTGAGATGGCTGTCTCAGCCCCTGCAGGAAGAGCAGACTGTGGAGGAGCCCTTCCAGGCTCCCAAACCCAGAGGACGCCCGCCAAAGGCGTCTAGGCAGGCACAGCATCAAAGTGAGCAAGGTGCCTCTACATCTGCTGAAGCCACAGGGGAAGCACCATGTAGATGCACGCGTAAGAGGAAGTTAACACACAAATAGTCACAAGGGTAGTCACATGGGTGGGTTATTGTGCTGTAAATTATCGAGTGTCCTCCTTTTGTGATGTTATTAAACAAAAGTGATGACAAGCAGTTGAGGTTCTGGTCTGTGTGTTCTGGGAAATGGAAGTTGCACAGTGAGGGCTCAGGGCTAATTCCATTTATAATGATGGTGGTGACAGTGATTGGAAAGCACCGTTTATTGGACAGATGATGTATGGTGTGTTAAGAATCTTGACCTTATCTTCATCTCCATCTGCCAGCCACCTGTGTTTGAAGTGTAAGCTCATGTGAATCTGGCATGGATGAGTGCATCCCTTGCCTGACGGTCAGCAATGTGGTCGCCTGCTGCTGGATTGGCCACATCCAGCCCCACAAGGCGTCACTCCCCGTCCTCCTCCTCGTCCTCTTCATCTTCCTCCAAGGAGGCTGTGTGCTGAGCCACTTGCTCATCCGGCAGCACTAAGCCACGCTGCTCTTCCTTCGAATCTGACGACCAGGATGAGAGGATGTAAATGGTTCCCATCCCGTTGTTATAGATTTCAGTTGAGGCAAGAAGCTTGCCAGCGCACAAAGTGGCCTGAAATTATTCCCAATCAGTTCAAACAGCATATGTGTGTCAGCTTGACCAGTCACAAGGTCAGTAGATTTGCAAAATCTTATCCCAAACCTCCAACAACAAAGTTGTTGCATTTGAATGTCAGCCATGTTACAGGAGCGCTTTTAAAGTTCTGCACCAATAATGACTACAGATCATGTCCTCCACCAACTCATCTCCTTGCAACAGGACTGTTTCTGACAAGACGGGAAACAGGAGCCAGAGGCAGGAAAATGGAAAACCTCTATCAAACTAGGATTAACAAGGCAGTTAACAGGCTCTTAACTGCCTTAACTACCTGTCCCACCAGTTGGAGTCGGGTCAGTTTGGGAGCAGCTGAACAGACACTCACGAAAATCGCATGGGGGCGGGATGGATGTCTGAAGCCATTTTTTCCTGATTTTAGCAGCTAACATGCCTCCAAACCCGCCTCCTCAGGGCTGTTAAAATCGAGCCCGGTGAGTCACGAACCAAGGTTTTATATTTAGCTGAGGCTGACTTTGGAGCCATGAGGCAGAAATTGACCACAATAGGCTGGGCAGAACTACTAACGGATAAAACTACAGATTAACAGTGGACGATGATCAAAAAATATTGTGGTAGAATACAAGATCTGTACATCCCCCTAAAAGGCAAGAGCTCTATTTGTGTAATTAAACAACCTAGGTCAAAAATGAAGCGAGAGATAGTTTAAAACAAAAAGGATTTATACAAAGGCAAAGACTAGTAGAGATCCCGCAGACTGGGAGAGGTATAAAGAACAGCAAAGGGATACAGCGAAAGTGGTAAGAGCCCCAGAATAAGAATTCAAGAAAAAGTTTGTGAGGGATATCAAGGACATCACATTGGGGGTTATTTTAGTGAAAGGCTGAAAACAGGCACTAAGTGGGTGCTGTGCTAATAAGATACGCCTGTTAGAAAGTTTTATTTTAGCAGACAATTTTGGGGCTAAGTGCTGATTACTATGATTTGAACTTGCTTGTGTGAAGGAATAAGCCATATAACCTATTCAGAAAAATATACCATTCTATGAAAGAATTCTGGCCTTATTAAAACATGACAAACTGGGTTTGGAAATCTGGAAGCCTCAACAATCTAAAGCTGTGATAGAATTCTGGCTATAGAGATAAGATAGTTGTTGACACTGAATCAATAACCTTATTGAAACAGAAGGTTAAAGGCTCCCGACAGTCTGAACCTTTCGGAACAAAACAAAGGTTCACCCTGTACAAGGTGTTCTAATTTACACTTCGAGGCACAAACAGAAGGTCTTAGTAAAAATGGCATCAAATGAAACGCACCTGCTGTTACACCGTTTTTTATGGTAAGCTTGGAACACCTAGAGGAGAGACACAATTCTGCATTGCTACCAGCTGAGGTAACTGTAATTGCAGAAGTCAGCAGAAAAATGACTAGAGATAATTAGCTTACATCAGCAGAAAACCTTAAAGGGATTACCACTGGAAAAGGGTATAAATACTGAACTCTCAAATAGGATAGTAGATTCGCTGTAAAGGGGCAAAGCGATTCTCAGGCTTCAGAGGCGGCTCTGTAAGTCTACAACTCTTAGTACCTCGGGGATCAAAGGTACTGTATTTGATTTTGGTGGATATCCTGAATAAGACTAAGAACTGTAAAACTGTAGCGAAGTTAAGATTTGAGAATAAGGATCTCTGATAATAAGATTGTAAAGCTTTCTCTTTTTGGAACTGTTAATGTTGCGATTGACTCACCAACTGTAAATTACATGTCGGTTCTTTAATAAATCTATATATTTTTAGAATTGTCTCACATAATACTTCTGTATCAAACTCGAGAACTCAATCTCTGTACACTCTTTGGTGAGGAGTTGCAAAATTCTGGGGGAGTTTTCCGGACCCTCATAATATCCAGAACGTTACAGTCGAGTTAAACTTATTAAAAGTGCTATCTGGAGGATGGTAACATTTTCAGGTTGTTCCTTTCCTTTAGGGAGAGATAGTCCGGACCTTTAGACCCAATTAAGTGTCTTTAGGATTCGGCTACCTCAAACTTTAGTTGAAAGTGAACGTCTGGGGAATACGCCTGATCTGGGGTAGCCCTAAAGGGGCTAGGACTAGTAATTATCCCTTCACCTGGAGGCACTAAAACAGCAGGTTTAGCACTCAAGCGCTGATTAGAAGCAATTTTTGTGGAGTGGTATATGTAGCCTCCATGCACCCACTTCTACTGAAGGTGTAGAATGCGCTGGCTGACACACAACGGCACGTTTCAGGATGGCTCAGGGATCAAGGGAGAAGTTGCACAAGTTCTCTGATGCAGCACTGGAAGTCCTGGTGGAGGAGGTTCAGAGGAGGAGGGATGTCCTGTCCCTGCAGAGGGGGGGGGGGGGAGGAGTCCACCTCGCCCTCACAGATTATCTAGTCATTATCACATTGCTGTTTGTGGGAGCTTGCTGTGTGCAAATTGGCTGCCATGTTTCCTACATTACAACAGTGACTACACTTCAAAAGTGCTTCATTGGCTGTAAACCACTTTGGGACATTCTGAGATCATGTAAGGCGCTCTATAAATGCAAGTCGTTCTTTTTTTCTTTCTCCTGCAGCTGCTGGTGCCTCTCTGACTGGCATCATGTTCTCCTCCAGACCAAGGGGGACCTCTAGCAAGATGCCCATGACCAAGCACTCCCCTTCTCTTGGTTTCTCTTATAAGGTCTCCAATAATGTACAGTAGCACAGCAGTCTCTCTTTAGGTGAAGTCCTCAGAGAATTTCCAGAATAAATGTTGACAGAGTGTTGGTGAAGTCTTGACAAACTGTCCCAGAAAGTCTCCCGATGTGTCTCAAAAGTCCTCTTCGAACCTCCAGCAGCAAGTGAACAGTGAAAGCTGAGAATGCCTTTAAGTAACACTCGAAATCCTCAGCAACACCTTGTTTACTCCTGTTCAGCTGGTCGCTGTTGTTAGGAGAGGGTGTTAGTTGAAGCGCTAGCCACCAAAATGCCATGCAGCCTCTTCAATGAGTGCTAGCAGGCAATTTAATTGTCAATCAGCCCCATAACAATCCTTCGGTGGCTGTACCTAGCACATGCTTCAACTCCTTTACCAAGGTGGCGTCTTGCGCTAAAGGCAGGCTAAACCGGCATTGCAGCTCAAGATCCCATCTTGGCCACCTCGAAGGCTCTTTAGTGCCTAAGGTATCTGGGGAAAATCGCCCCCTAAAGATGTTTACATATTAAGAGAAAGAGGCTAAGAGTAATGTGGGCCCCTTAATGACAGACAAGGTGATATTGGCCCAAAGATTGCGGTCGGTGACGTAGCTACGGAGTACGCTGCCGACCTTCGAAAAGAATACAAACTTACCTTGTGCGAGGCCCAGAACATAGACTTGCTCTTCGGCGCTGCAGAGTTGTGCACAGTGTCTTATATATCTAAGGCCAGGAGTGCAGCGTATAGCCACACCCACAGAAGGGAAGACACACCCACAAAATCTGTTAAAACTAAGCCACGCCCACAGAAACTTCTTTCAGTCTCTTCCATTGAAATTACATTAAAAACTTTTTAAAACTTTTAATGAAACTGGTACTTGGACTTATTTCATGTCAGCATTTTGTTAAAATTATGTAACAACATACCAACAATAATTTGGCATCTGTTTTCCACTTGAAAGTTAAAAAAGATAATTTGAGGTTAACGGAAAGATTCTCGTCCTTTGACCATTTACTAAAGTGAAATAAATCGTTCAGCTGTTCAACCTTCTATTGAGGTTAAAACAGTATCTATCACTTAGGAAGTGTATTAAACGGTACGTTATATATATTTCATACTAAGAAACATGTTCCTTTTCGTATTTGCACTAAGGAGCATTGTAGAGTGTTTTGCTAGCCTAAAGAATTACCTGTGCTGTACTTCAAACATCCCGGCTTTTTAAATTAAGGATGTGTTCGGATTTATTTTAAGTAAATCAGGTAAGTTTTTTATTCTTTTAAGGCTAGCATTTAATCTGCTGTCAAAGGTCCATTATGACAGATTGCGATCCAACAACACTGAAAGGCGCTGGCAATGATCCTTTTGATTTACTATACACAATGCATGTAGCACACCAGCTGTGGGGCAGCTTTAAATGTATTGTATAAAATAATTAAATAGCAAAATGGTTTTATTTCATACATTTGGAGGAAGTATAAATGATCTGTGCCGAATACCCAGTTCTTGATCATACAATTGGAGTGCAGAAAACATCGATAATTTAAAAAATGAATTGTCTTATTTTATATTTTTAATGGCCCGGATTTTCCGACCCCCACAGGTGCGTACGAGGTGTGTACACACCCGTAGGGGCCTCACAAGTGCTGGGTTCAGGCATGCGAGGCACATGTGCTAAAACCTGGCACTTGCGATCTGTCAAGAATCCTCTTGATAGATCATCCGCCTGCCCGCGAGATGGGGCTCCGCAGGCAGGGAGTTCTGCTTTCTGCATAACTTCCGTCCGCTGAAAACCTTTAAATATCTTATGCCTGGTAAAAGCAGGCGTAAGGCTTGCTTTTACTAGCATAAGAGATTAAAAAAAAAATTTTTTTTCACTCATTTATAATTTAAAAATACTTTTAATAAAGGTAATTTATTTTTAGCCCTGTAAAAAACTTTAATTATTTTTTTCAAAAAATTAAATTTTTGTTTAAAATATAATGTAATTTTAACTAATTTTAAATACGTGATTAAAAAAAAATTAGTTAATGTTTAACAGTATTTTTAAATGTGATCCCCATTCATACGTTTGACAGATCTGTGCGTAGAGACCTGTCAAAAGTGTGAAGGGGATACCAGGGCCTCTACGCATTTCGTAGAGCAGAGGCCCAGGATCGCAAGCCTCGGGACCTATGGAGCCAGCAGGTAAGTGCATAGATTTTTTCCGATCGGAGGCATCCGCCCGTAGGAAACCTCCGATTGGAAAATCCAGCCCAATGTTTCTAAATGTTGCCACTAAGTACATGTATGCTATTGTGAAGTGATACCAGAACGGTTAACAATCCTTTTAGACACACTCAAATGGGTTCCTTTCACAGAGAAACAGGCTCCTGCTTTCACTAACCATAAATTTTTTGGACGTAATTGCTGGGCATTTAGTAGGCAATTAGCCCAACTCTGCGCCAGCAATGAGTATTTCCCTGTTGGTGTGGATCATCTGTCAAGACATAACCTGACAGATCGCAAGTTTGGGATGTAGCAAATGCGGAAATCCCAAACTTGCGGTCAATTTCAAAGGCGGTATGACAGTGTACTCAGAGTATGCCGTCATACCCACCGCAAAATCTGCCCCAAAGTAATTGGAAATCAGGAAATGGCAGATTTACTAAATAGCTACTTTGTGTCGGTCTTCACAGTAGAGGATGAGGATAAAATACTAGAGATAAAAGGAAAACTAAAAATAAATTAAGGGGAGGAACTAGCTAGATTCAATATAAGTAAAACAAAATGGTGATGGAAAAATGACATTAAAGATAAACAAATCTCTAGGACGCGATTGTTTCCACCCGAGGGCATTAAAAGAAGTAGGTAAGGAAATTGTTGATGCGTTAGTCATGATCTTCCAAAACTCTCGATTCAGAAATTGATCCCGTGGATTGGAAAATTACCAATTTCACTCCACTATTTACGAAGGGTAAGAAAGATAAACTAGAAATTATAGGCCTATTAGTCTAATGTCAGTTGCGGAGAAGTTACTAGAATCTGTTATTAGCGACAGAGTGACTGAGCATTTGTACAAATATGAGTTGATCAGAGAGAGCCAGCATGGATTTGTAAAGCGTAAGTCATGCCTAACGAACCTGGTTGAACATTTTGAGGAGTAACTACCGTGGTAAATAAGGGAGTGTTTGTGGATGTTATTTATATGGACTTCCAGAAGGCATTTGACAAGGTTCCATATAAGAGACAATTCACAAAAATGAGAGTGCATGGAATTGGAGACAACCTATTGGCTTGGATAGGGAATTGGTTAGCAGGTAGGAGACAGACAGTAGGGTATGTACTCAACTGGGCAGAATCTGTACTGGGGCCACAGCTTTTCACTATATTTATAAATGACTTGGATGAAGAAATAGAGAGTTGTATATCTAAGTTTGTTGACGACATTGTGTTAGGTGGCACTGTAAATAGTGTAGATGGGAGCAGAAAGTTTCAAAGGGACATTTATAAATTAAGTGAGTGGGCAAAACTGTGGCAGATGGAGTTCAATGTGGGAAAGTGTGAGGTCATCCACTTTGGACCCAAGAAAGCGAGAAGCTAGGAACTGTGCCTGCAGAGGATACTATCTACCCCCCTAATTAGTTAAAGTGTCTGTTATTTGCATTATATGGTACAATTTCAAGGGTCAAAGCCAAGGAACACTGAAAAAAGGCCCAATTTACAGAAACACCCACCCACCCAGTTCACAGAGGCACTCTTCTTTTTTCTCACCCAGTTCAAAAAAGCACTATTCTCTCTCCCTTTCATTCAATTCATAGATTCTTCTTCCTCACTCCCACCCATGGGAGGACCACCTCGCCTCCTCACTCAGTTCATGGAGACACTCTTCTTTCTCTGATTTGCTCCTTACCATTGCTCCTGATTTCTTTCTGTCATTTTTATTGAGGACACCACTCTCTTGTATACTGTACCCATGAATTGCTGGTCTTGCAAGATTATCACGAGATCAGGAATTTACAGCCACTGTACACTGCAGATTTGGCTCCTTAAGCAGAGTGGCAGGGAGGAGTTAAGAACAGTGCTGAGTGATGAATTGGGCAGCAGAGGACAATAATTTTCACGGGAGCACCGTCCAGATTTTATGCTTTTCCAGTTTGGATGTGAACTGGATTCCACCAACAGTAGTCTGGCCCTAGAGGATTTGTTCTTCAGTCATTTTAAATAATTAACTACTTCCTCTTCACTGACATTATTATTATCTAAAGAACGTGTTTATGATATAGAAAATCAGTATTAATTCAACTATTTTCCATTTATCTTCAATTATCCTGCTACTTTTATCTTTTGAAGATCTAACTCTTTCCCAGTCATTCTTATTATGATACAGAAAAACAGCAAAACGGACATTCAGAAAAGAAAGTTAAAAATCAAACACATTTCTATCTGTCATGATGCAAGGGTGCAGGTGTACTGAACTGGTTCTGCTTGTTTAGCAGGCCAGTACAGGATCTTAAAACCCACAGAAATTTGGGTCTGTGATGCTATTGGAACTCTGGAGGTCATCACTTTTATATTTTGGAGGGCTGTTGATGACAGCAAAACTGTGCATCTGCTGATGAAAGCACTCTCTCAAGGTAAAAATGCCGTAAGCCATACAGACTAGAAAATTTCGGGTTCAATTTACCCACCTGCACCAAGTTTGCTCATTTCAGCTGAGACAGTGGAAGGGGAACTACAATTAGGCTCAGAACCCTAGTGCTAATAAGGGGAAAAAATCAGCAAAGATTTCAAATTTCGAATACTTTTGTGATCTCTCTTGGAAAGTGTACCTGTGTGGAGATTGGGTGCAGTAGGAACTGGCTCGGCTGTGGTGCCTTCCATGGTGAATATCCTGCCAACACTTATTGCTTATGCTCATCCATGAAAAATAGCCACTTGATTAATGTACTGGAGGGGCTGCTGGTGTCAATGGAACTAGAAGAGACTTTGGGCTAGAAATTCCGTTGCAACCCGTTTGGGGCGATAATTTTTGAAATCTGCGAAAATTATCGCCAGGCAATAATCCTTTTTTGATCCCGGAAACTTCAGCTTTAGTGCTCCAAGAGAGAAGTGGAGCGCTAATTCAAGCACTAACCACTTCCCTTAGGGCAGTAAAGTGTGTGAGAGGGGCGGTAGCGGCAGAGCACTGAAGAATGTGCAGTGCAGCACTACCGGCATCAGAGGCTCCTTCCCTCGCTTAAAGGGAAGGGCCAATGATGGTTTGCAACATTCTTCTTCTTAGTTCTGTGGGGCCCGGGGACTTGCACAACTTCCATTATAGCCCCAATCACTCTCAGAGAGTGGAGGGCTTAGGCATCGCGCAGCAATGAGGCTTCAAAAACTTTCAGCAGGCACCAGACTGGTGCGAAGAATAAAGTTTGGCCTATCTGACCACCACTGCCTTTAATTATCGCTCCCCAAGCAGCCAGCCGAGGTGACAACGCCTCCTGTTGCTGCTGTTATTGACACCTGGCGATGCAGCAGGGGGCGGAAGCGAATTTCACATCCGGGGTGGTAACGGGGCGCTGTGCACTTGATGACTTCACGATCTAAGTGTTAGTGCCAGCACAAAACCGCCAGGGAAGTTTGCGGGCGTCGCTGAATTCGCCACGCCTGGTCGGTAACCCTTTAGCACCCCGTTACCGTCCCCCGCAGGCGCTAACAGGAGGTGCAAAGCAGCCGAATTTCTAGCCCAATGTCTTCAGGAGTGGAGACTAGAGATTTGGAAGGGAAAAAAATCATGCCTGTTTTGGGTGATGGTGTCAGCTGGTATTGAGTTATGAGGAGAGGCTGCAGAAGCTGGTATTGTTTATACTGGTGAAGAGAAGGCTTAGGAGGTGATCCTATATAAGTGTTCAAGACCTAAAAGGGTAACAAGATCCAAAAGGGAATTAACGATAATGTAGTTATGTAGATTTGACAACAAGAAGACATTGCCTTAAATTAAGAAAAGGGACAGTAAAAAGTCAATTTAGATTTAACCGCTTTACCTAAATTGTATGGAATGGACTGTTAAGGGAGGAAGTGAGGGTGTTGAATAAGTACCTGGAGAAATATGTCAGAAAGGTATGGTAGATATCGTGGGATATAATATTTCTTACACACTGGGACTAGCCTGATGGACCCCAATGGTCTTTATCAGTCCTGTACATGCCTAGGTTCCCAAGATCAGTCACTATAGGTTAATCCTGTGCCTTTCAATTAATGCAACTCATTCTATTGGAAACTAATTGTCCTGAAACTAGGTACACATGATGTAGAAAAAGCTGCTTCTGGAACTGACCTCTGTCTCTCCTTTGCATCAACATACATAACATTAAGATATTTGTCAAGACACTTCAGTATGTTACAGCACGCGTCCTAATGTTATTAATTATGCAATATGATATAGTACTACATATTTAAAGCTTTGCCATTAATAGCTACAGTCAAGCACTGAAATAAAACTCCAAAAATTAATTTTGAAGTCACATGATTGGATGTACATGACATTAGATATCATTGGAAATTTAATTGATCAGTAATAAAGTGATCTAAATCAACTCTGAGAAAACTTTGCAGCTCAGAAGCCAGGGTTCCCAGAGTTTGTGCTTGTCTTTTCTTTTACAGGAAGAAATGTGAAAAGCAAAGCTCAGTGATATGACTGTCAAACAGATATGTGTATGGTGATTAATTCAGTGTTAAGTGAAATATATGATGAATATGTATAAGTAGTTGTGAGTAGTTTTGCATGCTAAACTTAATTCTGAAATGGGAAGTCAGGAGGTGACAGGCAATTTATAAGAGCTACAGCAGTGAAGGCTGAAGCAGAAACAGAGGCAGGCAATGTTGCGTGGAGGTATACAGTCTTTGTGGTGGAGAAATATATAGGTTCTGAACTTCAGTTCAGGATGGAACAGGTTGCCAGGGTTGCAAACATTATGGCTCAGCCTGAAATAGTAGCCAAAGACGAAGGCTTCAGTCTTTCCAGTGTTGAGCTGCAGGAAGTTAAGAATCATCCAAAGACTGGATGTTGAACAAGCAGTCTGGCAGTACAGAGGCAGTCGGGAAGTTGAGAGGCAATGCAGAGGTGGAGCTTGATGTCATCAGTGTACATGTGAAAGGTCATGATGGCAGGTGTTTTGACACGTTGGACCCCCTGGGACACATCTCATTGTCTTGGCTGTGCTCTTAGTGTGTCTTTGATGTAGGGAAAGATTGAATCTCTGCATTTTCTCTGTGTTTATATTCTGTGAATTCTGGTAGATCCTCTCACAGTAACTCTACCTGAAGAAGTGGCAGGATAGCTCCGAAAGCTTGTAATTTTAAATAAATCTGTTGGACTATAACCTGGTGTTATGTGAAAGGTGATATGGTAAGGCCAAATCTGGTGAAGGATTGCTAGGCTAGTTGTGTGTCAATTTTGCTCAAGCTTACAACCCTTGAATTTAAGGGAGTGAAGATGGGGGATACACCAGGGACAATGGCTGGGGTAGCAGACTTGCTAGGAACAAGGCTATTAGTTTAGTTTGGCAACACAAAATAATGAATTGAGAGGCATACTGTGGAGTGTTAGATAGATGGAAGGAGTTATAAGGCTGTAATCCAATCAATTGTATGAGCAACACTTAAGCTGTTTGTGATTATTTGAGCCTGAATATTGGATTAACTTATGTATTTATTTTCTAAAATATATATATAAATAGCTTTAAGGATTAAAAAAAAATCTGACAGTTTGCATTGGATATGTTCATGGGCATCAGAGGATTGAAACATCATGAGGTAGGAAAAACTATACTGCAGTTTTGTGGAATACAACAGGAGATGTAGGACATGACAAGCAATAGAGCACTACAAGTTTGTTTTAATGGCAGTTTAGCAGTTTTAACATCACAGTTCATTTCTGTGAAGGCACTGGATATGTCAGTAGACATGTTATCACAAAACAATTTTAAATAAGCTGTCAAAGTGCCTAGTTATCCAACAGAGCATAGAAGCTCAGCACTTCAATTTCCTCACAGTTTAAGAAAAAAATCATACTTGGGATATGGGCATCACTGGCAAGGCCAGCATTTATTGACCATCCCTAGTTGCCCTCGAGAAGGTGGAGGCGGGCCTTCTCCTTCAACTGCTGCAGTCAGTGTGGTGAAGGTGCTTCCACAATGCTGTTAGGTAGGGAGTTCCAGGAATTTGACCCAGCGACAATGAAGGAATGGCGATATATGTCTAAGTCATGATGGTGTGTGGCTTGGAGGGTTCCCATGCACCTGCTGCCCCTGTCCTTCTAGGTGGTGGAGGTCGCGGGTTTGGGAGGTGCTGCCGAAGAAGCCTTAGAGAGCTGCTACAGTGCATCCTGTTGATGGTACATACTGCGGCCACGTTATGCCGATGATGGATGTTAAGGCAGTGGATGGGGTGCTGATCAAGCGCACTATTTTGTCCTGGATAGTGTTGAACTTCTTGAGTGCTGTTGCAGCTACACCCATCCAGTTCAGTAGAGAATAATCCATCACACTCCTGACTTATGCCTTGTAGGTGGTGTAGAGGCTTTGGGGCGTCAGGAGGTGAGCCACTCAGAATATTCAGCCTCTAACCTGGTCTAGTAGCAACAGCATTTATGTGGCTGGTCCAGTTCAGTTGCTGGTCAACGGTAACCCTCAGAATGTTGATGGTGGAGGACTCGGTAATTGTTAAGGGAGGTGGTTATGCTCTCTCTTGTTGGAGATGGTCATTTCATAGAATCATAGAAATTTAGGGCACAGAAGGAGGCTACTTGACCCATCGTGTCTGTGCCGGCTGAAAAAGAGCTGTCCAGCCTAATCTCACTTTCCAGCTCTTGGTCCGTAGCCTTGTAAGTTACAGCGCTTCAAGTGCATACCAAATACTTCTTAAATGTGATGCGCGTTTCTGCCTCTACCACCCTTTCAGGCAGTGAGTTCCAGACCCCCACCACCCTCTGGGAGAAAAAAGTTCTCCTCAACTCCCCTCTAATCCTTTTACCAATTACTTTAAATCTATGCCCCCTGGTTATTGACCTCCCTGCTAGGGGAAGTAGGTCCTTCTTATCCATTCTATCTAGGCCCCTCAAAATTTTATACACCTCAATCAAGTCTCCCCTCAGCCTCCTCTGTTCCAAAGAAAAAAACCCCAGCCTATCCAATCTTTCCCCACAGCTAAAATTCTCCAGTCCTCGCAACATCCTCATAAATCTCCTTTGTACCTTCTCTAGTGCAATCAGATCTTTCCTGTAATGTGGTGACCAGAACTGCACGTAGTATTCTAGCTGTGGCCTAACTAGTGTTTTATACAGTTCAAGCATAAGCTCCCTGCTCTTATATCCTAAGCCTCGGCTAATAAAGGAAAGTATCCCGTATGCCTCTTAACCACCTTATCTACCTGTCCTGCTACCTTCAGGGATCTGTGGACATGCACTCCAAGGTCCCACTGTTCCTCTACATATCTCAGTATCCTACCATTTATTGTGTATTCCCTTGCCTTGTTAGCCCTCCCCAAATGCATTGCCTCACACTTCTTTGGATTGAATTCCATTTGTCACTTTTCTGCCCACCTGACCAGTCCATTGCTATCTTCCTGCAGTCTATAGCTTTCTTCCTCACTATCAACCACACGGCCAATTTTTGTATCATCTGCAAACTTCTTAATCATGCCCCCTACATTGAAGTCTAAATCATTGATGTATACCACAAAAATCTAGTACCGAGCCCCACTGGAAACAGCTTTCCAGTCACAAAAACATCTGTTGACCATTACCTTTTGCTTCCTGCCACTGAGCCAATTTTGGATCCAACTTGCTACTTTCCCTTGGATCCCATGGGCTTTTACTTTTCTGACCAGTTTGCCACGTGGGACTTTGTCAAAAGCCTTGCTAAAATCCATGTAGATTACATCAAATGCACTACCCTCATCAACCCTCCTTGTTACCTCCTCAAAAAATTCAATCAAGTTAGTCAGACACAACCTTCCCTTAACAAATCCATGCTGACTGTCCTTCATTAATCTGTGCCTTTCTAAATGATGATTAATACTGTTGCTCAGAAATTTTTCCAACAATTTGCCCATCACCAAGGTTAGGCTGACTGGCCTTTAATTACTCGGTCTATCCCTTTCTCCCTTTTTAAACAATGGTACAACGTTAGCAGTCCTCCAGCACCACACCTGTAGCCAGAGAGAATTGAAAAATTATGGTCAGAGTCTCCGTTATTTCCTCCCTTGCTTCTCTTAACAGTCTGGCATTCATTTCATCTGGGCCTGGCGATTTATCTACTTTCAAAGATGCTAAACCTCTTAATTCTTCCTCTCTCACTATGTTTATCTCATCTAATATTTCACATTCCTCCTCCTTAACGACAATGTCTGCATCATCCCTCTTTTTGAGAAGACAAACGCAAAGTATTCATTAAGAGCCATACCCACATCTTCCGCCTCCACACACAAGCTTCCTTTT
The DNA here is from genome assembly GCA_030390025.1 of Squalus acanthias. Taxonomy (NCBI): domain Eukaryota; kingdom Metazoa; phylum Chordata; class Chondrichthyes; order Squaliformes; family Squalidae; genus Squalus; species Squalus acanthias. The sequence continues at coordinate 35,036,306 of CM059448.1, read as the reverse complement.
TGGTCTCTAATAGGCCCTACTCTTTCTTTAGTTATCCTCTTGCTCTTTATAAAACATCTTTGGGTTTTCCTTGATTTTACTTACCAACATTTTTTCCATGCCTTCTCTTTGTTTCCCTAATTTCCTTTTTAATTTCACCCCTGTACTTTCTATACTGCTCTTGGCTTTCTGCAGTGTTTAGCTCTCGGTATCTGACATAAGCTTCCCTTTTTTGCCTTATCCTACCCTGTATGCCCCTCGACATTCAGGGGGCTTTAGATTTGGGAGTCCTACCCTTTTTCTTTGTGGTAACATATTTGCTCTGAATCCTCACTATCTCCTCCTTGAAGCCTCCCACTGTTCCGACACCGATTTACCTTCAAGTAGCTGTTTCCAGTCCACTTTTGCTAAATCACATCTCAGCTTAGTAAAATTGGCCTTTCCCCAATTGAGAACTTTTACTCCTGATCTATATCTTTGTCCTTTTCCATAATTATGCTAAATCTAACTGAATTATGATTACTACCACCAAAATGCTCTCCCACTGATACCCCTTTCACCTGCCCAGCTTCATTCACTAAAACTAAGTCCAGAACCGCCCCCTCTCTTGTTGGACTTGCTACGTACTGGCTAAAAAGGTTCTCCTGAATGCATTTTAAGAATTCTACGCCCTCTATACATTTTAGACTGATTCTATCCCAGTTTGTGTTAGGGTAGTTGAAATCCCCTACTAGTACTGCCCTATTGTTATTGCATTTCTCAGATATTTGCCAACATATTTGCTCTTCTGTCTCCCTCTGACTATTTGGGGATCTATAGTACACTCCCAGCAGTGTAACTGCCCCTATTTGTTCTTTAGTTCAACCCATATGGCCTCATTTGATGATCCTTCTAACATATCATCCCTCCTCACAGCTGTAATTGTTTAACCAATATTGCGACCCTCCCTCCTTTTTTATCACCCTCTCTATCTCGTTTGAAAACCTTGTAACCAGGAATGTTGAGCTGCCATTCCTGCCCTTCTTTTGGCCATGTTTCAGTAATAACTATGATATCATACTTCCACATGTCTATCTGTGCCCCCATCTGCCTTATTCACTAGACTCCTTTCATTGAAACATATACCATTAAGCACTGCCAAACCCCTTTGTTGTCTATTTTCTAGCCTTTGTTTCCTCTGCCTTCCAAACTCACTTGCTAATTTACTGCCTTCCATTTCCAGCTTTGCTTCTCTCCCTTCTAAATCTATGCTCAGGTTCCCATCCCCATACCAAGCTAGTTTAAACCCTCCCCAACAGCACTAGCAAACCTCCCCGCGAGGGCATTGGTCCCAGCCCTGTTGAGGTGCAACCCGTCTGGCTTGTATAAGTCCCACCTCCCCCAGAATCGGTCCCAATGCTTCAGGAATCTGAAGCCCTCCCTCCTGCACCATCTCTCCAGCCACGCATTCATCTGCTCTATCCTCCTATTTCCGTACTCACTAGCGCGTGGCAGCGGGAGTAATCCAGAGATTACTACCTTTGAAGTCCTGCTTATTATTCTCTTTCATAGCTCCCTAAAATCTGCCTGCAGGACCTCATCCCTCTTTCTACCTATGTCGTTGGTACCGATGTGGACCACGACCTCTGGCTGTTCACCCTCCCCCCTCAGAATGTCCTGCAGCCGCTCAGTGACATCCTTGACCCTGGCACCAGGGAGGCAATATATCATCCTGGAGTCACGTCTGCGGTCGCAGAAATGCCTGTCTGTTTGCCCAACTATTGAATCTCCTATCACTATTACTTTTCTGACCTGTCTCCTCCCCCCCGTACAGCTGAGCCACCCATGGTGCCGTGGACTTGGTTCTGGCTGTACTACCCAGAGGAACCATCGCCCTCACCAGTATTCAGAATAGAATATCGGTTGGAGAGCGAGATGCACTCAGGGGACTCCTGCACTACCTACTTGGTCCTCCTCGTCTGTCTGGCAGTCACCCATTCCCTCTCTGCCTACAAACCCTTAAGCTGCAGGGTGACCACCTCCTAAAATGTGCTATCCACGAAGCTCTCAGCCTTGCAGATGCACTGCAGTGATGCCAGCTGCTGCTCAAGCTCTGAAACCCAGAGCTCGAGCTCCTCCAGCTGACGACATTTCCTACACATGTGGTTGTCCAGGACACGAGAAGTATCTTGGACTTCCCACATGGCGCAGGATGTGCATTCGACGGGATTGAGGTGCCCTGCCATGCCTCTATTTAATAGACTAGTAACTAAACTTTAGTTTAACCCACAGACCTAACTTAGAGAAAAAAGACAAAAACAATAACCACAGAGATACTAAGCACAAAGAAACTATATATTAGATATCTAGATACTTAACTTAGAGTCCTCCTTTTGAGTTAGTTGTGAGAAACCACCTTCCTCCTCCCCACTGATTCCTACTATCACCAAAATACATAAACACATCTATCTATATTAAAAATATTAAGAATGCACTTCCTGTCAACATTTTTAAATGTAAATTTCTATGTCCACATTTATAATGGAAACTGCATATTTACACTTGTCATGCTGTAATTACACTCTTCGATAAGTGGGACAAATGTTATTTGCCACTTATCAGCCCAAGCCTAGATGTTGTCTAGGCATGCTTTGCTTCATTATCTGAGGAATTGCGTAGGAGCTGAACACTGTGCAATCATCAGCACCAGCAGTCTCACTTCTGACCTTATGGTGGATAGCAGCTAATGAAGCAGCTAAAGATAGATGGGCCTAGGACGCTGCCCTGAAGAACCCCTGCAGCGATGTCCTGGGGCTGAGATGATTGGCCTCCAATGACCATAATCATCTTCCTTTGTGCCAGGCATGACTCCAGCCACTGGAGAGTTTACCCCCTGATCTCCATTGACTCCAGTTCTACTAGAATCCTTGATGCCACACTCGATGGAATGCTGCCTTGATGTCAAGGGCAGTCACTCTCACTTCACCTCTGGAATTCAGCCCTTTTGTCCACAATTGGACCAAGGAAGTAATGAGGTCTGGAGCTGAGTGGTTCAGGCAGAACCGAAACTGAGCTTGGTTGAGCAGGTTATTGGTGAGTAAGTGTCACTTGCTAGCACTGTTGATGACTCCTTCCATCACTTGCTGATGATTGGAAGTAGGCTGATGGGCGGTAATTGACTGGGTTGGATTTGTCCTGTTTTTTGTAGACAATTTTTTATATTGACGGGTAGATGCCAGTGTTGTAGCTGTACTGAAAGAGCTTAACTAAGGGCGTGGCTAGCTCTGGAGCATAGGTCTTCAGCACTACAGCATGAATATTGCTGAGACCTGTAGCCTTTGCTGTATCCAGTGCGCTCAGCCGATTCTTGATGTCATGTGGAGTGAATCGAATTGGCAGAAGACCAGCATCTGTGATGGAGCCACTAAGTGCAGTACATCACTCCAAACAGTCCCTCCTACTGTTTTCATGGCTTCCTATATCATCACAATGCTCTGCTACCACATGCTAATGCAAAACAATATCACCTCTCACCAACAATTATCACCCAACCTCACCACCAAAATTTCCTTAGGCCTGGTCCCAATTTGATTTAGAAAAAAGTTTTACATGAAAATATTCTGCAAAATCCCTGACATTAACCATATAGCGGAGATGCCGGTGTTGGACTGGGGTGGACAAAAGTGAGAAGTCGCACAACACCAGGTTATAGTCCAACAGTTTTATTTGAAATCACAATCTTTCGGAGCGGCTGCTCCTTCGTCAGGTGAAGTGAAGAAATACAAATCGGCACAGCATATATAGACAGAGAACAATGCCTGTGCAGAAAGATTAACTGTAGTCGTCTGACATTGTACTCTGCACAGGCATTATTCTCTGTCTATATATGCTGTGCCGATTTGTATTTCTTCACTTCACCTGACGAAGGAGCAGCCGTTCCGAAAGCTTGTGATTTCAAATAAAACTGTTGGACTATAACCTGGTGTTGTGCGACTTCTCACTATTAACCATATAAGCAGAACACACAACAGAATCCTACAGGATATGATCTTTTATCCATTGATGTAGAATCATGATTTATGATTGTAGCAACAAGTAAAAAAGACCAGCCTGTTATTTTTTGAAATAATTTGTGTTGCATTAATATTGATGATATTGATTATTAGAGTACAGTACTCTAAAAGTCAATTATAGTATTGTAATGTCATATATTATTATGAAGGATAAGGGTTCTTTACCAGGAAACCTTCAATTCTTTAAACAGATAAAAAGATTTGACTATGGTTTACAATTTTACTGTCAAATATCAACATATCCAGTTCTGACAGCATGTTCAGACAGGTCCATTGAAAACTGAAGGATGGTGTTTAATGCTGAAAAACAGATTATAATAGAGGTCAGGCTATTTATTTGGCTGGAAGTAACTTGCATGTTGAATGCTCATGTCAAATAATGGTTCACAATGCAAGCTGCAAAGATCTCAAAGACAATTATGTATGGGTTGTAATTAACTATATTTCCAAATTTGAAATGGTTAAATATCATCAAAATTAACTTAGATTTGTGAAGCAGATCTTACCAAGGACATTGAATTAAGTCAAGTAAATCTAAGAATGTTGCAAATGGGCTGGTTCGAGAGCATCTAAAAATACCACTGCGGTGTTCATTCATTATATCAGACACATTTCTGCGTGAAGGAATAATGCCTTTGTACAAAAAAAGCTTCAGATTTCTGGATAGAATCTGTATATTCAGTTTTATGATGAATTAATCATTAATAGAATAAATAATACATAGAATATTGGCTGGTATTGACTTAGAAGAATAAAATCTAATTGTAGAGAGCTTGTTTATTAAACACCATTTGATTCCAGATTATATTATATTAAACCTTATTTTATGTATTTTAGCAGGAAATTCAGGCTCCCTGGGGGATGGAATTGAAGCAAAGTTGTGGCAGGGTGGGGGGAGGTAGGAACCTGAGATTGGACCCAGCTTCACTAGATTCCTGCTCCATCTAATTTAAACTGCAAATTCCAGATTGGTGGTTGGGCACCTCATCTGCCACCCCACTTATGTCCCAGGAGTCTTCTGGGGGTATTTCTGGGGTGTTCTGGGAATCCCCTTGGAACTCCATCAATTGCATCCCTCTTCTGTCCAGTTGAGCCCACATCTGCTCAGAGCAGGCATAGGTTCCATTATGGGCCAGCAAATAGCCCATAGATTTAAAAAAATTGAAATGTTAGTGAATGGGTTCAAGGATATTCTTGCCAATGACCTATAGCTAACCATTATCATCCATTTATCAATAATGTATTAAATGATTTGCACATAGCACACATTTCTTGTAAGTAAAACGCTTACTTCCAGTAGCCCTTTTCTATCACTCATTTCATCGCTCTTTTCTGTCACACTTTTCTGTCTTGGCTTATTGATTGGCTCAAAGTGAAATAGGAGGAAATCTGAACTAAAGAGGTAGGGAATTTTTAAATCAAAAGCAAAGAAAGCTACCAGTGAGAAACAACTAATCATTTATCAAAAGAGTTAGACAGAAGAACATAGCAACAAAAGAAAGGAGAAGTTGAACTAATCCAATTGCTCAAAAATTATATATATGTACTGTATTTTGTGTCTTTGAGTACTTACATTCATGTTTTTACTTGAAGGCCTATGCTACTCTCAAAAGTCCAACCTTGGGCTTGATATTTCTGACATTATTCCTCTTTGGCCCGACAAAACTACTCCGGCCCATGGCCAAGCCATGCATCACCATCCCCCCTCCCCCTGATCACATTGGGATCGTCTGCACACAGGCCCAGACTGTTGGCCGGCTCCCACCCTCTCTACCTGGAGAGTTCCATCAGAGCTCTGGTTTGGTGTGTGTAGCTTGATGGATCCAAGCAAATGAGGCCCAGGCTCAAAATGGCTTGGGCCTCATAGCAGCTACAACGATGGGCCCTTTACCTGCTGACCGTCCGTTTTGTGTCAAATGTTAAATTCAGCCCCAGAAAGAAGCAAAAACAGAAACAGGCAGAGATGATCAAACATGCACTTCATTAACACATTTATTACTTTTTTTTGCAATCCATGGGACATCTGAAAATCTTTCCATATTACTGCATCTCAAAGCTTGAAGCAATCTCCTATCCCTCATTTCCTGTTCTATGATTGATATCTAGAGAGCTCCTGTCCATATGCTAGATCACAATTAGGTTTGTATTAAGAAGGCCCTTTGTCCATTTGATCTCATCCTTCAAGAAACTTACTATCTTTCCATTATGGCATTTTCTATCTGTTTCTTAAATGAATCCACTATCCTGACTTCACTCACCCTTCATGGCAGTCCAATCCAGCTGCTGATTACTCTCTGTGAAAAGGGATACTTTCTGATGTCTGTCCAAAATCTTGCCCTTCACAATCCTGACTCTGTGCCTTCTTGTCCTGTTGCACTGGCATTTCTGAATATATTGTTCCAGGTTTATTTTCTCTATCCTATTAACTATTTACAGTAATATATTTTTATATGGTTTTCTTTTCCAGCAATCTACTCCTTGTTCTGCAAATCAGGCTTCTACCTTTCCAAATCTTATTCAACCTTTCAGCTGCCTTTCCCACTATGGCTATATGACCCTAATGATAGTGGGGCATATTTTCATTCTTTTACATACATAAAAATACATATCTTTACATTTTATGTTCTGCTAAATCTGTTCAGTATAATTAGTTGATGCCTACACATTTGTTGAAGAAAGCACCAATTAGCAAGAATAATTGCCGGTGAAGTACTTTATTTTCAGAGATCAGCATAAAACCAAAATGAGTCAAGTAGATTTTTTCAGATCAAGCAGGGAAGTTTATTTTCAAATATGCAGTAAAATATGCAAACTATATGTACAAAGCCAGATGTCTTGAATGTGCACACTGAGACTTTGCTAATAAGAATTGCTAAATTACTAACAACTACAACAACAAATTAATCAGAAGCTCCAGTTCATTAAACTCAACAATTATTGAGTAATACAGCACCCTGGTGAAGCTGCAGAGAGTCATACAGATTTCAGAATTCCAAGCAGGTTGGAAGTGATTTAGCGGTGCAGAGAATCTGTTTCAGTTGCAGTCTTTGCTCACACTCATTTGGTCCCTGACTGACAAGGCTGTTGACAGTGGCTCAGACAAGGTATCAGTCACTCTTTGATAGTATAGCTGGCATAACATTCAAATTGATATTGATTCACACTCTCCATATACTTTGGCAGAGAATAGGTCCATTTAATAATTTTTTTTCTCAACAGTTTTTCAAATACTGGATTACTAAAAGCAATGCTCACGTTACAAAACAAACCTTCCCATTTCAATCTGTAACACAAATAATGAAACAGAAATTTCCTTACACCTTAACTTAATTCTCATTTTATTTTGTGAAGAGTGGAGCCAGAGAGTAATTTCAAGGAAATGCTTTCTTTGCATTTACGTTTTACTACGTCAAAGGCGCTTTATAAATGCAAGTTGTTGTTGCATTTCTATTGTGAATTCATATCCATGAAATGCTGATTTTTGTACATTAAGATGTATCTTATCTTATGTGTATAGTAAATTTTTGGATCATAATAACTGCATTAGTACCTTCAACATAGCAAGACATCCCATGGTGCTTCACAGCAGGGACAAAAATTGAGCCGGAATTAGAAGAGTTAAAGGTAAAACAAAGGAGTGGTCAAAGACATAGGGGAAAGGTTGGGCTACTTACCGCCACCAGTTTGCGCTGGAATGGTGAGGGCCATAGCGGTGCCGGTAGCAGCGCTGGCCCTGGACATGCAAATATGGAGAGCGTGTAACGCCGACTTAACGCCACGCTCTGCGAACTTAGACCTTTGCGCTGAGTTTAGCACTGGGTATTAAGCTTGCTCTGAAAAGCGACCATGCAGCAGACAGACAGAGACTTTGTTAGCACTTCTTAAAGGGACACACACATCTTTCAGGTAAGTTTACATTTAAGTTTTAGGAATGAATTTTTTATATTTGATTGAAGTAGTGGCTTGGTGCAATACATGTTAAAAGTTTTTTTTAAAGTGTACAGGGAGTGCTGCTGGATGCTTGCAAGGCCTCGGATGGTAAAGGAAGGCCTCTGAAAAGACAGAAAATGCTGGAAATACTCAGCAGGTCAGGCAGCATCCGTGGAGAAACAGAGTTCACGTCTCAAGTCGAGATGCTGCCTGACCTGCTGAGTATTTCCAGCATTTTCTACTTTTATTTCAGATTTCCAGCATCTGCTCGTAGAGGGAAGAGGAAGACGCAGAAGGAAGGGTGCAACCCAGACAGCAAATTTCTGACCGGGATATCCGGGATGGAATCATCCGCCTATGGTATCAGGGACCACAACCCCAATTCCCCTTTCAACATTTGTCCCACACCTTACCTTCCCTCTGTTATTGACCATCATAGTGTCCCCTTGGCCACAATGCTGAAATAAAAGCCACCACAAAGCAAACTTTCCAATTCAACTTTATACATCTATCCATCCAATATGACATCAAGAAATCAACTCATCACCTTTATACATTCTCTTAGTGATTGTCTTGTGTGTGCCTTTGCCTATCCTACTAATGTTACGCAGTGTTACCCCAGTGGCTGCAGCATGGCTGGTGGAAAGCTGCTGACTTTCAGTGGGGGACACTGCAAATGTCCTTACAGGTTGACCTTGAGGAGCTGGTGGCTGGGAGTGTGAAATCCAGTGACAGTGTTTCTTCTTCTTCTTCATTCTCCTCTCCCTCTTCTTGGTCAACCAGAGGCTGGGCAGGCTGCATTTCTTGGGTGTGTGAAATGAGGAAGGCACAAGGGTGGAGTAATGGTAAGGGGAGGGCGGAAAAGCAAGAGGTGCATGCGAGAAGGAGGATAATGTATACCAGCATCTTGTATCCTTTCAGCCCCACTGCTGGCCAAGGGCTCAGCCATGCCCTTTCCAAGAATGGCCAGCACCGTCTCCTCCAAGGGGGTGAGGTGAAGCTAGGAATGGGAGGTGTGCCTCCTGTTTGGTACAGATTATTGGCAAGTGAGTGACTGGGGGGGGCGGGGGGGTCGTGTAATGTGCAGTGTACGAAGCTGGTGCTGCAGTTGGTAGGAGATGGCTTTTGAAGATGCATTCACTGACCTTGACCACTGGTCTGAGGTTATGAAGCTGTAGTTACTAGGATTGTCCTTACACCCTTTCTTGAACAACGGAGTCTCATTTGCACTTCCCCCGTATCTAGGGAAGATTGAAAAATGATGGCAAGCCCTTCTGCTATCTCCTCCCCCACTTCCCTTAGCAACCTGGGATGCAAGCCATCTGGACCAGGTGACTTATCCACTCTAAGCATACCCAGCCTTTCTAGTACATCCTGTCTATCAATTTTCACCCCTTCCATTGCTTCTACCTTTTCCGCTTCTACCGATATTTTGTCAGCATCCACCTCCTTAGTAAACACCGATACAAAGTACTCATTGAGTATTCTAGCCTTGCCCTGCGCCCCTAAGCATATATCACCTTCTTTGTCCCTAATAAGCCCCACCCCGCCTATTACTACCCGCTTACTGTTTACATGCCGGTAGATCATTTTTGGGTTCCCTTTTATGTTAACCGCCATTCTACTCTCATTTTCTCTCTTTGCCAATCTTATTTTCATCTTCACTTCCCCTCTCAACTTATTGTATTTGGTCTGGTTCTTACTTGAAGAATTCACCTGACATGCATCATACACCCTCTTTTTTTGTTTCATCATCTTCTAGCTCCCTCGTCATCCAAGGAGCCCTTTCTTTGGTTCCCTTACCCTTCCCTCTTGTTGGAATGTACCTAGCCTGTACTTGGAACATCTCCTCCTTAAAGATCACCCATTGTTCCGTTACAGATTTTCCTGTCAGTCTTTGGTTCCATTTTATCCTGGCTAGACCCTTTCGCATCCCATTGAAGTTAGCCCTATTCCAGTTTAGAAGTTCCACTCTAGATTGTTCCTTGCTCCTCTCCATTGCTAATCTAAATCTTATGATACGATGATCACTTGTACCCAAGTGTTCTCCCACAGACACTTGTTCGACCTGGCCCACCTCATTTCCCACCACCAGATCCAGCAATGCTTCCTTCCTAGTTGGGCCAAGAACATACTGGTCAAGGAAATTCTCCTGAACACATTTCAGAAATTCCTCCCCCTCCTTTCCCTTTACCCTAGCATTATCCCAATCATTGTTGGGTAATTAAAGTCCCCCAATATCACCACTCTATAGCTCTTGCATATCTTGCGATTTCCCTGCAGATTTGCTCCTCTACCTCCCTCTCACTATTTGGAAGCCTATAGAATACCTCCAATAGCGTGATCATACCCTTTTTGCTCCTCAACTCTAACCAAATGGATTCTGTCCTTGCCCCCTCAAGAACATCCTCCCTTTCCAACACTACAATGTCTTCCTTAATCAGCACTGCCACCCCACCTCCCTTTTTACCTTCTCTATCCTTTCTGAACACCCTGTACCCTTGAATATTAAGTGCCCAGTCCTCACTGTTTTTCAGCCACGTTTCTGTTATTGCTACTACATCATATTGCCACATGGCTAATTGTACTTGTAGCCCACCAACCTTATTCACCGCACTTTGTGCGTTTATGTACATGCATTCTAAACCCATTTTGAACCCATCCTGGAAAATAGGTTCACCTCAGGATCAATGGTATGAACAATTAGAGTTAAAGGAAGAAAAAAAGTAAAGGATGAAAGATAGAAAGCCAAAAGGGATATGAAAAGGAGGAAAGACGTGAAGGAAACATTTTACTGAAAGTAAACAATTCTACCGCGCAATCCATTTGTTGCTGAGGTTAGCTTGCCCTCTGGCAAGCCATAGTAGGTAAAGGCTTTATATCGGCACCATTGAGGTTGAGAGATATACTGTCAAATGGGACTGAAGTCCATGGGTGATTCAATGTGAGAGAGGGCATGAGCAAGGAGATAAAGGTGATACAAGAATGGAACACAAGCCAGTAGACAAAAGAGGAATGTAGCCCGAAGTGGGATGGAGCTGGAGGTCAAAAAGACTGCAAACAATATAAGACAGTCAGACCCAGCAGATTAAGTGGGAATGTAGGGATGGTATCGAAGACACTACAAGCTAGTGCAATTAGACTCATCTGTTCTATTACTTAGTAAGTGAATATGCAATTGAATATTCAAATAAGTTAACAAATATTGAGTCACATTAATCTGTTTGATATATAAAAAATATGCAGTTCCCTGGTAAAATTCGACACAGAATATCTACTACAATTATGTGGGATGTCATATTGAATGAATCTAGTTAGTTGCCATTTGCTGACTCATTGAACTGCTGACCAAAATGATTATTCAGTCTTTGATTTTTTAGCGCTGCAGTATCCTCAGTGTTCTAACCAACGCAACAATCAAACCAAACACTACCTTGGATATTACCACACCCATACTGGTTGACTTGATGACATGTAGCTGAACCAATTATCTGATTTATTATTTATTTTAAATCAAATCATCCAGGCAACTTAGTTAATCTCTAATTATGGCTGAAGTCTGATATATATGTAGGCCCAGAATTTCCTCGCACCTGCTCCCGCTCCACTGCCATAATTTTACAGGAAGTGTGATGAAAAGCCCGCTTACGAGCATAAACGGAGTTTCCGCTGCACTTCCAGTGAGGTTATGGTGGCGGACCAGGAGCAGCTCCGAGGAAGTTCGAAATCTATAGGTAGATATAAATTGCGTTTATACAGAGGATAAGAAGTGCCTGGCACCTTATATAAAGGATAGTGAGTGCTATATCAGTCTGAGCACTTATGTGAAAAGTTTTGCATCTCAACATTTTTCATCAGCCATTCTAGCTACAGAATAACATTGCTCAGAAATTTCATTTTTACATAGAATTTTTTACATGGAATATACAGCATAGAAACAGGCTATTTGGCCCAATGCCGGTGTTTATGTTCCACACGAGCCTCCTCCCACTCTATTTTCTTCCTCTCACTCTATCAACATAATCTTCTATTCCTTTCTCTCAGATGTACTTCTCTAGCTTTCCCGTAAATGCATCTAGGCTATTCGCCGCAACCATTCCATGTGGTGGCGAGTTCCACATTCTCACCACTATTGGTTTGAAGCAGTCCCACTTCCAAAAAATACATTTTTACAAATAAAATTACATTCAACTTTGGGTACTTGTCGCCCAGGGCAATTAACTGTTACATACTAAAATGTGCACTGGTAAGATTTTATGTAGCCCCAAAAGACACAATTATCACTTGCAGAGCAATGACTTCGATATATAAATCAGTATGACTTGTAAACAGCTCAAAGCTAATTGTACTCCTGTTGCATTCAAACAGCATGCAAGGCACTGAAAAATAAAAATAAAGACTCCGGTCGTCCCAGAGCACTTTACAGCAATGAAGTACTATTTTTTTGAAGTGTAGTCGCTGTTGTAATGTGGGAAACGTGGCAGCCAACTTATGCTCAGCAAGCTCCCACATACAGCAATGTGATAATGACCAGATAATCAGTTTTTGTTATGTTGATTGAGGGATAAATATTGGCCAGGATACCGGGGTAACTCCCCTGCTCTTCTTCGAAATAGTGCCATGGGATCTTTTACATCCACCTGAGAGAGCAGAGGACAGTACCAGTTTTATATTGCAGAAAAGCTTCCATTCAACACTTCTTTGCAGATGCAAATTTCACACATGCACAGTCGGTGCAGTTGCATTTGTGACTCTGTCAGTTTGGGTGATGCCTTTTGTAATGTCAGGGCAAGGTCTATATTTTAGGATTTTTGATCATTATTTTCTTCATGAAAAAACTTTTGCGATTGAGTTATGTTTAAGTACTGTGTTTCAAAACAAAGTGAATTTACACAGGCTTTAAAACAAGGCCGCAGACTGCAAGTATTGATGACACGTATCAAAGCCAAACAGGCCAGAATGTGGAATGTCAAAGCTCAGACACTATTTCAAACTGATACAATGGGGGTCATTTTAACCCCCAAAAACAGATGGGTTTGGGTTGGGTGGGAAGTTAAAAAGTAAAAAATATCAAACCCAACCCGGCTCAAACCTGCCCACTTCTGGTTTTAATGGAGGCAGGACTGGGGGTGGACGACCAACCCACTCTCAGGAGGTAGGTCACTCATTTAAATATTTTAAAGAGGCTGCATGCCTCAGATTTCCTCTCTCTTCCAGCTTTAATGCGAGCTTGCCGGGTTTCCCGGGCCTCAGGAAACCCGGCAGCTGATGGGAGGTGCAGACTGCTGGATGGAACAGGTAAGTGCCTTTACATCACTGCTTGTGGGCCAGGACACCCCTGCCCACCAAGCAACCTTATTAACCTCCCCAATGATCTGGAACGCCCCCCTCCCCTCCAACCACGCAATCCAATGTCCTCCACAGCCTGCAATCTCCTCCCTGGCACCCCCAACCCATGTCCCCTCCGACCCCTGATCCCCCCTGGGTCCCCATCGATGTCCCTCCCCCCCCCCACCAATCTCTACGGGCCCCCTTGCCATCGATGTCCCCTCCCCCCGACCTCTTACTCCCTCCTCTATGCTCTCCGGCTGAGGCCTGGTACCGAAGGCCTACCTGCCAGCCAGCTTCTCAATCTGGCTGGCTGCAGTTGGGAAATGGATTTCAAAAATGGTAATCAGGTCCTGCCTTTAAATTCGGCAGGATCTGACCGCTAAACTGCTCCCGCTCCGGCCCCGTAAATATCGGAGCCAATCAGTCCCACCAGTTTACTAAATCAAAACTAAGTCCAAGTTTTCAAGAGGGGATGATATTGATAGTTATCCAGGCATTTGAGTTGTTAACCTCTAGTGGAGTTAATAATCAATTGGGCCAGCTGACTTGCAATTTCACGGAGGGGAAAAGCACTCGCAGTATTTACTCGTATCAGTTCTGTCGATAGTACGGATTATGGTATTGTAAAATGTGCTATTCTTGGTGCTTATGATTTAATGCTTGAGGCATACAGACAGAAATTTAAGAAACTAAGAAAATCTACATTCCGTGCTTATAGGCAAATGGTTATCTAGCTCAAAGATATGTAGCTGGGGTAAAAGACTATTATCATTTAATGCAAATTAAAAAATTTTGTAATAGACTCACACCTTGAATGCAGGATGCAATGCCTATATGTTTTATCTGCTTAAGGCAGGAGACATGGGAGGTCGTTGTACACCACCCAACTGTTCCAGTACAGCTACAACACTGGCATCCATCCGACAATGTGGAAAACTGCCCATGTATGTCCTGTCCACAAAAAGCAGGACAAATCCAACCCGGCCAATTACTGCCCCATCAGTCTACTCTCAATCATCAGCAAAGTGATGGAAGGTGTCATGGACAATGCTATCAAGCGGCACTTACTCACCAATAACCTGCTCACTGATGGCCAGTTTGGGTTCCGCCAAGACCACTCGGCTCCCGACCTCATTACAACCTCGGTCCAAACATGGACAAAGGAGCTGAATTCCAGAGGCGAGGTGACAGTGACTGCCCTTGACATCAAGGCAGCATTTGACCGAGTGTGGCATCAAGGAGCCCTAGTAAAACTGAAGTCAATGGGAATGGGGGGAAAACTCTCCACTGGCTGGAGTCATACCTAGCACAAAGGAAGATGGTTGTGGTGGTTGAAGGTCAATCATCACAGCCCCAGGACATCGCTGCAGGAGTTCCTCAGGGCAGTGTCCTAGGCCCAATCATCTTCAGCTGCTCCATCAATGACCTTCCCTCCAACATAAGGTCAGAAATGGGGATGTTCGCTGATGACTGCACAGTGTTCAGCACCATTCACAACTCCTCAGACAATGAAGCAGTCCATGCCCGTATGCAACAAGACCTGGACGACGTTTCAGGCTTGGGCTGATAAGTGGCAGGTAACATTTGCGCCACAGAAGTGCCAGGCAATGACTATCTCCAACAAGCGAGAGTCTCACCACCTCCCCTTGACATTCAACGGCATTAGCATCGCTGAATCCCCCACTATCAACATTCTGGAGTCACCATTGACCAGAAACTTAACTAGACCAGCTACATAAATACTGTGGCAACAACAGCTGGTCAGAGGCTAGGTATTCTGTGGCGAGTGTCTCACCTCCTGACTCCCCAAAGCCTTTCCACCATCTACAAGGCACAAGTAAGGAGTGTGATGGAATACTCTCCACTTGCCTGGATGAGTACAGCTCCAACAACACTCAAGAAGCTCAACACCATCCAGGACAAAGCAGCCCGCTTGATTGGCACCCCATCCACCATATTAAACATTCACTCCCTCCACCACCGGTGTACCGTGGCTGAAGTGTGTACCATCTACAAGATGCACTGCAGCAACTCACCAAGGCTTCTTTGGCAGCATCTCCCAAACCCGCAACCTCTTCCACCTAGAAGGACAAGGGCAGCAGGCGCATGGGAACACCACCACCTCCAAGTTCCCTTCCAAGTCACACACCATCCTGACTTAGAGGTATATCGCCGATCCTTCATCGTCGCTGGGTCAAAATCCTGGAACTCCCTACCTCACAGCACTGTGGGAGTACCTTCACCACACGAACTGCAGCGGTTCAAGAAGGCATCTCACCACCACCTTCTCAAGGGCAATTAGGGATGTGCAATAAATGCTGGCCTTGCCAGCGATGCCCACATCCCATAAACGAATAAAAAAAAAACTGGGCATAGGGCATGCTGCTCATTGATTGCGGCTAGCTCATCTTGGTGGTGGATGGACCGCCCAAGAACAGTTATCCAGCTACCATCCTGAGAGAAAGCTGGGGGTGCACAGAGCCTTGAACAGCAGGAGTGCAGATCTGGAAATCAGTCAGGTAGCACATAATCTTCCATCTGTGGTTAGAAAATTATGGGCTCATCATTCACAGTTTCTCAATGTCTGCTCTTGCTGGGTGAGGATCGCTCCGGGAGTGTTAAGTCGGAAAATTTACACTGAAATATTGTATTTGCAAGTGAATTTATATTTAATAATTGGCAATCATTTATTTTTCCAACAGTATTTCAAAAATTGCACGACTAATTCAATATTTATAAAACATTTATACATTAATGGTCACTTTGTACTACAGGATTGCTTAATGAGAAGTTAATTTTACTTTGCTGTGCTGTGCATGCACACACTTTTGAGAAATGGAAAAGCTACTACAGCAGCCAAGCTGAATGAGGATCTTACAAAAGTACCGACTTCCCTTCCCCAAACTCCCAGAGGTACTACAGAGTAGAAGTACTGTAACTTCGTCAATATTGAGTTCATTATAAAATTTTAAACTGAAGTAAACATTTCCAAAACTGTACCTGCACTAGAACCATTTACTTGCAACAACTTGGCAAAGTATCTGGACTAAGGGAAAGAGTTTAGGGTTTGCAGTATTACTTCCACAATGAAGTATTCATAGAATGAAACCTTTTATTAAGCTTGGGCTTATAATATGTCTCTTGCTGTTCAGATTATTCATAAACAGTACCGGGGGGAGGGTACTTAAAGCGACAGTAAGTTTGCTGATAGCATAAAATTATGTGGCCAAGTGAAGTGACTAGTGCAAGGGAGAATGATTATTTTTCCAGATCTCATCAAAAACTAAGACTGGAACCCAAAAGTATATTATGTAAAAGGATGAAATTCCACTGCACAATATTTTTCGGGCAATGGTCAAACTATTTTGCATAAAATTCCAGCTCCCTTTTTCAACAAAATCATAAATCTGTTTCAAATAAATAACTTGGTAAAATAGTGAAGAGGAATTTCACATAAATGGATTAAACAAGGTGTTACAAATATTGCACAGCAAAATCACAACACCAAAAATATTTGCAATGCAACAACTACACCATCTGCTGCACCATGACCCTTCCCTGGTGACAAGCACAATGGTGCAGAAGTGGAATTTTCTAAGGAGCCTGCTGTGGGAACTTGGCCCAAAAGCTTTCCTTTCAGACAATGACATCCAATTAAGGTCAAATCTTTATAATCCTTTCAGATAGCCATACTTTTCAATATTAGGTATAAAAATAAAAGTACAAGTATTGGGCACAAAATTAACATTTTGCCAATTGCAGTCTATGACATCTCTCTAGTGTATCTATACAAAGAAAACATCTGTTACTTTTCCTGTCCCAGGTTTACATCCATCATAAAGTTATGACATTAATTGCTTAGAAATCTCAGCAGCATGCATCATAAATTATATTTACCTCTTTTCGAGAATGTTTTCTTCTTTCCCCTCCCCCAATTTTAAACCACTATGGTTTGGCTCATCTTGTTTAAAAAGGGAAAATTAAGAACATAGGAAATAGGAGCAGGAGTAGGCCATTTGGCCCCTCGAGCCTGCTCCACTATTCAATAAGATCATGGCTGATCTTCTACCTCATCTCCACTTTCCTGCACTATCCCCATATCTCTTGATCCCCTTAATATTCAAAAATCTATCGATCTCTGTCTTGAATATACTCAACGACTGAGCCTCCACAGCCCTCTGGGGTAGAGAATTCCAAAGATTCACCACCCTCTGTGTGAAGAAATTTCTCCTCACCTCAGTCCTTTAAGATTTAGGTTAAGTAATGCTTTCAGATTTTGACACAGATCTATTGGCTTTGGCCAAATTTTCATGACAACTTGCAACTCTCTATAACATGTTGCATTGTCGGCTCTGAAATAGCACACAATGAGGGTTTACAGTATCATAATCCTGCTTAAATTCCACTGTGTGTCTCTGACATGTGTGAAATAACCTGAAAATTCATGGATCTCTTGTTCAATCACAAATCATCATACACCATTATAGTACAGTAAATGGAAATTTTAGTATTACAGCTTGAGTCACTGTTTTTTTACTTGACTAATGCAGATGCAACAGCATATTGAGAAAAGATAAGGAATTCAGTTAATGAGCTTTTTTCTTTTCAAATGCAAAAAGTCAAAAAGCTGCTTGCTAACTGAATGAATAATAACTTCAATATCTATGGCTCCATTAGATTGAAGTATGTTATCTGTGATGATGCTCTGGTGTATGTAGCCTGTTGTGAAGCCAGTATTTCCCAGCTGGAACCACTGCTTCAGATACAGAGGCTGCGAATTTAATTGAGGAGTCGGGATGGCAGGGGAAGCCGGTTTCCGGGTTCCGGTCCTGCTCCCAGCTGCCTCCACTCTGCAGACATGATTTTGCCTTGATTTGCCTTGTTAAGCCCTCCCTGCGGGTTTACCGGCCAATTAACAGGAAGCAGGTCTGATGACATCATTTGGTGACGCGTCATCAGCCGGTTTCCTTAAAGGGACCACGTCCACATGGAGTTTGACAGTTGTTCTGTCAGTGTTTGACAGCATTGAGGTGCTGCAAACCCTGACGATCACTGCACAAAGGTGAACGTTTTCACCCAGGCTCTCCAATGACTCCCTCCATATGCTTATGGAGGGAGTCACAGCATGCAGGGAGGTTCTCTTCCCTTCCAAGGGCGGGAGACCTCCCCAGGGCACCAACTTACCTTGCACCTCCACCCAACCCCATCTATCTACTTTATCACTTCCCCGTCTCACTAGCCACCCCTCACACTCACCCTCATCCTGCTGCAAGCATACCAACTAACAACACATAAGGGTAGGTACTTGAGAGGTTTAGCCAATGTCCATGTGAAGTTTCTGGTAATGTGTTGGCATACAGTGAAATCTATTTTTCAAAAAGTGTCCCTTATTGGACAGATGTGAGTGCACCTTGAGAAGTGAGTTCCAGTGATTGTTCAGTCATAGCTTCCCCCCGCCATAGTGATGAGTATGCATGGAATGGCTTGGACATTAAAGGGATGCTTCACGGTGCTGGTGTCAACCTGCCGCATCATGTGGCAGCCAGGGATTACAGTGTCAAGTGAACAAAATCTGGCCATGGTGATGCCATCGCTGGCCTCCCGGCAATTTTGTCTGGGGCTGATGCCCTGTGTCCAGTGCAGTGTCAGGTGATGGTGGAGAAGGTTGGTGATGTTGGTGTTGGGCTGATCGTGGAAGGATTCGAAGGACCAAGGTAGGATTGTTTCATTGGCTCCATTGCTGCTGGAAAGATGGCAGCTGCAGGTGAGATGACAGAAATGATCTGTCACTGGTGAGAGAGGTTCTCCCAATGAAGTGGCACTGGACATACAGTTGGATCTAAAAACTTGTAAGCTAAAGAAATCTCTATATGTATTAAAAATGCAGTAACCAACATTTTCTGTGCTGAGACTCACCATGTGCAACATGGCATCCTTGACACCACTTCTGCAGCTGTCAGATTTCACAAACATCAGAGCAGACTCAAAACACGCCAGGGTGAGCTGGCGTGTTCCCCGAACAGCGGGTAACCGGTGGGGGAGAAGGTAAAATTACAAATAAGCCTCAAAATACTCTTAAATTGGCTCTTAACAAGCCATTTAAGTTGCTGAATTGTCTCCCCCACCGCTTGGTGTCAGGTTAGTTCTGCGCTGACAGATCCGACACCTGGGAGACTCGCGTGGAGGCGGGTTGACAGCGGGTTTCCTACCCGCTATCAACCTTTGCGATTTTGACAGCGGACCCGCCTCCAAACCCGCCCCCTCAGCATGATTAAATTCGCGGCCAGAGTCTTTATTCCACAAATGTGGCACAATTAAAGTAAGATCAATTTTGATAAGAGAAGTTGATAGTTGGAGTTAAATTCTCACATCAGGGATCAAACTGCTTTAATTCTTTGAGTGAGTACTAAATGCCATTTTTTATTATTTAATTGAATATTTCATGTAATTTTTTCACATTTTCTCTCCTCTCCTCTTGTAGGTGTTGGCCCCTTCCTTTTGGGGTACAATTCCATAGGGGTATTTGCCATCTCATCCCTCATGCAAATGGCCATTGCTTATGTGCGAACACAGGTGCATTCCAACAGGAGTTACTGGCCAGTGACCAGGAAGGGGAACTAGAACAGGGATCTGAGACCAATGCCAGTGCAATGATTTTGCCCCAGCTGAGATCAGCTAACTCAGCACAGGGTTTGAATGTGGGACCTTCCTGATTCATAAGAGTCAGCTACTCACTGAATAAATCCATGAAGCAAAGAAGTAGCTTGGGTATTTCACGTTAAAAGGGAATGTCAGCACAAATCTCACACTGAAGATGGTAAATGTATGCCCGTTTGCTAGTCCAAGTGGAGGGAACCATCTTGTACATAAGTAAGGATTAATGCTGTGGCTGAAACTACAATGCTGTATGTGCCACAGCATCGCCAGTCACAGTTGGCAAGTATAGTATTCAATCTGCACTTGCAGAACAAGTTCCAGCCATGGCATCTAAGCAAAGATTTACATTTTAAATAGTATACGCATATGTTAGAGAGAGGGAAACCGCAGACTGTGAGCCTGAGAGGGGATTAGTAGACTAAGAGCTGACAAATTAGATTTTAGTGCTATTGTAACATTAACCTTCATTTTTACATGTGTGTCAGATTTTCTTCTTGATTTTGGCCTAGAAAATAAAGGGATACACCTTATAAATTGGTTGTCCTATATACAAATATATGTGGTACTTATCATACAACAGGTATAAGTGCATAAAATCTGCTTAAACAAACAATATTGTGACTTAATACCACACAAATTATATAACATTAGCACAGAACAGAAAGACTACAATAATACCTGGTTTTAAGTCAAAGATCAATGAAGAGTAGTTAAGGGAGCTAAATCTGTTCTCACTGAATAAAATGACAATAAACCATGATTTTCTTTTTATGAACAGGTGCAGTGGAACATCTACTTCAAAGTGGTCAATTTATGGAGTGGGTTGACATCCAGCACACTGAATGGACTTGGTTAAGGCAATTAAAAGGAAATGGAGAGATTTCTTGATTGAACATAAAGGGAGTGGGGTTGGTGCCCTGGCAAGAGTGAAAGTAAAAACCAATTCAGATCCTGAATATGGATCTGAAGAGTTTGTTTGATTCAATGGGATTTTTTCCATTCCCACTTGGCTAGCAGTGGATATCCAACAGAAATAGACAACTCTCAATCACAGATGAGACAAACTGTAATTGCATAAAGAACCCAAAGAGCAGGGAGAATACATTATTCCAACACAAAGAAAAAAAGACAAGGGAGAATGCCATAGAAAATACTGAGAGTAAATAATGTAAAGGTAAAAATTTCTGAAATCCTAGGGAGTAAATCCCCCTATTTCTGTTAAGTTCTTGGAAAATATAGGAGACCTCACTTGCTAATTGAGGACACAGTTATTTATGTACTGGGAAGAGAACTTTTGAGCAATAACAAGAGAAAAATAGTTTTTCAGCTAAGTGTATAAAAATTCCCTGGTAATTATTTACTTTTTGACCTGTTTTGAATCTTCAGTATGGTGAAAATAGGGAGGCAGTATCTCAGTAGCCAAAGAGAAACTGGCTAAAACTTAGGGGCCTAGAAATTGGACTGTGGCCACTTTTGGGCGCACAGGGAGCGTAGCTCATGTCCCCTGCGCCTGAATGGTAAGGCCCGAGGCTCTCCAGATATTTCAATATTCCCGGTGAAGGACTACAAGTTTGGGCCACTGTGACGCAATCAGCGGCCCTCAGGTAAGTGTTTTCAGGGATCGGACCTGGGTCAGGTGGGGGCTTGGGTCGGGGGGCCTGGCTTGGGGATCGGGAAGGGGGCCTGCACTGGGGAAAAGGGTGGAGATCAGGGATGGAGATAAGGCCGGGAGCGGTGGCGATGGAGGGGTCAAATCGGGAGCACGGAACGGCTGGAAGCTGATCACAAAACGGCCCAAGGGGACTTTTGATTTTATTTTGGTGCGGCCAGAACAGCAGTGCTTTTCCTGAGCCCACAAAAATCTCCAGCCCGCTGCCAGCCAGGCAGAGCCCCCCCCCGCCCCCCATTCATAACTCCTCTGATAAAGAAGCAGCCCATGCCAGGCATGGGCTGACAAGTGGCAGGTACAATTCACGCTACATATGTTCCAGATAATGACCATCTGTCCTTCATCATCAACGGCACCACTATCGCTGAGTCCCCTTATCATCAACGTTTTGGGGATCACCATTGACCATAAGCTTAATTGGACCAGCCATAACAAAACAGTAGTTACAGGAGCAAGGCAGAGGCACAGTACTTTGCAATGAGTGTCTCACCTCCTGACCCTTCAAAGTCTCTCCCCCGTCTACAAGGTTCAAGTCAGGAGTATGATTCGACACTCACCACTCGTCTGGATTTGCAGCTGCAACAACATTCAAGAAGCTCAACACCATCCAGGACAGAGCAGTTTGTTTGATTGGTGGCCTGCCACTGGATTCAATATTTACTCTCTCCTCCACCGGTGCACTATGGTTTCAGTATGCACAATCTATAGGATGCACTGCAGGTTACTTTGATAGCACCTCCCTCCCCTGCAGCCTCTTCCGCCCAGAAGGCAAGACCAGCAATTTCAATGGGAACACTATTGGCTTTAAGTTGCCCGTCAAGTCACACGTTATCCTGACTTGGACATATGCAGCCCATTCTTTATATCGGGCTCATTGGTGTTAATGTGTGGTGCTAATGTGGTTAGTCTGCTGTATGAGATGGATGGTAAAATGTGTAACGCTTTTTAAACATTAAACTGATATTCAACATGCTTGATAATCACCAGTAAACAAAGTAAACCAGCATGTTATTTAAGCCACACTTGCTAAAAAAAGGTCAAAAAACAATAACTTCATAATTCATGAAGACCTACACTGTAAAGCTATGTTATCATATTCCTCATATCATATGCCTCACCATTCGTTATTTCAGGGTATATTCCATTATTCTACCCAATACCAATGTCAGGGTCAAAGGCCTATAGTTTCCCTGGGGTATCCTTCTACATTATTATGGGTAAACATAACTGATCTGCCTTAGCATTATCCATGGACAAACAAAAATGGTCTCTCTCTCTCTCTCTCTTTCTATAACTGTTTCTATTCCTCGTGCTAAAATTCTCAGTCTCACTCTCTGTCTTTCTTATACTCTTTCTGTCTCTTTTTTATTGTCCACTGTGTATTTTTTCACACTCTCTTCCTTTCTATGTTTCCTCACCCTGTCTCCTCTCTTCTGTACGTCCCTTGCACACTTTTTTTTCTCTATGTATTTCTTTCTGCTAATCTCAACGGACTCCTCTTTCTGGGAAAAGACTGAAACTACTCAGTTTTCAGACCAAGTTTAGCATCCATTAATAAAACTGGTGGATGCTCTCAGGTTGACAGGTTTATACTATTGCAAATCATAAATCTTTCCCCGAGAAGCTGTCCAGTCAGTATTTACACATCACTGGTCAGTTTCACACTTCTCAAGCAACTAATGAGCTGCTTAACTAGTATTTATTGGGACATGCCCAATGTGTAGGATGGAAATCAGAAGGCTCCAGCGGTGAATATATGCATCGGTCCCAAACCCTTGTCCTGGGCACCGACATTAATGGGCCATCTGAAAAACAGGATAACATATTCGAGACAAGAGAATGGCTCACTAATCAAGTATGTTACTCGCCAGCTTGGATGTGGGCTACTCAGCAGGTCAGCTCTAGCTCACAAACTTGGAACAATATCAGGATGAAGTTCTATGAGTTGAGGAAAGATACAAACATAAACATATAATTGAAAATGCAGCCTAGTTTAATATAGACTTCAAGGACATATTTGAATGTGACAACTTAAGGGATTGTAAAATTAGTGATAAAAACTGAGTGACCTACTCATACAAATGTAGTTGAGCAAAGATCCCTGAAGGAAGTGGAGGTTTTAAAAATAATTATTACAGTTGCGTTGATGGTAGTATGACAGTACGACATACTAGGACAGTACAGAGAAGTAGCATTATGTAAAGGGGAAAGATTGAGTACTTTTTGTTCAAAATACTTTCCCTTCTTATACTAATACTTTCTTTTATAAAAGTACTTTTCTTCAAATAAACTGTAGTCTTGCTATCACAAATGCCTTGGGGATATCAAATGCGTTTGATAAAATGTTCGCTCTATAGAATTACTGCACTTATTGACTGTATTTATGAGTCATGTCTATTTGCAACACCAAATTTCTGATTGGTGCCCTTGGAGGACAAGACCAGATTTCTGATTGATCTCCTTGAAGGACAAGACACACCCAGCAGTTTGTCTGGAATGTGTAATTTGATCCTGCCTGCTGGAGTAATCAAGATCTTTGCAATGTGTAATTTGTTCTATTCATTGTGACAGGCAGTCTCCAGAGCTCACAGTGCTAACACCACTGCTTTCAGAGGACAGACAGGGCTCACCCTCCCAGGTTAAGAACATTCACAGTGCTCAGACTGCTGAGTCAGATAGGAAGGGGTGAGGCCATGAACAGATTTTAACATGAGGATGAGAATTTTAAAATCAAGGCGTTGGTGGACAATGTTCCTCCTAATTTATTTTGGGTGCGTGACCCCTTCAAAATTTTGCATATGCGCAAAATCTTCCATTCAAAAGCCAATGAGCTCAAGTTCATTGAGGTTGGAAGGTGGGAGGCCAGGAGAACATTGGAATAGTGGAGTACAGCAAATAACACATGAATGTAATGTTATGCATGTTGTAGGACCAACACAGAATATGCTCTCATTCTTTAAAATTAATTTATTTATTGCCCATCCCTAGTTGCCCTTGAGAGGGTGGCAGTGAGCTGCCTTCTTGAATCGCTCCAGTTTGGGTGAGGAGAAGAGGGAGAACGTGGTGCAGGTGTAAAGGGGGTGGTGTGGAAGAATGTGATCCAGGCCTAACAGAGGGCGGGAGAATGTGATCTATCTTCCCATCTGGATCGCGTTCTTGTTCTCATCCCCTCCCTCCTTTAGACCTGGATCATGTTCTTCCTCCCCCCCCCCTCACTGTTCTCACCATACTCCCCCCCAACAATTTCCTGACCTTCTCTCCCCGAGTTCCTGACCTTCTCCCTCCTCCCCGCCCTACAAGTTCCTGACGTTCTCCCCATCTCTTCGTGTTCCTTTCTTCCCTCACTCCTCTCTCCTCCTTCGATCTCTTCTCTCCCACTTTGATCTTGTTTCTTCCCCACCCTTTGATCCACTCTGTCCCCACTTTGATCCCCTCTCCTCTCCTCTCTGATATTGCGGATCTGACTGGGATTACAAACTCCTGTTGGGTTTCAGTTATGGCTGCATAAGATAGTGAGGCTGGAATAACAGCACCAAAGGGTCGCTTTGAATCATTATTCTCTTGTTCTTTTGAGCCCTGGTTACAGAGCTACAACATTTGGGGTAAACGCATGGCTACCCACCATTCAACCAAGGATGGCAGTCAAAGTTTTCGCCTTTGTGTCCCTGCGCACATTTTTTGTTTCCCCCTACTAATATCATTTTCCTCTGCCGCTGTTGGAAATACTGCCTCATTCTCAGTCTCCTCTGCACATCGTTCCCCCTTTCAATACTCGCACTCTCCAACTCGGTACGGCGTTTCTTGTTCAGGCCGACAGCCACCCATGGCCCGGGACTCCTGTCCGCTTGTTGCGCCATCGGCAATTAGAACCAAATTGGAGCGCTCCCCAAGGCCACCCCTTCGATCCCCTCTCCTCCCCCCGCTCGATCCCCTATCCTCCCTCATCCGATCCCCACGGAGCTGAGGAAAGCATGGAGGTGCAGGCCGCAGCCGCCGCACCGTTTGGTACTGCGCATGCACAACCGGATCGAGTGCGTATGCGCAGTACCAAACGGACGCGCAAGTGTCAAAAACGCCATGCAAATAATCACTGGTATTTGTGATGAGGTGGCTGGGATTTGTTTAATGTTTGGCCACAGCATCACAAGTACAGTTTGTTATGATTCTGGCTTTTTCCAACATTGTTTTCTCATGCAAATGGCATGATTTCAGTTTCCATAAAGGACTGCATTTCTTACGATCTGAAATCTATGTCTATCGCTCTCTCCATACAAAGTTAGCATGCCCTGCAGCTAACAATTACCCTATTTAGCGGTAATACTCTACAGTGGGACTTAAATAAGACTTAAATTCCATCTCCTATCAATCCAGAAGGTATAAAATATTAAACATTAGGCCCAGTTTGTACAAGTTGAGACCACTAAAGGAATTTATTTACAATTAGATGATTTACAGAAGTAAAAATGTACAGACATTAAAGACAGATAATATACAGCACCTGTAGTAATTTACATACATACAAGTTATGAGACTGTTTAAAACAGTTTAATGTTCTCCCATCTCCTGCTGGTAAACTCTTGAAATACAATGTTGTAGCTACATTGAATTTAGAGCTCAGAAACAGGCTATTCGACCCAACAGGTCTATGCCAGTGTTTATGCTCCACACAAGCCTCCTCCCATTTTACTTTATCTTACCCTATTCAAATAGCCTTCTATTACTTTTTCCCTCATGTACTTATTTAGCTTCCCCTTAAATACAACAAATTATATAGTTATGTAAGCAACTTGCTTATGGTATGTAGTGTACCTGAATGTATATCAGCCATTACCAGAGCAAAAGAATAACCAAAAGGTCTGAAATTTATACACTGGATTCCTTTGATGTAAGTGCAATTCCTTTGAAGAAGCAAAGAAAACAGAGTCTTAACAGTCTTCACATCAGCACACAATGGATTATAGCCTTTGATGGTCAGATCCCTACCTGCAGTTTTACCATATCACAGGCAGTAACGCTGAGTATTATAATGAGATTAGACTACAACATTATACGGATCCTTTAATTTAGACAGCTAAAATGGGACCCTTTTAAAATACAATTATTTAATCTGTAATGGTATTAGTGTCTGTTGAGCAACCACCACCATGCAGATATTCATTAGCATTTTAAACACATTGCCCCAAACGTCCTGGATCAAAGGGAAAAAAATCTGAACTAATTCTGCATCAACAAGAAAAACCTTCTCAGCTAGTCCATTTCCACTGCTGTTTGTAAATTTGACAAACCTGGCCCCTCTTCCAACCCCCAATCCTCGTCCCCAGTCTCCGCTCTCGATCCCTGACCCATGGCCCAAACTCTATTCCACAGCATTAAATATTTCGTGAATGAGTTAAAGGAAAAAGAAAATAAGCAGAAACATTCAGAAATAGAAGCACAGGAGAAGGAAATTCAGAAATTTAAAGAGAAGATTGTTGACCAACAAGCAGCATCGGCTTGTTCAGAAGCATTTAAAGTTTCTGTAAAAAGGGACTGTCCTGAAACAGAGTAAAAAAGTTGCAAGAATGAGAGGGGCAGTTGTAATGACTCAGCAATAGAGAATGGGACTTGTGATGAGTTGCTCAGTATGCCGTTCTTTTTTATGAGAAGTCGCACAACACCAGGTTATAGTCCAACAGATTTATTTAAAATTACAAGCTTTCGGAGCTGTCGCCCCCTTCCTCAGGTAAAGTTACAATGAGTGAATCTACAATATTTCACAGTATATAAACACAGAAACTGCAGAGATACAATCTTTCAGGGAAGGTGTCCTTACATCAAAAACACACCAAGAGCACAGCCAAGACAATGAGATGTGTCACAGGGGGTCCAATGTGTCAAATCCTGCTGTCTGCAGTTTTTTTTGTGTTTGTTTTTTTTGTGTTTTTTTTTTAAAACTGGAAAGACAGACAACGATGTCGAGTCACGTTCTGTAGCGTGACATGAACCCGATATCCCTATTGAGGCCGTCCTCATGGGTGCGGAACTTGGCTATCAGTTTCTGCTCGATGATTTTGCGTTGTTGTGTGTCTCGAAGGCCGCCTTGGAGAACGCTAACCCGCAGATCCGAGGCTGAATGTCCTTGACTGCTGAAGTGTTCCCCGACTGGGAGGTGACAATCCTGCCTGGCGATTGTTGCGCGGTGCCCGTTCATACGTTGTCTCAGTGTCTGCATGGTCTCGCCGATGTACCATGCTCTGGGGCATCCTTTCCTGCAACGTATCAGGTAGACAACGTTGGCCGAGTCACATGAGTATGTACCATGTACCTGGTGGGTAGTGTCCTCACGTGTGATGACGGTATCTGTGTTCATGATCTGGCATGTCTTGCAGAGGTTGCCAGATCATGCCAAATCATGAACACAGATACCGTCATCACACGTGAGGACACTACCCACCAGGTACATGGTACATACTCATGTGACTCGGCCAACGTTGTCTACCTGATACGTTGCAGGAAAGGATGCCCCAGAGCATGGTACATCGGCGAGACCATGCAGACACTGAGACAACGTATGAACGGGCACTGCGCAACAATCGCCAGGCAGGATTGTCACCTCCCAGTCGGGGAACACTTCAGCAGTCAAGGGCATTCAGCCTCGGATCTGCGGGTTAGCGTTCTCCAAGGCGGCCTTCGAGACACACGACAACGCAAAATCATCGAGCAGAAACTGATAGCCAAGTTCCGCACCCATGAGGACGGCCTCAATAGGGATATCGGGTTCATGTCACGCTACAGAACGTGACTCGCCATCGTTGTCTGTCTTTCCAGTTTTTAAAAAAAAAACACAAAAAAAACAAACACAAAAAAAAACTGCAGACAGCAGGATTTGACACGTTGGACCCCCTGTGACACATCTCATTGTCTTGGCTGTGCTCTTGGTGTGTCTTTGATGTAAGGACACCTTCCCTGAAAGATTGTATCTCTGCAGTTTCTGTGTTTATATACTGTGAAATATTGTAGATTCACTCATTGTAACTTTACCTGAGGAAGGGGCGACAGCTCCGAAAGCTTGTAATTTTAAATAAATCTGTTGGACTATAACCTGGTGTTGTGCGACTTCTCATTTTTGTCCACCCCAGTCCACCGCCGGCATCTCCGCATCATGTTCTTTTTTATGCCATTGGACCGCTTCCTTTATTGAACAGGGAAGGAGTGAGGAAATTGTGCAGGAGGTCAAGGAGTTTGTATTGGCACTTTCACAGCGAACAAAGGCTAAAAAACAGTTCTGTAGCAATTCCTTGTTAGATATGCGAAGAGTAAGAACAGAGTTAGGGAGAGAAAGAAATTGAAAGCCCACAGCGAAATCAGAGATTAAGATTGTTGTGAGAAAACAGGATTGAAGTAACAGACTAACAGACTTTCTTTTGTGTTGCATGTACTGTCTGTTTTAAATGTGTTCTACGTTCTGCTGTTTCATGCTACAGTGTCTCACAGAACTAGAAGCAGCTTAACCCTTTGTAGTCCTTGTCGTTGATATTAACAGTAATGTAAGCATTTTGATCAGTTTCTTTTCTATGAGCATATTGAAGACTTACGTTTGTTAATTGTTTTCTCTGTATATGTATGCAAATATGTTGTTTTTGTGATATTGAGTTCTTTAGATTTTGGGTTTGAATACTGAAATTTACAGACCATGTGTCTGACCAAATGATCAACTTATGAATACTGTTTTTCTATTAGTGGCCATTTTTAGAAAACTGGTTATGTAAATTGTGTGTGAATAAACTTTAGCTCACGACTTGGCAATGTTAAATAAAATTTGGCCCTTTTGACTTAATCAGTCCATAACAAGGAATCAAGAGCAAAACAAATAAGGCTTGAATGATGTGTGATTAAGGTACCTGGAGTAGTTATGAGAGCATGAATGTATGTTAAAAGTAGTGTATGTTCATTTCAATTTAAGATTGTGGCCCCAATGAAATGGGAGATTTAAGGAAAGCATTTGCGCTTTCATAAAAAGTGTTTGGTTTTATACTTTTTGGGTTAAAGATGTACAGTATGGATTTATTTTGACTGTAATTTACGTTATACCACTGTTGACAGGTACTTCGTTCTTTTTCCGAAAGGGTAAAAGGCTGGTTTTTGGAATCACATAGTTGCTGTTTGAACTTTACAAAACATTTTATTTTAATTTTGCCTTAGCATTGTATCTGCAACTGCTATTGTGCTGGATGACTCCTCCCCAAATCCAATGTTTTTTTCAGTGAAGAAATAATTAACCCCTTAATTCTATTTACCACATTGAATTGCTGAATTAGTTTTTAAAGTATCACCTTAAAGCGATACCAGCATGCTTACTACTGCGAAAGGTCTTGTGGAACAAGTTCTTTCGAGGTGGGGAGATCATGGTGATCGATAGTGATAATGGAGCATGATTTATGGGCTAGTTCATGGAAGAAATATGCACCAAGAACAAATAGAATGGTTAAAACTATATTGAAGGAAGTAGTTAGTGAGACTGAGATCTTAAAAATACTGTGGATTTTGATGGTAAATAGAGAAACTGTATTTAAAAGAACTAATATCTTTTGAATTTTGAAGCCATGACTTATCATGAAAGAGTGCCTCCAAAACAATTCTATGCTGCCGCAGTGACTGATATGTTAAAACAAATCATTGCTACTGAACCTTTTCAGATTGTTGGAAGGCCTTCCCTTTCCAGTTTGGTTAATTTCTGATTCAATTCTAACTTGTATGGAGAGTTAATTCTCTTTAGATTGAAAGGATTGTGTGGATGTTCTTTGCTGCTCTGAGGATTGGGAGTACCTGAATACAATGTTCACCCTAATTTTTTTGGGAGCGCGGTCCCTTTAACGGGCTACGTGGCCCATTCAAAATTCAAAATGTCCCTTCCAATGGGCGGAAGAGACCTCCCCAGGACACCAACGCATCCACGTTGCACATTGCACAGGAGGGCAAGAACAGGGATGTCGCCAGGAGGACCATGCTGCAGTAGCGCAAGCCTTTCAATGATCTGAGCAGATTATGAAACGTTACTGCCAAGCCACACTCAACCTCATCCTGCTGTGCCACTCATCACATCCCCATCGCTCTGCCTTCTCTACCGTACGCCTGCACATCTTTACTCACACCAACTTACCTTGCACCTCCACCCATCTCTCTCTATCTACAATATCACTTCCCCATCTCACTAGCCACCCCTCACACTCACCCTCATCCTACTACAAGCATACCAACTAACAGCACACAAGGGTAGGCACTTGAGTAGTTTAGACAATCTTCATGTGAAGTTTCTGTTAATGTGTTGTCAAACACTGAAATCTATATTTTCAACACTTTACCTTGTTGGACAGGTGTGCTCACCTTCAGAAGTGTCTTAGTGAGTTCCAGTGAATGTTGAGACATAACTCCCCCCCCCCCCCGCCCCCACAACTGTGATGAGTGTGAAAGGAATGGCTTGGACATTATAGGGATGCTTTATGGTGCTGGTATGGGGTGGTGTCAACCTGGCACATCATGTGGCAGCCAGGGTGCACAGCGTCAAGTGAAGTAAATCTGGCTGTGGTGATGCCATCGCTGGCCTCCCGGGCAGCAATGTTGTCGGGTGCTGATGCCCTGTGTCCTGTGCAGCATCAGGTGATTGCGGAGAAGGTTGGTGTTGTTGTTGGTGATGTTGGTGTGCCTGGTGATGTTGGTGTTGGGGCTGATCGTGGAGGGATTCTGAGGATCAAGATGAGATTTTTTCCAAGGGCACCGTTATTGCTGGAATAGATGACAGCTGAAGTTGAGATGACAGAAGTGATCTGTCAATGGTGAGAGAGCTTGCTCCAAGGAGGTGACAGTGGATATAAAGAGTTTACTCCAAACACTTCCAAACTGCATACAGCTCAAAAGTGTCTTCCAAGTCCTGAAAGCTCAAGCTTCTGACATTGGAAAGTGACCAGCTGTGAAATGGTAGCTTTCTTACCACTTTTGCAGCGGTCACCTATTCACAGCAATGGGGAGACATAGAGAACCCGACACACTTACCTGACGTGATCCCCGAGCGACGGGAACCTCGTAAAAAAAGTGGTAAAATAGAAATAGGCTGGCAAAATTGTAGTTAACAAGCATTTAACAAGCATTAAACTATCTTAAATGCCTTGGTGTCGGACTTGTTCTGAAATCGCAGACCCGACACTTTGGAAACTTACAAGGAGGCGGGTTCGGAGTGGGTTCCCAACCTGCTGTCAATTATTTTGATTTTGACAGCGGACCCGCCTCCAAACCCGCACTCTGAGTGCCGGCAAAATTCAGCCCTATGAAGAAGAACTGATCTCAACGGTACTATGTATGGACTTTTTTTTTACTCAAATCAGATTCAAAAAGGGGTTAAGAACATAAGAAATAGGAGCAGGAGTAGGTTGAATGATAGGGATATAATTGGATACTAAATTTTATATTGGCCAAACAAATGAGAATCTGGAAATCAAAAGGCAATATGGTTTGGTGTAAGGTGTGAATATATGGATTGATGTATTATGCTAGGAAGCCTGCAAGCAGAGTGATATTATTTCAAACTGATTTCTGTGTTAGATCTCCAGTTACCTATTGCTTTTCCAGGATAAGTGGTGCCTGCCTATGTGGCTGTGATGTGCTGTAGAGCCTGGATGAAGAATCCCCTAACTGAGCTATACAGGTTGATCAATGGAACTGAAAGAGAACTAATGCTCGGAGTGAGGAAAATATTGTGTAACACAGCATGGGCCGGATTTTCCGACCCCCACGGGTACATACGAGGTGTGTACGCACCCATAGGGGCCTCGCAAGTGCCAGTTTCAGGCATGCGAAGTGCATGCGCTGAAAACTGGCACTTGCGATCTGTCAAGAATTCTCTTGACAGATCATCCGCCTGCACAAGAAAAGTGCCTCTGCGGGTGGAGGGTTGCGCTTTTTGCACAACTTCCGCCCTCTGAAAGGCCATAGAATTCGTAAGGCCTGCTTTTACCAGCTTAAGAGTGTTGAAAAATAGAAAAATTTAATTTGATAACTCATTTATAAATTAAAAATACTTTTTTTAAATATTTAATTTAATGGAATTTTAATTAATTTTAATTATGTAATGTTTAAAAAAAATTATTTAATGTTTTAGTGTGTTTTTAAATGTGATCCCCATTCATACTTTTGACAGTTCTGTCCCTACAGACCTGTCAATAGTATGAAGGGGGATTCCCTTCTTTGATTGGTTCGCCTGGCCCACATGATCCCAGGGGCGTTTGCGAACCGCACGGGCCCCTGGGATACCTGGGCCTCTGCGCATTTCCAACAGGAGAGGCCCAGGATCGGAAACCTCGAGATCTACGGAACCAGCAGGTAGGTTCGTAGATTTTTTTCCGATCGGAGGCATCCACCCGCAGGAAGCCTCCGATCGGAAATTCAGGGCCCATATGTATGGTTTGGCGAACAACATATTGCTTGACACAAACCAACAACAACAACCAAAACTAAATTGGGGATAAATTATTGGTGCCTGTTAGGGTTCACAATGTTACAGAAATTCAAGTTAACCTTACCCTTCAGACAGAAGCCTTATGAGTAGTTGTAAATTTTGGCCATCCAATTCCATTGTTGCTTGACTTTTAAATCTGTATTGCATCGCACTAGTACTTCTCAGGGACAATATCATCGTTATGCAAGAGCAGAATGATGATATTGTTATAGTCTATTGCCACCTTGGGTAACCATGAATGATGACAGAATATATGATAGAAATATTAGCTCTGATGGAAAATATGTTTGCAAGGCCATAAAAAGGAATGTAAGAATATCGATACGTTTTTACATTGCTTTTGTTTTTAATAGAGGCAAAAACGTAATGTGGGAAGAATTTATTTAAATTGTATTTCCAAAAACCCTTCTCGATACTGCTGATAAGAAAAGCTTTTCAAACACAGGCTTTTCATCACAGCAAGGGGTAGTATGAGTGCGTGCATCAAAAGTTGTTTTACAACAGGGCCATGGTTTAGGAGAGCAATAATAGGAAGTAATAGTCTGGTCTGAAAAGGTATGAGGCCTCTCATCTCTGCTTTGCAAACTATTTGAAACAAATGGGTGGTTGTAAAACATGAGATAGGGTTGCTTTCGGCAGGAAGAGAACCGTAAACCAAAAGAGTACAAGACAGATGCCATGTTTTACTTAGTTAGGAAGAAAGAAAGAGACCTCTTGTTACCTTCGAAACCCTGGGTTGTGAACAGGCTTGGAGAAGACATATTCACGATTTCTCATCAAATTTAACCACATGAGTTTCAGACGTGGGGCTAATGTGTGTTACTCTGTGTGGTTGGCTTGGGTTTATAAGATTAATGCCTTACTGATAATAAATGGAGTGAATTGTCAAACATATTACTGCCTCTAGTTGTATGAATCTATTTAAAGGATAAGGAAAGAATTATCCAACAGTAACCCACAGTATAATTTCAAGGTCATGCATCTACAAAGTTATTTTCCTTTTTGTGTGCAGTCAGGAAAATGCTATAGTCCCAAGTCATTCTATTCCAGTTAAGGAAAAAGTATTCAATTCATCTTTGGGATATTAAAATGTTTGCTGAATTGAATTTTAAGTGATTTAAAAAAAATTAATGTGCTATTTGTACTCCAGTACTGACAATCATGATATTGTTGCACTGCATGTTAAAATCCATGGGGGAGAAATTCAGTATCGCCCCATTTGGGGCGCAATTATCGGCCGGGCGCAAAGATTAGCGCCTGGCGCTAATTATCGCCTCCGACTGCAAACTTGACTTTTATCGCCCCTGGAGGTGATTGGAGCGCTAAATCAGGCGCTTCACACCTGTCTTAAGGCGCAAAGGCCGAGGAGCGAGGCGCTACCTCAGAGCGCTGGCGAAGCTCATGTGATGTCAGTCAGCAATGGAACACAGACACAATGGCCCCGGCCAGTTCTTAAAGGGGAGGGTTGATCTTGCTTTCCATCCACATCCTGCTCATTGCAGCCTTGAATCTTGGCCTGGAGAGACCTGTACATCAAATCTGCTGGAAAGAACAATGGAGAGGCCCAGGGAAAGAGCTCAGAGTGCAGCACCCACAATCTCTTCTAAATCGATACAAGGAAGGGCAATACAAAATGAACCTGCAAAGTGCTGCTCTAACCCAAAACTCCTTCACACAGCGTTGAATCTCTCCAGAAGTCTCTCTCTCTCAGAATTCGTGGTTCAAAAATGTCACCAACAATAAAAGGCAGAAAGCGGACGCCTTTAAATAGCGCTCCCCCAGTCCCTTCCTGACTGCAAAACGCTCCCCTCAACCTGTCGTTGCTAGCGGCAGGCGGTAAGGCAGGGGGCGCCACTCAATATCCGCTCCGGGGCGCTACCGGTGCGTTGCGCACTCGACTGACGTCACGATCTGCCGGCGCAGGAGATCATGGCGGTAGTGTTTAGCGCCGCCGCAAAATGTCTAGTTAATTTAGCGAGCGGCGTAAACATCGCCGCGCCCGGGCGCTAGTTGCTTTGCGCCCCATTAGCGCCCTCTTAAGGTGCTAACGGGAGGCGCAACCAACTGAATTTTTCCCCCCATATTTTTAAAACTTAACAGAGAAATGGAAGTTTCTCCTTGTGTTTATTACATTGAGCAAATGGGTATACAAGAAAAAAGAACAAACTCAACACATATGCATTTAAATATCTCTGCATCAAATCTGGAACCTAAGGGAATGGTAGCATAGTGGTAATGTCACTGGGCTAATAATCCAGAGACGTGAGTTCAAATCCCACCACTGCAGCTGGGGAATTTAAATTCAGTTAATTAAATAAATCTGGAATTTAAAAAAGCTAGTATCAGTAATGGTAATCATGAAACTATTGAATGGTTGTAAAAACCCATCTCGTTCACTAATGTCCTTTAGGGAAGGAAATCTGCTGTCCTTACCTAGCCTGGCCTATATGTGACTCCCGACCCACAGCAATGTGGTTGAGTCTGAAATGGCCTCGCAAGCCTCTCAGTTGTAACAAACCGCTACGAAAAACAATAATAAAAATGAAACCGGACGGACCACCACCACCGGCTGCAGTGTGTACCATCTACAAGATGCACTGCAGCAACTCACCAAGGCTTCTTCGGCAGCACCTCCCAAACCCGCGACCTCTTCCACCTAGAAGGACAAGGGCAGCAGCAGGCACATGGGAACACCACCACCTCCAAGTCACACACCATCCTGACTTAGAAGTATGTCGCTAGGTCAAAATCCTGGAAATCCCTCCCTAACAGCACTGTGGGAGTACCTTCACCACATGGACTGCAGCGGTTCAAGAAGGTGGCTCACCACCACCTTCTCAAGGGCAATTAGGGCTGGGCAATAAATGTTGGCCTTGCCAGCGACTCCCATAAACAAATAAAAAAAAGAGGGTAAAGCACAAAATATGCATACGTGCTTCAGCTCACTAAATTCAGAAGAGCACTCAATTGCAGCACAAAAATAAATTGGTGCAAAACCTGCATCCCTAATTCTACACTGGATGTGCATCTGCTTTCCCAATGCAGAGGACCACTAATTAGTTATCATGGCTGTTGGTAGAGACAGGAATGAGAAAGGAAGGGAAGAATTTCAAGTTTCAGAAAAATCTAGAAGACGCTTGCTCAATTAGACTTAAGAGATTAAATTACTTTTAGCACACTGATCGTGTGGCATGGCTTGTTATTTTCTGTACTATCAGGAGCTTTACTGAAATTAAGTTGAAGTGAGGTGAGATTTACTATAACTACTACTTTGTTTATTCACTTACTTGCCAATTTGCATCTGACCTCATCTCCCCAAAGTGTTAATCAGTCCATCTTTCGGAAGACTGGAGATGACTGCACATGACGCCACCTGCGACGTTACAGTATCGAGTTCACTTAACGGGGGGGGGGGGGGGGTTTCATTATTACATCCCTGGGTCATGTTATCCATGAAACTAGATATTGGGCAGTAAAGGTAAACTCCTGATCGTAAAGGATGCAGGACCCATTTACGGAAGAGCCCAGCAATGGTGAGCCCAAGTAAATATCTAGAGCAGACCAGAAACTTGTAATAATCTCCAGTAGCATTTCTCGAGTTTTACTGTAATCCATATAAAGGGATGTTAAAACTATATTTTGAGCATCCATCTCATTTTTTACCTTTATATGTTTAAGTAAAGATACATTTATTGGTACCACGTTCCAAATAAAGTTTGATGTTTAATATATAATGACTTTTTCTAAATATTTGTAATAAGCGGTAATCTTTAAAGATCTACAACTTCACAAAGGATCATCAGAGTGAGCACTTCAGAAGCACTTGAATGTACTACCTATGATAATTTAGATAAATTAATATTTCATTGTTTATAAATTAAAAAATATACATACTTTGGGGTTAGAAGGAGAACATTGAGAGTATACTTAGTCTTCACAGTCTTGGAATTGTACTTGTGATTTGCAGCTTTAAGCTGTCAGTCTCATTCCAGATAAGGGCAGATATACCTCTTATGTTTAATTTCAGTGGTCACAAAAAACTTTGCATTTTCTAAGAAAAACTAATAAGAAATAAACTTAAAATACTAACTTGTATGCCAAAAAGAGACAAAAATAACAAGGTTTCTTCACTGATACTGTCCAGCTGGTTTGGATGGCCTCTTTTATAATGGAATGACTGTGGAAAGTGAGTATTGAAATTCTATAATAAATTTTTGTCTATGGACAATATGCCAGTCATCATGTAGTGTGCTAATATCTTTAGATTAATTGATATACATTAACAATAAATTCATTATATAAAAATTTCAAATTTTTAATTGTTACAGTAAAAATGCTGCCCAGTCTTCAATAGGGTATTAAACCTTATTGGCTGCCTGCCTAGGCCAGTGAAAAATTGTTTGGAAACCTCCTTGGAGTATGAAAAAAATATATTGTTTAATTGTTTTTAAATTCCACCTCCTTTTCTACTCCCTTCCCTCCTGAAGTCACGCTGATCCTTGGACGTTGGCATCTCTCTGTTGTCATTCTTATGGACGGCATCCATAAGCACATATTTTCCAGCACAGATCAACAGATAATAAACAGGAGTGGAAAACAGGGCTGATTTTTTCCCCTTCATCAGGAGTGCAGCTGCAGCTTAGATCAGGGCACGAATCTGGGATTTTCCGGCCTGTATGAATTAGTGATTCACCATTCACCTTTACTGACTAGGCCTTCAAGGGAGCTTTGGAATGCTTACAACTATATTAGAATGAACTACGAGTTAACACTATTGTAATATTAGAATGCGCAATATACAGATTTCCTGTTTTTCTTTTATTCCTCTGTGAAGTGCCTGTAAATGTTTTTCTCTGTTAAAAGTGCTATATAAGTGCAAGTTGTTGTAGATATGAATTAATGTTTCACAGTAATACC
The DNA here is from genome assembly GCA_030390025.1 of Squalus acanthias. Taxonomy (NCBI): domain Eukaryota; kingdom Metazoa; phylum Chordata; class Chondrichthyes; order Squaliformes; family Squalidae; genus Squalus; species Squalus acanthias. The sequence continues at coordinate 34,998,283 of CM059448.1, read as the reverse complement.
ACAAGCCATTAAGTAGCACCAACAAGGTTTATTGCAAAAAAACTAATTTATTTTATTAAACTTTTTCTTTAAATTTGTATTGTTTACTGGAGGAGATTAAGAATATTTTCCAAATTTAAAATAAATTAGTAATAAAGTGCCAAGCTTACTTGAACACTTCTTAACTGCAGCTATGATGTTCCGACTGTGCTTTAACTGAACTTCTACCCTGATAACCAGTTACTCTGCACTTTGGAGGCTGACAATGCCTTTGAGATATATAAAACTATAAATCAAAAGCTGACAGATGTTAATTGGATCTGTTCAAAATGCTGAAGCTTTCAGCTGATGCAAGTTGTTTTTTGCAGATATTGTTTCAGTTACCTGGTTTCTCCCTCCCTACCTTCTTAAATAATGGAATGACATTTGCAATTTTACAATCCAAAGGCAGACTTCCTGAATCTAGAAGGCTTTAGAAAATTTCGACTAACATTCCTGCAGTTTCCTCACCTATTTCTTTTAATACTCTGGGGTGGAAACTATCAGGTCCTGGAGATTTATCCAATTTAAGTAACATTATTTTCTCCATTACTAATTTTTTAGTTATATTGGCCCAGAAATTAAAGACGGAGCCTTCCTGCGGGGGTAAGGCTTCCCCGCGATATCTCACTGCGTGCCTGCCTTTTCCTTCCGAGCTCGCACGAACTTGAGTTTTTAGACAGCAGCTGTGCAGTGTGTGCGTATCCCACAGACGCAGTTAATTCGTGCGAGCTGTGGGATCACGTGATTCAGTTAGAGCCAATGGCAGCACACCATCTTTCATTCATAGTTTTCACAGCAAGGGCTGTGAAAGCTATGAATACTATACCCCCCCAAAAGAACAGCTAAACCTGAATTAAATTAAAAAAAAAACCCATCACATTAATAAAATAAGTATAGTTAAATAAATTAACCCACTTTAAACAAAAAATTAAATTTTTGAAATTTTTTTAAATCTTTTTAAAAGTTATAAAAATAAACTTACCTTTCTTTAAAGTCTCTAAAAAAGATATACCTGTTGAAAAAAATTCAAAATAATACTTAATTAACTACTTACCTTGTTAAAAGAGGGTCTTACGCCTCCTTTCTTTATGTGCAAAATCTTCCATGCTTACCTGCGCGTTCAAAGCACTAAGTGCACTGCGTGCGCGCAGCCTGTAGCGCGCACGCGGTTCACTTAGGAACCGCCCCCTTTTGAAATCACCAAGTGACGGTTTTCAGCGCATGCGCAGTGCATGCAGAAAACCGGCAATTGGAGACAGAATACGCGAGAGTACACAGTGCGTACTCTCGCGTAGAGACACTAATTTTTGGGCCATTAAATCCACCACATTCCTCTCCTTGAGGTATTTTTAAGTTCCCTTGTATTGCTGATATTTTGTCCTCATTCTTCACTGTGAAAACGGATACAAAGTACTCATTTAACAAGTCTTCCATTTCCTTATTGTCCAGTATAGGCCCGTCTGCATCCGTCTTTAATGGGCCCACATTCCCCTTTACTCTCTTTTTCTTAATATATTTGGAGAACTTTTGCTGTTAGCTTTTCTTTTCATATTACCTTTTAGCACCTCTTATTACTTTCATTGTATCCCTTTATTGCTTTTTATAGCTTTCCCATTCTGCTAGATTTCCACTTTTCCTTGCATTTGTGTAAGCCTTTTTATTTTACTGTCTCTTACCTCATTTTTTGACCGTTGTTGCTTAACTACACAAGTGGAGCCTTTGCTTTTTAGGGCTAAGTACTGGTTTTGTACTGTATCAAATATTTCTTTGAATATATTCCACTGTTTGTCTGCAGGTTTACCCATTAGCAGTTCAGCCCAGTTTACTGTGGTCAACTTATTTCTCATCCCTTTGACGTTTACCTTTCCTAAATTTAAAACCTTGGTTTGTGACTCTCCCTTCTATCTCAAATCTAATATCATATTTAATCATATTATGGTCACTATTTGCACGATGCTCCCTTACTGTCAGATTGTTAATTAATTCTGATTTGTTACTCATCACTAAATCCAGTATGGCCTGTTCCCTTGTTGGTTCTAAAACATAGGGCTGAATTTTACCTACCATGGCGGGTCCGTGGCGGGCGACATCGGTGGTGGGTTCCAGCCTCGCTGCCGGCTCCAGCCCGCTGTCCAAAATGATTTTCCCCTGATTGGGCTTGTTAAGCCCGCCCAGCGCATTTACCGGCCAATCATCATCCGGTTTCCTTAAAGGGACCATGCGCAAATTGATTTTGACGGTTGTGCTGTCAGTGTTCTACAGCGTTGAGGTGCTGCAACCACTGACAAGCACTGCACAAAGGTGCAGGGTTGTACTCAGCCTCACCCATGACTCCCTCCATATGCTTATGGAGGGAGTCACAGCACGCAAGGATATTCTCTTCCCTTCCAATGGGCCGAAGAGACCTTCCCAGGAGACCAACGCAGCCTGGTTGCACATTGCACAGGAGGACATAAGCAGGGATGTCGTCAGGAGGACCTGGCCGCAGTGGCGCAAACCTTTCAATGATCTCAGTAGATCACGAAACGTTAATACAAAGCCACACTCAACCTCATCCTGCTGTGTCACTCATCACATCCCCATCACTCTGCCTTCCCAACCCTACTCCTGCACATCCTTACTCACACCAACTTACCTTGCACCTCCATCCATCCCTCTCTATCTACATTATCACTTCCCTATCTCACTAGCCACCCCTCACACTCACCCTCTTACTAGTGCAATCATACCAACTAATAACACACAAGGGTAGGCACTTGGCTGTTTTATGCAATGTTCATGTAAGGTTTCTGTTAATGTGGTGTCAAACATTGAAACCTTTATTTTGAACATTTTGCATTCTTGGACAGATTTGTGTGCACCTTTGGAAGTGGCTTAGTGAGTTACAGTGAATGGTGAGACATAACGGTACTCCCCGCAATGGTGATGAGTGTGAAAGGAATGGCTTGGGCATTGTAGGGATGCTTTATGGTGTTGGTGTGGGGTGGTGCCAACCTGGCGCATCATATGCAGCATCAAGTGAAGTAAATCGGGCCACGGTGAGGCCATCCCTGGCCTCTCGGGCAGCAATGTGGTCGAGTGCTGATGCCCTCGGTCCTGTGCAGCATCAGTTGATTGCGGAGAAGGTTGGTGTTGTTGTTGGTGCTGCTGGGGTGCCTGGTGCTGCTGGTATTGGGGCTGATCGTGGTGGAAATCTGAGGACCAAGGTTAGATAGTTTCAAGGGCACCGATGCTGATGGAATAGATGGCAGGTGAAGTAGAGATGACAGATGCGATCTGTCAATGGTGGGAGAGATAATGAGGTCAGACTGGATGGAGACTTGTGTAAAGACTTGCAGCATTCTGAATCTGTAGTGGAAATGCAGTTTAGAGAAGCTAGTGGCTAAGGGAAGATATCTGATTCAGCTGGGAGCTTCGACTTGACATTTGAAGCTGTCAACTCACCAGCTGAAATAATGGCAAGTCACCTCCCGCCTCAGCTTCACAGATGAGGTCTAGGCACAGCGGGAAACCGGTGGGTGACCTGTCAAAATCAATAAGCTGGGAAAAAAAGCATTGCTAAGTGGATGTAAACAAGCTACTAATGATTTCAATTGCCTCCCCGCCACGGTGTATCGGGTCTGCTCAACGCTGGCAGACCCGTTATCTGGGAAAGGAGCGTGGCGTCAGATTGACAGCGGGGTCCTGACCTGCTGTCAAAAAAAAACATTTTCCCACCCGACCCGCCACCGATCGCAGCCGCTGACCACCTGCAAAATTCTGCCCATATTGTTCCAGAAAACATGTTCCAAATACATTCTAGAAATTCATTGCCTTCACTACTTGATATTTTCTGCTTCTCCGAGTCTGAAAATTAAAATCTTCCCTTAGAACCACATTGCTTTTCCAAATGCTTCCCTATCTCAGTACTAACCACCTCCCCTTGACATTCAATGGCATTACCATCGCCAAATCCCCCACTATCAACATCCATTAACCAGAAACTTAACTTGTCTAGCCACATAAATACTGTGGCAACAAGAGCAGGTCAGAGGCTGGGTATTCTGCAGCGAGTGTCTCACCTCCTGACTCCCCAAAGCCTTTCCACCATCTACAAGGTACAAGTAAGGAGTGCGATGGAATACTCTTCACTTGCCTGGATGATTGCAGCTCCAACAACACTAAAGAAGCTCGACACCATCCAGGACAAAGCAGCCCGTTTGATTGGCACCCCATCCACCACCTTAAACATTCACTCCCTCCACCACCGGCGTACCGTGGCTGCAGTGTGTACCATCTAAAAGGGGCACTGCAGCAACTTGCCAAGGCTTCTTCGACAGCACCTCCCAAACCTGTGACCTCTTCCACCTAGGACAAGGGCAGTAGGAGCATGGGAACACCACCACCTCCAAGTTCCCCTCCAAGTCACACACCATCCTGACTTAGAAGTATATCGCCGATCCTTCATCGTCGCTAGGTCAAAATCCTGGAACTCCCTACCTAACAGCACTGTGGGAGTACCATCACCACATGGACTGCAACGGTTCAAGAAGGCGGCTCACCACCACCTTCTCAAGGGCAACTAGGGATGGGCAATAAATGCTGACCTTGCCAGCGACGCCCTGATCCCATAAACAAATTAAAAAAAAATAAGAACATAAGAAATAGGGGTGGGAGTAGGCCATTCGGCCCCTCGAGCCTGCTCCGCCATTCAATAAGATCATGGCTGGTCTTGTACATCAACTTCACTTTCCTGCTCTATCCCCATATCCCTTAGTGTCCAAAGATCTATCGATTTCTGTCTTGAATACACTCAACGATTGAGCATCCACAGCCCTCTGGGGTAGAGAATTCCAAAGATTCACAACCCTCAGTGAAGAAATTTCTCCTCACCCCAGTCCTAAATGGTCGACCCCTTATCCTGAGACTATGAACACTAAGTTCTAGACTCTCCAACCCGGGGAAAAAAAAGCCTCTCAGCATCTACCCTGTCAAGCCCTCTAAGAATTTTATACATTTCAATGCGATCACCTCTCATTCTTCTAACCGCCAGAGAATATAGGCCCTTTCTACTCAATCTCTCCTCATAGGACAACCCTCTCATCTTAGGAATCAATCTAGTGAACCTTCATTGCACCCCCTCTAAGGCAAGTATATCCTTCCTTAGGTAAGGAGACCGGAACTGTACACAGTACTCCAGGTGTGGTCTCCAAAGCCATATATAATTTCAGCAAGACTTCCTTACTCTTGTACTCCAACCCCCTTGCAATAAAGGTCAACATGCCATTTGCTTTCCTAATTGCTTGCTGTACCTGCATGTTAACTTTATGCGATTCGTGTACGAGGACACCCAAATCCCTCTTCATACCAACATTTACTAGTCTCTCAACTTTTAAACCATATTCAGCTTTTCTATTTTTCTTACCAAATAACATAATTTCACATTTCCTCACATTATATTCCATCTGCCACCTTCTTGCCCAATCACTTAACTTGTCTATATCTCTTTTGCAGCCTCTTTGCATCCTCCTCACTGCTTACTTTCCCACCTAGCTTTGTATCGTAAGCAAACTTGGATACATTACACTCGGTCCCCTCATCTAAGTCATTGATATAAATTGCACATAGATGAGGCCCAAACACTGATCCTTGTGGTAACCCACTAGTTACAACCTGCCAACCTGAAAATGACCCGTTTATTCCTACTCTGTTTTCTGTCTGTTAACCAATCCTCAATACATCCCCCCACTACACAACTCCTACAAGTCTTGCATCCTTTGCTGTTCTTTAACTCTACCTATAGTGTTTCCACTGCCCAATTACCCTTACTGAATCCCTTGTTTTTACTGCAGTAATTGTGACTTCTATCAATACTGCTACTCCTCCTCCTCCTTTCCCAATTCCCCTGTCCTCTAAAGATTCTATAACCTGGAATATTTAGCTCCTAATCATGCTCAAATTGTAGCTGAGTCTCTGTAAATGGCTACTGCATCATACTGGATTTGTACTTCTAATTCACAATCTTTAGATATCAAGAATACTATCTACAGATACTAAGAATTTCCTGAGGAAACATCAGTTGTCATCAAGTCCCATAAAACTACTGTTTTCTATTGGTCAAAAACTTCCAAATGCAACTTCTGGCAGTAAATGTTAGTATACTGTGTCAATTAAAGATGGCAATAGGGATCATTTTATCAATTCATGAAGACTCTTGCACATCACTTTTTCACTTTATATGTTGGCTCATCACTTACAAGAACTATGTAAAGCTAAATTAGACTCTAATGAGGACTAGGATTGTGGATATTTACTCAGATTAAGTCAAAAATGTACTACTTGCATTGTATGGTTCAATTCGAAACGTCATTTCATACCAGTGGTTTTCAAACTTTTCTGTGTTGGGTACTCCCACAAATATTGACATAATCCTGAGAACTCTCCATGCTAACTTCTGCAAAATAAGGGTCGATTTTAACCCTACCTGCTTGGTGGAAACCGGGTGGGTAGTCAGTTAAAATCGCCCGTGGCTCTCACCCGCCGACGTCTTACACTGAACCTGCAGGCTTCGATTTTAAATTGTTCTTATCAGGTGAGAAAGACACCCACCGGAAAACAGCGGGGTCTTTCTTTAAATTTGCAGATCAGGCTCCAATGACATCATCCGGGCCCGATTATTTTATCTGTGGGCCTGAGGGGGGAAGCGATTGTGGCTTTCCCGCCAGGACCACAGGGGGATTAGGAGTCGGGGTCAGAGGAGACCCAAAAATGCAAGTCTGTTTACTTTTTCTTGAATTTCATTGTGGGGCCATGAGAAGCAGGAGTACTCCTCCTGGTCCTACAAGGGTACTTTAGGTCTCTCTGCCCGAGGCTCCCTACCACCAAAAACTTACCTGAGTGCCAGGGACTCTTCCTTCGGACGCTTGATCGATATTATGCTTCCCACCGGTTTTGGGCGGGAAATTGGCAGGGGGCATGCAGATGAGCCCTGGGAGCTAACATCTCCTTGGCCTCACGCTGCCAAAGTCAGCACTGCGTACAACCCGCCCTTGCCCCCATCCACTCGATTCTCGCCCTGAATTAAAATTGGGTCTATAGTGTCAGCTATCAGAAGGAAATCAGTGCTATCATACAGAAAATATTATTATAAACAGCATCAGAAATATTCTGCTAGTAAATCAACAAAGAAAGAAAGAATCTGCATTTATATAGCACGTTTCATGATTTCAGGATGTCCCAAAGCAGCTTTCAACCAACAAATTACTTGTGAAATATAGTCACTGTTGTTATATAGGTAAACGTGGCAGTTAACTTACATACTGCCGAGGTCCCACAAACAGAAATTAGATAAACGACCAGTTAATCTCTTTTGTTAATTTTGGTCATATAAATCAGAAATATGATACTCCAATGCTAGACTGTCCATTCTGGAGAGGTGTATGCACGATGGAAGCAATGGGAACAAATTCAAATATGAGAGAAATCTTGGGTAGTTACCTAGAGTTAGACAAAGGTCAAAATGCAATCCCAGACTGAGGCAGCATCAGTACTACCAGCATCAGCAGGTGCTGTCACCAGGGCATTAGAGCCTACGGGCTGGATTTTGTCTTGGGGTCGGGTTGGGGTCGTATTACCCACATTTCGTGTTGCCCCCCCCGACTCCAGATTAATGTGGATAAATGATGCAATTTTCACTTAATTAGGTAATTGAGTTCCAGCATGTGGGAACCCATGAACCAATTAGTGGTTTCAGTCTGAAAGTCGCCTCTGATGATGTCATCATTGCAGGTCAGAGACTGACTGCCTGGCCTTTGATGTGAGAGGACCTGGATGCAAAATAAGCAGCAGCTCTAAGGGAGAGAGAGAGAGAGAGAATTTTTTTTGCATCCGGGTCCTCTCACAGCAAAGGCCAGGCAGTCTCTGAAGACATTCAATGCAGCAGCATCAGAGGCGACTTTCAGACCTAATACTACTACTACCTTCATCACATCTCCGTTGTAATAGTGGACCTGCAGCTGATAGTCAGCTATCCACTTGTGCTCCCGCCAGGTTTCACTGGCGTATTTCACATCAGGCGTACTTCATGTTGGAAAAGGGTTAAACTAACTAAAATGTTTCAAAATGGCATTACAGAGCCAATTTAGGGATAGTTAAGAGCGTTAATGGCCTCTTGCACCTCTTGGAGGCGGGACGGAGTCGGGAACCCCGTGACCCATTTTGTCAAAATTGCGTGGAGGCGTGTTGGAGTCGGGATGGGGTCGGGACCCCCTGAATCTGCTACTTTAACCCCCCACACGCCTCCAAACCCGACTCCACAGGTCATTCAAAATCCAGCCCTACGACTCTGTCACTCGAATCAAATATGATGGCAAACCCCGATGATGGGGTACTGTAGCATTGCTAAAATATTATGGAAGAATGCAAGGGGGAAACGATTTCCCTGCATACTATCTCTCAGAGTACAGTTGTCTAGGGAGCATTCGTAGATTGAACTGTACCAATCTACCTGAGGCTGAATAGACCCACAGCGGCTCACAACCTAAACCAGCAAATTGGTCATATTAAGGGGAGGTTTTGATTCAACAATGAAGATCAGAACCAAGCGAATGCCTTGGGAATACCACCAAGATTTATTAAACATACTCTATAACTTTCAAGTGTAAACATGAGATGGGTAAAACACATTTTAAGAGCAGATTGTTGCAACAGTTTCATTAGAGCAGTATTTTGAACAATGTGCGATTTGTGCTAATGATTGCAATCCACAAAACATCTGTGGGTAAGTTCTCAATATAAAACAGATAACAAAAAGAGAATTTTTCCTTTAATATGTTGTATTACCTTGATTTTACTAAAGTTTGTCAATATGTTCATTAATCAGCATGATTATGGTATTGATTTTTAATTGTGTCCAAAATATTAGCTGCTTTAAAAATGAAATGTTCAGCAGATACATTGGATTAAAATAATATGTAAGAATATTTAAAACACTTTTGATGAACAGACCCGTGAGGTGAAAGTGCTCTGGCTGCAGAAAATGTGTTGAGCTAATTTTTTTTTGCCATTGTACTGCACTTTTAGGAAAGCATTATTTTGAACAGTGCAGTTACTGCAATATCCTTATCATTAGAATACAAGAACAACTGATGACTCAATCAGAACACATCAATAGAATTTTCTTTTATTCATTTGTGGAATGTGGGCTTTGCTGGCAAGGCCAGCATTTATTGCCCATTCCCTAATTGCCCTCGAGAAGGTGGTGGTGAGCCGCCTTCTTGAACCGCTGCAATCCGTGTGGTGAAGGTAGGGAGTTCCAGGTTTCTGACTCACCAACAATGAAGGAACGGCGATCTATTTCCAAGTCAGGATGGTGTGTGACTTGGAGGGGAACTTGGAGGTGGTGGTGTTCCCATGCTCCCGCTAGGTGGTAGAGGTCGCAGGTTTGGAAGGTGCTGTCGAAGAAGCCTTGGTGAGTTCCTGCAGTGCATCTTGTAGATGGTACACACTGTAGCCATGTTGCGCTGGTGATGGAGGGAGTGAATGTTTAAGGTGATGGATGGGGTTCCGATCAAGTGGGCTGTTTTGTCCTGCATGGTGTCGAGCTTCTTGAGTGTTGTTGGAGCTGCACTCATCCAGGCAAGTGGAGAATATTCCATCACACTCCTGACGTGCCTTTTAGGTGGTGGAAAGGCTTTGGGGAGTCAGAAGGTGAGTCACTCGCTGCAGAATACCCAGCGTCTGACCAGCTCTTGTAGCCACAGTATTTATGTGGCTGATCCAGTTAAGTTTCTGGTCAATGGTGACCCCCAGGACGTTGATGGTGGGGGATTCAACAATGACAATGCCGTTGAATATCAAGGGGTGGTGGTTAGACGCTCTCTTGTTGGAGATGGTCATTACCTGGCACGTGTGTGACACAAACGTTAATTGCCACTTATCAGCCCAAGCCTGGATGTTGTCCAGGTCTTGCTGCATGCGGGCACGCATAGCTTCATCATCTGAGGAATCGCGAATCGAACTGAACACTGTGCAATCATCAATGAACATCCCACTTCTGAGGATGGAGGGAAGGTCATTGATGAAGCAGCTAGAGATGGTTGGGCCTAGGACACTGCCCTGAGGAACTCCTGCAGCGACGTCCTGGGACTGAGATGATTGGCCTCCAACCACCACAATCATCTTCCTTTGTGCTAGGTATGACTCCAGCCAGTGGAGCGTTTTCCCCCCGATTTCCAGTGACTTCAACTTTACTAGGACTCCTTGATGCCACAGTCGGTCAAATGCTGCCTTGATGTCAAGGGCAGTCACTCTCACCTTGCCTCTGGAATTCAGCTCTTTTGTCCATGTTTGGACCAAGGCTGTAATGTGGTCTGCAGCCAAGTGGTCCTGGCAGAATCCAAACTGAGCATCGGTGAGCAGGTTATTGGTGAGTTCGTGCCGCTTGAGAGCACTGTCGACGACACCTTCCATAACTTTGCTGATAAGTGAGAGTAGGCTGATGGGCAGTAGTTGGCCGGATTTAATATGTTCTGCTTTTTGTGGGCATACCTGGGCAATTTTCCACTTTGTCAGGTAGATGCCAGTGTTGTAGCTGTACTGGAATAGCTTGGCTAGAGGCGCGGCTAGTTCTGGAGCACAAATCTTCAGCACTGCAGCCGGGATGTTGTCAGGGCCCATAGCCTTTGCTGTATCCAGTGTGCTGAACCGTTTCTTGAAATCACCTGGAGTGAATCGAATTGGCTGAAGATTGGCATTCGTGATAGGGGGGGATCTCAGGAGGAGGCCATGATGGATTATCTACTCAGCACTTCAAAGCTTCAGCCTTTTCTTTTGCACTTGCGTGCTAGGCTCCGCCATCGTTGAGGATGGGGATGTTCATGGAGCCTCCTCCTCACATTAGTTGTTTAATTGTCCACCACCATTCATGACTGGATATGGCAGGACTGAAGAGCTTTGATCTGATCCGTTGGTTGCGGGATTGCTTAGCACTGATTATAGCATGCTGTTTCCACTGTTTAGCATGCATGTAGACCTGCGTTGTAGCTTCACCAGGTTGGTACCTCATTTTTAGGTATGCCTGGTGCTGCTCCAGTAATGCTCTTCTAACTTTAAGCAAATAACATTAAGGCAATTGTTAAGCATCAAACTATTTTCAGGAATGGTTGACTTATTGTACCATGGGATGATGGGAACAGGTCTGAGCTCCCCACATAAGGAGTCACATCACATAATAGTAACACTCTGTCTTCTCTCAGTGGATAGAGAGAACAGCACAGCATCCCAGCTCTAGTGGCACATCGAATCTCGTAATTAACACACGAGGGCGTGTCTAACCCACTAGTTACCCACTAAACACGGCTGAAAAAGCTAGGGCTTGTGCATTCAAGTGTAAGTGAAGTTTTAATGGCATGATTGTGAATGCAGTTCTGAAGAACAGGAAGGCTGCTGCAGGCCACGGGCTAAGGAACCTGAGCTGTATTATGAGTAACACTGTATAAACGTATAATACTGTGCAATTCATGGCCCGTATTTTGTGTCAGCGCTGAAGGAACGGTGCTTGCCGTTCATTCTGCTTGCAGCTGCACACAGACTTCCCGCGTGCTTTTGCGCGGCAACTTACGGTAATTAGAAATTCATTCCAGCACGGCGCCCTCTACAGGGGATCTGTGGTGTGAGAGAGCAGGACAAGCAACAGCGTGTCGCTTCATCTTCAACCAATCAGATTGAAGAATTCTCACTAAGACACGCAGCGTCTAAATCAGGAGGTATAAATTATTTAATTTAATGTAAAATCACGTACGGAAAGCAAAATAAAGAGAGGAAAAGAAAGATGGGATTACGAGAGATAAAAGAGACAAAGAAAAAGTTAAAAACATTTATTTCTTATTATAATCTGAAGGAATGTGTCTCCACATTTGTAAAAGTAAATTTTCAGTGCTAGAGAGGGTGTTTGGCAATACTTATTAAGACTTATCATCAATTTTCCCTCTAATTTTAAGGGGCTACACGGTCCATTCAAAATACCGCCTATGTATTGTTTTTGTGTTTAGTGGGTAACTAGTGGGTTAGACACGCTCTTCTTGTGTTTTATTGCTGGGCCTCTCGGCGAGGTACTGGTGTAGTGAAGCTTGTGGAGGAGCAGGGCAAATCGGACACCAACTTCCTGATTTCCATGTTTAACTGCGCATGTACGGACGCCGGAAGTTGCTGTCCAATTTATTCCACAATAACGGTCAACGCTGATAGCCTCATCGTTATTCCTACTGCAAAATCCGGGCCAATATGTTTTAAAATATAGTCATAATGGCACAGAAGGCCATTCGGCCCATCGAGTCCATGCCGGCTCTCTGTAGAGCAATCCAGTCAGTCCCATTCCCCCGCTCTAACCCCGTAGCCCTGCAAGTTTATTTCCCTCAAGTGCCTATCCAGTCTCCCCTTGAAAATATTGAGTATCTCCGCTTCCACCACTTCCGTTGGCAGCGAGTTCCAGGTCCTCACCACTCGCTGCGTAAAAGTTTTTCCTCACATCCCCCGTGTCTCTTGCCCAAAACCTTAAATCTGTGTCCCCTAGTCCTTGTACCATTAATTAGTGGGAACAGCCTTTCCCCATCCAGCCTATCCAAACCCGTCATAATCTTGTACACCTCTACCAAATCACCCCTCAATCTCCTTTGCTCTAATAAAAACAAATCCAGCTTCTCCAACCTGTCTTTGTAGCTAAGATCCCCCATCCCCGGAACCATTCTGGTAAATCTCCTCTGCACCCTCTCAAGGGCCTTCACATCCTTTCTAAATTGTGGTGACCAGAACTGGACGCAATACTTCAGTTGTGGCCAGGCAGTGCTTTATAAAGGTTCAGCACAACTTCTCTACTTTTATACTCAATACCTCTATGAAGCCCAAGATCCCATATGCTTTGCTAACCACTCTCTCATATGTCCTGCCACCTTCAGGAACCTATGCACATTAACTCCCAGGTCCCGCTGTCTCTGCACACTCTTTAAAACTGTGCCATTAAGTTAATATTGCCTCTCCCTGTTCCTTCTGCCAAAATGCATCACCTCACGCTTCTCTGTATTAAATTCCATCTGCCACTTGTCTGCCCATTCTGCTAGCCTTTCTATGTCCTGTTGCAGTAGATTGGTATCATCCTCACTGTTTGCCACACCCCCAAGTTTGGTGTCATCGGAAAATTTAGAAATTCTACTCTTTATTCCAATATCCAGGTCATTTATATATATATATCAAAAAAAGCAGTGGCCCCAGCACTGACCCTTGGGGAACACCACTGTCTACCATCCTCCAGTCTGAAAAACAGCTATTTACCACAACTCGCTGTTTTCTGTCCTTAAGCCAATTCCTTATCCAAGCTGCCACTGACCCACCTATTCCACGAGCCTCAATTTTGTTAACCAGCCTTCTGTGTGGTACTTTGTCAAACGCCTTCCTAAAATCCATGTGAAAACATCCATTGCATTCCCTTCATCAATCCTCTCTGTTACTTCATCAAAAAATTCAATTAGATTAGTCAAACATGATCTGCCTTTTACAAATCCGTGTTGGCTCTCCTTAATTAACTTAAACTTCTCCAAGTGCCTGTTAATTTTTTCCTTGATTATTGTTTCTAAAACTTTATCCACCACTGATGTTAAACTGACTGACCTGTAGTTACTAGGATTGTCCTTACACCCTTTCTTGAACAATGGTGTCACATTTGCCACTTTCCAATCCTCAGGCACCTCCCCCTCATCTAGCGAAGATTGGAAAATTATGGCAAGCCCTTCCGTTATCTCCTCCCCCAATTCCCTTAGGAATCTGGGATGCAAGCCATCTGGACCAGGCGACTTGTCCACTCTAAGCATACCCAGCCTTTCTAGTACATCCTGTCTATCAATTTTCACCCCTTCCATTGCTTCTACCTTTTCCACTTCTACTAGTATTTTGTCAGCATCCACCTCCTTAGTAAACACCGATACAAAGTACTCATTGAGTATTCTAGCCTTGCCCTGCAGCTCTAAGCCTATATCACCTTCTTTGTCCCTAATAGGCCCCACCCCGCTCTTACTACCCGCTTACTACTTACATGCCAGTAGAAGATTTTTGGGTTCCCTTTTATGTTAACCGCCATTCTACTCTCATATTCTCTATTTGCCAATCCTATTTTCATCTTCACTTCCCCTCTCAATTTATTGTATTTGGTCTGGTTCTCCCTTGAAGAATTCACCTGACATGCATCATACACCCTCTTTTTTTGTTTCATCATCTTCTCTATCTCCCTCGTCATCCAAGGAACCCTTGCTTTGGTTCCCTTACTCTTCCCTCTTGTTGGAATGTACCTAGCCTGTACTTGGAACTTGTACATAGCTTGTACATATCTCAAAAATAATTTGTAGATGCGGGCTTGCTGATAAATTACGAACCCAGCAGCTATAATTATGGGTAGTGTCTTCATTCCTATACATACGTATCAAACTTTTACATTTTAAGCTTACAGTTAGTGTTTCAACCATCTGTCAGCTTGCTAGTGTTTCACAAGAAAATCAGCTTTTTTCACTGGAATTGCAAGTTGTCAGTGCTAAACAATGAGCTCAGTTGGAATATCGAACTAAATTCACCAGAAGCAATTGGATCTGCTGGAAGGCAGGATTGATGGCTTCAGAACCAATCAAATTGATTAGAGGGTGGAACAAATGGTTTTCAAAACAATCAAATGCTACTTTCTTCCAATGTTGGTTTCACATGAAACTGAAGCAGAGGTTTTCAGATGAGCTGATGGTTTCAGTGAGTCACTGTTATAGCGAAGTGTTCTAGACCTCTGAAGAAAGTGACCAACATTTTATTTTAAAAAGGGAGATTGGCCCCCTTACACAGGAGGCCAAAAAGACTATGGCTGGGGTTGTAGGGGATCTCGGGGCAACCCTGCCACCACTAAAGGCAGGTAGATTCTGGAATTGTTGGCTTCCATGAGCAGGCAGGGAGCAGAGAAGCGTCCAAAGAGGTGCTTGTGTATGCCTAACTGCATCAATGTAATGAGGTGACCTCACAAACTCACAGGGTTAGCGCTAGAGGGAATCGCTGGGACTGCAAGCCTGAATTTTCAGCCCGGTCATTTATTTTGGGACACTGCATCTTTTTGAAGCTGTTGATCATCTTTTCTAGTTTTCTATGGTGACATATATAATCATGATGTGGAGATGCCGGTGTTGGACTGGGGTGGACAAATGTGAGAAGTCGCACAACACCAGGTTATAGTCCAACAGCTTTATTTGAAATCACAAGCTTTCGGAGCGCTGCTCCTTCGTCAGGTGATGAAGGAGCAACCGCTCCGAAAGCTTGTGATTTCAAATAAAGCTGTTGGACTATAACCTGGTGTTGTGCGACTTCTCACATATATAATCATGAGAAGTCGCACAACACCAGGTTATAGTCCAACAGTTTTATTTGAAATCACAAGCTTTCGGAGCTTACGTGGCCCCTTCCTCAG
Organism: Squalus acanthias; assembly: GCA_030390025.1. Lineage (NCBI taxonomy): Eukaryota > Metazoa > Chordata > Chondrichthyes > Squaliformes > Squalidae > Squalus > Squalus acanthias. The sequence goes on along the minus strand of CM059448.1, from coordinate 34,982,799 downwards.
GTGAAGTAAAGAAATACAGACTCGACAAAGCATATATAGAGAACAATGCATGTGTAACTTACAATGGCAGACGACTACATTTAAATCATCCTGACTGTTTATCTGCCGAGGTGTGACAAAAGGCAATCAGGTCAGCCAGGAAGGTACCACATCAAAGACATAGCAAGATACAACTGAGACAATGAGGTGTAGTCACAGGGGGTCCAATGTGTCAAAAGCCACAGTCGGTATGGGAAACGATAAACTTTAAAATTTTTACTTTTTTACTGGGAATCACATCTGTGAACAAGCCAACGACGACTCGAGTCTGGATCACGTCATGTATCGTGACATAAACCCAAGATCCCGGTTGAGGCCGTCCTCATGAGTGCGGAACTTGGCTATCAGTTTCTGCTCGATGATTTTGCGTTGTCGTGTGTTTCTAAGGCCGCCTTGGAGAACGCTTACCCGCAGATCCGAGGCTGAATGCCCTTGACTGCTGAAGTGTTCCCCGACTGGGAGGGAACACTCCTGCCTGGTGATTGTTGCGCGGTATCCGTTCATACGTTGTCTCAGTGTCTGCATGGTCTCGCCGATGTACCATGCCGCGGTGCATTCTTTCCTGCAACGTATGAGGTAGACAACGTTGGCCGAGTCACATGAGTATGTACCATGTACCTGGTGGGTAGTGTCCTCACGTGTGATGATGGTATCTGTGTTGATGATCTGGCATGTCTTGCAGAGGTTGCCATGGCAGGGTTGTGTGGTGTCGTGGTCGCTGTTATCCTGAAAGCTGGGTAATTTGCTGCGAACGATGGTACTTCTGAGGTTAGGCGGCTGTTTGAAGGCAAGTAGTGGAGGCGTGGGGATGGCCTTAGCGAGGTGTTCGTCGTCATCGATGACATGTTGGAGGCTGCGAAGAACATGGCGTAGTTTCTCCGCTCCGGAGAAGTACTGGACGACGTAGGGTACCCTGTTGGTTGTGTCCCGTGTTTGCCTTCTGAGGAGGTCGATGCGCTTTTTCGCTGTGGCCCGTCGGAACTGTCGATCGATGAGTCGAGCGTCATATCCCGTTCTTACGAGGGCGTTCTTCAGCGTCCATAGGTGTCCATCGCGTTCCTCCTCATCTGAGCAGATCCTGTGTATTCGCAGGGCTTGTCCATAGGGGATGGCTTCTTTAACGTGGTTAGGGTGGAAGCTGGAGAAGTGGAGCATCGTGAGGTTGTCCGTGGGCTTGCGGTACAGTGAAGTGCTGAGGTGTCCGTCTTTGATGGAGATTCGTGTGTCCAGGAATGAAACCGATTCTGAGGAGTAGTCCATGGTGAGTTTGATGGTGGGATGGAACTTGTTTATGTTATCGTGTAGTCTTTTCAGTGATCCTTCGCCATGGGTCCAAAGGAAGAAAATTTCGTCGATGTATCTGGTGTACAGCGTTGGCTGGAGGTCCTGTGCAGCGAAGAAGTCTTGCTCGAACTTGTGCATGAAGATGTTGGCGTACTGTGGTGCAAATTTGGGCCCCACGGCTGTTCCGTGTGTTTGGGTAAAAAAATGGTTGTCGAAGGTGAAGACATTGTGGTCAAGGATGAAGCGGATGAGTTGTAGGATGGCGTCTGGAGATTGGCTGTTGTTGGTGTTGAGTACTGAGGCTGTCGCAGCGATGCCGTCATCGTGGGGGATACTGGTGTAGAGTGCCGATACGTCCATCGTGGCGAGGAGTGTTCCTGGTTCAACTGGTCCGTGGGTGCTGAGTTTCTGTAAGAAGTCTGTGGTGTCATGGCAGAAGCTGGGGGTTCCCTGTACGATGGGTTTCAGGATGCCCTCGACGTATCCAGAGAGGTTCTCACACAGGGTTCCGTTGCCTGATACGATAGGACGTCCGGGTGTGTTGGCTTTGTGTATCTTTGGGAGGCAGTAGAAGTCTCCCACGCAGGGAGTACGTGGGATGAGAGCGCGTAGGATGCTTTGAAGGTCTGGATCGAAGGTCTTGATCAGTCTATTGAGTTGGCGGGTGTGTTCTTTGGTCGGATCTGCGGGTAACTGTCTGTAGTGTTCCAGGTTGTCCAGTTGTCGGTATGCTTCTATATAATCATGCAATTGTAGAACCTGACTAAAGTCTATTCATAATGCCATGTACATGTTGTGCCTGCTGTGATTGAACAGCATGTCAAAAGACAATAGAAAAACTTGCATAATGATTCTGGGTCAATTATATTAGCTTTACGGCCAACCTAGGCAAAGAGCGGTGCCGGTGTAATGCTGGTTTTAGGGGAAAAAATGTTTTGGATTTTTTTATACTTGGAAAATAAAATTGTTAAATACTTTATGAATGATCAGAAATGTATAGAAGAACATTAACCAAAGGCATTTACATAACTTGTTTAAAATGGCTTTTACCGAACCACCTGGAAAAGGCTGTTTACAAAGAGGCAAAATAAATCTTTCAGCTAATTTTCACAAAGCATTAACACACTGCAGTAAGCACATTTGAGGGGGACTCATCTCTTTATCTTAATTTACTGCACTAACTAAGCACATCTGTTCCCTGCAACTAGGGCAAATAAAGAAAAAAACAGTCACACTGTTCACTGGTCCAAAACTCTCTTCCCCACCTGATAGACTGTGACAGTCATAAGAGCAGTGTCGATCACAGGCTCATCAGTGTCCATCTGTCCCCTGTAGGAACGAGTTTGTGTGATAAATGAATGTAATTACAGATACAGATCTCTGTTGTTGCCTAATTTGTATCCATTAGAAGGAATACTGCATTAATTAAAGCCTGCAAAATGATAGGGTAGAACATAGTGTCTACTGCTTTTGTGAGCCTGGCAAAATAAACTACAGTCCAACCATATGATTGTTTGGAGTACAGTACTATTGAACATACTTTACTTGATAACCATGGCTCTATATAAATCATCATTTACTGGCCTAGTGAAAATGAATGAAAGAAAGACTTGTATTTATATAGCGCCTTTCACAAACACAGGATGTCCCGTCTGGCAGAAGATGTACTCGCCCCAAATGGAAACTAACAAAACTCTTGTATGCATTTACTCAGTCAAAAAAATAACCTACAACTCACCCACAAACAGACCAATGGGACACATTACACGTCACAGGAGTACATACATTATAGTAAAATCTTAAATGGGACTCTCAGTGTAATTTTTTAAATTAATTAAAACACATTACCATTCCAACCCCACTCCTATTCTACTTCCAAATCCTGTCAATTTCACCAAGTGCAGTGACAAAAATGCTTAAATAAATAATGCATCTACACCATAGACAGTGGACAAGAAATTCAAATGATCTTTTTGGGGCAAAAGTAGGTATTCCTGGCATAGGGATTGCAATTTGGCCCGGAAGTCAGATATGCCAGTTTATCCCCTTCTAAAATAGATGCTAAAATCTGGTGTAAGTGGGTCCTGGCAAAAGATGCATCCACCCCAAAAGGATAATAAGGGCAAAACCTGCTGTCCCAGAAATTCTGTAATTTAAGCTAGAAATCCACCTAATTTAACTAAAGCCTGTAGAAAACTGCACACTGCAGCCACGGTACGCCAGTGGTGGAGGGAGTGAATGTTTGAGGTGGTGGATGGGGTGCCAATCAAGCGGGTTGCTTTGTCTTGGATGGTGTCGAGCTTCTTGAGTGTTGTTGCAGCTGCACTCATTCAGGCAAGTGGAGAGTATTCCATCACACTCCTGACTTGTGCCTTGTAGATGGTGGAAGGGCTTTGGGGAGTCAGGAGATGAGACACTCGCAGCAGAATACCCAGCCTCTGACCTGCTCCTGTTGCCACAGTATTTATGTGGCTAGTCCAGTTAAGTTTCTGGTCAATGGTAACCCCTAGGATATTGATGGTGGGGGATTTGGTGATGGTAATGCCATTGAATGTCAAGGGGCGGTGGTTAGACGCTCACTTGTTGGAGATAATCATTGCCTGGCACTTGTGTGGCGCGAATGTTACCTGCCACTTATCAGCCCAAGCCTGAATGTTGTCCAGGTCTTGCTGTATGCGGGCATGGACTGCATCATTATCTGAGGAGTTGCGAATGGCACTGAACACTGTGCAGTCATCAGCGAACATCCTCACTTCTGACTTTATGATGGAGGGAAGGTCATTGATGAAGCAGCTAAAGATGGTTGGTCCTAGGACACTGCCCTGAGGAACTCCTGCAGCGATGTCCTGGGGCTGTGATGATTGACCTCCAACCACCACAACCATCTTCCTTTGTGCTAGGTATGACTCCAGCCAGTGGAGAGATTTCTGCCTGATTCCAATTGATTTCAGTTTTACTCGGGCTCCTTGATGCCACACTCGGTGAAATGCTGTCTTGATGTCAAGGGCAGTCACTCTCACCTCACCTCTGGAATTCAGCTCTTTTGTCCATGTTTGGACCAAGGCTGTAATGTGGTCTGGAGCCGAGTGGGCATCAGTGAGCAGGTTATTGGTGAGTAAGTGTTGCTTGATAGCACTGTCGATGACACCTTCCATCACTTTGCTGATGATTGAGAGTAGACTGATGGGGCGGTAACTGGCCGAATTGGAATTGTCCTGCTTTTTGTGGATAGCACATACCTGGGCAGTTTTCCACATTATCGGATAGATGCCAGTGTTATAGCTGTACTGGAACAGCTTGGCTGGAGGCGAGGCTAGTTCTGGAGCACAAGTCTTCATCACAACAGCCGGGATGTTGTCGGGGCCCACAGCCGTTGCTGTATCCAGTGCGCTCAGCCGTTTCTTGATATCACGTGGAGTGAGTCGAATTGGCTGAAGACTGGCTTCTGTGGTGGTGGGGACCTCAGGAGAGGCCGATATGGATCATCCACTCGGCACTTCTAGTTGAAGATGGTTGCAAACACTTCAGCATGTGACATTGCAAGGGAAGGTGCATTTGTAGGTGGCAGATTAAAAGGATAGAAGGGAATAGTAGTTCAGAGTACAACCCGAGAGCACAGCAAGGGTAATGAATGACGGAGTGCCACAGATGTCAAAAGACTCCGAAGAATGCTCATAGGGAGCAGGTAAGTTACCTTGGCTACTCTGATGAGGTCATCAAATTTCTTCATGCATGGCAAAGGAGTGCTGGGGTGGGAGGTGGTCAAAGAGGTGGCACTCATTGCCACAGCTGATTTCTTCCACAAAGTGCATACTACATGCTTGGCGGTGTTTTGTGTCCCAACTCCAACCCCAAATAACTTGTTCCTCCTGCTCAATAACTCTGTTAGGAGGACATCCAGGCCAGACTCTCACTGGTTACTTTTGTCCTTGATCTGGCTGCAATCCTTCTCTGCTACCATTTCCTCTCCCAAATTGATTTTCTGCTCCCTTTTCGATCTGAAAATCATTCAGCATGGTGTTTTAGTTACCTCCCATCTCGCTACATGTTGTCTATGAATACTGCCAACTCTTGGAATTTCTGAGGTGTTACAGGCTGCATTTACACAGCCTGCAAGCCTCTCTAGATTTAAATTACCTGGCCACACAATTTACGGTGGGGTCAGCAACGTGACATCATGGCAGGCAGAAGTCCTTCCCTGCCTCACTTCCAGTGTTGAAATTGCACTGCTGAAATGTTTGGCCCAGATAATGCATTCACATCAGAGAAAAATGTATACCTTTAAAGTGGCTGCAGGTAGTTTAAGAAAATAACTCTTTAGGTAAAACATTGGCCCGTAATTTGCGGTCAGCAGCGAAGCAAAGGCGTTCGCCGCTGACCCCGAAGTAAGCTTCCCACAATGATCTTGCGATCTCTGTGGCAAGACTTTCAGCTTTTCCAACGCGTAATTGAAATCAACACAAGTTAATGGGGAATCCCTAACGCTAGCTGCTGTGACATCAACAAGTTGTCTAATAAGCCAATCAAAATGAAGAATTCTCACAGACTGCGAACCAGGAAGTGGGTAAGTTCCTTTGATTCTAACTTTTTAAAAATGTTAGAGAGAGCAAAACAAAGATTGGAGCTCTCACATGGGGAAAAGGCAAACCTGAAATAAAAATGAACAAACTTTTAAAAAAAGTAACATTTTTGTTAAAGTCTCTTAAAAATGTTACTTTTTATTAAAATGGATAAATTTGACACTCCACAAAATTAAAATTAGTTTTTCAGGGCCATAACCCTTGTTTAGCAGTCAATACACTGTTAAAAACCCAGTTACACCTAATCCAAAAGGGTCAAACCTAAATGGGGTATTTAACAGCAATATTTGTATGATTTGACAGATTTGACCTCATTACAGCCTTGGTCCAAACATGGAAAAAGGAGCTGAATTCCAAGTCACACACCATCCTGACTTGGAAGTATATCGCCGATCCTTCATCGTCGCTGGGTCAAAATCCTGGAACTCCCTCCCTAACAGCACTGTGAGTGTACCATCACCACACGGACTGCAACGGTTCAAGAAGGCGGCTCACCACCACCTTCTCAAGGGCAACTAGGGATGGGCAATAAATGCTGGCCTTGCCAGCGACGCCCAGATCCCATAAACAAATTTAAAAAAAATTACTGATTGCCGGCTCTGTGGGGGCGGGGGCCACAGCGCAGCCAGTGTCGGAACAGTGAATGACTGACCACAACTTCAGAATTTTCACGTTAGGATGCGCATGTGCTACATCCTGAAGTTGCAGTCAGTTTCAAAGAGGTAATGACAGCGAACACTGTTTGTTCGCTGTTATTACCCACTGCAAATTTCTGGCCATTAGCTGGACTTTCTCCTTTGAGGGAGTATTACATCTTTAAAAGCTGCATTTTAGCAGCTTATTTGTTATATAAACCTCTTTAGGGAAACACTAAATAAACACATATGTAACTGTCCAAAACCATCAGTTCATCGTAATAGTTTTCTGCCTCAAGTTCATGTGCAATGAATACTGGGAGAAAGTGATGTCTGATTGATTGGATAGACCTTTGATCCCACCTTCCAACCAATCAGACTGGTTCTGAAACTTTCAGTCCGCCCTTCCAACTAATCGGATTGGTCGTGACAGGCTCGAGTCCTACCTTCCAACTGATTTGATTGGTTGTCCCAGTGAAAAAAAGGCTGATTTCTCTTGTGAAGCACCAACATGCTCACACATAGGTTACAATGCTGAATGTCAACTTAAAACACTGACAGTGGGTGTCTAAGTAATTTTATTTTAAGACATGCACTAAGGATTGGTATGCTAAATGCCATTTCTGTTGGAAAGTCCAAACAGTGTACTTTAGTAAAGATATGAGCCTGCTCCTGTTGCTGTCCAAGACAATCCTTTCAAAGCTGACCCATGAATTAGTCATAGCTTCCAACCGGTAATGCAATAAAATTCATTCCATGACGCAATACTGATGCTCTGTTCGACAAAAAAAATTATTTATAAAGTTTTGTTACCACAAACAAATAGCTGCCCGTAAATATTAACAGCTAAGGATTTTATACACATTAATACATGGAACTAATGGATGAAGTGGCAGGTAAAAATTTAGCACCTTCATTTCATGGAAAGGATGAAATGGCAATGAAGTCTCCTGCAGAAGTTTGTATGAGGGCATGGAATAGTCCAGTCTCTATGCCACAAAGCATCAGGTGCATGGACTAGAAGGGCTTGAATCTCATTCACTTGATGTGCTGAGACCGGAGGTTAAGATTGTGGTTATCCTGAGACTAAGAAACTTGAGATTACACAATGATATCCGCTCAAAACAAGAATGTGTGAGTTAGTTTTCTATGAGATTAAGTTTTAGGCATGTATCAAAGCACACACGATGACCTGATTTTTCTAGTGTTCTTGATAACAGGAGAAGGTCTCCTTCAACTGTTAAAAAAGCAAATGGAATCCTTGGCTTTATAAATAGAATTGAGAGGTCGCACAACACCAGGTTATAGTCCAACAGTTTTATTTGAAATCACAAGCTTTCGGAACTATCGCTCCCACCTGAGGAAGGAGCGATAGTTCCGAAAGCTTGTGATTTCAAATAAAACTGTTGGACTATAACCTGGTGTTGTGCGACCTCTCAATTTTGTCCACCCCAGTCCAACACCGGCATCTCCGCTTTATAAATAGAGACATAGGGCTCGATTTTAATAGCACTGAGGAGGCAGGTCGTCAGCAAAAATCGGAAAAAATGGCTTCGGACACCCAACCCGCTTCCATTCCACCCCCCCCCTGATTTTCGTGCGTGTCTGTTCAGCCGCTCCCAAACTGACATGACTGGAACTGGTGGGACAGGTAGTTAAGGCAGTTAAGAGCCTGTTAACTGCCTTGCTAATCCTATTTTGATAGTGGTTTCCCACTTTCGTGCTTCTGGCTCCTGTTTCCCGTCTTGTCAGAAACAGGTCAGGTTCAAGGAGACGAGTTACTGGAGGACATGATTTGTAGTAATTGGTGCAGCACTTTAAAAGTGCTCCTGTAACATGGCTGACATTCAAATGCAACAACCTTGTTGTTGGAGGTTTGGGATAAGATTTAGCAAATCTACTGACCTTGACTGTTCAAGCTGACAGCCATCTGCAGTGTGGCCTGATAGGAATAATTTCAGGCCACTTCTAGTTTGCGCTCGCAAGCTTCTTGCCTCAAGTGAAATCTACAGCTACGGGATGGGAAACATTTATATCCTCTCATCCTGGTCGGCAGATTCGGAGGAAGAGCAACCGCAACAGCACCACAACCAGCCACAACAGCAGCACTAGCACAAGGAGCGCCAACCTCCTCCTCTCCCACCTGATAATGCACAAGGCAGAGGGCCTCAGCGCAGGGCTGCACCTTGCCGCAGGAGATACCCCCAACACAGGGTTTATAGGCAGAGGATCAGCTTCCTCAGCATGACTGAGCAGCAGTGCCAAAGGAGGCTGAGACTTTCGAGAGACATAGTCGCTGACATCTGCGCAATGCTGCACCAGCACCTGGAGCCCAGAGGAGCGGGTGGATACTCCTTACCAGTCACTGTCAAAGTCACCACCGCCCTCAACTTCTTTGCTTCGGGCTCCTTCCAGGGATCATCTGCAGACATCAGCGGCATCTCCCAGTCGGTCGCACACACCTGCATCACGCAGGTCACCAATGCCCTCTTTGCAAAGGCCCACAATTATATCTACTTCTCCACGGATGGCCCAAGTGTGATGGCGCGTGCTGTTGGCTTTGCCAATATGGCAGGCTTACCAATGGTGCAGGGCGTCATTGACTGCACACATGTAGTCATTAGGGCCCCCTATCACAACCCAGCTGTATTTGTCAACCGCAAGGGATTCCATTCCCTGAACATCCAGCTAGTGTGTAACCACAGGAAGATCATCATGCATGTTTGCACAAAGTACCCTGGCAGTTGCCATGACTCCTTCATCTTGCTGTGCCTCAGCTCTTCCATCTGCTAAACCAACTTTCCGGATGGCTTCTTGGCGATAAGGGCTATCCCCTGAAAAAGTGGCTTATGACACCGATGAGGAGGCCATCAAACGATGCTGAGGAGCGGTACAATTTGAGCCACATATCCACCAGAAGCATCATCGAGCAAACCATCGGCTTGCTCAAAATGCACTTCCGATGCCTAGCCAGATATGGAGCCAGGGTGTCCAGAATCGTCGTGGTCTGCTGTGCCCTGCACAACATCGCACAGCAGCACGGCTTAGTGCTGCCGCATGAACAAGTGGCTCAGCACACAGCCTCCTTGGAGGAAGAGGATGAGGAGGACGGGGAGCGCCGCTTTGCGGGGCCGGATGTGGCCAATCCAGCAGCAGGCGAACACATTGCAGGCCGTCAGGCAAGGGACCACTCATCCATGCCAGATTCGCGTAAGCTTACGCTTCAACCACAGATGGCTGGCACATGGAGATGAATATAAGTCCGACATCCTCAAAACCCCCATATCCACAAGAAGCATCATCGAGCAAACCATCGGCTTGCTCAAAATGCGCTTCCGATGCCGAGCCAGATATGGAGGAGCCTTGCAGTATTCACCAGCCAGGGTGTCCAGAATCTGTCTACTTAAGCGCTCAGTGTCACCACCAACTTTCTACATGGCATTCGCCCTGAGCCTTCACTCTTGAACTTCCATTTCCCAGAACACAGAGGCCACACTTTAGGTGATCAGCAGATCATTAAACCTTTTTCGACACTGAACCCATGCGCATCTGCACACAGACCTCGAACTCACCTCCTCAGCAATTTGCAGCCAAGCTGCCTTGATTTGCTGAGGAGGCCTCCTCCCGTTTCCAGGGAACAGGACCTCCTGACGTCCTTTAACTCCCTGAACCTGGCTGCAGCCTTAGTTATTGGGGCTGCCATTCCTGCAGAAGCCAGCACCTTTAAGAGAAAAAAGCATTAATTTTACGAAGCCAATGATTGGAACACATCTGGCATATTTTTCATTTCTTAGTCACATACTACATTGATAGATAAAAAAATCATAAATGTCTTTCTGGAATAATATGACCAGCAATTTCATTCAATTATTTGTGTTCAGACCAGCCACTGTCAACTCCCCTTTCTAGATAATACAGCACCAAGCCATTCCAGTTAAATTTTTTGCAAAGGGGACATGGCCCCTTTAAATTTTTTCTCCAAAAAGGCGTCATTAGATGCGAGAAACTGACATGCTCCAAGCAATTGCCTGGAGGGACCCGCACGTCGGCCGTAACGAGCCGAACAGGCAAAAATCGGAACTGCGGGCCGGCGGCCTCCAGGAGCGGGTCCGAAAGCTGCCGAGCAGTGGGCCCGCCGCCCTCAACCTGCCTCCTCGATAAAAATCGAGCCCAGAGAGTACAAAAACAAGGAAGCGATGCTAAATCTTTATAAATCACTAGTTAGGCCTCAGATGGAGCATTGTGAATTGGTGCTGCTTGGTAATTAACATTAGTGCAGCACTAAACTCACTGTGCAAGGTCGGTTCTCCTGGCAGCAGTCTCAGCAGGAGGCCCAATGTAGCGTGGCTGTAGCATCATTGCAGCAAGAACAGCCTTCTCTAAAAGCAAGATTGTCATTTTAGAAGCAGTGCAGTCCCTTAAAGGGGAACTGCCTTCTAAAATGAAAAATATAAAAATAATTTAAAAAACGGCAGTATTTAGCTCTTAGAGCTCATCTGCCTTCTGAAAAAAATTAACATTAAAAAGATTTCCCAAATGGCAGTCTTCAGCTCTTAAAGCTGAATTACCATTGGCACCTAAAAAAAGGGTAAAGTGCTTCAGCACTAACACAAATGGCTCAGCAAACTAGGGAAGGGCACCCAGGGTTTTGCACGCAGCACTCCAGCTTTGTGCAGGGGTGAACACTGCAAGAGAGGTCCTCTACCCACAGGGAGCCAGGAGGCCCACCAGAAAAAACAATGTAGGATCAGATCACTGAGGTGACCTAGCTCCAGTGCCAAAAGAAGCTTCATGACCTCAGACCAGTGGTCAAGATCAGTGACTGCATCTTCAAAAGCCGTCTCCTACCAACTGCACCACCAGCCTCGCACACAGCTCATTGCATGACACCCCCTCCACCCCAGTCATTCACCTACCAACAATTTGTACCAAACATGAGGCACACCTCCCATTCCTAGCTTCACCTCATCCCCTTGGAGGAGGCGGTGCTGGCCATTCTTGGCAGGGCCATGACTGAGCCCTTGGCCAGCGGCGGGACTGAAAGGATACAAGATGCTGGTATCCTCCTTCTCGCATGCACTTCTTGCTTTCCTGCCCTCCCCTCCCCACAACTCCACCCTTGTGCCTTGCTCATTTCACACACCCAAGAAATGCAGCCTGCTCAACCAGTGCTTGACCAAGAAGAGGGAGAGAAGTGTGAAGAAGAAGAAATACTGTCACTCGATTTCACACTCCCAGCCACCCACTCCTCAAGGTCAACCTGCAAGGCCATTTGCAGTGCACCCACTGAAAGTCAGCAGCCTTCCACCAGCCATGCTTCAGCCACAGGGGTAGCACTGTGTGACATCAGTAGGATAGGCAAAGGCACACACAAGACAGTCACTAAGGGAATGCACAAGCGTGATGAGTTGATTTCTTTATGTCCTATTGGATGGATAGATGTATAAAGTTCCCCTCCAAGTCACACACCATCCTGACTTGGAAGTGTATCGCCATTCCTTCATCGTCGCTGGGTCAAAATCCTGGAACTCTCTCCCTAACAGCACTATGGGAGTACCTTCACCACACAGATTGCAGTGGTTCAAGAAGGCGGCTCACTACTACCTTCTCAAGGGCAACTGGGGATTGGCAATAAATGCTGGCCTTGCCAGCGACGCCCACATCCCATGAACTAATATAAAATTTTTTTTGGAAAGTTTGCTTTGTGGTGGCTTTTATTTCAGCATTGTGGCCAAGAGGACGCTGTGATGGTCAGTAACAGAGGGAAGGTAAGGTGTGGGACAAATGTTGAAAGGGAAATTGGGGTTGTGGTCACTGGTACCACAGGCGGATGATTCCATCCCAGATATCATGGCCAGAAAAGGGCTGTCTGGGTTGCATCCTTCCTTATGCGTCCTCCTCTTCTGCATCCTCCTCTTCCCTCTGTGAGCAGATGCTAGAAATCTGAAATAAAAGCAGAAAATGCTGGAAATACTCAGCAGGTCAGGCAGCATCTCGACCTAAGACGTGAACTCTGTTTCTCTCTCCCTGGATGCTGCCTGACCTGCTGAGTATTTCCAGCATTTTCTCTTTTCAGGGGCCTTCCTTTACCATCTGAGGCCTTGCAAGCATCCAACAGCACTCCCTGTATTCACTGCACACTTTAAAAACTTTTGACATGTCTTGCACCAAGCCGCTACTTCAATAAAATATAAAAAAATCAAGTCCAAAAGCTAATATGCAAACTTACCTGAAAGATGTACATGTCCCTATAAGAAGTGCACACAGCATCTCTGTCAGTATGCTGCACACTCGCTTTTCAGAGCGCGCTTAGGACCCAGTGGCGTTAAGTTGGCAACGTCACGCACTCCATATTTCATTGTCCAGGTCCAGCACGGCTACCAGCAGCGCTATGGCCCTCACCAAAACGGCAGCCGCCAAGTCCCGCTCCAGAGGCAGGCACTGAGCAGTGGCCGCTGCCCACTTTATTTTTTCCAGGATTCTGACGCAAACGGGTGGCGGTAAGTAGCCCAATTTTTCCCACTGGGACTATTCTCTTTAGAACAGAGAAGGTTAAGGGGAGATTTAATAGAGGTGTCTGAAACTATTAGAGATTTTGACAGAAGACAGGGAGAAAATGTTTCCACTGGCAGGTGGTTTTGTAACCAGAGGACACAGATTTAAGGTAATTAGCAAAAGAACCAGAGGGGAGAGGAAAATAATTTTTTAACTCACGAGTTGTTGTGATCTGGAATACACTGACTGAAAGGGTGGTGGAAGCAGATTCAATAGTAACATTCAAAAAGGAATTGGCAAAATACTTAAAGGAAAAATTTGCAGAGCTATGGAAAAAGAGAGTGGGACTAATTAGATAGCTCTTTCAAAGTGCCGCCATAGGCACGATAGGTGCACAAAAAGCAGGACAAATCCAATCCGGCTAATTACCACCCCATCAGTCTACTTTCAATCATCAGCAAAGAGATGGAAGGTGTCGTCGACAGTGCTATCAAGCGGCACTTACCAATAACCTGCTCATTGATGCTCAGTTTGGGTTCTGTCAGGACCACTCAGTTCCAGATCTCCTGACACCCTTAATCCAAACATGGACAAAAGAGCTGAATTCCAGAGGTGAGCTGAGAGTGACTGCTCTTGACATCAAGGCAGCATTTGACCAAGTGTGACATCAAGGAGCCCCAGTAAAATTAAAGTCAATGGGAATCAGGGGAAAACTCTCCACTGGCTAGAGTCATACTGAGCACAAAGGAAGATGGTTGTTGGAGTTGAATCATCTCAGCCCCAGGACATTGCTGCAGGAGTTCCTCAGGGCAGTGTCCCAGGCCCAACCATCTTCAGCTGCTTCATCAATGACCATCATAGGGTCAGAAGTAGGGATGTTTGCTGATGATTGCACAATGTTCAGTTCCATTTGCAACTCCTCAGATAATGAAGCAGTCCGTGCTCGCATGCAGCAAGACAACATTCAGGCTTGGCTGATAATAGGCTAGTAACATTTGCGCCACACAAGTGCCAGGCAATGACCATCTCCAACAAGAGAGAGTCTAACCACCTCCCCTTGACATTTAACGGGATTACCATTTCCGAATCAACATGCTGGGGGTCTCCATTGACTAGAAACTTAACTGGAACAGCCACATAAATACTGTGGCTATAAGAGCAGGTCAGAGGCTGGGTATTCTGTGATGAGTGTTTCACCTCCTGACTCCCTAAAACTTTTCTATCAAGGCACAAGTCAGGAGTGTGATCGAATACTCTCCACTTGCCTGGATGAGTGCAGCTGCAGCAACACTCAAGAAGCTCGACACCATCCAGAATGAAGCAGCCCGCTTGATTGGCACCCCATTCACCACCTTAAACATTCACTCCCTCCACCAACAGCGCACCATGGCTGCAGTGTGTACCATCTACAAGATGCACTGCAGCAACTCACCATGGCTTCTTCGACAGCACCTCCCAAACCCGCGACCTCTACCTCCTAGGACGAGTGCAGCAGGTGCATGGGAACACCATCACCTCCAAGTTCCCCTCCAAGTCACACCATCCTGACTTGGAAGTATATCGCCATTCCTTCATCGTCGCTTTGTCAAAATCCTGGAACTCCCTCCCTAATCACGGACTGCAGCGGTTCGAGAAGGTGACTCATCACCACTTTCTCAAGGGCAATTACGGATGGGAAATAAATGCTGGCCTTGCCAGCGATGCCCACATCCCACGAAAAAATTAAAGAAAAGCCGAATGGCCTCCTTCTGTGCTGTTTGATTCTATGATTCTCTATTCTATTTGGGCATAACCTGAAGGAAAATTTGATACATCTAGTAAACACTCAGGCAAAATGCTAACAAAATAAGGTTAAAGGCTAACCTGGCTATTACCAAAATCAATAAACTGTTTGAAAACACAATATTAAAAAATAAGGAACTTTTTTTTACATGGGAACAAAAGACAGCCACTGCTGCTAACTAGCCACAAAAATTGGTCGTTCCTGACTGCACACAAGAAAATTACATTTTACATTCAGCAAATATAAAAATGAGCCAATATAAGAGACAGGTGTTACATAGTCCCTAATCTTTAAGATTGCTACATTCTCGCCTCTGAGCAGAATTGCAAACTAACTTTGCAGCTCACTGAACCACAAATATATGTTCACTGGTGTGACTACCCACATATCAGTGTGATGATTTTAGATGTGCTCCATCTCTGGAAAAAAGCTATGCCTCAACTTCCTTTCCAACATTTTATCAAACTACCTCACTTCTGACCTTACACCCTTCCCGATACATCTGCTGCACTCAACCTGCTTAATTCTGCCTTCAATGTTCAGTCCCTCTCCACCCCCACCAAACCCCCCACTCTCGCTGGTCCCTGGTCTCATATCTGTCATCTTTAAAGCTGAGGACTGCAGACTGGAGCACACGATGCACTACCGTCCTGGCTTGAGCATCTAAAGCAATATCACATTTCCTCTTCTTATCCATATCCTCCCAGTACTCCAAGATTATCCTGTAAGTGAAGACAGCTCCAGGCTCCTACTCTCAATGACAAACTGCCTCCTCCAACCCTCTTCATCGGTTCCCTCCATATTCGTGTCCAATACTAAATGTGAGGAGCTCATGGATTTCTTCTTCTCAGAGACTGAGAACCGCTCAACTGCCTAAGTCACCTCCTCTCCTACCCGAAGCCCTCGCCATCCACCCTATATTCTTTCTCCATCCCTTACAGCTTTTCACCTTCCTGGTTCGCCTTTTCTCGTCTACATGTTGCCCCTCAGTGGCATCATTCACAGGCATCGGGTCAGTTCATATGAATACCAGTAACACCCAGCTCTACTTATCTGCCACCACCCTTGACTACCAGTGCTGTCTGATTGATTAGCTGACATTAATTTCTGGATGAGCAAGTATTTCCTTTAACAGCACTGGTGAGACTCATGCCAATTTGTGTTGCTCCCATCAAAACCTCGGCACCTTAGCTCCTTGACTCCATTCCCCTTCTTGGCAGCTAGCTCAGGCTGACCTGGGATGTGTGCAACCTCGTTGTGAGGTTTCTTTTCTCCATTTGATGGACCTTCAGCAGTACAATAAATTGCACTTATATAGCACCTTTAATGTAGTGAAATATCCTAAAGCATTTCACGGAGGTGAAAATAACCAGACACTGAGCACTAGTGGAAGAAAGATTAAAGGTGGTGATCAAAAGTGGCAACACCATAGAGGAACTTGTAGTTTGGTCAAGGATTTTGAAAACAATGGGGTGAATTTTAACCCCCAAAAATGGGTGGGTAGGGGTCGGGTGAGATGTTAAAATTTTAGAAAACTCAAACCTGACCCCAACCCGCCTACTTCTGGTTTTAACGGAGGCGGGAGAGGGGGTGGGCAGCCAACACGCTCCCAGGAAGCTGGTTGGCAACTTAAATATTACAATGAGGCTGGCAGCCTCACATTTAACCTGCTTTGCAGGTTTTGCCCTGGCTGGCAGGGTTTCACAGGCCTCGGGAAACCCGGGAGTTCAAGGGAGGCGAAGACAGCTTCTGGGAGAAGTTAAGTGTCTTTACAGCACTGCTTGTGCGCCAGGAGGAGCAGGAGTGCTCCCACCCGACCCCCAAGCTAACCTTGTTCCTTTGGATCGGACCCCCCACCTCACCCTGATCAGAACCGCCCCACCCCCCCCCCCCCCCCGGGTCGGAGATCAAACGACCCCCTCCCCCACGCTCCTGTAGCAGCTGCAGGCTCCCTACCTGGCAAAGAAAAAGGTCACACGCTGTGGAGTTAAACTTGGGGAAACCTTCCGGGTTTCCCGTCCGAATCTCTGCCCTCCCACATACGCAACCTGTTCCTGTCAATATTGGGCCCAATGTGTTGGGAATTAGGAGCTGACAAAGGAGTTGGGATTAGGATGTGACAAAAGAGCCTGCCTCTGCTCCTATCTCACCCCACTTGCAACTACATTCTGGTTTCTGAACCCAGCCCACCAAATTCGGACACTTCAGATGTGCTGTACCTGTTCAGCACCTGAGCAGAGAAGGGCCAGGAAAATCAGCCCCAGGAAAATCAGCCCCAGGGACTTGCATAAATAACACACATATTCACTCATCACAAACATCTCTACCAGAACTCAACATCAGGCAGGATGTGACTTGTGGTGTCCCTCAACTATTCACCGTGTAAATGAATGGGCAAAACTGTGGCAAATGGATTTCAATGTAAGCAAATGTGAGGTCACCCACTTTGGACCTAAAAAGGATAGAACAGGGTACTTTCTAAATGGTGAAAAGCTAAAAATAGTGGATGTCCCAAGAGACTTTGGGGTTCAGGTACACAGATCATTAAAATGTCATGAATAGGAACAGAAAATAATCAAAAAGGCTAATGGAATGCTGGCCTTTATATCTTCTAGCATACAAGGGGGTAGAAGTTATGCTGCAGCTATACAAAACCCTGGTTAGACCACATCTGGAGTACTGGGCACCACACCTTAGGAAGGACGTATTGGCCTTGGAGGGAGTGCAGCGTAGGTTTACCAGAATATCCGGACTTCAAGGGTTAAATTTTGAGGAGAGATTACACAAATTAGGGTTGTATGCTCTAGAATTTAGTAAGGGGTGATCTGATCGAAGTTTTCAGGATATTAAGGGGAACAGATAGGGTAGATAGGGAGAAACTATTTCCGCTGGTTGGGGATTCTAGGACTAGGGAGTATAGTCTAAAAATTAGAGCCAGACCTTTCAGGAGTGAAATTAGGAAACACTTCTACACACAAAGGGTGGTAGAGGTTTGGAACTCTCTTCCGCAAATGGCAATTGATGCGAGATCAATTGTTAATTTTAAATCAGAGATTGATAGCTTTTTGTTAATCAAAGGTATTAAGGGGTCAAAGGTGGGTATAAGGAGTTAGATCGCAGATCAGCCACGATCTCATTGAATGGCGGAACAGGCTCGAGGGGCTGAATGGCCTACACCTGTTCCTATGTTCCTATTAAGGCATTGGTATGTATTGCTTAGAGCAAAATTTGTACTTTATATACTTTTAACTGTTAAGTGTAAATATATGTTAAACAATGGTGTTAATGCATTTAATTTAATTTGAATTTGTTGCAGAGAATGTTCATGCAGAAAGTCAATAGCATTTGTGGCGATTATCCTTGCAGCATATAAATAATGAAATGTGTAATTGAAATAGCAGTAAAAGTTGATTTTAAGTTAACAAGATGGACAAAGATCAAAAGAGGAGTGAAACAAGAATGTGTTATATCACCCAATTTTTGCAAGATGTACAGGAAACTCTTTCGTATCCAGCACCTACGGGACCGGGATGGTGCCGGTTGATTAAAAATTCCGGATAACGAAGAAGGGACATGGAGTGACAGTGGCCCAAGGTACGAGAGCACCGTTCCACAGCCACAAGTGCTGGAGCCCCGTTCCACAGAAACAAGTGCTGGAGCCCCGTTCCACAGAGACAAGTGCTGGAGCCCCGTTCCACAGACACAAGTGATGGAGCCCCGTTCCACAGACACAGGTACAGGAGCCCCGTTCCACAGAGACAAGTGCTGGAGCCCCGTTCCACAGAGACAAGTGCTGGAGCCCCGTTCCACAGACACAGACACAGGAGCCCCGTTCCACAGAGACAAGTGCTGGAGCCCCGTTCCACAGAGACAAGTGCTGGAGCCCCGTTCCACAGACACAGACACAGGAGCCCCGTTCCACAGAGACAAGTGCTGGAGCCCCGTTCCACAGACACAAGTGCTGGAGCCCCGTTCCACAGCCACAAGTGCCGGAGCTCCGTTCCACAGACACAAGCGCTAGAGCCCCGTTCCACAGACACAAGTGCTGGAGCCCCGTTCCACGGACACAAGTGATGGAGCCCCGTTCCACAGACACAAGTGCTAGAGCCCCGTTCCACAGAGACAAGTGCTGGAGCCCCGTTCCACAGACACAAGTGCTGGAGCCATGGTTACACGGCAAAAGGTACGAGAACCCTGGTTACACGGCCACAAATATACAGTATACGGAAGCCTCAAAACCTACTCTTGAATTTTGCCGGTTATTAGAGAATTCGGGATAATTAGGTGCTGTTTAAACGAGAGTTTCCTGTATCTGACTTAATTATGACAATGTGAGTGACTTTACAAGTTAGATTCAAGATCAATGGAAAATCAACAAACAACGTATCGTATGCCAAAGATACAGTACTAATTGCAAAAGAGAGATTTCAAGAGATACTTGAGAAGGTAAATTTGTACAGTTTGGAATATGAATTGAAAAGAAATGCTAAGATCAAGCTAACGGTAATCACAAAGAAAAAGGAACTCCCCAAATCTGTTCTTCGAGTGAAAATTATGGAAATAGAGTCGATAAAACTGCTTCCTTGGAGAGCATAATCACAGGAGGCTAAAGTAAAAAAGAATTTGAATAGAGGATGGCAATTGCAAAAGAGGCTGTTAACAAGATTCTATGCAACTGTAAAACCAAGCAAGAGATAAGAAATAAAATGCTTAGGTTTGTGTGGTTAATAGCAGTATATGAATATTAAAATTGCACCATGAAGGTTGAAGTAAGAAGACAATTTTGAAGCATTTTTGTTACGGTGCTTCAGATGTATAGTGAAAATTAGCAGGATGACAAGAATGACCAACAGGAGGGTTCTTTTTATTGATCATCTGAGTGTTTGATATATATGGAAACCCATCACCATGTTTTAATAGTCTCCAAATCATGCTACTGAGAAACCTACACTGTAGAGTACCGTTTGCTTCATACAAAGTGTAAACACCCGGTAGAGATATATCCCACTTAGCTACATCCAGCGAGATTATATCATAGAATCATAGAAATTTACAGCACAGAAGGAGGCCTTTCGGCCCATCTTGTCCGTGCCAGCCGACAAAGAGCTATCCACCCTAATCCCACTTTCCAGCACTTGGTCCGTAGCCTTGTAGGTTACGGCACTTCAAGTGCATAGCCAAGTAATTTTTAAGTGTGATGAGGGTCTCTGCCTCTACCACTCTTTCAGGCAGTGAGTTCCAGACCCTCACCACCCTCTGGGTGAAAACATTTCTCCTCAAATCCCCTCTAAACCTCTGACCAATTACTTTAAATCTATGCCCCCTGGTTATTGACCTTTCTGTTAAGGGAAATAGGTCCTTCCTATCCACTCTATCTAGACCCTCATAATTTTATACACCTCAATTAGGTCTCCCCTCAGCCTCCTCTGTTCCAAAGAAAACAACCCCAGCCTATCCAATCTTTCCTCATAGCTAAAATTCTCCAGCCCAGGCAACATCTTCGTAAATCTCCTCTGCACCCGCTCTAGTGCAATCACATCCTTCCTGTAATGTGGTGACCAGAACTGCATGCAGTATTCTATCTGCGGCCTAACTAGTGTTTTATACAGTTCAAGCATAACCTCCCTGCTCTTATATTCTATGCCTCGGCTAATAAAGGCAAGTATCCCGTATGCCTTATCTACCTGACCTGCTACCTTCAGGGATCTGTGGACATGCACTCCAAGGTCCCTCTGATCTTCTGCACTTTTCAGTGTCCTACCATTTATAGTGTATTCCCTTGCCTTGTTAGCCCTCCCCAAATGCATTACCTCACACTTCTCCAGATTGAATTCCATTTGCCACTGTTCTGCCCACCTGACCAGTCAATTGATATCTTCCTGCAGTCCACAGCTTTCTTCTTCATTATCAACCACACGGCCAATTTTTGTTTCATCTGCAAACTTCTTAATCATACTTCCTACATTCAAGTCCAAATCATTAATATATATCACAAAAAGCAAAGGACCCAGTACTGAGCCCTGCGGAACCCCACTGGAAACATCAAACGCACTACCCTCATCGACCCTCCTTGTTACCTCCTCAAAAAATTCAATCAAGTTAGTCGGACACGACCTTCCCTTAACAAATCCATGCTGACTGTCCCTGATTAATCCGTGTCTTTCTAAATGAAAATTTATCCTGTCCTTCAGAATTTTTTCCAATAATTTTCAAACAACTGAGGTTAGGCTGACTGGTCTGTAATTACTCGATCTATCCATTTCTCCCTTTTTAAACAACGGTACCACGTTAGCAGTCCTCCAGTCCTCCGGCACCACACCTGCAGCCAGAGAGGATTGAAAAATGATGGTCAGAGCCTCTGCTATTTCCTCTCTTACTTCTCTTAATATTCTGGGATACATTTCATCCAGGCCTTGGGGATTTATCCAATTTCAAAGATGCTAATACTTCCTCTTTCACTATGTTTATTTCATCTAATATTTCACACTCCTCCTCGCTGATTGCAATGTCTGCAACGTCCCTCTCTTTTGTGAAAACAGTCGCAAAGTATTCATTAAGAACCATACCGTTGTCTTCCGCTTCCACAGACAGGTTACCTTTATGGTCCCTAATAGGCCCTATTCTTACTTTAGTTATACTCTTGCTCTTAATGTATTTATAAAACATCTTTGGGTTTTCCTTGATTTTACTTGGTAATATTTTTTCATGCCCTCTCTTTGCTTTCCTAATTTCCTTTTTAATTTCACCCCTGCACTTTCTATACTCCTCTAGGCTTTCTGCAGTATTGAGTCCTTGGTATCTGTCATAAGCTTCCCTTTTTTTCTTTATCCTACCCTGTATGCCCCTGTATTAGGTGCAGGTTGGTAGAGCGAAGGCTTAGGGATCCCCAAATATGTGCAGTGGTGCTGCTGGACTTTACCCAATTAAAACTGTGCAGTTACAAATACCGAGCACGGGCAAACTTCCCACTGCTTGTCCAAACAGGATCACCTTGCTCATTAGGGCACCAGTTTTCACGTTTATTGGGAGCCAAGTTGATATTATCCCAGTCCCAGTAAAAGGCCTATTCCCTCCAGATTCCATTTTATGAGCCAAGTTTATCTGGTCAATTATCAACAATTGGAGCATACTGAAGACCTTGCTAGTTCAAGTATCATATAACTGAATTTGTGACAGTGGGTTCCACACTTCCATCCCCAGGGGTGTTACCTTGAAACCATTTTGACCCCAAACAAACTCCACATACTTCTCCCAAGAGGACAGTCACTAGTTGGTCATTAGACAATAACTGAAGCCCGCACTAAGTGGATAACAAGTAGCAGGAGTGGCATGGTGAGCAGCACAGCTCACCATATGAGTGCATTATTATTATTATCTACCTGACCACACCGTGGATATACATCATACCTCAACAAACAGTTATTCCACCAGTTAGGGGGTGTGGAGATTTAGCAGCAGCTAGCTGCTTCTCTGTCATGGTAGGCACAGAGCTCTGGATAGATGACCACATGTTCCCATATCCAACCTCCAGAAACTGTCTTCCAGCAGCAGTTGTTGGAATTCTTACTGTTGGAAAAACTGTTTGTGATAAAACAAGAGGTAGGGAAAGAAGAATGTGGCTATATAATGTGATTGAATGGACTGGTGTAATATCAGTGTTGATACAATCAACCTATACAGAAAGAAAGAAAGCCTTGCATTTATATAGCGCCTTTCATGACCACCGGACGTCTCAAAGCACTTTACAGCCAATGAAGTACTTTTGAAGTGGAGTCAATGTTGTAATACAGAGACCGGAATGTATGGAGTGCACTGGTCATCAATCTCCAGAGTAGAAAAGGCTCAGAAATTATAGCTTCATTACAAGCCTGCTTAGGTAGATGTTAAAAATTCCCACGGCACTACAGTAAATGGAGGCCATGAACTTCCCCATGGGAGAGGTGGTTGAGGAGATCTGAAGAAGAACTCGTCTTGGACCTGTCAAACCCACTATCTGTAGCAGGTTATTTCACTCCATCATCTACTTTTGGTGTGAAGAATGCCTCAATGAAAAAGAAAAATAGATTACCTACCTTGTGGGGTCTACTTGAATCTTTGAATGATACATATTTTTCGTGCATTACAATCCTACCCAATTATTCCAGTAGACCATGCTAAATTTGATTTGATTCAGAATTTTAGTGAGAAATCAATAGAAAAGTAAACTAGTGCTGTTGCACAGGTATTGCTTTATACAGTACTTGAGCAGGAGATCTGTGTATTGCCACTCAGCATATGATGCATATTTTTATGGGTGTGCTGGGCAAATGGGAGGAGAAATTGGTCTTTGGCAAAAAACGCGAAACGGGTGATAGTATATCGGCAGCCTGAATTACGCAGTGCCTGAATTACGCAGTGCCTGAATTACGCAGTGCCTGAATTACGCAGTGCCTGAATTACGCAGTGCCTGATTTACGCAGTGCCTGAATTACGCCGTGCCTGAATTACGCAGTGCCTGAATTACGCAGTGCCTGAATTACGCAGTGCCTGATTTACGCAGTGCCTGAATTACGCCGTGCCTGATTTTCTTTTCATTCAAGTCTAAGGGATCTGAACCTTTGGCCGGAATTTTGTCGGCACTCAGCGGACGGGATGGGTGGCGGGTCAGCTGTTAAATTGAAAATGATTGACAGCGGGTTGGGAACCCGCTGTCAAAATGCACACACTAAGCAGACCCGAAAGGCAGCAGCGGGTGAGGCAATTAAAATAATTATTGGCTTGTTTACAGCCACTTAACAATGCTTTCCCCCCCCGCCGCCGCCCCCCCAGCTTTTTGAATTTGACAGGTCGCCCAACGGTTTCCTGCTGTGCCTAGATCTAGTCTGTGAAGCTGAGGCGGGAGGTCACATGCCATTGATTCAGCTGATGAGTTGACAGCTTCAAATGTCAAGTCAAAGCTCCCAGCTGATTGAGAAATGTTCCCTTAGCCACTAGCTTCTCTAAACAGCATTTCCACTACAGATTCAGAATGTTGCAAGTCTTTACACAAGTCTCCATCCAGTCTGACCTCATTACCTCTCCCACCATTGGCAGATCGCTTCTGTCATCTCTACTTCACCTGCCATCTATTCCATCAGCATTGGTGCCCTTGAAACTATCTCACCTTGGTCCTCAGAATCTGACCACGATCAACTCCAACACCAGCAGCACCAACAACAACACCAACCTTCTCCGCTGTCAACTGATGCTGCACATGACACAGGGCTTCAGCACCCAACTACATTGCTGCCCGGGACGCCAAGGATGGCCTCACCATAGCCAGATTTACTTCACTTGACGCTGTACACCCTGGCTGCCACATGATGAGCCAGATTGGCATCACCCCACACCAACACCATAAAGCAACCCTACAATGTCCAAGCCATTCCTTTCACATTCATCAGCATTGTGGGGGGTACCGTTATGTCTCACCATTCACTGCAACTCACTAAGCCACTTCCAATGGTGCACACAAATCAGTCCAAGAACGCAAAGTGTTGAAAATGAAGATTTCAATAGCAAAATACTGTGGATGCTGGAAATCTGAAGTAACAACAGAAAGTTCTGGAAACACTCAGCAGGTCAGGCAGCATCGAGGAGAGAGAAACAGAGTAAATGTTTCGGGCTGAATCCTTCTTCAGAACTGGAAAAGGTTAGGGAGGAGAGATTTTTAAGCAGGGGCAGGGAGGAGGGGAGGAAAGAACAAAGGGAAGGTCTGTGATAGGATGGAAGGCAGGAGAGGTTGACTGACAAAACGGATGATGGTGCGAGGCAAAAGGAGAGGTAGTGGGACAAGTTAAGAAACAAAAGATGACTATAGATGATGTGTGGATGATGATGGCAGCAACATTAACAACTACCATGTGAGGAAACAAGAGAAAAAAAAATAAAGAAATACAGGGGCCAATTTATCATCTGAAATTGTTGAACTCGATGTTAAGTCCAGAAGGCTGTAAAGTGCCTAATAGAAAGATGAGGTGCTGTTCCTCGAGCTTATGTTGAGCTTCGTTGGAACAATGTAAGAGGCCGAGGATGGAGAGATCAGAGTGGGAGTGGAGCGGAGAATTAAAGTGACAGGCGACCGGAAGCTCAGGGTCATGCTTGCGGACTGAACGGAGGTGTTCCGCAAAGCAGTCACCCAATCTGTGTTTGGTCTCCCCAGTGTAGAGGAGACCGCATTGTGAGCAGCAAATACAGTATACTAAATTGTAAGAAGTACAAGTAAATCGCTGTTTCACCTGGAAGGCGTGTTTGGGGCCCTGGACGGTGGGAAGGGAGGAGGTAAAAGGGCAGGTGTTGCATCTCCTGCGCTTGCATTGGAAGGTGCCGGGCGAAGGGGTGTTGGGGGTGATAGAGGAGTGGACCAGGGTGTCGCGGAGGGAGCGGTCCCTTCGGAATGCTGAAAGGGGGGGAGGGAAAGATGTGTTTGGTAGTGGGACCACGCTGGAGGTGGCAGTAATGGCGCAGGATGATCCGTTGAATGTGGAGGCTGGTGGGGTGAAAGGTGAGGACCAGGGGAACCCTATCGTTGTTCTGGGAGGGAGGGGCAGGGGTGAGAGCAAAAGTGCGGGAAATGGAACGGACACGGTTGAGGGCCATGTCAACCACGGTAGAGGGGAATCCTCGGTTGAGGAAAAAGGAAGACATACCGGAAGCACTAGTATGGAAGGTGGCATCGTCAGAACAGATGCGGCGGAGACGGAGAAACTGGGAGAATGGAATAGAGTCCTTACAGGAGCGGGGTGGGAGGAAGTGTAGTCCAGGTAGCTGTGGGAGTCAGTGGGCTTATAGTGGATGTTGGTCGATAGCTTATCCCCAGAAATGGAGACAGAGAAGTCGAGGAAGGGAAGGGAAGAGTCAGAGATGGACCATGTGAAGGTGATGGAAGGGTGGAAATTGGAAGCAAAGTGAATGAAATTATCTAGTTCAGGGCGAGAGCAGGTAACGGCACCAATACAGTCATCAATGTACCGGAAAAAGAGGTGAGGGAGGGGACCTGAGTAGGACTGGAACAAAGAATGTTCCACACATCCCATGAAAAGGCAGGCATAGCTAAGGCCAATGCGGTTGCCCATAGTAACACCTTTAATTTGGAGGAAGTGAGTGGAGTCAAAGGAGAAGTTCAATGTGAGAACAAGTTCTGCCAGGCGGAGGAGGGTGGTGGTGGATGGGGACTGGTTGGGCCTCTGTTCAAGGAAGAAGTGGAGCACCCTCAGGCCGTCCTGGTGGGGGATGGAGGTGTAGAGGGATTGTACGTCCATAGTGAAAAGGAGACGGTTGGGGCCAGGAAACTGGAAACTGTTAAAGTGGCAGAGGGTGTCGGAAGAGTCGCGGATGTAGGTGGGAAGGGACTGGACAAGGGGAGAAAAAAATAGAGTCGAGGTAGGAAGAAATCAGTTCTGTGGGGCAAGAACAGGCTGAAACAATGGGTCAATAAAGATTTCAATGTTTGACAGCACATTAACAGAATCTTCACATGAACATTGGCTAAAACACACAAGTGCCTACCCTTGTGTGTTGTCAGTTGGTATGATTGCACTAGGATGAGGGTGAGTGTGAGGGGTGGTTAGTGAGATGGGGAAGTGATAATATAGATAGAGAGGAATGGGTGGAGGTGCAAGGTAAGTTGGTGTAAGGATGTGCAGGAGTAGGGTAGGGAATACAGAGTGATGGGGATGTGATGAGTGGCTCAGCAAGATGAGATTGAGTGTGGCTTTGCAGTAACGTTTTGTGATCTACTGAGATCATTGAAAGGCTTGCGCCACTGCAGCCTGGTCCTCCTGACGACATCCCTGCCTGTGCCCTCCTGTCCAATGTACAACCAGGCTGCGTTGATCACCTGGGGAGGTCTCTTCCGCCCATTGGAAGGGAAGAGAACCTTCCTGTGTGCTGTGACTCCTTCCATAAGCATATGGAAGGAGTCATGGGAGAGCCTGGGTGCAACCCTACACCTTTGTGCAGTGATTGTCAGTGTTTGCAGCACCTCAATGCTGTAGAATACTGACAGCACAAATGTCAAAATCAATTTGCGCATGGTCCCTTTAAGGAAACTGGCTGATGACTTGTCATCAAATGACGTCATCAGACCCGCTTCCTTCAGTTGGCTGGGAAACGTGCTGGCGGGCTTAACAAGCCCAATTAGGGGAAAGTGATGTCGGAGGCCGGTATGGAGCCAGCAGCGGGGCTGGGACCCGCCACCGACGTCGCCTGCCACGGACCCACCGAGGTAGGGAAAATCGCAGCCATAGACTTAGGACCTCATCCAATCCTCCATTCACCACAAAGGACATTTTTTAAAATTTTCAGGCCATGGGTGAGTTACAGCAGGAGAGATCTAGGTTGCAGAGGAGACTTGGGATTCATTTGTAAAGCACAGACCAGCTGGCATTCTCTGAGGTTTAGAGGATACTGAGTTCTGCTCCCAGCATGAGATGGGGCTTGTGATTTTCCCCCCTTGTTTGCTGAGTTGCCGTATTATTAAGAATAGCTGTGAGGGATGGTAATATTGATTTCTTCCTGCTGTATAACTCCAGCTACACCACATGTTTCTGTGAGCCCTGGGGAACAGAGAACTGATTGGAACAAGTCTGCTGAGCTGTCAAGGTATGGATCAATTTTATTTATTTATTTCTTAGTATGCCTCTTACTCAATGGTAAGATTTGTTAACAGCAATGTGATTACATAGCCCCAAGCTTCAGAAGGCTGATATGAATTCCCCAGGAATACGGTGAACTAATACCAAGACTGTAATTGCCTTTTACATGAGTCATGTCAGTTTGAAATTGTTGAGTCCCTTTTTTGAGAGTTTTTTTTTCCCTTTGCCTGTTTGCTTTTAAAACTTATCTCCATGACTCCTGACTTCACATTTGTAAAAGTTTGTGAGAACTACATTGTTATTAGGGAGAGGAGAAGCACATTTACTGTTTACACGGTAGATGCTGCCACCTTCTCCATAGATAAAAGAGTAAAGCATCCCCATCATGTGACTGCAGAGCTCCTAATCAGACCCTGGAGCACATCATTGAGCGCTGCCCTCAGAGGAAATTCGCAGGCAGCCTACAAGATATCCACGCTTGTTACACCGGAAGCTTTAGCCTGGATATCTGACTTAGATATTGAAATTTAATTTGTTTTTTGCTACTACCATACGAAAGAAAAAGTCAACTCCCATTATAGCTATCCCTACTTTCTGTAGATTAAGGTTTTGATATAAATGGAGTTAATTGCTCAATAGATCTAGAAATCTCTATGGGGAAGTGTGTAGTACGGTAGGTTAGAATACAATGTTATTATCTATGAGATTACTTAGACTGATGGGATGAAAGTAGCCTCTTCCTCTGTTGTTTGTAAGATCTATGTGTAAAATGAGTTTGAGCAATCTCAATCAAGTGGATAGGATTGCAGAGGGCAAAACTGCCAATAACAAAACACTAATTAGCATTAAATTGACTGTATCACTCAAGCTGTTTTTATGTTGTTGTTTATGACATTAGAGGAGTGGTGTTCATGCAGAGAACTGACATTGATCAATCACTTCAGCTTCATGGTTTAGATCATCTCAGCCCCTGGATATGTCAAATTCCTGCACTGTATTAATCTCTAAAAACAGGCAGCAGACTGTTCCCTTTTTAAAAATCATAATCGCATCAAACAGCACCCCGAAATCTTTGTCCTATCCCATTTACTTTCTGTGTAAATTTAAAAGGATCAAAGTGCCCAGTGCTTCGGGAAAATGCTAGAGTCTATTATAAAGGATGTGATAACATGACACTTAGAAAATATCAACGGGATTAGACAAAGTCAACATGGATTTATGAAAGGGAAATCGTGTTTGACAAACCTACTGAGTTTTTTGAGGATGTAACTGGTAGAATAGATAAGGGAGAACCAGTGGATGTGGTGTATTTGGATTTTCAGAAAGCCTTTGATAAAGTCCCACATAAGAGGTTACTATGCAAAATGAAAGCACATGGGACTGGAGGTAATTGGCCCAGAAATTCCGGTCGGAGGCTTCCCGCGGGTGCAAGCCCCCGACCTGCACTTAAGAAGCGCGCCTACCGTTATGCTCTGGGCCCGCGCAGAATTCCGTTCCTGTGCCTGCTCCAGCTGCCGGTGTGCAGGGCACGCGTATCCCAGGGGCGCAGCGTCCCTGGGATCACGTGGGCCATGGGGAGCCAATCAGAGCAGGGAATCTCCATTCATAGATTTGACAGGAAGACCTGTCAAATCTATGAATAGAGATCGGCCCCAAAACCTAAGTAAAACTTCAAATAATTTTTTTTAAAAACATCACATTTTTAAAATAAGTATAAATTATATAAATTTAAATTTTTGAAAAAATAATTAAAGTTTTTAACAGGGCTAAAAATAAACTTACCTTTCTTTAAAGTATTTTAAAATGATAAACCTGTGGAAAAAATGCTTTACTTTTACTTTCTTCACCTCTTACCTTGTTAAAAGCAAGTTGGACTATAACCTGGTGTTGTGCGACTTCTCATTTTTGTCCACCCCAGTCCAACGCCGGCATCTCCGCATCATTGTTAAAAGCAGGCCTTGCGCCTGCTTTTTCCACACGCAGCTGCTCGGGACTTACCCGCACTGCATCAACTGAGAAAAAAACGGAAGTTCGATGCGTACGCGCTGCCTCTCCGGCGCACGCGTTGACCTGCGAACCCCTTCCTTCAAGAGAACGGAAGTTCCAGTTTCCAGCGCATGCGCGAAACCGGCACTTTCGTTGGCCCTACGGGTGAGTACACAGCGCGTACTCACCCGTAGGGAACGGAATTTCAGGGCCATGATACTGACATGGATTGAAAATTGGTTAACAGATAGGAAACAGAGAGTAGGAATAAATGGGTCTTTTTCGGGGTGGCAGGCGGTGACTAGTGGGGTACCGCAGGGATCAGTGCTTGGGTCCCAGCTATTCACAATATATATCAATGATTTGGATGAGGGAACCAAATGTAATATATCCAAGTTTGCTGACAATCCAAAAAGTTGGGTTGTGAGTTGTGAGGAGGATGCAAAGAGGCTTCAAGGCGATTTAGACAAGTTGAGTGAGTGGGCAAATACATGGCCGATGCAATATAACATGGATAAATGTGAAGTTATCCACTTCGGTAGGAAAAACAGAAAGGCAGAGTATTATTTAAATGGTGATAGATTGGGAAATGCTGATGTACAGAGGGACCTGGGTGTCCTTGTACACCAGTCACTGAAAGCAAACATGCAGATGCAGCAAGCAGTTAGGAAGGCAAATGGTATGTTGGCCTTCACTGCAAGAGGATTTGAGTACAGGAGCAAGGATGTCTTATTACAGTTATAAAGGGCCTTGGTGAGACCACACCTGGAGTACCATGTGCAGTTTTGGTCTCCTTACCTAAGAAAGGATATACTTGCCATAGAGGGAGTGCAGCGAAGGTTCACCAGACTGATTCCTGGGATGGAAGGACTGTCGTATGAGGAGAGATTGGGTCGACTAGGCCTGTATTCACTAGAGTTTAGAAGAATGAGAGGGGATCTCATTGAAACGTATAAAATTCTGACAGGGCTAGGCAGACTGGATGCAGGGAGGATGTTTCCCCTGGCTGGGGGCTCTAGAACGAGGGGTCACAGTCTCATGATACGGGGTAGGACATTTAGAACTGAGATGAGGAGAAATTTCTTCACTCAGAGGGTGGTGAACCTGTGGAATTCTCGACCACAGAAGGCTGTGGAGGCCAAGTCACTGAATATATTTAAGAAAGAGATAGATAGATTTCTAGACACAAAAGACATTAAGGGGTACGGGGAGAGAGCAGGAATATGGTATTGAGATAGTGGATCAGCCATGATCATATTGAATGGCGGAGCAGGCTCAAAGAGCCGCATGGCTTACCCTCCTGCTCCTAT
Organism: Squalus acanthias; assembly: GCA_030390025.1. Classification (NCBI taxonomy): domain Eukaryota; kingdom Metazoa; phylum Chordata; class Chondrichthyes; order Squaliformes; family Squalidae; genus Squalus; species Squalus acanthias. The sequence goes on along the minus strand of CM059448.1, from coordinate 34,952,073 downwards.
TTTTCTATGTTTCTAACAGTGTGAGCTGCCTTGCTCTGGATACTGTAAAGGACGATCCCCACTTTAGGCTCAGGTCCCACAGTACAGAATGACTTCCATTTCATTTCATTTCATTTCTATAGCACCTTTCACAACCCAAAGCGCATTACAGCCAATTACGTACTTTAAAATGTAGCAAACACATGCAGCAAGCTCCCACAAACAGCAATAAATATTGGCCAGGACACTGGAGATAACTCCTCTGCTCTTCTTCAAAATAGTGCTATGGGATCTTTTACGTCCACCTGAGAGAGCAGACAGTCTCATCCGAAAGACGTCACTTCCGACAGTGCAGCTCTCCTTCAGCAGTGCACTGGAGTGTCAGCTTAGGTTTTTGTGCTCAAGTCTCTGAAGTGGGACTATGAACCCACAACCTTCTGATTCAGAGGCGAGGGTGCTAACAACTGAGCCACAGCTGACACACAGGTTGTCCATTGCTGTCCACCATACAGGTGCTCTGAACTGAGAGGGTCTCTTCCCATTTACAGCAACAGCGTCAAGGACAGATGACTTCTAACAGGATTGCTGGAAACAAGGTTTGTGTAAATGGACAGCGATCAGCACCAAAATGAAAGGTAAGAAAATTAGCTGCTTAGTCACTGCCCAGGTTGCACTTTAATCAACAAGGACATTTAACGGCACTGTGAGTCGTACCCTGTTCAGCCTTCCTGTCTCGCTTGACCGAGGAATGCTTTTGTCCAGTATATAGAGCGCTGTCTGATATTGTGTACCCACCAAGTCTGTGTATTAACAATAAATGAGTCAAAGTAAATGATTAATTGCAAAGCATCCTTCCCCAGCCTCCATTACCCTCCCCCCGACCCATGGCCTTCACTTACCAAAAAGGCCTGATCTTGGCTCACTCTTCACCAGTGGGCTCCTCCCACCACACGGCTTGATGTTAATGAGGTGTAAGGCTCAATATCAGGGGCTCCTCGGACCTCACCATTTAGGCGCAGGGATCATACTCTGCAGTCTCTACGCACCCAAAAATGGATGCATCCAGATTTCTAGACCCACAACGTTCACAGACCATGTTTTACTTTTCACCTCGTGAATTCTCTCAACTTATTTAATCTCTTGCGAGAGGTGGACAACCACAGGCAAAACTTCCAACATTACATTGTGAAATCTCTCCCCGACTCCCAAGATAACTTAACAATACTACAGTTATATCAATCAAACATTACAGCACTCATTATTTAAACCTGCCCAGTTCCATTTCCCAGATGACACATCTAGGATTTCAGCAGGACAGCATAGGCCAGTCACGCTTTTACTATCATCAAAGCTGTTGTTAATATATTCTGGTCTTCGGCCAATGAATTAGTGTTAATTTACATTTGCATCATCAGAATGGCAGCATTTAAGAAATAAACAGCAACCTCTGCTCACTGAGTTGTGACTGAGTGAGCAGAGATGGTAACCTGTCTTACCTATGATTCCAACTGTGCATAACTTGAAAAAGAGCTTTAGCCACTAACTATGCTGAAAGTCAACTTATCAAAGAATTGCAATGTTTCCAGGGGCATTGTCTCCCAGTCAGGGGGCTTTTGGGGTGATCATCTAATTTTCTGGCTGTACATAATTTTAATAGGTGGCTTTCATTTGCACTAATGGTGCTGGGATAGCTGCACCGCTATTGCATTCTCTTGCTTTCTATCACTGTAGAGTGAGAGAAAGCAAGAGAACATGGGAAATTAACAGTATAGTCCATGGGGAAGTGAGATTGGGATCCAGAGGTGGTGATTGCAGAAGATTGTAACCTCATGTATAAGATTTCTGCTAAATCTGGAAGTGGTGAGAGTCTTGGTTTACTGCTCCAAGGTCCAAAGCCTTGAAGGTTTTGTGTGGTGTCTAACTGTACTATCTGATAAATTTATTTGAACAGATTTATGGTTATGATGTGATGCCGAATGAAACCTTATGCAGCATGTTGTAAAGCACAAAAGCACAAAAGAAACGTTATAGTGTTGACAGTGCCACTTATAACATAATGGAATGTTTGGAAGTTAAAAAATAAATATGTACAATTTTCAGAAGCAATAACTTACTGATATTGTTTCATTTAAATTATTGGATGCCTTGGAATTGGATAATATATTTTAATGTCTCCAACGCATGAGTGATAACAGTCTGGACAGTGGGGTGGGAAAGAGAAGAGTAGGAGATTTGTAAAAACACTCGGCATGCTCATAGGTGTAGCAAAAGTTCTGTGTCTTCCAATCTCTGTGTATCACACAATAGATATGCTATTTGGCCCTTTCCCCTGAAAAGGCAGAACAAACTTCCACAGTACAAGGAACACTATGTCACTATACCATTCACCAATAAAGCTTAACTTCAAAACTGTGCAAAAACTCACCATGGAGAGTGGTACAATAGCACGGATGTCCTTTTGGATCACCGTCAATTCTGTCACCACCTTGTCCGAATCTGGAGGAGGATTTTTTCCACGGTAGTCAACATGCCACATAATACGTCTTGTCACTGACTGGCTGGTAAAATTTTCCATCTCAAAGTTCAATTGAATGATTTCGTTGGGCTGAACACTTTCACTGCTAAGAAATTAGAAGGGGAACACAATCAACTATATTTTAAGATTTTGAATTTAAACAGCTTAAAACAGTTTTAAAAGTATGAACTCTTCAATTTATTTACATACTTGACTTTCTTCTGAGCCTAGCAAAAACAGTGCCCAGAAATCTTGCTGTACTCTCGAGGCTCATTGCAAAGTTTTGTACTCTAATCAATTCTTTCCCAGGACCTCAAAACTATGGAACCTAAACTCCTCTAGTCCTCCTTTCCTCATGATAATATATATAGTTTTAAAATCCCAGTTTAGCATCAACTAACCACTACTTCCTGATTTACCCAGTCTTTAACCTTCTGTCTAAATTGTCAATAATAATATTCATTCATAATAATTAGTGCTACAACGACTAAAGTCTACACTACAATAGAATGCATATTAGCCCAACTTCCATGCATGAGCTGTTAGATCATTTTTCCCCCTGCTCAACACATACCCAATTTACTGTCAAGCTGGTGTCAGAACAAATCCAGCATTTACATTGCTTCAACATAAGTTGGCAGCATAAACTCTGCTAAACTGCACACTCAGATCTCATACCAACATTACTGTCGGAGTTCAGAAATACCGCAGTGTAAACATGTGGCCAAATTCCAAGATACCTTGGATCTTGACATCCCTTAAATGAGATCGGCCAATTGGATGGTTAAGCAATTCAGCATTAAGAAAAGGCTATAGCAGATGTTTCAGTGTACACAATACGCTTTGACAGGAAAAGAGAATGAGTGTGATTTAATTAATAATATATATATATATTTCATGCTTAACGTGTTTTGCAAACTATTGGAAAAATCCTTAAAATGAAATGTTTGAAAATCCAAGAATTCATCATCCAATTAAATTACATGGTCTTGAAATTAAGTTGTTTCAAAATAAAATATATATTTTTATATAATTGCAAAGTTTATACCGACAAGGTGGTCAAAAATAAATTCAATTCTTACATAGAATTACATAGAATCTACAGCATAGAAACAGGCCATTTGTCCCAACTGGTCTAGGCAGGTGTTTATACTCCACATGAGCTTCCTGCCACTATAATTACCTCTTTCTTCCCTGCCCCATTTCTCTCTATTTACTTCTCCTTCATGTATGCATCAAGCCTCCCCTTAAATCCAACAATGCTATCTGCTTTAACCACACCATGTGGCAGCGAGTTCTACATTCTCACCACTATGTGTAAAGAAATTCCTTCTGAATTTTTCATTTAATCTGTTGGCGGCTATCATATTTGTTTAGTTCACCATTCACCCTATCGATCCCCCTTATAACTTTATAACCTCTATCAAGTCTCCTCTTTGTTTTCTCTATTCCAGAGAAAAGAGCTCCAGCCTGCTCAATATTTCCTGATTGTTGCATTCTCTTAATTCTGGTAACATCCTTGTAAATCTTTTCTGCACTTTTTCCAGTGCTTCAATATCCTTCCTGTAGTATGGATACCTGAACTGCGCACAGTACTGCAAGTATGGTGTAACCAAGGTTCTAAAGAAATAGCATTACCTCCATGCTTTTGTATTCTATTCCTCTAGAAATTAACCCCCAGTCTTTGTTTGCACTAATCAACTTATCAACCTGTATTGCTACTTTTAACAATTTATGTATCTCTATTCCTAGATCTCTTTGCTCCTCTACCCTATTTAGTTTCTTACCTTCTAAGGAATAAGGAGCCTCCCTTTTCCTCCAGTAAAATGAACCACCTCACACTTCACTATATTGAATTCCAATGGCCATTCATCCACCCACTCTGCAAGCCTGCTTATGTCTTCCTGTATTATGGTGCAGTCTTTCACGTGATTAGCTATATCCCCCACTTGGGGATAATTTTGACACTATACCTCCAATTCCTGAGTCCAAATCATTTAAGTATACAGTGAACAACAGTGGTCCCAGCACGGATCCCTGCAGGGCACCACTTACCACTTTTGCCAGTCCGAGAAACCCCTGTAACTCCTACCCACTATTTTCTGTTTTATAGTCATCTTGCAATCCATTCGGCTATCCAACCCTTGACACCACATGCCCTGGCCTTTGTCTTGAGACTCTTACGTGGCACCTTGTTGAAGACCTTCTGAAAGTCCATGTATAGCACTTCAACTGCATTGCCTTTGTCTACTATTTCTCTTACTTCTTCAAAAAATTCAGTAAGGTATGTTAAACATGACCTTCCTTTTAGAAATCTATGCTGACTACTTTTATTATATTCTGTCTCTAGATGTTTTGTTATCTGATCTTTTAGCAAATATTCTGGTATCTTTCCTACCGCTGACATTAAGCTAACTGGTCAGTAGTTCTCTGGCTTAGTTCTATCTCCCTTTTTGAAGATAGCAATTACATTTGCTGTCGGCCAATCCTCTGGCACTATTCCTTCTTATATTGGATTTTTATATATGGATACTAGTGCCTCTGTTATCTCCTCCCTCGTTTCTTTGAATATCCACAGATGCAATCCATCTGGACCCAGGCTCTTGTCCTCCTTACGTTTAGCTAGTTTGTTTAGTATCGCCTTTCTTTCGATTATAACTGTAGTGATATTCCTCTTCCGTTCTTCTAGTGTTATCATTTCCTCTTTGTTAGTTTCTTTAGTGAAAACTGAGGCAAAGTATCTATTCAGTATCCCTGCCATTTTAGTATCATTTCCTGAGTGTATCTCACTCATCACTTGGTAGCCCTATTCCTATCTTAATTTTCATTTTGTTACTTATGTGCCTACAGAATACTTTACTATTTCTTTTTATATTATTTGATATTTTCATTTCATATTTCTTCTTTGCCTTCCCAATTGTCTTCAAATTTTTCATAAGCTCTTCATATTCCCTTTTGTTATTCTCTCCTTTATTATTTATGTACTTTGCGTATGCTTTTTTCTAAGATATAATTTAGTCCTCACCTCTTCATTTATCCATGGCCACCTCTTTATTTATCCATGAATACCATGCATGAATTCAGTTTTATTCTGATAAATTATTTAGCTGAATTTCTATCATATTTTGTTATGTTGCCCAATTTGAGTTGAGTTGTGAACACATGCAATGATTACAATGCAGGAAAGCAGGCGCCCAATTGGCACAATGCACTGGTGCATTAATCTCAGAATCATAGAATGATACAGCACAGAAGGAGGCCATTTGGCCAATCGTGCCTGTGCCGGCTCTTTGGTAGAGCTATCCAATTAGTCCCACTCCCCTCATTGCCCAGTAATTTTTTTTCCCAATTCCCTTTTGAAAGTTACTATTGAATTTGCTTTCACCAGGTAGTGCATTCTAGATCACAACAACTTGCAGTGTAAAAAAATGTTTCCTCATGTCGCCTCTGGTTCTTTTGCCAATCACCTTAAATCTGTGTCCTCTGGCTCCTCCTTATTTACCATTAATGATTTTGAACACCTCTATTAAATCTCCTCTTATCCTTCTCTGCTCTAAGGAGAACAACCTCAGCGTCTCCAGTCTCTCCACATAACTGAAGTCCCTCATACCTGATACCATTTGGGTAAATCTCTTCTGCACCCTCTCTAATGCCTTGACATCCTTCCTAAAGTGTGGTGAGATTTAGGTTCTTTCCAACAACTCTCTAAATAATTAAGTCTCAGGAAGTAGAACTTTCCTCAAATGATGAAGGGAGGGCAAAGAAAAAATCATCTTGCAAAATATAGAATGGAGGGAGGGGGAAAATACAGGAACGGTAAACTGTGTTCCATTTACAATGTGACAAATATGGGTTTGCATTATATTTTGCCTCAATGCAAAGAAAATAAGCCATTTCATAGCTGCCATCTCTTTTGAAGTGTACAAAAGGAAGAGGCAGAGGTACAGTTAATTTGGCACACTTCACTTTATTGCACTTAGGTTGGCGTGCCAAACACGATCACTGTGACAGAAATCAATGCTAATTATCTCATTAATATTTCTTGGGCTGCATTTTATGCTGTCAAATAGAATGGACAAGACAGTGCCGTGAGGTACAGTAGATTGGCACTCATGTCAACAAACTAATAAAACATAGGCCGGAATTTTGCGGGGGAGGTCAGTGGGCACGATCGGTGGCAGGTCGGGAGGCAAAGTGTTTTGTTTTCCACAGTGGGTCGGGACCCTGCTGTGAACCCGCCGCCACGTGCCTTTCCCAATGCCGGGTCTGTCAGAGGTGAGCAGGCCCGACACGCAACGGCGGAGGACCCAATTCAGGTAATTAGTGGCTAATGTAGAATCACTTAAGAATGATTTTCAGCTTATCTTTTGCATTTGACAGCTTGCCCATGGGGTCCACGCTAGTCATGGACCACGTCTGTTAAGCTGAGGCGGGAGTTCAGTGGCCACTGAATCAGCTGTTGACTTGACAGCTTCAAATGTAAAGTAAAAGCTCCCACCTTAGAGAGATATCTTCCCTCAGCCACAAGCTCTTCCTCACTGGATTTCCACAACAGATTCACCATGCTGCAAGTCTTTACACAAGTCTCCATCCAGTCTAACACCATTGACAGATTGCTTCTGTCATCTCTACTTCACCTGCCATCTGGTCCATCAGCATGGGTGCCCTTTATACACGATCAGCCCCAACACCAGCAGCACCAGGCACACCAGCAGCACCAACACCACCAATCTTCTCCGCAATCAACTGATGCTGTACAGAAGAGGGCATCAGCAGCCGACCACATTGCTGCCTGGGAGGCCAGGGATGCGCCAGATTGGCACCACTCCACACCAACACCATAAAGCATCCCTACAATGCCCAAGCCATTCCTTTCACATTCATCAGCATTGCGGGGGGTACCGTTATGTCTCACCATTCACTGCAACTCACTAAGTCACTTCCAAAGGTGCACACAAATCTGTCCAAGAGTGCAAAGTGTTGAAAATAAAGATTTCAATGTTTGACATCACATTAACAGAAACTTTACATGAACATTGCATAAAACACCCAAGTGCCTACCCTTGTGTGTTGTTAGTTGGTATGATTGCACTAGGATGAGGGTGAATGTGAGGGGTGGCGACTGAGATGGGGATGTGATAATAAAGATAGAGAAGGATGGGTGCAGGTACAGTACAAGGTAAGTTGGTGTGAGTAAGGATGTGCAGGAGTAGGGTAGGGAAGGCAGAGTGATGGAGATGTGATGAGAGGCATAGCAGGATGAGGTTGAGTGTGGCTTTGTCCTAACGTTTCGTGATCTACTGAGATCATTGAAAAGTTTGCGGCACTACACCCAGGTCCTCCTGACCACATCCCTGCTTGTGCCCTCCTCTGCAATGTGCAACCAGGCTGTGTTGATCTCCTGGGGAGGTCTCTTCTGCCCATGGGGAGGGAAGAGGACCTCCCTGTGTGCTGTGACTCCATCCATAAGGATATGAAAGGAGTAATGGGAGAGCCTTGGTGCAGCCCTGTGCCTTTGTGCAGTCATTGGCAATGTTTTCAGCATCTCAGTGCTGTGGAACAGTGACAGCACAAATGTTAAAATAAATTTGGCCATGGTCCCTTTAAGGAAACCGGCTGATGACATGTCATCAAATTACGTCATCAGACCCGCTTCCTTCAATTGGTTGGCAAACGCGCTGGACGGGCTTAGCAAGCCCAATCAGGGGAAAATCATTTTGGACAGCTGGCTGGAGCCGGCAGTGAGGCCGGGACCCGCCACGGACATCGTCCGCCACGGACCCGCCGAGGTAGGTAAAATCCAGCTCTATGTTTTAGAACCGAACCAGCAAGGGAACAGGTCATACTGGATTTAGTGATGAGCAACAAATCAGAATTAATAAACAATCTGACAGTAAGGGACAGATCCGCCGAGGTCAGCAAAATCACGGCCATAGAATTCAATACTGACAAGTCTCATTTTAAATATATTACATAAAGCCAATGATGCCAGCTAAAACCTAAAAATTACAAACTCAGTTATATGGTTTTATTTGTTAAATTCATACCACTATAAAGAACTAATCTACGATTTTGTTACATCGTGCACAGAGGAAATCTCTTCCCCCCAACCACACCCCACGCCCCACCCAACTCCATGTTTCATTTGAAGGTTGTGTTTGTTTTATTAGTTCTTCATGTGTCTCAGTGTATCTTTAGTTCTAAGGCAACAAAACGCATATATGTATGTAGACCATGCATTAAGAAGTAGCACTGGGAAATGATTAACAATGAAGAGGTAAAATTATCAGATTAAAGATGAATTATACAAGGAGCTATTTAAAATAACTGGGACTTTAAAATAGAGTGACACTAGCAAGAAGCGGTCATTACGTGGGCTCTATCTGTATACACTATCAATTTCCTCAGGTGTTAATGACACACAGTAATGGTTGCTCTCAAAGCCCATTTATCTCGGTGTACCTACACACAGTAAAGGCTTCTTGCATGAATATACTCTCACCAAGTACCCTCTCTTTCATTTTAACTTTCTGCATAAAGTGGGAAGCATTCCCCGCTATTTCCTGCTCTGCAGCCCAGGTCCACACTGAACTGAGAAACTAGCACATGACCCACTTCACAGCAATTATGAACAAGTGTATGGCAGCTTTCTTTGAAGGTTCCTGACTCCTCCCCCACAATAGGGTGATAGAATGGTGTTATCCAGATAATTGGAAAAAAAACTTGCATATTTGTGAACACCATAGAACTTGTAGTATAAATAGGACAAGTGACAGACTCTGAGGTTTACTGAAAAATACAACCAATAAGGTCATAAGTATGTAACCCACTTGCCTTTTAGGCACCTAGGCTGTGTTCCTGATATCACTGAGGTTTATTTTTCTTCCCCAAGTCTAAACAGTCCAGTCATAAGAACATAAGAAATAGGAGCAGGAGTAGGCCAATCGGCCCTTCGAGCCTGCTCCGCCATTCAATAAGATCATGGCTGATCTGATCCTCACCTCAAATCTAAAGAACACAAGAAGTAGGAGCAGGACCCGGCCACTCAGCCCCTGGGCCCGCTACGCCACCCACAGGGCCTCGACCGATCCGAACACAGCCTCATGTCCAATTTCCTGCCTGCTCCCCGTAACCCCTAATTCCCTTTACTTCTAGGAAACTGTCTATTTCTGTTTTAAATTTATTTAATGATGTAGCTTCCACAAATTCCTGGGGCAGCAAATTCCATAGACCTACTACCCTCTGAGTGAAGAAGTTTCTCCTCATCTTAGTTTTGAAAGAGCAGCCCCTTATTCTAAGATTATGCCCCCTAGTTCTAGTTTCACCCATCCTTGGGAACATCCTTACCGCATCCACCCGATCAAGCCCCTTCACAATCTTATATGTTTCAATAAGATCGCCTCTCATTCTTCTGAACTCCAATGAGTAGAGTCCCAATCTACTCAACCTCTCCTCGTATGTCCACCCCCTCATCCCGGGGATTAACCGAGTGAACCTTCTTTGTACTGCCTCGAGAGCAAGTATGTCTTTTCTTCATGCATCTAGTTTTATCTTTATCCAGCCAATTTCATCTGAAGGTATATTGTGTATGGTCTCACAGGCAGCGGCAACCTTCCATTACTTCATCCATATGGCCATTCATCATACATGCCAACTTCAAAAATGAGCAAAAGCCAACAGCTTCAACAAAGCTAACACAGACCCAATCAAGCTGATGACTTAAAACCAACCCTGAATATAAGCCTATGACATATGACAGCAAGCATTTATCCTGTAGTGAGACACAGGTGTGTTGTAACTTAGGCTGCAAGTTTATCTAATATTCAATCAAGGGGGAAAAAAATGTGGCAGTAAATGAAAGTGCATTTTGCACCAGTGGTAGATTCAGAAATGTCTGAATGGGGATGCAAGTGCAGATATGAGATATATTTTCCAGAGGGAAATGCATGCTCCCCCGTTCCCAGTAAATTTAAGACCAGATTTTAACCCCCTGCACCTGACGAGAATGGGGCATGTGGGTGGGTTAAAATAGGGGCAGAGTACTGATCTCCCCATTAGTGTCGCACTCCCACCAGCCCCTACTTTAACTCAGGTTTCGGAAAGGTGTGTGAGGCACTTGTTGCAAGGCAGGCGAGAGCCTCATAAATATTCAACAGTTGGGACCTGATGCTATCATTTGGAGCCTGATGCTATTTTAACGCTGGGCCGCTTGAGTTGGGTACAGTGCCTGATCATGCCTGGGAAAGCTGCCGTCAGAATGATTCAGGGCCATTAGATGTCCAGCAAGGTACAATTTTGTAAATTTTTTATTGGTCTCCTTATGAGTCAGAGAGAGCAGGAGTGCTTCTGCACCATATAAGGAAACCTTGTACCTATCCTGCCTCAGGCTTCCAACCCTCCCCAAACAGTGATCGCTTGCTGACGGCGCCCTTCCCAGAACACTTACTTTAATACTAGAGACCATTCCCGCGGGACTCCGGAGGCGGTTTCCTGCTGTCTGAAATCCCGCTCTCGCCTGCCGGCCTCCCCATCATTCCTGCCAGGATCAGGCAGGAGGCTCTCCTACAAAATGGTAATGATGCCCCGGGATTAAACTGGCCAGGGCCTCACGCTGGCACGGACATGCAAGCTTGTCGCTTGTCCCATCGCCCCACGCCACACTCATACAGCGAGTTAAAATCGGGCCTTTAGATTTTCATGGCTTTCAACCAAAAATCATTTATTCTGAAAAAGGTTCCAAATATCTTAGATGTAAAAATAAAGTAGTTGCACAGACTTCAAAACAGCTTGACAGAGCTCGGTTCTTTATACTGCAAGTTTTAATCTATAAATGATAATTGTCTGTATTTTACATGGACAATTAGCGTTTTGGACCCAGTGCCTCCATCTCTGCATCTGCTGGTAAATTAAACATCCAAGGTTGCTGCACAGAAGTCATTCAAAAAGTTAGGGATGTGAAAAAAAGAAAAAGCAGGATACTAAATCAAAATTGGTTTCAATCCTACTGTGGTGCAGATGGTGAAATGGGAAGGGTGGGATCTTGAGAAGTGACAGGATAGGGCTTGTGGTAGACTGGCATGCTGTGGGAAAATCTGGAAATCTGGCATGATATGGGAATGCTAGGGCAAAAATGTAATGGTGGCTAATATTAGCCACTCCCACTAGAACCAGCAAAGGGCATGAGACATCATAATTTAATTTATACAATTTAACACAGACCCATGTGCCCAAGACGTATTATACAAAATGCTTGGTTGACAGCATCACACCTCCCCACAAGCTGCAACAGGTTCGCCTAGCTCTTCCAATTTATTCTGGCTTATACTATTTCATAAGACAAAAGCTGTGCAGGATGAGAATCCCAACAATTACAGAGACTAAGCTAACCCAATTCCATAACATTGAGCTGGAGTAAAAAGCAAGTCAATGTCACCATAAAATAATAACCCATTGCTTTGCAACCCATTCCCGATTGTTTTTATTTTCCTTTTGAAAACCTTTTCACTTACCATTAACTGTCTGTGTTCACATTTTTAGAATGGCCACTTGGACACAGTACTGGAGGATAGGAAACTATATTCAAGCAAGGAATCAATACTTTCAGTAGGGGAGGGGAGAAAATTGGGAGGAACCCTGTGTTTACACAATATAACATATTTCCAAGAAGTTAAGGTAAATTGCTGAAATATATTCAAGGTATTCCAAGTCTAGCACATCAAGGCAGTCCGAGATGTGGAGAAATAGATGAATGATATGCTGTTTCTGACAGTGTATTAATATTTGTGGACATTTCCTAAAAAGTGTACAATGTTAACAAAAGTAAATAAATTTAAATTGTTTTGTAAACGAAAAAAGATTGCATGCAAACTGTGTGGGCAAACTCTTCAAATCTATAATTTGAGATAACATTAGTGCATTTAGAAATGCATGGGTTAACCAAGATAGTCAGTGGGGTTTTGTTAAAGGCAAGTTGTGTTTGTCAAATTTAATACATAGATATATAGATGATTTGGACCTGAGTACCAAGAACACAAGCTCAAAATCTGCTAATGACACAAAAGTGGGAGATTTGGCAAACAGCGAGGATAACTGAAAAAGACTTCAGGGCAACATAAACAAGTTAGCAGAATGTGTTGTCAGGAGGTAGTTGCAATTTAATGTGGATAAATGGGAGGTAATATATTTTAGGAGAAAAAAAGCAAGAAATGAGAGTATACACTTAATGGCAGACACTGAGGGGGTGTAAAACGGAGGGACCTAGGGTTTCAAATATATTATTCCCTGAAAGTGCGAGTGCAGGTAGATGAAGCCATAAAAAAGGCCAATAGTATTTTGGCTTTTAAAGAAGTAATGCTAATATTACAAAACACTGGTTAGCCCAAAATTAGAGCACTGAATTCAGTTTTGGGTGCCCACTATAGAAAGGGAATTATAGCCATAGAGAGTGTACGGAATAGATTCACCAGGATGAGTAACCGTAGTTATGTGGACAGACTTCAGACACTGCGACTATTTCCACTGGAGCAAAGAAGGCTCGGAGGAAATTTAATAGAGATTTTAAAAATTATGAAGGTTTTGATCAGAAAGACTATAGGGGACAAATTTGTGTGGCTTGCGCCACCCATTAATGCCATGAGATGGCGCTAAAACGCTGTTGAGAGCTTTAATGCCACCTGATGCTGGTTCCAACGCCGCACGCCATATTGGTGCTGCCGGTAGCGCTGCCACTGAACGCGTTCGCCCGGGACCTCGCCATCATGGAGATCATGATGTCAGTGAGTGTGCAATGCTCACTTGACGCCCGCTCTCCCAACTTTGTTACAGCCAATGAACTTACTGGCTGGAGAAAACAATGACAGCTTCAGATGGAGTGCAACAGCAGGAAGCCAGCTCCAGCGACACTACTTAAAGGGATCATCACCAGGACCGCCAGTCTTCTCTCCATCGCTAAAACCAATGCTACCAAAGCTTCATCGGATAACCTGCGGGTTCTCTCCCTGGGACGGCGATCTACCCTCAAGATTTGTTAAAAAAAGTGCTCCTTCTCCTTATGGTTGTTGAGGCAGCTGCACACCCAACAATGCTGAGAATGAGGTGCTGCAGCATCAATAAACCTCTCCTATAAGCAGTGTAAAAAGCCTGTGGCAATCATTACTTGCATTTAGACTGCCTCCGATATTGGTCCATCTTTTCAGTGTAACGCCAATGAGCTTGGGTTTTTAGATGTGAATAATGACTGCAATCATTTTAATGAGGAGTGAGGACGAATTTTGCGTGCAGCCTAGACAATTTTCAACTGGCGCTACTTAACCATTTTTAGTCTAACCACTGCCCATTTCTTGGCTATAACGAATTTCTAGCCCCGTCCTTTGGTTGGGGAGGCAGTTATAAGGGCTCATTCATTTAAAATTATAACTAAGAAAGTGAAGAGAGAGGTTAGAAGAAATTTCTTTATATAAAGGCTGTTGGAGCGTGAAATGCTTTGTCACCTGGAATAGTTGATGCAGAGATTATTGCATCCTGTAAGGGAAAACTGGATAAATATTTGAAAGAGAGGAAGATACAGGGCTATGGGGAGAGAGTGGGATTAGTTCTGGCTTGCTGTGGCAAAGAGGCAGCACAAACATGATGCGCTGAATTGCCACCTTTTGTTTACATCGATGGTTTTATGTTTCTACAAATCTATTCAAGGGTATAATGTGAATAAATCATAGTGTTTTAGTGCAGGATACAGTGATGGGTTCTACTCAATTATTTTTAAATTTCAGCCTTCCTTTTTAGGAGCCTCGCCTTGTTCTCTGGCTAAGAAAGGTAGGGTTTCAAGCAAGTTGCACGCAGGGTCCAGCCAATAACACTTTAGAGTGCACTCTAAGAGATATCTGCATAAGAGAGGGACCCAGTATGACACATCCATTTATTTTCTTTCTCTCCTTCGAAGAAGCTGTCTCCCTGATAAAAAATGTATCACTCCTTTACTTAATATCAAAAATATTCCAAATGTGGATTATACGCATGGTTAGATATGACTATATTAAAGAATGCTGTTGTGATTAATTAGCACTTTGGTACTTTAGATCTGCTAAAATTAAAGGCCATACACATGCCACACTCCCCTTCTTCCTCCATCTCTTTTCACTCCAATAGGTGATGGATGAACTATTTAGATAAATCATGCATGCAGCCATACACACAGACTGCCAACCCAGCACAAAGAAAAGAAGGGCACCCACAAATTTGGCTTCAACTACTGCACTGCAGAGGAATCTTAAAGCGATGTGTGCACAGTTCTTTAATATGCAATGACGGGGCTCTTTGTACAGGAAATCAATATGTCCTTACAAAGAATGTTTTCTTCTCTGTGAATATCACTCATCAGTGCATGGGAAACATGCCAGACCTTAAAATTAGACCTAAAATCATGGGCTAATGTAAGTTCACTCTTCTAACGTGGACGCACTTGTTAACGGTCTGTAATTAAGGCTGACAGTTGGCATTCAACAAGGCCTCAGAAAATTAATATTACGCCACTCATCTTTTGCTTTTAGTTCTCTTTGAGTTTGTAATGTGTGAGTTAACCCTTTAGGTGCTAAACAATGTTTCTACAAGTCATAATAAGGCACACACAAGAAAAATTATTTGCTGTTCTTTAAATATTTTCAGTCAATGAATCGGCATCTATGATTTATCGAAGCAGTTTATTCATTCCCAGCTTGAGTAAGAAGAAATAAAAAGAGAATGAGATGAAGGGAATGGGGGAGTGGGAGAGGGGGGAGGATGATGATTTTACTTAGATTCTATCTTAGGTCTGAAATATCGAAGTGTTAATTGATTTCATTTTGTATTGCACTAAAATATAGTAATATGTTGAGGTGAATGCATTTTTGTTATGAAGTAAATGTGTGACATTTGATATGTCGACATAAACCAGACGAATTTTATATTGTAGTTCCTGCTATTTTTTTCCATAATCTTCTGGTGTTAAAACACAGTTGTCTGATCAGTTTTATTTCAACACTGCTGTTAAAATGATGATGACCTTACAATTTAGGCCAGTGTTTTCCACCCTTATTTAGAGACTTGACTCCCAATTCGAGGACCAGTTTTTCCCCACAAGGAATCAGATAAATTTGATGACCACATCACAAGCCTCTTTCAGGCACTTCCTAAAGGCCAGCTCAAGGGCTGCACTAGTAGAAGCCTGATTTCAACTGATTTATTTTTCAGGGTCACCAAAGAGTGTTAACATTTTACGATTGGCTCTCTCATTTACATTAGAACATCTTGTAAAATTGGTTCAGAAAATAAACATTGTGCAAACATTTTGCAAAACTGGTTTATGAAATAAATAATCTACAATGATAATACAAAGGAAAACATAGAAAATTGATGTTTTCTCAACATAAAACTATATTAAGAGGGCTCATGTAAACAAAGTAAAAAAAGATCAGAAACAAAACAAGACACAGCTTTACTATAAGCAGGAAAGAATGGACCGAGTTCAGAAGAATCTCCCTCTTCATAGTACTTTTTTCAAAAGGAGTTTTATACTTAAAGCTATATATTAAAATGGACAACATCAGAATTTAGAGAGCTTGGCTAAAGTGATAATGTTTTATTTCATTTTACGATATTTCTATTATTATGCAAAGGTTTGGAGTTTCTGGCCCAAAAATCTGCATCTGGGCAGACTTTCTAGGGTCAGGGGGCGGTGTCCTGATTTGCCCACCAATGGAAGGCATCGGCACCACTAGGGACACATCTGAGGTGCCCACTATAGTAAAGATGCTAGAAAGTCTGGTGGAGGTGGTCCTGAAAAGAAGATATAGCTGATCCTGGCTGTAGATTTTCAAGACCTGTATAATTAAAAGTCTTGCATCTAGCGCATGTCCATAGAACATGGAAAAGTGTTTGTTACACTTCAGAGTGTCCATCATACTAAAGATTAAATTTATAGCATAATAAACACATTTTTAAAAAATAATAATCTTTTTAAGTAATCCCTAAACACAGCCATAAAGGATTTGGCAGGATCCTCAGCTGCCCCTGGAATCCTACCAAACTCCAGAAACCCCGTGTTGTCAGATCCGTGTTCCCCAATTCTGCCAGGCCCAATCCCCTCTCCTTGTGCTGGTAGGCCCCACACCACACCCTCCAAAACCTTTAATGAGCGCCAGGTAACCATCTCCCATACAGCTCATCCCCACCCAATCCCAGTACGTTATCTATAAATTTGCTGTCTACCTGAGCTTTAACAAAGATAAGATAAAATTAAGTATGCCACAGGATATCCACAAGTATCTTAATCAGCAGAATACGTTATTTCAAAATTGCTTTATCTGTTTTGGGAAATAGCCCCTACTTTAAAGAGGCACAGGGGGGAAGGAATTTTCAACTTACCACTGGAGTATAAAACTGATATTGCAAGTTGGCCTCCTTTTATCAAAAAAACACCTGATTTTCCCGTTTCCATCTCATCAATGGAATCAAAAATCAGACAGTTTACACAACGGGCGCCTAAGTTGAAAATTACCCCCACTGTGTCTTGAAACTGTCATTATGTAAATGAAATAAACGTCTCCAGAATCTCAAATTAAACTGTTGTTAACGTTTGCTTAATGAGTGCCCAGCTCCACTTTTGCTTGGCATATTTCTCTAGAACCTCAATCTGCCATTTACTGCAGTTTCTGGACCTTGGATTGAAAACAATATAACAGCAAGTGAGAAATCTTAAGGAGTTAAATGCTGGGTCCCAAGTTACTCCACTGCACTGCGGAAATAGAGTTAGGTGCTAGACTAATCACGAAGAATGACAGGCCCTGGTTTAGCAATGGGAACAGAGTCAAGAAGTTAATCCAATTATTTAGATGCAATGAAGGGAAGGACCAGCATACGTTTAACCTGCTCTTCGTCCAACGTGTCCCGACAATGTGCACCAAAGGAAGATAAAGTCCAAAAGCTGTTCAGAAATCACAGATAAACAGTTTATGTAAACTACAATCTTAATATGCAATCATAAGATACTATTGGGCCGATTTTTGTTTTCGCCGCCCATCAGGCGGGCAGAGTGTAGAAAAATCATCAGGCTGCATTACAATAATATCGGTGAGCTGCCAGCGCTGAACGAGTGTTGACAGGCAGGGAGTGGGCGGGAAATCTGGCGGCTCCTCCATATAGCCAAGCTGGAAGTCAGGCATTAAGTGGGGAAGGAGGCAATTAGGGAGCCACATAATGTCCGTCACAAGAGTTTACAATGTGGGGAGGAGGCTGTGTGCAGAAGAATGATGGCTTTGAAGACTAGTCCATCGAGAAGGGAAAAGTTGGATGACTGGTCAGTCTGGCTAACAGCAGAGCTGGCAACTTTCCGAATATAAAAGGGAGAATTAAGTAGAGGGCAGTGAGGAAGAGCTGACACTCAGCAATTTTCTTACTGCTGCTCTTTAGTTCTGTTAGTCTTTGCACTTTTACTTGTCTTCTGCTTTCCTTTTCTTTCCGTTGGAGAGAATGCCCCCTCTTATGAAGATGTCTGACCTCTTTTAAACATTTCCCCGCATCGTATAGATAATAAAATTACATAGAATTTACAGCAAAGAATCAGGCCATTCAGCCCAACAGGTCTATGCTGGTGTTTATGCTCTACGAGCTTTCTCCCACCCTACTTCATCTAACCCTATCAGCATAACCTTCTATTCCTTTCTCCCTCATGTACTTATCTAGCTTTCCCTTAAATGCATCTATTCTATTCACCTCAATAACTCCATGTGGTAGCGAGTTCCACATTCTAAACACTCTCTGGGTAAAGAAGCTTCTCCTGAATTCCTTATTGGATTTATTAGTGACTATCTTATACATTTGATCCCTAGTTTTGGATTCCCCCTCTACGTCTACCCTATCAAACCCTACCATAATTTTGAAGACCTCTATTAGGTAACCCCTTCTCTTTTCTAGAAAAAAGAGCCCCAGCCTATTCAGTCTTTCCTGATAGTTATAACCTCTCAGTTCTGGTATCATCCTTGTAAATCTTCTTTGTACCTTCTCCAGTGCCCCTATATCCTTTTTGTAATATGGTGCCCAGATTTAGGTTCCTAAATTTAAATATTTTAATGATGTTGCTGCCTGTTTTGGGCAGGAGCGATGCCCGATCTATTTTGAGACCCGTTCAAAAATTTCAGTGGGTGGAATTGATTCAGAAAGCAGTAGAATGAGGGAACTGAGCCTTCATCCTGCAAGTTTATGACACCACACATTGGTACACCAAGGCAGAGTACTATTTTCTCAATTCTATCTCATTTTCCTTCTGCTATTTTTACTCGCTCACTTTTTTCCTCTGTTTTTATTTGGCCACAGTCATCCCACCTCATTTTGTTACTAAAATTCCACCACAGGTCTGGTCTCCTCACTTTATGAAACCCCAGCATGCATGACTAGCAAGTTGTGTTCTCAGTGGCAGCTGTGTAGGACTAGTCAGGCAGGGTGCCAAGACAGCTGAAATGACTGGACAGAGTTGGGCTGAGAAGCAAGACAGCTGCACAGAGCGTGCGCAAACAGTGTGTTGCTGGGATGTTGATGTCACTTATCTTGTTATTCACAAATTACTGGTTCTAACATGCGCAACTCTGCAATCTGCTGCAGTGGCTCCAGATTTTTTCTATTAAGAATTTTTAATTTTTGCTATAAATAAAAATGATGGTAAGTTGCAAATTGATTATTTTTTAAATACTGAAACATTAGAGCTCCCTTGTTATATCATACCAGCTTCGTATTGAGATTCTTGCTCTAGTTTTCTTGCTTGCCTTATCACCTACAGACCACTTCTGCCAGCTCTAATTACTTAGGCCACTTTTTTGCTGACCTCGGCGGGTCCGTGGCGGGTGACGTCGGTGGCGGGTCCCGATCCCGCTGCTGGCTCCATCACGCTCTGGAAAATGAATTTCCCTTGATTGGGCTTGTTAAGCCCGCCCAGCACGTTTCCCGGCCAATTAGAGGAAGCGGGTCTGGTGGCGTCATTTGATGACGCGTCATCAGCCGGTTTCCTTAAAGGGATCATGCCAAATTTATTTTGACATTTGTGTTGTCAGTGTTTTACAGCAGTGAGGTGCTGCAAACAGTGACAATGACTGCACAAAGGAATGGGCTGCTACCCAGGCTCTCTCATGACTCCCTCCATATGCTTATGGATGGAGTCACAGCACGCAGCGAGGCCCTCTTCCCTTCCCATGGGTGGAAGAGACCTCCCCAGGAGATCAACACAGCCTGGTTGCACATTGCAGAGGAGGGCACAAGCAGGGATGTCGTCAGGAGGACCTGGGTGCAGTGCCGCAAATGTTTCAATGATCTCAGTAGATCACGAAACATTAGTACAAAGTCACACTCAACCTCATCCTGCTATACCTCTCATCACATCTCCGTCACTCTGCCTTCCCTACCCTACCCCTGCACATCCTTACTCACACCTTGCACCTCCACCCATCCCTCTCTATCTATATTATCACTTCCCCATCTCACTAGCCACCCCTCACACTCACCCTCATCCTAGTGCAATCATCCCAACTAACAACACACAAGGGTAGGCACGCGGGTGTTTTATGCAATGTCCATGTAAAGTTTCTGTTAATGTGCTGTCAAACATTGAAACCTTTATTTTCAACACTTTGCGTTCTTGGACAGATTTGTGTGCACCTTTAGAAGTGGCTTAGTGAGTTGCCATGAATGGTGAGACATAATGGTACCCCCCGCGATGGTCAGGAGTGTGAAAAGAATGGCTTGGGCATTGTAGGGATGCTTTCTTCTCCTTCTTAGGCAGTCCCTCGGAATCGAGGATGACTTGCTTCCACATTAAAAATGAGTTCTCAGGTGACTGATGAGTCCAATGCGGGACCTACAGTCTCTGTCACAGGTGGGGCAGACGGTGGTTGAAGGGGCGGGTGGGTGGGTTGCTTGGGTTGACGTGCGCTCCTTGCGCTGCCTGCGCTTGGTTTCCGCTTGCTCCCGGCGAAGAGACTCGAGGTGTTCGGCGCCTTCCTGGATGCTTTATGGTGTTGGTGTGGGGTGGTGCCAACCTGGCACATCATGTGGCAGCCAGTGTGTACAGCATCAAGTGAAGTAAATCTGGCCATGGTGAGGCTGTCCCTGGCCTCCCAGGCAGCAATGTGGTCGGGTGCTGATGCCCTCTGTCCTGTGCAGCATCAGTTGATTGCGGAGAAGGTTGGTTTTCTTGTTGGTGCTGCTGGTGTGCCTGGTGCTGATATTCTGAGGACCAAGGTGAGAGAGTATAAAGGGCACCCATGCTGATGGAATAGATGGCAGGTGAAGTAGAGAATGGTGAGAGAGTTAATGAGGTCAGACTGGATGGAGATTTGTGTAAAGACTTGCAGCATGGTGAATCTGTTGTGGAATTGCAGTGAGGAAGAGTTTGTGACTGAGGGAAGATATCTCTAGTGTGGGAGCTTTTATTTGACATTTGAAGCTGTCAACTCATCAGCTGATTCAATGGGTATTGACCTCCCGCCTCAGCTTCACAGACGTGGTCTAGCAACAGCGTGAAACCTGTGGGCGAGCTGTCAAATTCAAAAGGTCAGTTTAAAACCATTGTTAAGTGGCTGTAAACAAGCCACTAATCATTTAAATTGGCTCCCCCACCGCTGCCTGTCAGGTCTGCTCAGCGCTGGCAGACCCAACATCAGGAAAAGCAAGTGTGCGCGATTTGACAGCGGGTTCCCGACCTGCTGTCAATCAATTCACATTTAACTGCCAACCCGCCACTGATCCTGTCTGCTGAGCACTGGCAAAATTCCGGCCTTAATCTCCAATTTGCTCAAAAACTCCACTGCCCGTATTCTATCCTGCACTAAGTCCCACTCGCCCATCAACCCTGTCCTCAATAACCTTCACTGACAACCTGTTCCAAGGCTTTCACATGCCTTTGTTTAGTTAGTTCCAAAGAGATGTGATTTCTCTTCCTCTGACTTTCCTTACTTATTTATTTATAGGTAAACGCATCTCCATGACAGCATAGTAGAAATAAGCAAGTTACTGTATTGAGAATAAGGGGTGCAAACCCACATCCTCCTGCTTTGGCATATAATGTTAGAGTTCCAATGCACTGTGCCACTATTTTATTCTCTGTTGCTTCACATCCTTATATAAATGACAAAACTCCCCACACTTAAGTTTATGACAATAGTAGAGAATAATAACACAGAGAAACAGCTAATGAAGATTTTGCTTCGGTTTTCACAGTGGAAAAAGTGTATTTATGCTGTAAATACAGGGGAGACCAGAGATTAGTGAAAGGAAGGAATTTACAGACCTTCATATAAACAGAAAAACTGTTATGGATAAAGCAATAACACAATGGGCCGGATTTTCCGACCCCCACGGGTGCGTACGCGCCTGTAGGGGCTTCACAAGTGCCGGGTTTAGGCATGCCCGGGAAAAGGGTCTCCGCGGGTAGAGAGTTGCGCTTTCTGCACAACTTCCGCTCGCTGAAAACCTTTAAAAATCTTACGCCTGGTAAAAGCGTAAGGCCTGCTTTTACCAGCATAAGAGTTTAAAAAAATAAAAAATAATTTTTTTCCACTCATTTATAATTTAAAAATACTTTTAAAAAAAGGTAACTTTATTTTTTTCAAAAAATTAAATTTTTGTTTAAAATATTTAATTTAATGAAATTTTAACTAATTTTAAATACATGATTTAAATTTTTATTTTATTTGTTTAACTGTTATTTTAAGTGATTTCCATTCATACGTTTGACAGATCTGTGCGTAGAGACCTGTCAAAAGTGTGAAGGGGATTCCCTTCTTTAATTGGTTCCCCTTAGTCCACGTGATCCCAGGGGCGCTTGCGAACCGCATGCGCCCCTGGGATACCTGGGCCTCTGTGCATTTCGTAGAGCAGCGGCCCAGGATCGCAAGTCTCGGGACCTACGGAGCCAGCAGGTAAGTTTGTAGATTTTTTCTGATCGGAGGCATCCGCCCGCAGGAAGCCTCCGATCGGAAAATCTGGCCCAAAAGTACTCCCCTGTGATCTGAATTTGATATTTATGTCTTTCACATGTGCACCCACATCCATCCCTCCAGCCGTTTTAAAGGTGGACTGAGAAAACACTTTAAATGAGGTCAATACAAATCATTAAGCTGCTTTGTTTTGCAGCAAGTGAACATACATAGCAATTTATGATCGGACTTAGTTCAATCTTTACGACTTGTTTTCATATAATAATACAAAACAAAAAATACGCTACACTTCCCCCACATTGGTGGATCATGCTTGACTTAAAGAAAATAACTTCTAACTACCCTCCTGTACTCTAATCTTGAGTTTGGTGAAAACTTGTTCTTACGCTTTCTCTTTTTTTTAAAAAACTGACTTGTCAGTGAGTACTTCCGTCTCTGTATTTTTTCTCCGTGTTCACAACCTGAGGGGTGGGTCAATGCCAGACAACTTCTGCTGCGGCTGTGGGTCCTCTCAACACAATGGGTTTGAGGTGTTTGTCAAATACTGAGGCAGGGTAGCGAATTGCTTATTGTTTTCAATCTTAGAAGAAACAAATTCAGCTATTATTTCTTCAAAGTTGCATGATCATTTACACAGCTAAAGGAGCTTTTGTCTTTTTAACATCAATGGGGCTAGCTTGGAAGAAGAGGGTGACTGATCAGAGGAACAGCCAGGCACATTGAGCTGTTCAACTCTTGCCCATTCTCACCAACTCAGACATGGCATCTTACAAGCTCCAGCACCTGTCCAGTTACACCACACAGGAGGAAGTGATTAGCTAATCAGAATTCTTTTTCACTGGGTGGAGCATTGAGCTCCAATGAGCATGAGTATTTGGGAGTGGTAGTGGGAATAAGTTGTTCCTTCACAGAAACTGGAGAAACATCCACCCACAACTGTGAAGCCAAGAGACCCAGATCTTAGGGGCCCAGTCTTCAAACAAGGATTCAGGAGCATCAAGCTCATGTATAGGCAATAGATATAGTTTCCACACATATGGTTTAGATGATGCAGAAGTGGGAAGTAATCAAGGCGCCAGGAGAGGTACTAAGGACATTGGTGCCTTTGGTAGTAACAGCTGCCATTGTTTTGAGGATCAACCTTAAAACAACACTTTCACAGAGCTTCCAAGATTTATTTGAGACTACTTGGTCTGTTTTCAAATTGAGAAGTCGCACAACACCAGGTTATAGTCCAACAGATTTATTTAAAATTACAAGCTTTCGGAGCTGTCGCCCCTTCCTCAGGTAAAGTTACAATGAGTGAATCTACAATATTTCACAGTATATAAACACAGAAACTGCAGAGATACAATCTTTCAGGGAAGGTGTCCTTACATCAAAGACACACCAAGAGCACAGCCAAGACAATGAGATGTGTCACAGGGGGTCCAACGTGTCAAATCCTGCTGTCTGCAGTTTTTTTATTTTTGTGTTTTTTTTGTGTTTTTTTTTAAACTGGAAAGACAGACAACGATGTTGAGTCACGTTCTGCGGGTTAGCGTTCTCCAAGGCGGCCTTCGAGACACACGACAATGCAAAATCATCGAGCAGAAACTGATAGCCAAGTTCCGCACCCATGAGGATGGCCTCAATAGGGATATCGGGTTCATGTCACACTACAGAACGTGACTCAACATCGTTGTCTGTCTTTCCAGTTTAAAAAAAAACACACAAAAAAAACAAGCACAAAAAAACCACAAAAAAAACCTGCAGACAGCAGGATTTGACATGTTGGACCCCCTGTGACACATCTCATTGTCTTGGCTGTGCTCTTGGTGTGTCTTTGATGTAAGGACACCTTCCCTGAAAGATTGTATCTCTGCAGTTTCTGTGTTTATATACTGTGAAATATTGTAGATTCACTCATTGTAACTTTACCTGAGGAAGGGGCGACAGCTCCGAAAGCTTGTAATTTTAAATAAATCTGTTGGACTATAACCTGGTGTTGTGCGACTTCTCATTTTTGTTCACCCCAGTCCAACGCCGGCATCTCCGCATCATGTTTTCAAATTGACCAGTACCATATTTGAGCCTATGCCCAGCACCAGTTGAATACAAGGAGTGGTAACAGGTGTTGCCTTCCCTCATGTGAGTGACAATCAGCCTACTTCTTTCAGTCCCCCTCCAATGCCAGCACATGAGGGAGCTTCAGATCTGGACCCAAAACCCCTTGACATTGCAAGACAAAAGGTACCTAAAGGGCATGAAGCTTCATTGAGATGAACCTGAGTCCTTGAAGGCTCCAGGGTACCTTCCCAGCTACCTAATAGACTCTGGAGGGAACATACAGCCTTCTGAGGCATTAATCCATTTTCCCAGTGCAAAATTTAAATTTGTCCAGTACTTATCTTAATGTCAGGAGAACTCTTCGGTACAGCTCCCGAGCACAAATTGGGAGTGGTAGTGGGAATAAGTTGTTCCTTCACAGAAACAACTGTCCTGGAAAGGTTACAGAAAGATTAATGAAATTCCACAAAATGGCTTCCTATATGGAGGATTTATTTCAGGGATACTACTGTGTTTCCCATACTTCAGTGATGCTGTTTCCCATGATCTGCTTAGGGGTGCTTACTGGTTATTGCTTGGCCATGGCTACTCACCTCCATTTACATGGTGCAGGGCAGACTATGGGATGGCAGTAATTGGGACTGGCATTTTTGAGAGAAAAATTTCACTGGATATTTTTGGAGACATGATTGCAGTCCTAAACCACACCACCAGATTGTACTTATTTTAACTGGAAATGGGTGGTTTTTCCAAGAGAAAATCCAGGCCTATGACTTCAAGCCCTACTACAGGACTTAAGCACATAATCTAGAGTGCTGCATTGTCAGAGGTACTGTTCTTTGGATGAGATGTTAAGCCAAGTCCTAGTAATTCAGATGGACATTAATGATTATATGTACTACTTGAAGAAAACCAGGTAGTTTTCTCATTATCCTGGCCAACATTCCTCCTTCAAACAAAAACAAATTAAATGGTCATTCATCTCAATTCGTTTGTGGCATCTTGCTATGTGTTAGTTTGCATAACAATCATTATTACAACAACAACTCATATTTATATAGCACCTTTAACGTAATAAAACGTCCCAAGGCGCTTCACAGGAGTGTTATCAAAAAAAACAAAATTTGACACGGAGCCATGTAAGGAGATGTTAGGGCAGACAACCAAAACCTTGGTCGAAGAGGTAGGTTTTAAAGGAGGAAAGCGAAGTGGAGAGGCGGAGAGGTTTCGGGAGGGAATTCCAGAGCTTAGGATCTAGGCAGGTGAAGGCACGGCCACCAATGGTGGAGCATTTAAAATCGGGGCTGTTCGAAAGGCCAGAATAGGTGGAATGCAGAGGTCTGGGGGATTATAGGGCTGGGGGAGATTACAGAGATAAGGAGGGGCGAGGCCCTCGAGGGATTTGAAAATAAGTATGAGAGTTTTAAAATCGAGGCATTGCTTAACTGGGAGCCAACGTAGGCCAGCAAGCACAGGGGAGATGGGTGAGTGGGGCTTGGTGCGAGTTAGCACATGGGCGGCAGCGTTTTGGATGACCTCAAGTTTATGGAGGGTAGAACTAGGGAGGCCTGCCAGGAGTGCATTGGAATAGTCAAGTCTAGAGGTGTTAAAGGCAAGGATGGGGGTTTCAGCAGCAGAGAAGTTGAGGTAAGGGCGGAGACGGGCGATATTACGAAGGCGGAAATGACGGTCTTAGTGATAGAATGGATATGAGGTAGGAAGCTCAATTTGTGATCAAATATTGACACCAAAGTTGCCTTAGACAGTTGCCAGGGAGAGAGATCGATTTTAACATGCTGGCCTATGATCTATTTCTTTCCACACATTACTCACTTTACTCATGATGGATCTGGTTTGCAAACACACAGGCCACAGGTTTCAAATCCTAGATCAGGTGTGTCCAAAATTTTTGGCTTCATGTCCACTTAGTTACATACCACAGAGCCTTGTGGGACAAGCCCTGTGGAACACATATAAACTACAAAATAAAACATTGATCCACAGACTACCACTGTTAAACTAAAACTAATATTGTGTAATTAAATTCACATAAAAGAATCCTCAAACTAAGTTACAGCTGGATTTAGAATGTTTCCACCAATGAGGGAGCATTAGGTGAATCCATCAAAGTAAGAAATGCCAAGTGTTTCAATGGGACTTTGCAGGCTGGATAACTAGGATTCATAGGCCACATAAAGCCCATGAGCTATAATTTGGATACCCAACCCTACATTGTAGAATTTTGCAGCAAAACTGACAACTTAATAGAAAATGTTAAAACTTTTATTTGATCTTTTGGGCTTTTCACATTAAAAACAACACAGATTACAGGGAGATATAATACAAGTGTTTAAAATTTTGCAAGGCTGGGACAGTGTAGATAGAAGAAGACTATTTTCTGTAGTTGAGGGGTCCAGAGCAAGGGGCCCTAGATACAAAATTAAATGTCAGATATTTAGAACAGCAGGCAAGAGAAGCTTCTTTACACAGAATTGTCAGACTGTGGAATTCACTTCCCGAGTTAGTGGTTGAGGTAGAAACAATGTAAACATTAGATTAGATCAAGATTAGACTGGATAGGTGCATGAATGAAAATGGGATAAAGGGATATGGGAACAGTGTGGGTAAATTTGATTAAAACTATTTGCTTGCATGGAGGGTAAATGCTGACAAGGATTGGTTGGGCGGTCCAATTTCCCTGTTGCAACTTCTATGTATTTCTGTGATGCATTGACTTCAAAATTCTGGATTACAGGATTTAGTATCATTTATATTTATCTTTTTGTTTGTGTTAAAGCTATTCACACACTTTGAAAGGCACTGAGCAAGGTGTGTTTCAACAGCACTTGTGTTTTTTTCCTTAAAGTAAGAATATCAAATGAACACTATGATGGCTTAAACAAGCTACATATATAGAAATTAATAAGGAATAATTTGATGTTTAGGAATACTAGGAGAAGTAGATTACAATATAAAGGATATTATTATAATGAGCCAGTCTCAGTGCAATAAAATAAGGAATATATCTAATTATTTCATCACATTCAAACAGCTGGATACAGTGGAAGAGCAAATAGGGTGAAGTTTCACTTTTACTTTCTGGCAGAAAACTGGCAACAGTGGATGACTGCTTATTTTACTCACTGCCCGATCTTCATTTCCATTAACTTCAATGTAAACAAAAATCAGGAGTGGTGTAAAACGGGTGGCCAATCCACCACTGCCCTTGTTCTGCCCAGCCTTAAAAGTGAAAATTCCCCCCCATGTGTTTTAGTTGGTGATTCAGGACAAAACAGACAAGGTCATCAAAATTTCAGCAAGCAGGATCGGAATCTCTATGATGGAATCCAAGAACCAATTGATGATAATGTCTCTCTGAGAAAGCTGCTTCCTAAAGGCAGACCCCATGATTAATAGAAGTAAACTAAAAGCACCAAGGCTCGATAAACAAGCATACTGTCAAAGGCAAACATTTATCAGCTTCAGCGATTAGTTGTTGATGACAGAAACCGATGCATCTTAGCTTCTGACAGTCTTCTAGTTCACTTACATATAAATCTGACAACCTGGTGCGATTGTTAACTGCCAGCCCCCTGTTTCTTGCCTGATAAACAAGTGGCCAGCAATTGAAAATCGGGGGGATAAGGTGGTACCTTGGCCGCCCCATTGATGCCCAAGGCCCGACTGATGCAATTTTCAGGCGAGCTTGTAAATGGGCAAGCAACACGTCCATCTGAAACAGATGGGGTTGACTACTTAAAGATGCAAATTGGGATCCTAGTTGTAGGACACGGATTGCAACTTCCAGATTAAAAGTGGGCAGAGCATGTTCTGGGCATGCACTGGCCATTTGTACCAGGCTTTGAGTGGTCAAACCAGCAATCTTTAAAGGGATCATTTTGGCCGCAACTCGAAAATCGCCTCCCCCTTTAACTCAACAAATAATTAACTTCACTGGAATTTGCATTTGGCAGTTGAAACATGAATGGGCTTTCAATTATCTTTGCAGGATATTGTGTTTTACGTACTTATACATATCAAGGTTAGGAACTACAGAGTTGGAGAAAAACAGGGAATGTTTTTCTACTTTTTACCTGCGACCATCTGCTCTTCCCACATAGCTTGAATCACAGGTAATGTAAAGCTCTTACTACATTATCATAATCCACCTAAAATCCTAACCTCAAACAGCACACCATATTACACCAACAGAAGTGCACAATTCTCCATGTTGTCTATGGTTATGGAACAACCGTCAGATTTATGAATTTTAGGGTACTTTTATGGTACCCACTTACATCTAAAGGCAGCTGAACTGAAACTATCTAACCTTCGTCATATAGAACACTTACATCTATCAAAATAGAAAAATTCAACTCCACATTTCTGACTTTTGAACATATGTAATTGAGTAGTATCATAGTTCCCATTATATGATGATCTTACTGGGTAAATGAGAAACCACAATTTGAACGTTAAAGCATATTAGGAATAAAATACAGTGTCTCTGTGATAACATGGTATTGTCCAAGACTTTTATTTTTTTTCAAGATGTGGGAGACTCAGGCAAAGCTGTATTTATTGCCCATCCTAGTTACGCTAAGAAGGTGATGGTGCTGGGCCTTCTTGAATAGCGATTGTTTTTACAACTGAATGGAGGGCATTAAATGTTTACCACATAGTGTGCATTCAAAGTCACATGTTCACCAGACAGAGTAGGGGTGCCTGAATTCCTTCTTGAAAAACATTAGTGAACCAGTTGGGTTTCTATAGCAATCCAGTAGATTTGAATGGTCATTTTGTGCTGGTGCCAACCCACAAATGATCACATTTATTGAATTCAATTTCACAACGTTCCATGGTGGGATCTGATTCTCAGGACCAGTGGTTTGCTACCATAATCACTACACTACCATACCCAGATTCACTTGAATAGAACTAAAAGATCAAAGAGATCAGGGACATAGTGGTCAAAGGCACATGGTTATCAATGAATCAAATCTGGCTTATATTTATAGACCGGGTGCCATCGCAACTTGCTAATGGAGACGGTCAATCAACTGAATTAAATACCTACAACAGCTGGTTGTTATCCATGGATCCAACCATCAATAGGTTGAAGTGGTTTATGTGCAGATTTTGGCTCTGGCAGCAGTTCATAGCTTGACACAAACAAATAAAACGGACTATAATAATCAACAGTTTATCATCCAAAGAGTATATAATATTTTGAAGTGATAGATGACAAAATTATCACATTTGTGCATTAGACCAGAAATAAAAAAATAAACAAAACTAGAGGCCATCAATATAAGATAGTCACCAAGAAACGTCTTTACCCAGAGAGTGGTAAGAATGCAGAACTCACTACCACAGGGAGTAGTTGAGGTGAATCATATAGATGCATTTAAAGGGAAGCTAGAGAAGCATATGAGGGAGAAGGTAAGAGTTAAATGAGGAAGGATGGGAGGAGGTTCGACTGGAGCATAAACGCTGGCATGAACTGGTTGGACCGAATTGCCTGTTTCTGTGCCGTATATTCTATGTAATATTATCTACTTTGTTAAGCTTGGCCGAGTTTAGTTTTTAATCCAAGTCGCTTTGTTGGATTTTGCCCAGATTTATACTTAATCTAATAGAGCTTGGCTGAGTGGAACAGACCGCTTTCTTAATCAAACAGGACAGAATGAGTTTTACCAATTTACTCTTCATCAAGCCATTTAAATTGCAACTCTTCACAGATCTGAGCAGCCTGACTTTTTTGATTGTTCACCATGGCATACTGCAATGGGTTATTCTCACAATTCTAATGTAATGCAATATGCTAATCATGGGAGATTTTAACATTGAGAGGTCGCACAACACCAGGTTATAGTCCAACAGTTTTATTATTTAACAGATTTTAACATCCCAGAGATTGACTGGGAAGAATAGGGATAACTAGACAGGAGGTGGGAAAAAACAAAAAGCATTCAGAGGTGGTCAGGAATTGTCAGGACATGCAAGACTGATTACTAGATCAGATTTGCTTACTGTTGTGGGCAGGCCAATCTAGTGATCAGTGTATTGTTAGATTTTAATTGTTTCAAAGCTAAGGCCAAAAACAAAAATGCAGTGGTACAAAGCCCGAGAAGAATTTTTTTGGAGCAATGACAAAAGTTATATCAGAAATGAATTGGGAAACCAGAACAAAAAATTGAATGCAATTAAGGCTATTTTATAGTATGAGAGAAAAAGACCTAGATCAGAACGGTTTAGTAGGTAGGTTAAAAAGCTAACAAACAAGCAGAAATAAAAATAGGGAGGATTGAGATTCATGTAACTGAGAACAGTTGAAGAAAATATTATTAAAAAATTAGAAAGAGATAAAGAAACAAGCAGTAAGCAGGGCCCAAAAAGATTTTACAACTATGTTAGTAGGAGAAGGAAAATTAAAGAATAAGGACAAAAAATGGGTAAGGATATTGCAGATGATGGGGATATGGCAGATATATTTAATGATTCTTTACATCAATTTCCACAAAGGAAGACTTAGATAAATTGTAGTTATAGTAAATGGGGTTAAGCAATCTATAGCACATAAAAACTCTAGTAAAGAATACACTGTGCAGAAAATGGAAGGATTAAAAATTCATAAAGCTTTTAGACAAGATTGCATATATCCTAGAATCCTCCAGGAGTTAAAGAAGAAAATTAATGATATTTGTTGATATTTTTCAGCATTCCATAAATACTGATGTAGTACCTGAGGACTAAAGGATAGCAAAAGTAGTTACCTCACATATACAGTGGGAAAAATGCTTGAGGGAATTCTACAGGATGGTATAAATGAACATTTAAAGATCTTGGGGGAGAAATTCAGTATCGCCCCATTTGGGGCGCAATTATCGGCCGGGCGCAAAGATTAGCGCCTGGCGCTAATTATCGCCTCTGACTGCAAACTTGACTTTTATGGAGGTGATTGGAGCGCTAAATCAGGCGCTACACATCTGTCTTAAGGCGTAAAGGCCGAGGAGCGAGGCGCTAATTCAGAGCGCTGGCGAAGCTCATGTGATGTCAGTCAGCAATGGAACACAGACACAATGGCGCCGGCCAGTTCTTAAAGGGGAGGGTTGATCTTGCTTTCCATCCACATCCTTCTCATTGCAGCCTTGAATCTCGGCCTGGAGAGACCTGTACATCAAATCTGCTGGAAAGAACAATGGAGAGTACCAGGGAAAGAGCTCAGAGTGCAGCCCCCAAAGTCTCTTCTAAATCGATACAAGGAAGGGCAAAACAAAATGAACCTGCAAAGTGCTGCTCAGTACCCAAAACTCCTTCACACAGCGTTGAATCTCTCTAGAAGTCTCTCTCTTTCTCTCTCAGAATGCGTGGTTCAAACATGTCACCAACAAAAAAAGGCAGGAAGCAGTCGCCTTTAAATAGCGCTCCCCCAGTCCCTTGCTGACTGCAAAACGCTCCCCTCAACCTGTCGTTGCTAGCGGCAGGCGGTAAGGCAGGGGGCGCCACTCAATATCCGCACCGCGGCGCTACCTGGGCGTTGCACACTCGCCTGACGTCACAATCTGCAGGAGATCGTGGCGGTAGTGTTTAGCGCTGCCGCAAAATGTCTAGTTAATTTCGCGAGCGGCGCAAACATCGCCGCGCCCGGGCGCTAGTTGCTTTGCGCCCCATTAGCGCCCTCTTAAGGCGCTAACAGGAGGCGCAACCAACTGAATTTTTCCCCCCATATGTATTGTAAGGAACTGCCAGTATGGTTTTAGAAGTATTAGGTTATACCTTACAAGTCTACTGGGAATTCTTTGAAGAGGTAACTAAGCTAGTCGATGAGCATAATCCAGTAGATGAAGTTCAATGGTATTTCCAAAAGTAGTTGGAGAAAACTTTTCATGTGAGGCTAGCAGGTAAGGTTCAGGCTTGTGGAATAGTTGATAACTTGTCTAGATGGATTAAGAACTGGTTTAGCAAGAAAATACAGAGGCCGATGATAAATGGAAAAGCCTGTACTTAGGGAGCCACATGGCCCCGAAGACTGGAAAAGGTCATGCACTGAAGACTTCAGCTGAGCCTGAGAGCATCAGCAGGAGAAGTATTGTAGGAAGGCCCTCTCTCTCTATGAGCTTTTGGGGCCATTCCCACTGCGACCCCAGGCCTATCACCATGGTATACATGAAGGTCTCATGAGCAGCAGGAACAGGGGCAACAGGAAGGGAAATGGGCTGGGAACCCGGGCCCCCCTGTCAGCAATTTCAAGCTGCAGGCAGGGAATAAGCGGCCAGCAGCGAGTCCAATGTGGGCAGGGGGAAGGCAATTCAGGTCGGGACAGTGCGGCAGATGTAGGCCTCACTGCTCAATTTGTCCCTTTTCCGCTGCTGATTTTGTGTGGGATCGCAGAGGAAAATCCACCCCATCTTCTGGAAAACCTATTATTCACAATATTGTGAATGACAAGGAACAAGGAAGAAAGAAAAAGAAAATTATAATGAGGTCCTGCCGTTAAATTCAGCAGGATCTCATGTCCCCGGCACTGCCGAATTTCACCTGCACTACCAGGCTCCTCCCAATCCTCCACACCTCCCCGTAAATATCGGGCCCAAGATGTCTGTAGTGGTATTATTAAATACACTGATGACAAAAAGCTATTTGGACAGGCAATAAATAGAAAGGAAATTAATTATTTTCAGAGTGATTTGGACCAATCATGTGGATAACATCAGTTATAGCAGATAGATTTTAGTGTTAATAAATTAAAGTTACTACATACAGAAAAGGAAATAGTAAACCTGTGCTTTTCAAGAAAAGGTCCTGTTTTAAGAAAATAAACACACAAAGTAGTGGCAAAAATGCCACTGGAATAATATGAAAGCATCTCTTGCAAAGGCTGTAAAAGAATTTTGAAGTGATCACTGATCGTATCCTGAAAACATCAAGTCAGTGTGAAGCAGTCGTCAATAAGGCATATTGGGTATATCGTCCTGCTACCAACAACAACAACAACAACTTGCAACTTTAACATATTAACAAGACGCTTCATACAAGTGTTATCAAACAAAATTTGGGTCGAGGGAGCAGGTGGGGCTCATGGACAAGAGGAGCTCGGAAAGGGCATGAGGGGAGATAGGAGAGAAACTAGATGCGAGTTCAAGGCTAGGGCAGGGGGGATCCTTGGAGGAAATTTGCTTTAGTGGGTTAGGGGAAGGGAGGGAAGCGCCAGAGGCAGCTGAATATATATATTCACAATCTTAGTGGTAAAGAAGTCCATGAGCTCCTCGCACTTGTTAGTACATAAGAACATAAGAAATAGGAGCAGGAGTAGGCAATTCGGCCCTTCGAGCCTGCTCCGCCATTCAATGAGATCATGGCTGATCTACCTCAACACCAACTTCTGCACTATCACCAAATTCCTTGATTGCCTTAGTATCTAAAAATCTATCGATCCCTGTCTTGAACATAAGAAATAGGAGCAGGAGTAGGCCATACGGCCCATCGAGTCTGTCCACCATTTAACAAGTTCATGGCTGACCCTCGACCTCAAATCAACTTTCTTGCATGATCCCCATATCCCTTGATTCCCTTAGAGTCCAAAAATCTATCGATCTCAGAGGTCATTTAATTTCTTTGGGCACTGGAGCCAGATCGTGGGGTGTGACACTGCTGGCAGTGATGGCCTCGGCGATCTGGTCCCACATCCTTCTTTCTGGAGGGCCTCCTGGCCCCCTGTGGGTAGAGGATTTCTTCCAGTGAAGCTGAAGACTGCCATTTGGAATTATTTTAATGGTTTTGTTTATTTTCTTCATTTTAGAAGGGAGTTCCCCTTTAAGGGCTCGAGACTGCTGAGTGTACCGCCCGAAACAGTAGGTAGGTTCTGCGCTCCGATCATTTAAATCAGCAGGCAGCACCAAAATAACGGTGCTGCCTGCACACTTTTTACGGGTGCAAGTTAACCTCACCCTGGGGTGGCCCCGCCCGTTTTCCCGCGTTATCGGATTGCTAGGCCCTTGTGTCCTCCTCACAGCTTACGTTCACAGCTAGCTTTGTATCGTCAGCAAATTTGGATACATTACACTCGGTCCCTTCATCTAAGTCATTAATATAGATTGTAAATAGCTGAGGCCCAAGCACTGATCCTTGCGACACCCCACTAGTAACAGCTTGCCAACCTGAAAATGACCCATTTATTCCTACTCTCTGTTTTCTGTCCTTTAACCAATCCTCTATCTATGCTAATATATTACCCCCAACCCCTTGAGGCCTTATCTTGTGCAACAGCCTTTCGTGTGGCACCTTATCGAATGCCTTTTGAAAATCCAAATATCCACTGGTTCTCCTTTATCTACCCTGCTCAAAAAAACACTAATAGATTTGTCAAAAAAGATTTCTCTTCAGGTCAATAGTTCCCTGTTTTCTCTCTCCCTCCTTTCTTGAATAGCAGGGTTACTTTTGCTACCCTCCAATCTACTGAGACTGTTATAGAATCTAGGGAATTTTGGAAGATCACAACCAATGCATCCACTATCTCTGCAGCCACCTCTTTTAGAACCCTAGGATGTAGGCCATCAGGTCTAGGGTATTTGTCAACTTTTAGTCCCATTAATTTCACCCGTTTTTTTCTTTACTAATATTAATTACTTTAAGTTCCTCACTCTCGTTAGACCCTTGGCTCCCCACTGTTTCTGGTTTGTTTTTTGTGTCTTCTACTGTGGAGACAGATACAAAATATTTGTTCAACATCTCTGCAATTTCCTTATTCCCCATTATAATTTCTCCTGTCTCAGCCTCTAAGGGACCAACGCTTACTTTTGCTACTCTCTTCCTTTTTACACACTTGTAGAGGCTCTTACAATCCGTTTTTATATTTCTTGCTAGTTTACTCTCATTCTATTTTCTCCCTCTTTATCAATTTTTTAGTTTTCCTTTTCTGGTTTCTAAAACTCCCCCCATCCTCAGGCTTACTACTCTTCTTGGCAACACTATAAGCCTCTTCTTTTCATCTAATACTATCCTTAACCTCTTTAGTTAGCCACAGATGGATCACTATTCCTGTGGAGTTTTTATTTCTAAATGGAATGTATGTTCGTCAAGAATTATGAAATGCTTCTTTAAATGTTCGTCATTGCTTATCTACCGTCATACCTTTTAATCTAATTTCACAATCTACCTTAGCCAACTTGCCCCTCATACCTATGTAATTGGCTTTATGTAAGTTTAATACTCTAGTTTCGGATTTCAGTATGTCACTCTCGAACTCAATGTGAAATTCTATCATATTATGTTCACTCTTCTCCAGAGAATCCTTACTATGAGATTACTAATTAACCATTTCTCATTACACAAGACAAGATCTAAAACAGCCTGTTCCCTGGTTGGTTCCACAACGTATTGGTCTAGGAAACTGAATCGAATGCATTCCATGAACTCGTCCTCCAAACTACTTTTGCCAATTTGATTTGTCCAGTCTATATGAAGATTTAAGTCCCTGACATTCATTGCATACCTTTGTTACAAGCTCTTCTTATTTCTTGATTAATGCTCTGTCCAACAGTATAGCTACTGTCAGGGGGCCTATAAAACCAGTATTTTCTGCCCCTTGTTATTTCTTATCTCCACCCATACTGATTCTACTTCCTGCTCTTCCAAGCCAAGATCCTTCCTCACTACTGTCATCCTTTATTATCAGGGCTACCCACCTTTTCCATTTTGTCTGTCTTTTCGAAATGTCAAGTACCCTGGAATATTTAGTTCCCAACCTTGGTCACCATGCAACCACATCTCTGTAATGGCAATTAGATCAAACCCATTTATCTCTATTTATGCCATTAATTCGTCTATCTTGTTATGAATGCTTTGTGCATTCAGATAAAGCACCTTCAATTTTAACTTTTTACCATTTTCCCTGATTTGACCTTATTCACTGATGCACTATTACCATTAAACTCTCTGTCCCTTCCTGTCACACACTGCTTATCTTTACCCAAATCACTACACTGCTCTATGGCCTTGACTTATCTCTTTAGATTTATACATTTCCCCGCACCTGAACTTCTCCCCCCTTTTTAATTTAAAGCCCTATCTACAACCCTAGTTATTCGATTCGCCAGGACACTGGTCCTAGCCCGGTTTAATTGGAGCCCAACCAAACAGAACAGCTCCCTCTTTCCCCAGTACTGGTGTCAGTGCCCCATGAATCAAAACCACACCACTCTGAGTCACGCATTCAATTCTCTGATCTGTTTGACTCTATGCCAATTTGCCAACTAGATCCTCCCCCTCCAAGATCTTCTCCAGTCTGGCAGGCAACACAACCTTCGGAACTCCTGATCGCAGCTCCAGAGAACAGTAACTATTCCCCTGACTATACTGTCCCCTACCACTACAACATTTCTTTTCACTCCCCCAACTTGAATGGCCTCCTGTACCTCGGTGCCGTGGTCAGTTTACTTATCCACACAGGCTGCAAGAACCTCGTACCTGCTAGATAAGGGCAAAGGCCAAGGCTCCTCCAGCACTGCACCTGGGGTCCCCTTACCTACCTGACTCGCAGTCACACCCTCCTGTCCATCACCACTAACCAGACCTGAACCAGTGCCTCCTGAATTAAAGTGTCCAGGTAACTCTCCCCCTTCCTGATGCCCTGCAATGTCTGTACCTCAGACTCCAGTTCAATAACTGAGCTGAAGTTCCTTGAGATGCAGACACTCACTGCAGATGTGGTTGTCCGGGATCACGATGCTCTCCACAAATTCCCACATGCTGAAGTTGCGACACACCTCCTGCACTGCCATCCCTATCTAACTTTTTAAAATTTATTTATTTATTTAATTAATTAAAGGTTATGTATTTAAGCAACTTAGCTTATAGTTTTTTTTAAACTAATAACTTGATCTAGTTTAAGTTATAGGTAATTAAATTAAATATTTACCTGTAACACGAACCACTACAAGTGGATGCGAAAAGCAGCACCTCCATCCCCCTCAGCACCGAACTCCCACTCTCACCAAATTCCCAACTTTTACACTCTGTTTATGATGTACTCCATTTATGACAACTCGGTGAGACTACTCTGTTGTTGGAGGTGAGGGTGGAGAGGGGTTAAAGAAGATGGTTTGTAGTGGAGAAGGGAAGTCTGGGGTTATCTTTGCATTCCAGGTTGAAACTCCATAAATTGCAACAAATTGCCACTGCTCAAATCCTTAGCTACTTAAAGCCCCAAACTTCCATCACACCAGTTTTTAATGGCTCTCTATACCCCTCCATATCAATTTCAATGGAATGCATTCGAGACAGTTTCCTAGAACAATACGTCATAGAGCCAAACAGGAAACTTTTATTGTGTAATGAGACAGAGTTAATAAGTAATCTCATAGTGAAGGATCCTCTGGGGAAGAGTGATCATAATGATAAGTATTTCACTCTCAAATTCAATGTGAAATTCTAAGTCAGAAACTAGTCTTAGCGGGAGAAATTTGTGTGGTTTGCGCCACACGTTAGCACCACGATATGGCACTAAAATGCTGTTGAGAGCTTTAACGCCACCTGATGCCAGCTCCAGCGTCACACGCCATAGTGCCCGTAATGCTGCCGCTGAATGTGATTGCCAGGGACCTTGGCATCACAGAGATCGTGACATCAGTGAGTGTGCAACGCTCACTTAACGCCCGCTCTCCCAACTTCGTTACAGCCAATGAACTTACCGGCTGGAGAAAACAATGACAGCTTCAGGTGGCGTGCAACAGCAAGAAGCCGGCTCCAGTGACGCTATTTAAAGGGATCATCAGCAATCACTTGGACCTGATAGGTTTTTGAAGTTTGAGTTGGCTGTGTGCTACTTCCTGCTACTGGAAGAGTTTTCTTTATTCATTTCGAGGTTCTTTGG
Source organism: Squalus acanthias (assembly GCA_030390025.1). Taxonomy (NCBI): domain Eukaryota; kingdom Metazoa; phylum Chordata; class Chondrichthyes; order Squaliformes; family Squalidae; genus Squalus; species Squalus acanthias. The sequence continues at coordinate 34,913,702 of CM059448.1, read as the reverse complement.
TATCAGGGAGTGTTGCGGCAAGTACAAAACTCCATAATTATTTCTGAAAAGTTCCAACCTACAACACTTGCTAAAAGTCATGGGGGCTGTACTGGCAGTGGACCTCATCCTCCAGGATCTACGGCGGAGGGAGCAGAGGCAGGGAGACAATCGGCCTTCCGGACGGGCTGTCCGTGGCCAGCTCATCAGACTCCGATTCGCATGAATGAAACCCCAGATCCCCATAACTCAACACATCCCCATCATGCAATCCCTGTCTCACGCCATATCACAGCGTCCTCCTGGGTGCAAAGGTGAAATGAGAGACCACAAAATATTCCAAACATAATTAATAAATTTATCTATAAACATATCACATGAATTCTAATAACTAATAACCCTTGTACCTGCCATAGTTGAATAGCTGTCATTGTGTGCAAGGTGTGAGATATTGAAGTGAGTGTTGCTCGGAAGAGATTGTTGTTGGGTGAGTGCTGGGGGTGTAGTGCATTGAGCAGTGTGTGAAGCTTGTGGTACAGATGGCGGTATGTAGCATTTGTTGAAGCCTTCACTCACCCTGAGCTCATTAAACTTCTTCCTTCACTGTGTGTGGGTCCTGGGGCCCACAGTGCTGCTCATGACGCGGTGTGCCACCTCCCTCCACATAGTCCGGCAGACTCGTGACGAGGGCCTCCTGCCAGTTAGCGGGTACAAGACCGCCCGCCTTCTCTCCATCGCTAAAACCAATGCCTCCAAAGCTTCATCGGAAAACCTCCGGGCTCTGTCTGATGGCGATCTGCCATCAGGATTTGTAAATAAGTGCTCCTTCTCCTTGTCCTTTTTCTTATGGTTGTTGAGGCAGCTACACAACCAACAATGCTGAGAATGAGGTGCTACAGCATCAATGCCCATGTGAATCAATACTTGCATTTAGACTGCCCCCGATATTGGTCCATCTTTTCAGTGTAATGTCAATGAGCTTGGACGAGAATCATGACTGCAATTATTTTAATGAGGAGTGAGGACGAATTTTGCGTGTAGCCTAGATGATTTTCAACTGGTGCTACTTAACCATTTTTAGTCTAAACACCGCCCATTTCTTGGTTATAATGAATTTCTAGCCCTTAAACTTAAATAAAGCCAATTACATAGGTATGATGGGTGAGTTGGCTAAGGTAGATTGGGAAATTAGATTAAAAGAAATGAAGGTAGATAAGCAGTGGCAAACATTTAAAGAAATATTCCAAAATTCTCAACGAATATACATTCCATTGAGAAATAAAAACTACAGGAGAAAAGTGATCCATCCGTGGCTAACTAAAGAAGTTAAGGGTAGGTGTTAGATTAAAAGAGGCTTATAATATTGCAAAGAATAGTAGTAAGTCTGAGGATTTAGAGAGCTTAAGAAACCAGCAAAGGTTGACGAAAAATTGATAAAAAGGGAGAAAATAGAATATCAGAGTAAACTAGCAAGAAATATAAAAACAAATTGTAAGAGCTTCTACAAGTATGTAAGAAGGAAAAGAGTAGCAAAAGTAAGTGTTGGTCCATTAGAGGCTGAGACAGGTGAAATTATAATGGGGTTAAGGAAATGTCAGAGACTTTAAACAAATATTTTGTATCTGTCTTCACAGTAGAAGACACAAAAAGCATACTAAAAATAGTGGGGAACCAAGGGGCTAATAAGAGTGAGGAACTTAAAGTAATTAATATCAGTTGAGAAAAAGTACTTGAGAAACTAATGGGACTAATAGCGACAAATACCCTAGACCTGATGGCCGACATCCTAGGGTTCTAAAAGAGGTGGCTGCAGAGATAGTGGATGCATTGGTTGTGGTCTTCCAAAATTCCATAGATTCTGGAAAGGTCCCAGCGGATTGGAAGGTAGCAAATGTAATCCCGCTATTCAAGAAAGGAGGGAGAGAGAAAACAGGGAACTACAGGCCAGTTAGCCTGACATCAGTCATCGGGAAGATGCTGCAATCCATTATTAAGGAAGTGGTAACAGGGCACTTAGAAAATCATAATATGATTAGGCAGAGTCAACAAGGTTTTATGAAAGGGAAATCGTGTTTAACAAATTTATTAGAGATTTTTGAGGATGTAACTAGCAGGGTAGATAAAGGGGAACCAGTGGATGTAGTATATTTGAATTTCCAAAAGGCATTCGATAAGGTGCCACATAAAAGGTTGCTATGCAATATAAGGGCTCATGGGATTGGGGGTAATATATTAGCATGGATAGAGGATTGGTTTACGGACAGAAAACAGAGAGTAGGAATAACGGGTAATTTTCCGGAGTTGGCAGGCTGTAACTAATGGGGCGCCGCAAGGATCAGTAAGAGCCTCAGCTATTTACAATCTATATTAATGATTTAGATGAAGGGACCAAGTGCAATGTATCCAAGATTGCTGATGATACAAAGTTAGGTGGGAAAGTAAGCTGTGAGGAGAACACAAAGAGACTGAAAAGGGATATAGACAGGTTGTGAGTGGGCAATAAGGTGGCAGATGGAGTATAATGTGAGGTTATTCACTTTGGTAGGAAGAATAGAACAACAGAATATTTTTTAAATGATGAGAAACTATTAAATATTGGTGTTCAGAGAGATTTAGGTGTCCTCATACAGGAAACACAGAGTTAGCATGCAGGAACAGCAAGCAATTAGGAAGGCAAGTGGCATGCTGGCCTTTATTGCAAGAGGGTTGGAATACAAGAGTAAGGAAGTCTTACTACAATTGTACAGGGTTTTAGTGAAACCACACCTGAAGTACTGTGCAGTTTTGGTCTGAGAAAGGACATACATGCCTTACAGGCGGTGCAACGAAGGTTCACTAGATTGATCCCTGGGATGAGAGGGTTGTCCTATGAGGAGAGATTGAGTAGATTGGGCCTATACTCTCTGGAGTTTAGAAGAATGAGAGGTGATCTCATTGAAATATATATGCCCTTAGTAGTAATCACTATGCCCTTAAACACGAATTCCATCTATAAACCCCACAGCCTCACCTCCTTCCTTCCTGCTTTCAAAAGCTTCCCACCCACTCTTTCAACCCCATCCTCTAATTCCATCTACCTCTTCTCTCTTGGTTGATGTCTATTTTTTTTCTTCTCTGCCCTGTAAAGCATCTGAAATGTCTTTCTAACGTGAGAAACAGTAAATATAAATATAATATAAATTGTTGTTATTAATAATACATTTTTGTTGATGAACAGGGGTTTGACAAGAAAAAACACAAAGTTAAACCTTGAATAAGCATTTAGAGTTGCACTTAACACTGTGAGAATTAATGGAAGAAAACAAGTGTCCTTTTCCTGGTGAATGTACTTCACTGGCATGGAGGACTGAGAGGAATGCAGTTTCCTTAATTCTTGGACTGATTGCTGGGTGAAATAACAAACGCCATTAAGCTGGTACATATAATTATGAATCAAAGTTTGATGGATTGGCATTGTGTGATAAGATTCAAAATTACAAATACAGAAGATGTGGCTGTGTTTCAAGTATGAACAATAATTACTGAGGAGAAGTTCCTTTTATCAGACCTTTTATCTATTCTGAATGATTTCTGCATCTTATCTTTAATAAAGTAGAAAGATACACAAGCAAGCATTTCCCTGTGGCTTCCTTATCCAGTGTGACAAAGACAAACATAGAATCAAGTGTGCCATGCATACCCAACAGTAAATATTAACGTCAGCCTGAAAGAAGTGCAACAATAGTCATAACGGCACAGAAGGAGGTCATTCGGCCCATCGAGTTCGTGCTGGCTCTCTGTAGAGCAATTCAGTCAGTCCTATTCCCCCGCTCTATCCCCGTAGCCCTGCAAGTTTATTTCCTTCAAGTGCCTATCCAGTCACCCCTTGAAAACATTGAGTGTCTCCGCTTCCACCACTTCCGTCGGCAGCGAGTTCCAGGTCCTCAACACTCACTGCGTCAAAAAGTTTTTCCTCATATCCCCCTATATCTCTTGCCATAACCTTAAATCTGTGTCCCCTAGTCCTTGTACCATCAACTAGTGGGAACAGCCTTTCCCCATCTAGCCTATCCAAACCCGTCATAATCTTGTACACCTTTATCAAATCACCCCTCAACCTCCTTTGCTCTAATGAAAACAAATCCAGCTTCTCCAACCTGTCCTTGTGGCTAAGATCCCCCATCACCGGAACCATTCTGGTAAATCTCCTCTGCACCCTCTCAAGGGCCTTCACATCCTTCCTAAAGTGTGGTGACCAGTACTGGACACAATACTCTAGTTGTGGCCTAACCAGCGCTTTATAAAGGTTGAGCATAACTTCTCTACTCTTGTACTCAATACCTCTATTTATGAAGCCCAAGATCCCATATGCTTTGCTCACCACTCTCTCAATATGTCCTGCCACCTTCAGGGACCTATGCACATTAACTCCCAGGTCCCTCTGTCCCTGCACACTCTTTAAAACTGTGCCATTAAGTGTATATTGCCTCTCCCTGTTCCTTATGCCAAAATGCATCACCTCACACTTCTCTGTATTAAATTCCACCTGCCACATAAGGGATTGGTAGCATAGTGGTAATGTCACTGGGCTAGTAATCCAGCGGCCTGGACTAATGACCTAGAAATGTGACTTCAAATCCCACCACGACAGCTGGGGAATTTAAATTCAGTTAATTAAATAAATCTGGAATAATTACTGGTATCAGTAATGGTAACTATGAAACTATTGGATTGTCGTGAAAACCCATCTGGTTCACTAATGTCCTTTAGGAAAGGAAATCTGCCGTCCTTACCTGGTCTGGCCTATATGTGACTCCAAAACCACAACAATGTGGATAACTCTTAACTACCCTCTGAAATTTCCTAGCCACGAAACAAAATAATAATAAGAATGAAACCGGACGGACCACCTGGCATCGATCTCGGCACTGGCTACGGACACGGCAACGGCACACCCAGCCAAGTCAACCCTGCAAAGTCCTCCTTACCTAACATCTGGGGACTTGTGCCATAATTGGGAGAGCTGTCCCACAGACTAGTCAAGCAACAGCCTGACATAGTCATACTCACAGAATCATACCTTTCAGCCAACAGTCCGAAACTCCTCCATCACCATCAGCAGGACCGACCCACCAGGGGTTATGATACAGTCGGGAAGGAGTGGCCCTGGGAGTCCTCAACATTGACTCCGGACCCCATGAAGTCTCATGGCTTCAGGTCAAGCATGGGCAAGCAAATCTGCTGCTGATTACCAACTACCACTCCTTCAGCTGATGAATCAGTACTCCTCCATGTTGAACTCCATTTGGAAGAAGCACTGAGAGTAGCAAGGGCACAGAATGTACTCTGGGTGGGGTACTTCAATGTCCATCACCAAGAGTGGCTTGGTAGCACCACTGCTGGCTGAGTCCTGAAGGACATACTGCCAGTCTGGGCCTGTGACAGGTGGTGAGAGAACCAACATGAGGGAAAAATCTACTTGACCTCTTCCTCACTAATCTACCTGTCGCAGATGCATCTGTCCATGACATTAGTAGCAGTGACCACCGCATAGTCATTGTAGAGACGAAGTCCCGACTCCATACTGAGGGCACCCTCCACCGTGCTAAATAGGATAGATTCAGAACAGATCTAGCAGCTCAAAATTAGGCATTCATGAGGCGTGGTGGACCATCAGCAGCAGCAGAATTGTATTCCCCCACAATCTGCAACCTCATGGCCCGGCATATCCCTCACTCTACCATTACCATCAAGGCAGGGGTTCAACAAGGAGTGCTACTCCCGAGGTCCCCACCATCACAGAAGCCAGTCTTCAGCCAATTCGGTTCACTCCACGTGATGTCAAGAAACAGCTGAGCACATTGGATACAGCAAAGGCTATGGGCCCCGACAACATCCCGGCTATCGTGCTGAAGATTTGTGCTCCAGAACTAGCCGTGCCTCTAGCCAAGCTGATCCAGTACAGCTACAAAACTGGCATCTATCCGACAATGAGGAAAACTGCCCAGGTATGTCCTGTCCACAAAAAGCAGGACAAATCCAATCCGGCCAATTACCGCCCCATCAGTCTACTCTCAATTATCAGTAAAGTGATGGAAGGTATCATCGACAGTGCTATCAAGCAGCACCTGCTCACTGATGCCCAGTTTGGGTTCCGCCAAGCCCACTCAGCTCCAGACCTCATTACAGCCTTGGTCCAAACATGGACAAAGGAGCTGAATTCCAGAGGTGAGGTGAGAGTGACTGCCCTTGACATCAAGGCAGCATTTGACCGAGTCTGGCATCAAGGAGCCCTAGTAAAACTGAAGTCGATGGGAATCAGGGGGAAAATGCTCCACTGGCTGGAGTCATACCTAACACAAAGGAAGATGGTTGTGGTGGTTGAAGGTCAATCATCACAGCCCCAGGACATCGCTGCAGGAGTTCCTCAGGGCAGTGTCCTAGGCCCAACCATCTTCAGCTGCTTCATCAATGACCTTCCCTCCAATATAAGGTCAGAAATGGGGATGTTCGCTGATGACTGCACAGTGTTCAGCGCCATTCATACCTTCTCAGGTAATGAAGCAGTCCATGCCCGCATGCAACAAGACCTGGACGACGTTCAGGCTTGGGCTGATAACTGGCAGGTAACATTCGCGCCACAGAAGTGCCAGGCAATGACTAGCTCCAACAAGCGAGAGTCGAACCACTTCCCCGTGACATTCAATGGCATTACCATCGCCAAATCCCCCACTATCAACATCCTGGGGGTCACCATTAACCAGAAACTTAACTGGACCAGCCACATAAATACTGTGGCAACAAGAGCAGGTCAGAGGCTAGGTATTCTGCGGCGAGTGTCTCACCTCCTGACTCCCCAAAGTCTTTCCACCATCTACAAGGCACAAGTAAGGAGTGTGATGGAATACTCTCCACTTGCCTGGATGAGTGCAGCTCCAACAACACTCAAGAAGCTCGACACCATCCAGGACAAAGCAGCCCGTTTGATTGGCACCCCCTCCACCACCTTAAACATTCACTCCCTCCACCACCGGCGTACCGTGGCTGCAGTGTGTACCATCTACAAGATGCACTGCAGCAACTCACCAAGGTTTCTTCGGCTGCACCTCCCAAACCTGCAACCTCTTCCACCTAGAAGGACAAGGGCAGCAGGCGCATGGGAACACCACCACCTCCAAGTTCCCCTCCAAGTCACACACCATCCTGACTTAAAAGTATATCGCCGCTCCTTCATCGTCGCTGGGTCAAAATCCTGGAACTCCCTACCTAACAGCACTGTGGGAGTACCTTCACCACACGGACTGCAGCGGTTGAAGAAGGCGGCTCACCACCACTTTTTCAAGGGAAATTAGGAATGGGCAATAAATGCTGGCCGTGCCAGTGACACCCAGATCCCATAAGCGAATAAAAAAAAACTTGTCTGCCCATTCTGCTAGCCTTTCTATGTCCTGTAGCAGTCGATTGGTATCATCCTCACTGTTTGCCACACCCTCAAGTTTGGTGTCATCGGCAAATTTAGAAATTCTACTCTGTATTCCAATATCCAGGTCATTTATAGATATCAAAAAAAGCAGTGGCCCCAGCACTGACCCTTCGGGAACACCACTGTCTACCATCCTCCAGTCTTGAAACAGCCATTTACCACAACTCGTTGTTTTCTGTCCTTAAGCCAATTCCTCATCCAAGCTGCCACGGACCCACCTATTCCATGAGCCTCGATTTTGTTAACCAGCCTTCTGTGTGGTACTTTGTCAAACACCTTCCTAAAATCCATGTAGGCAACATCCATTGCATTCCCTTTATCAATCCTCCCTGTTACTTCATCAAAAAATTCAATTAGATTAGTCAAACACGATCTGCCTTTTACAAATCTGTGTTGGCTCTGCTTAATTAGCTTAAACTTCTCCAAGTGCCCGTTAATTTTTTCCTTGATTATTGTTTCTAAAACTTTACCCACCACTGATGTTAAACTGGCTGGCCTGTAGTTACTAGGATTGTCCTTACACCCTTTCCTGAACAATGGTGTCACATTTGCCATTTTCCAATCCTCAGACACCTCCCCTACATCTAGGGAAGATTGGAAAGTTATGGCAAGCCCTTCCGGTATTTCCTCCTCCAATTCCCTTAGCAACCTGGGATGCAAGCCATCTGGACCAGGCGACTTATCCACTCTAAGCATACCCAGCCTTACTAGTACATCCCGTCTATCAATTTTCGCCCCTTCCATTGCTTCTACCTTTTCCACTTTTACCGATATTTTGTCAGCATCCATCTCCTTAGTAAACACCGATATAAAGTACTCATTGAGTATTCTAGTCTTGCCCTGCACCTCTAAGCATATATCACCTTCTTTGTCCCTAATAGGCCCCACCCTGCCTCTTACTACCCACTTACAGTTTACATGCTGGTAGAACATTTTTGGGTTCCCTTTTATGTTAACTGCCATTCAACTCTCATATTCTCTCTTTGCCAATCTTATTTTCATCTTCACTTTCCCTCTCAACTTATTGTACTTGGTCTGGTTCTCCCTTGAAGAATTCACCTCACATGCATCATACACACTCTTTTTGTTTCCTCATCTTCTCTATCTCCCTCATCATCCAAGGAGCTCTTGCTTTGGTTCCCTTACCCTTCCCTCTTGTTGGAATGTACCTAGCCTGTACTTGGAACATCTCCTCCTTAAAGATCACCCATTGTTCCGTTAGTGTTCTCTGTTAGTCTTTGGTTCCATTTTACCCTGGCTAGATCCTTTCGCATCCCATTGAAGTTAGCCCTATTCCAGTTTAGAAGTTCCACTCTAGATTGTTCCTTGCTCCTCTCCATTGCTAATCTAAATCTTATGATACGATGATCACTTGTACCCAAGTGTTCTCCCACAGACACTTGGTCGACCTGGCCCACCTCATTTCCCAGCACCAGATCCAGCAATGCCTCCTTCCTAGTTGGGCCAAGAATTTACTGGTCAAGGAAATTCTCCTGAACACATTTCAGAAATTCCTCCCCCTCCTTTCCCTTTACCCTAGCATTATCCCAATCGATAGTTGGGTTATTAAAGTCCCCCAATATCACCATTCTATATCTCTTGCATATCTCTGCAATTTCCCTGCAGATTTGCTTCTCTACCTCCCCCTCACTATTTGGAGGCCTATAGAATACCCCCAATAGCATCATCATACCATTTTTGCTCCTCAACTCTAACCAAATAGATTCTGTCCTTGTCCCCTCAAGAACATCCTTGAATATTAAGTGCCCAGTCCTCACCGTTTTTAAGCCACGTTTATGTTACTGCCACAACATCATATTGCCACATGGCTAATTGTGCTTGTAGCTCACCAACCTTATTCACCACACTTTGTGCGTTTACGTACATGCATTCAAACCCCATTTTTAAATTTTTCGTATTCTTTCTTAGTCTGCTCCTATCTAATATGGCACTACTTCCGCCTCAAGTACTACTTTCTTCTCTAGTACTATCCAACACACTCACTCTTTTATGCACCTTGTTCCTCTTTTCTACTCCTATATGCTGGTGCCCATCCCCCTGCCAAGCTAGTTTAAACCCTCCCCAACAGCATGAGCAAACTTCCCCGCGAGAATATTGAGGTGTAACCCGTCCGGCTTGTACAGGTCCCACTTTCCCCAGAAACGGTCCCAATGCCTCAGGAATCTAAAGCCCTCCCTCCTGCACCATCTCTCCAGCCACGCATTCATCTGTTCTATCCTCCTATTCCTGTACTCACTAGCACGTGGCACCGGGAATAATCTGGAGATTACTACCTTTGGGCCTGCATTTTAATCTCTCTCCTAAGCTCTGCCTGCAGGACCTCATCCCTCTTTCTGCCTATGTCGTTGGTACCGATATGGACAACGACCTCTGGCTGTTCACCCTCCCCCCTCAGAGTGTCCTGCAGCCGCACAGTGACATCCTTGACCCTGGCACCAGGGAGGCAACATGCCATCCTGGAGTCACGCCAGCGTCCACAGAAACGCCTATCTGTTCCCCTAACTAATGAATCCCCTATCACTATTGCTCTTCCACTCTTCTTCTTCTCCCCCCCCCCCCCCCCCACCCCCGTGTAGCTGAGTCACCCGTGGTGTCGAGTCACCCATGGTGCCGTGGCCTTGGCTCTGTCTGCTCTCCCTAGCGGAACCATTACCCCCACCAGTTTCCAGAACTGTGAACCGGTTAGCGAGTGAGATACACTCTGGGGATTCCTGCCCTACCTGCCTGGTCCTCCTTTTCTGTCTGGTGGTCACCCATTCCCTCTCTGCCTGCACATTCTGAGGCTGTGGGGTGACCACTTCTAGAAATGTGCTTTCCAAGTATTTCTCAGCCTCGCGGATGCACTGTAGTGACTCCAGCTGCCGCTCAAGCTCTGAAACCTGGAGCTCGAGTTGCTGCAGTTGGCGACACTTCCTGCACACGTGGTCGTCCAGGCCGCAAGATGCGTCCAGGATTTCCCACATGGCACAGGATGTGCAAATCACGGGATTGAGCTACCATGCCATGCCTCTATTTACCAGACTATGGAGGTAATTTAGCAGAAATAAACTTAAAACTTAACAAGAAACACTCAAAAGCTACCCATCCAATCAGCACTTTCCTCTGTTCGATAGGCTATGAACTACACTCATATATACTCAAAACAGAACAAAAAAAACTTACCACAAATACTCACCCTATCTTCTTCTTAGGCAGTCCCTCGGAACCGAGGATGACTTAAAAAGAAATTTAAACACCTGAGCTCCCGGGCAACGATAGCACTACGGTGTTCCGGTCTGTCGCTGTTGGGGTTGTCCATGAGGGTCCTGACGTTGCAGGTCCCGAACCTCATTTTAAAGGGTGGAAGATGCCTGTGCGTGAATTCTTTTAACGTGGGGTAGCCGTTACACACCAGCTACCACACGGGCTTGACAGAGCAAGGTCTTGGTCCAATGGCAAGGGGATCCAAGACGATTGGAGACCAGGCTCTGCTACATCGGCCTAGCACACACACACAAACATACTCCTACTGTCCTCCTCCCTCCTTCCCGCAGGTCCTCCCTGCCTGGGTTTCATAGGCTGCAGTTTGGTCCTCCCGACCCCGGTGCTGGTCCACGCTGCACCACTCCTGGGCCTCGACCTCGCTGCTGGGTTCATCCTCGCTCCTGGGCCTCGTCCTCGCCCCTGGGCCTCATCCTCAGTCCTGGGACCCGACCTCGCTCCTGGGCCTCGACCTCGCTCCTGGGCCTCTTCTTTGCTCCTGGGCCTCGACCTCACTCCTGGGCCCCGGCCTTGTCCCTGGGCCTCTTCCTCGTTCCTGGGCCTCGACCTCGCTCCTGGGTCCTATCCTCGCTCCTGGGCCATGACCTCCTTATAGTGTGTCTCCTTCTAGTGTCACCCTATACCCACCTCTCAGCTCCCTTGTGCCAGCGACACCTTTGAATTCTGACGTCACTCCTTCGTTGAGTCGCTTGCCGACTATCTCTCTCGCAGGTAGTCCGCTCACTCAGACTCCCAGGCCTCTGCTCCGCGCTGCCTTTAGTCTCCGACTCTGTTCCTCCCGCAGGTAGTCCACTCACTCAGACTAATGTTGCTCTTTAATTAGCACTGCACAGAAAGCTGATTGTGATCAAGGATTGCTATGTCAGAGTTTTGTAGTAATGTTGTGACAATACAGCTCTCCAGTTCAATGGTAAGAAGCCAATAGCATCCGATTTATTGTACACACTACAGCATTCCATTTGACAGTCCCTATTTATTGCAGATTCATAATGCCCACAATTTTTCTTTTTCATTAGAACTGAAAGCATTTGTAATGTTCCTGTGACATTAGCAGGGATAGAATGAAAAATTGTGTGTCACGACTGGTACTTAAGAGATTGTAGATTGTTTGGCAATTTTACATTTCAGAATTTTAAAGTAAAAAACAAATAAACCCTATATTTATCCTTCAGGGTTCTCACTTCCAACCAGATGTTTTAAACTGAATACACTTTCAGGACATGGATGGCACCATAACACCAAGCACAGAGCAGTGCTTGCTGAGAGGTGCAGTCTGAGGCAGTAGAATTTCCGTTTTCTCCATTTAAATGGATTTGCACCAATAATGCGGCCAGCTTCAAAAGTAATCCATTCTATCTTGTCATTTATCATTTTAAAATACAAAGGGGGTGAAATTGGGTATCGCCCCATACCTTAGAAGTATAGAAAATTAGCGCCAGGCGCTATGCTTTTCTAACTTTTAAAAAATTCGGTTTTGTTGCTCCAAGAGGGAGGTGGAGCGCTAAATCAAGCGCTCCACTTCCCTCTTGGAGCGCGATCGTTGCAGGCGGGGCGGTGGGTTCTGCAGAGCTGCACACTGGGCCGTGCAGTGCTTGCGCGTTGGAAGGCTCCTTCACTCCCTTAAAGGGAAGGGCCATCGCTGCAGGCTCTGCAAAAGAATGGGCACCTACCTGGACCACCAAGGGAGCGGTGAACCTGTGCAATCAGCCTGGCATTCACTCAGAGTGCCGGGCTGATCGATCGAAGGTAGGAACCCGCGAAAAAAAAGATAAAAAAGTTACTTTTTTTTTACTTACCTCAGCCACCTCGCCTTTAAGCATCGCCCCTGAAGCGACCGGTTGCCCGATGCAGGTCCCCTGAAGCTGGTGTGCTTTTCGCCTGGCGATGCTTCGGGGGGGGGGAAACGGGGGGATGAATAAATTTCAGGTCCGGGGCACTACCGGGGTGATGCGTGGCCGGATGACGTCACGATCTCTGGCAGCAGACCGCCACCATAAACCAGCAGGTGAATTTCGCGGGCGGCGGTGACATCGCCACGCCCGGGCGGTAAGACCTTAGCGCCCCATTATCACCCCCCGGAGGCAATAACGGAAGGCGCGAAGGCACCAAATTTCTAGCCCAAATAGTCATATTCATTTTCAATTATTAAATTATTTATTTTAAAAGCTGAATTGCTATAAACTACCAAGAACTATGTCTGGAGACATGAAAGATTAAATTTAAAACTTATCAGAATTTTGTTCACTTTTTTATGCAAATACTTTTAATGGAGCAAAGTGTTCCTCTAGCTTAGACAATAAAGACTGGTATTTATAACACCTTATCCATCTCACAGAAATGTGTCAAAGTGCTTCACATATAAAGAATTACTTTGAAATGCAGTGACAATTGTGATTCAGACATGCGTACAGTTTTGGTCTCCTTACCTAAGGAAGGATATACCTGCCTTAGAGGGGGGGCTATTATATGCAGCTTAGAGTGGCATGTACATTCCGTCAATTGCTCCTTGCACCTGTTAAGATGCTGACCTGTGAGTTTATTCACTTTGGTAGGAAGAATAGAAAAACAGAATATTTTTTAAATGTTGAGGAACTATTAAATGTTGGTGTCCAGAGAGATTTAGGTGTCCTGGTACAGGAAACAGAGAGGGTTAGCATGCAGGTACAGCAAGCAATCAGGAAGGCAAATGGCATGTTGGCCTTTATTGCAAGGGGGTTGGAGTACAAGAGTAAGGAAGTCTTGCTACAATTGTACAGGGCTTTGGTGAGACCACACCTGGAGTACTGTGCACAGTTTTGGTCTCCTTATCTAAGGAAGGATATACTTGCCTTAGAGGCAGCACAATGAAGGTTCACTAGATTGATTCCTGGGGTGAGAGGGTTGTCCTATGAGGAGAGATTGAGCCTATACTCTCTGGAGTTTAGAAGAATGAGAGGTGATCTCATTGAAACGTATACGATTCTGAGGGGGATTGACAGGATAGATGCTAACAGGTTGTTTCCCCTGGCTGAAGAGTCTAGCACTAGGGGCATAGTCTCAGGATAAGACTGAGATGAGGGGGAATTTCTTCGATCAAGGGATGTGAATCTTTGGAATTCTCTGCCCCAGAGGGCTGTGGATGCTGAATCGTTAAGTATATTCAAGGCTGAGATAGATAGATTTTTGGATTCATGGGGAATCAAGGGATATGGGGATGGGCGGGAAAGTGGAGTTGAGGTCGAAGATCAGCCATGATCGTATTAAATGGTGGAGCAGGCTCGAGGGGCCATATGGCCGTACTTCTGCTCCTAATTCTTATGTTCTTATGACAGTCTATAGAACTGGATAGCTGTCACCCTTTATTTGAATGGTTTCATTGGGAAAGATATGAATTGCCCTCCTTAGTAGAGCAACAGTGAACTTCCTGAGGCAATGGTGAGCAGCTGCCTGACAAATATAGTAAAGGTCATCTGATGTTGCTTCAAAGGTGGAAAAAAATTCCAGACAGTGGTGAGCTTGACTGGTACGGACAATGCTGCTCTCTTAGAGGTATTGGGCTACAGGTTCTCAGCCAGCAGTTGACATATTTCACCAGTAGCCACCAGGGGGAAGCGCAACCTCCTGAGGCACTGAAGGTCAGAAAAATCTAAGCATGCAGAACTTGGTGAGTGGATGTGTGCGTGTAGAAAAGAAACAATTCCCCCCAATCTAGCCTTTTTTTTTCCTTATCCACTTCTTCTTCATAGCAAGAATAGAGGTATTCCCATTGGGAGATCCATGTCCCCAGTGCAAAGCAATATTTTGAGCAGAGCTGAGTGAAACTAGCAACAGAAGTCCAAAATATTAACGAGATCAATATGCAGGCAAAGTAACACCAACTTTTAGTAGCAGTACAAAAAATGGTCTCCTCAACGTGATATCCATTTAAGAGATACCTTCCTGCAACCCCTCCTGCCACTTATATAGTGGCAATAATTATTTAGGGTGGGGTTGGTCCAGAAGTTGGGGAAAATGGGTTGGAGGCGCTAGTCAGATCTATTTGACCCCATTTACATGCAGTGGAGCAGGCTCCCTGCAGGCATTAAAGGGGACTGGCAATTCATTGAGAGGATAATGCTAGTGTAGTTCTTAGCAGCAGTTTTGAGGTGATAGCCTTTAAGAAGCCATTTTACACTAACTTTTTCCCAAATCCACTCCAAAACAGGCAGTAATCCAAAGGAGAATGACTTTACAAATTAAAAAAAATGGTTAAAGCTATAAATAGAATGATATGGGGCAAGGCAGAGAAATGGGATTATAGTGGATAGCTCCAGTTGAAGAGCCAGCAATGGCATGGCCTCCTTCTGTGTTTTAATTTCTATGATTGTATAACAAATATCAATAGTCAATTATACTCACTCCAAAATCTGAGCTTGTATATATGTAATGGTTAGATATAATTGAGAAACTCTAAGGGGGTACGCCTGCACATCTGCTATAATTTTGGCAAAAGTGCCGTGAAAACCCTGGAAAAATGGTGTAAACTGCATTATTCATATTGCCAGTTGCATTGTTGCAACTTCTTTCACTCATAAATCTTATCAGGTATCATGTAAAACATTTTAGCAGAAACAGTCCATTTAAATTCAAAGCTTCTAAAATAATGTACCCTAGAACTAGATTACTCTCATAGAGGGACGAGCTGGTTCGTATATATCCTGTTAATTCCCTTACTATTTTAAACACCTCAATTAGATTATCTGAATAAACAAATGCATTTATACAGCACCTTATCACTGCTCAGGATATCTCAAAGTGCTTTACAGCCAATTAATTACTTTTTGAAGTGCAGTTACTGTTATTATGCAGGTAAATATGTGCTCAGCATGGACCCACAAAGAGCAAATGAATGAATGACCAGATAATCTGTTTTTGGTGGTGTTAATTGAGGGAGGAATGTTGAGCATCACACTGGGAGAACATCCTGCACTTCAAATGGTGCCATGGGATCTTTTCCGCCTATTTGAGCAGGAAAAAAATGCTGATACATTACCCAGGTTTACCTAGTCTCATCATAGCTAAGACTTTTTATCTCAAAGATCATCCTGGTGAATTACTGCTGGACTTTTTCCAAGGCCAATATATCCTTCCTAAGACAGGATACTCAAAGGGAACACAGTACTCCAAATGAGATCAGACCAGCACTGTATAACTGCAGTAGCGCTTTTATATTCTATGCCTCTTCTGATAAATGTGACTTATCCTTTAATGACTTATGCAACTGGATTCCTGCATCCCATTGTTCATCTACCTCCCTTATCTCCAGTGCTTTCCTATTTATACTGTATTCCAATCTGTCATTCTTACATCCAAAGTGTACTATTTCACACATTGTTACATAAACTGTATCTGCCAGTGTGCCATTGATTAATTTAATCTATTTTCTTTGGAATTTCCTGCTTTCTATTTCACAATTTACTAAACCTCTCAGATTTATATCATCCTCCCCTTTTGTTATACAGCCCTCTTCAAATTCATATATAGAATGAAAAGCTGGGCCCCAGCACTGAGCCTTCTAATCTGAAAATGTCTCTCTTATCCCAACTCCTATCTTCCAATCAGTTTTCTACTCTTTTAGAGTCAAAAGGTTGACTCTAATTCCATGTTGCGCAATTTTAGTTAGCAGCCTCGAGGGCTTTTGAAAATCCTTGTATATGGCATCCATTGATCGTCCTCCATCACCACCTCAATGACTTTGTACAAAGAACCTGCCTTTCACAAAACAATGCTGACTCTCCCTAATTAGTCTATACCTTTTAAGTGCTCAATTACTCTGTTCCTGATGATATATTTTAGCAATTCTCCCAATTTGCAGATGACACAAAACTTGGAAGTATAGTGAACAGTGAGGAGGATATTGATAGACTTCAAGAGGACATAGACAGGCTGGTGGAATGGGCGGACACGTGGCAGATGAAATTTAACGCAGAAAAATGGGAAGTGATACATTTTGGTAGAAAGAATGAGGAGAGGAAATATAAACTAAAGGGTACAATCCTAAAGAGGGTGCATGAACAGAGAGACCTAGGGGTATATGTGCACAAATCGTTGAAGGTGACAGGGCAGGTTGAGAAAGCAGTTAAAAAAGCTTACAGGATCCTGCGCTTCATGAATAGAGGTATAGAATACAAAAGCGTGGAAATTATGATAAACCTGTATAAAACACTGGTTCGGCCTTAACTGGAGTACTGTATTCAATTCTGGGCACTGCACTTTAGGAAGGATGTGAAGGCCTTAGAGAAGGTGCAGAAAAGATTTACGAGAATGTTTCCAGGGATGAGGGACTTCAGTTACGTGGATAGACTGGAGAACATAAGAACATAAGAAATAGGAGCAGGAGTAGGCCAATCGGCCCTTCGAGCCTGCTCCGCCATTCAATAAGATCATGGCTGATCTGATCCTCACCTCAAATCTAAAGAACACAAGAAGTAGGAGCAGGACCCGGCCACTCAGCCCCTGGGCCCGCTACGCCACCCACAGGGCCTCGACCGATCCGAACTCAGCCTCATGTCCAATTTCCTGCCCGCTCCCCGTAACCCCTAAATCCCTTTACTTCTAGGAAACTGTTTATTTCTGTTTTAAATTCATTTAATGATGTAGCTTCCACAGCTTCCTGGGGCAGCAAATTCCACAGACCTACTACCCTCTGAGTGAAGAAGTTTCTCCTCATCTCAGTTTTGAAAGAGCAGCCCTTTATTCTAAGATTATGCCCCCTAGTTCTAGTTTCACCCATCCTTGGGAACATCCTTACCGCATCCACCCGATCAAGCCCCTTCACAATCTTATATGT
Source organism: Squalus acanthias (assembly GCA_030390025.1). Lineage (NCBI taxonomy): Eukaryota > Metazoa > Chordata > Chondrichthyes > Squaliformes > Squalidae > Squalus > Squalus acanthias. The sequence continues at coordinate 34,896,171 of CM059448.1, read as the reverse complement.
TTCAATAAGATCGCCTCTCATTCTTCTGAACTCCAATGAGTAGAGTCCCAATCTACTCAACCTCTCCTCGTATGTCCAGCCCCTCATCCCGGGGATTAACCAAGTGAACCTTCTTTGTACTGCCTCGAGAGCAAGTATGTCTTTTCTTAAGTATGGACACCAAAACTGTATGCAGTATTCCAGATGCGGTCTCACCAATAGCTTATATAACTGCAGCAATACCTCCCTGTTTTTATAATCTATCCCCCTAGCAATAAAAGCCAACATTCCGTTGGCCTTCTTGATCACCTGCTGCACCTGCATACTAACTTTTTGATTTTCTTGCACTAGGACCCCCAGATCCCTTTGTACTGCAGTACTTTCCAGTTTCTTGCCATTAAGATAATAACTTGCTCTCTGATTTTTCCTGCCAAAGTGCATAACCTCACATTTTCCAATATTGTATTGCATCTGCCAAATCTCTGCCCACTCACCCAGCTTGTCTATATCCCCTTGTAGGTTTTTTATGTCCTCCTCACTTTCTACTTTCCCTCCCATCTTTGTATCATCTGCAAACTTTGATATGTTACACTCGGTCCCCTCCTCCAAATCATTAATATAGATTGTAAAGAGTTGGGGACCCAGCACCGACCCCTGCGGAACACCACTGGCTACTGGTTGCCAGTCCGAGAATGAACCATTTATCCCAACTCTCTGCTTCCTGTTAGATAACCAATCCTCCACCCATGCCAGAATATTACCCCCAATCCAGTGATTTTTTATCTTGAGCAATAATCTTTTATGTGGCACCTTGTCGAATGCCTTCTGGAAGTCTAAATACACTACGTCCATTGGTTCCCCTTTATCCACCCTGTACGTTATGTCCTCAAAGAACTCAAGCAAATTTGTCAGACATGATTTCCCTTTCATAAAGCCATGCTGACTTTGTCCCATCAAATTATGTTTATCTAAATGTTCCGTTACTGTCTCCTTAATAATAGACTCCAAAATTTTACCCACTACAGATGTTAGACTAACTGGTCTATAATTTCCAGCTTTCTGCCTACTACCCTTTTTAAATAAGGGTGTTACATTAGCAGTTTTCCAATCTGCCGGGACCTTTGCTGAGTCCAGGGAATTTTGGAAAATTATTACCAAAGCATCCACAATCCCTATTGCCACTTCCCTCAACACCCTAGGATGTAAGCCATCAGGTCCAGGGGATTTATCCGCCTTGAGTCCCATTATTTTACTGAGTACCAATTCCTTAGTGATTTTAATCGTATTTAGCTCCTCCCCCCCTAGAGCCCCCTGTTTGTCCAGTGTTGGGATATTCTTAGTGTTCTCTACCGTAAAGACTGAAACAAAATATTTGTTCAGCATTTTTGCCATCTCCATGTTTCCCACCATTAATTTCCCGGTCTCATCCTCTAAGGGACCTACGTTTGCCTTAGCCACCCTTTTTCTTTTTATATAACTATAGAAACTCTTGCTATCTGTTTTTATATTTTTTGCTAATTTATTTTCATAATCTATCTTCCCTTTCTTAATCAATCCTTTAGTTACTTTTTGCTGTCTTTTGAAGACTTCCCAATCTTCTATCCTCCCACTAAGTTTGGCTACCTTATATGTCCTTGTTTTTAGTTGGATACTATCCTTAATTTCTTTACTTAGCCACGGATGGCTGTCATTTCTTTTACACCCTTTTTTCCTCAGTGGAATATATATTTTTTGAAAGTTGTAAAATAACTCCTTAAATGAACACCACTGCTCATGTACCGTCTTACCCTTTAATCTATTTTCCCAGTCCACTTTAATCAATTCCGCTCTCATACCATCATAGTCTCCTTTATTCAAGCTCAGTACGCTTGTTTGAGAACCAACCTTCTCACCCTCTAATTGGATATGGAATTCAACCATGTTATGGTCACTCATTCCAAGGGGATCCTTAACTAGGACATTATTAATTAATCCTGACTCATTACACAGGACCAGGTCCAAGGTTGCTTGCCCCCTTGTAGGATCAGTTACATACTGCTCAAGAAATCCATCCCTAATACACTCAATAAACTCTTCCTCAAGGCTGCCCTGCCCAATTTGATTTGTCCAGTTAATATGATAGTTAAAATCCCCCATAATTATAGCTGTTCCCTTATTACATGCCCCAACTATTTCCTGATTAATACTTCTTCCAGCAGAGTTGCAACTATTAGGAGGCCTATATACTACTCCCACTAGTGTTTTTTCCCTTTATTATTCCTTATCTCCACCCAAACTGTTTCATTATCCTGATCCTTTGACCCAATATCATTTCTCTGTAATACAGTGATTCCTTCCTTTATTAACATAGCTACCCCACCTCCTCTTCCTTCCTGTCTGTCCTTCCTGATTGTTAAATACCCTGGCATATTTAATTCCCAGTCGTTGTCACCCTGCAGCCATGTTTCTGTAATGGCCACAAGATCATACCCATACGTAGTTATTTGTACCGTCAATTCGTCTATTTTGTTACGAATGCTGCGTGCATTAACTTTTAAATATGTTTTGTGACAATTTATTCCTGCTTTTACCCCCTTTACTACTTTACCTTTATCTTTATATATTCTGTTCCTTCCTGACACGCTCTGGTTTTTAATTACCCCACTGCTACTTTGCTCTATTGCCTTCTCCGCTGACATTTTTATTTTTTGCTCTCTTGAAACCTCCCCCCCACTAATTAGTTTAAAGCCCTCTCTACAGCCCTAGTTATTCGATTCGCCAGGACTCTAGTCCCAGCACTGGCCAAGTGAAGTCCGTCCTAACGGAACAGCTCTCTCCTGTCCCAGTACTGGTGCCAGTGTCCCAGGTAGCAAAACCCATTTCTCCCACACCAGTCTTTGAGCCACGCATTTAACCCTCTGATTTTATTTACCCTAGCCAAATTTGCTCGTGGCTCAGGTAGTAATCCAGAGATTACTACCCTAGAGGTTCTGTTTTTTAATTTGGCCCCTAGCTGCTCATACTCCCTCAGCAGAACCTCATTCCTTGTCCTATCTATGTCATTGGTACCAACATGGACCACGACAACTGGATCTTCCCCCTCCCACTCCAAGTTTCTCTCCAGCCCAGAGGAGATGTCCTTAATCCTGGCACCGGGCAGGCAACATAGCCTTCAGGACTCTCGCTCTCGGCTGCAAAGAACCCTATCTATCCCCTTAATGATACTATCCCCTACCACTACAACATTTCTTTTTACTCCCCCCACTTGAATGGCTCCCCGTACCACAGTGCTGTGGCCAGGTTGCTCATCCTCCCTGCAGTCCCTGCTCCCGTCCTCACAGGGAGTAAGAGCCTCAAACCTGTTGGACAAGAGCAAGGGCTGCGGCTCCTCCAACACTACCTCCTGGATCCCCGTACCTGCCTCACTCGTAGTCACACCCTCCTGTCCCTGATCATGGGCTACATCTGAATGAGTTAATCTAATTGGTGTGACTACCTCCTGGAACACAGAGTCCAGGTAACTCTCCCCCTCCCTGATGTGTCGCAGTGTTTGAAGTTCGGACTCCAGCTCATCAACTCGGAGCCGGAGTTCCTCGAGCAGCCAACACTTACTGCAAATGTGATCACCATGAACATCAATGGTGTCCTCCAGCTCCCACATATTGCAGCAGTAACACATCACCTGCTCTCCCATTCTATGTAATTAATTAAATTTATTATTATTTACCCTTTAATTAATTTAAATTAAAACAATACACTTCTGTGACAGTTTGATCTGAGTCTCTTCACTCTCCGTCCTGTGGCAGTTTGTTCTGAGTCTCCTCACTCTCAGTCCTGTGGCAGTTTGTTCTGAGTCTCCTCACTCTGTCCAGAAGCTGGGGTTGTTCTCCTTAGAGTAGCGAAGATTGAGAGGAGATTTGATAGAGGTGTTCAAAATCATGAGGGGTCTGGACAGAGTAGATAGAGAGAAACTGTTCCCATTGGCAGAAGGGTCAAGAACCAGAGGACACAGATTTAAGTGATTAGCAAAAGAACCAAAGGCGATATAAGAAAAAACTTTTTTACGCAGCGAGTGGTTAGGATCTGGAATGCACTGCCTGAAAGGGTGGTGGAGGCAGACTCAATCACGGCTTTCAAAAGGGAGTTGGATAAGTACCTGAAAGAAAAAAAATTGCAGTGCTACAGGGAAAGGGCGGGGGAGTGGGACCAGCTGGAGTGCTCTTACAGAGGGCTGGCATGGGCTCGACGGGCCGAATGGCCTTCTTCCGTGCTGTAGCTATTCTATGATTCTATGAATACTGACATTAAACTCACTGGGTTATAGTTTCTTGGGTTGTCCCATTATCTTTTTGAATAATGGTGTGCCATTTGCTACCTTCCAATCCACCGGTACTACCTCAGAATTCAGTGAGCTTTGGAATATAACTAAGGCATTCCCAATTTCCTCGCCTATTTCTTTTAATATCCTTGGGTGAAAATTATCTGAGGATAGGCAGGCATTGCTTTGTGAATACTACATACTAGTATTCTTTGGTAACTTCTGCACAGACGATCATGTATTTCAGTACGGAGAATACATAATTTAAAACCCTGAGAAGCTTTGCATTTAAATAGATTGGTTTTGATAAAATGTCTTTCAAGACACTTGATCAGATTTGCAAGTGAAGGAACATACAACAATGCAGTTGACAATTAAATCAAATCGTCTGCCACACAATAAAAACGCTATATAACCAAAAGATTAAAAGAAATGCAAATGTCATTGCAAAAGTTCATTCTATAGCAGATGTAGCACCTGCTAGAGTCGGAACCCTCTCCTGCAGCCAGCATTTGAGCAGATTCTTGAAGCACATTGTTCCAGGAAATTCCAATGAGTCAATCTCACTGGAGCATTATACGTACCTTAACCATTTGTATGTTGAACAATGGATTTCATTTGTGTCTTTATTTTAATTTTCCTCAGTTAGTCTCCCATAATGCTGCACACACAGTATCAAAACTAAGTGGAATCTTCAGGTCAAATGGAGTTGGAGGGCGTTTCTCATATTCTATTTCTCATCTACATGCTGCCCCTCGGTGACATCACCCAAAAACACAACATCAAGTTCCACATGTACGCTGACGACACCCAGCTCCACCTCACCACCATCTCTCTTGACCCTTCCACTGTCTCTGATTTGTCACACTGCTTGTACAACATCCAGTACTGGATGAGCAGAAATTTCCGCCAACTAAATATTGGGAAGACCGATGCCATTGTGTTCGGTCCCGGCCACAAACTCCATTCCCTAGCAAATGTCTGAGGCTGAACCAGACTGTTTGAAACCCCGAGATGAACTTCTGACCACATATCCACTCCATCACCAAGACCTCTGTAACATCGCCGACTCCACCCTGCCTCAGCTCATCTGCTGCTGAAACCCTCATCCATGCCTTTGTTACCTCTAGACTTGACTATTCCAATGCTCTCCAGGCCAGCCTCTCAACTACCACCCTACATAAACTTGAGCTCATCCAAAACTCTGCTGCCCATATCCTAACACACGTCAAGTCCCGTTCACCCATCACCCCTGTGCTCGCTAACCTGCATTGGCTCCCTGTCCGGCACGCCTCAATTTTAAAATTCTCATCCTTGTTTTCAAATCCCTCCATGGCTTCGACCCTCCCTATCTCTGTAGCCCCCTCCAGCCCTACAAGCCTTCGAGATATCTGTGCTCCTCCAATTCTGGCCTGTTGCGCATGCCTGATTTTAATCGCTCCACCATTGGCGGTCGTGCCTTCAGCTGCCTAGGCCCTAAGTTCTGGAATTCCCTCCCTAAACCTCTTTGCCTCTCTCTTCTCCTTTAAGGTGCCCTTTAAAACCTATCACTTTGTCCAAGCATTTGGTCAGCTGTCCTAATAGCCCAGAAATTCCGTTCCCTACGGGTGTGTACGCGCTGTGTACTCATTCGTAGGGCCAACGGAAGTGCCGGTTTTAGGCATGCACTGCGCATGTGCTGGAAACCGGAACTTCCGTCCTGTGAAGAAAGGGCTTGACAAGTCAAACGCCTGCGTCGGATAGGCAGCGCGTACGGCTGAAACTTCCGTTTTTTTCACAGTTGCTTCAGTCCAGGTAAGTCGGAAACAGCTGCGCCTAGAAAAGCAGGCGCAAGGCCTGCTTTTACCAGGCTAATAGTTGATGAAAATTAAAAAATAAATGTTCCACTGATTTATCATTTTAAAATACTTTAAAGAAAGGTAAGTTTATTTTTAGCCCCGTTAAAAACTTTAATTATTTTTTTCAAAAATTTAAATTTTTGTTTAAAATAGTTAATTTATGTAATTTATAGTTATTTTAAAAATGTGAGTTTTAAAATAAAATCATTTGAAGTTTTACTTATGTTTTGGGACTGATCTCTATTCATAGATTTGACAGGTCTTCCTGTCAAATCTATGAATGGAGATTCCCTGCTCTGACTGGCTCCCCATGGCCCACGTGATCCCAGGGACGCTGCGAACTACCTGCGCCCCTGGGATACGCGTGCCCTGCACACCACCACCTCCAACCAAGTCACACACCATCCTGGAGCTCCCTCCCTAACAGCACTGTGGGAGTACCTTCACCTCACAGACAGCAGCGGTTCAAGAAGGCAGCTCACCACCACCTTCTCAAGGGCAATTAGGGATGGGCAATAAATGCTGGCCTTGCCAGTGATGCCTGTGAATGAATAAAAAATAAAGACCATAGCTCAATGGTGGAACACAACGGGAGGCAGACAGGCTAGATGGGGAACTAGAGATGGAAAATGGGAGCAGAACTACCAAGAGATTTATACAGTAATTAAAAATAGTTTGGAAAACTTTTTTTTTTTAAATATCTAAAACAAAATCCGAAAAGTTAGATTTAAAAACTCTATGCTTACGTACCTCAGGAGAAAACATCTGAGTTGGTACAAACATTTCAGTAATGCACCACCAATGACTACCCAGTAGCCAGAGATAGAAACTGCATTCAGACAAAGTTCTTACATTGTTCTTGTATTACATGCTGTCACATTAATAGGAAAATCCTATTAAACACACGACAAAGCAGTCATCATTCGGTTGTGGCGAGATATAACATTGAATACTCTATAGGCACCGTTGACATCGGATATTTCAATGGAAAGATGACAGGACATACCAACATGGAAAGCCAGGAGGAGTCACTGAGTTTCCCACCCAAGAGTGTCCGTGGGAGGCCTGGCCAATTTTAACGGCCGAGCCTCATTAACATCCGGCCGGCCAGCTGTCCGCCTGAGTGTAACAAGGCAGCTGGCCGGGTGTAGTTTTGACAGAGTTCCACGGCTGGAAGGGACAGCAGAGGCTCAGACTTACCTTGTGGGCCTTGTAGGAGCATTCCTGCTCCCCCTGGTGCCACAGAGGAATTTGCTTTACTTACCGTTTGGGCCTCTACTGAGAGTCTGGCACTTTTCACTGGTCAGAACAACCGTGGCAGTCACTCCAGCCAATAGGCCGTTAAAATTGCCTCGGGGTCCTATCTGAACAATAGGACCCCTTATTAGCATATATTGATTGGGCTGACTAGCATATATTAATGTGGTGACAGGTAGACATAGAGACGATGATTCCACCCATGGGGGAGACCAAAACTAGGGGCCATAAATATAACAAAAGCAAAATACTGCGAATGCTGGAAATCTGAAATAAAAACAGAAAATGCTGGAAATATTCAGCAGGTCAGGCAGCATCTGTGGCGAGAGAAACAGAGATATTGTTTCAGGTCAATGGCCTATCGTCAGGACTGGAAGATGTTAGAGATGTAACAGATTTTAAGCAAGTACAGAAACAGGGAAAGCAGGGAGGGGAGGAATGAACAAATGCTGAGGTCTTTGTTAGGGTGAAAGGCAGGAGTGATTAAATGACAAAAGGAATAATGGTGCAAGGCAAAAAGGGATGGTACTGGGACAAGTAAAGAAACAAAAGATGGGTCTTCGGAAGCTGTAAATGGTAACAGCAGAATCATTACTAGAAAAAAGAATATGAGAGTAAATTAGCAAGAGATATGAAAACAGATTGTAAATGTTTCTATAGGTATGTAAATAGGAAGAAATTAGTGAAAGTAAACGTGGGCCCATTAGAGGCAGAGCCAGGAGAAATTATAATGTGAATAAGGAAATTGCAGAGACATTTAACAAATACTTTGGCCGCGATTTTGCAGGCGCTCAGAGGACGGGTTTGGAGGCGTGTCATAGGTTAAATTTGTTTTGATTGACGGCGGGTTCCAATCCCGCCGTCAACCCGCCTCCAAACAGCTTTCCCAAGTGTCGGGTCCCCGATTTGCGAATGAACCCAACACCTAGCTGCGGGAAGCGGATTAAAGGCAATTACCTGCCTATGAATAGGTACTTGCCAGTGGTTGTCAGCCTGTTTTTGGATTTTCCCGCTTCTGGGTCGGCTTTCCCGACGTCCTGACACCACGCCAGGTAAGTGTGGCGTGTTGTGAGTCTGCTGTAATGTTTCTGGAATGCTGACAGCTGCAGAAGTGGTGTGAAGGATCCAATGTTGCACATGGTGAGTTTCAGAGGAAAGAAAATGTTGGCTACTACATTTTTAAAACATTTACAGATTTCTTTAGCTTACAAGTTTTTTAATCCATGTCCAGTGCCACCTCATTAGGAGAACCTCTCCCACCAGTGACAGATCGCTTCTGTCACCTCACCTGCAGCTGCCATCTATTCCAGCCTATGGAGGGAGTCATTGGAGAGCCTGGGTGCAAGAGGTCACAGGGCGGGCTTAACAAGGTCAATCAAGGCAAAATCACGTCTGTGGAGTGGAGGCAGCTGGGGCGGGAGCCGGGGGGGACCGGAAGCCGGAAACCAGCTGACCCGCACTCAACCCGCCTCCATTAATAAAATCACGGCCTTTGTATCTGTCTTCACAGTAGAAGACACAGAAAACATTCCGGAAATAATGGTGAACCAAGGGTCTAGAGAGAATGAGGAACTTAAAGCAATCAGTATAAGTAAAGACGGGGAGAAATTGAGTAGCTCCCCGTTTAGGGCGATAACTTTTGCGGTAGCGAAAAAGTATCGCCAGGTGCAACGTGAGTGAATCCGACGTGAACTTTGGGCTCCAGGAAGGAAGTGGAGCTACCACTTTCCTTGGAGCGCTAAAGTCGGCAAGAGGGGCAGTAGCGGTGCAACGCTGCCAATGTCCCGTGCAGCGCTACCGGGAATGGATGCTTCTTTCCTCCCTTAAAGGGAAGGGCCGTTGCTACAGGCTCTGCATGAAATCGATGCCCCTCGACGCCGAGATCCGCGATGATCAGCCCCAAGCAGGGCTGATCAATCGCGGCACAGGAAAAAGTTGAAAAAATAACCTAAGGGGTGAAAACAAATTTATCATTGACACAAGCGGCCTTACCTTTAATACCGCTCCCAAAGTGGCCGGCCTCCCTAACAACGCCTCCTGCAGCTGTCGGTGTTGTCGCCCGGTGATGCTGCAGGGGGCGGAACCGAAGTTCGGATCCAGGACGCTGCGCAGCCAGATGACGTCACGATCTCCGGGCGCAGGAGATCGTGGCGCATGGGGTTACCGCCGCCGCAAACCACCATGGCAATTTCGAGGGTGTCGGTACACTCGCCGCGCCTGGTCACAAAGCTGGTAGCGCCCCATTATCACCCCCCAGAGGCGCTAACGGGAGGCACAAAGGAAGCCAATTTGTCCCCCACAGTACTGGAGGAAATTCATGGGACTAAGTGGAGTCGAATCCCCTGGACCCGACGACCTGCATCTTAGGGTTTTAAAAGAGGTAGCTCCCCCCACTTTCCCTGCCTCTGCACCTGCTTAAAACCTGTTACATCTCTAACTTTTTCCAGTTCTGACGAAGGGTCACAGACCTGAAAAGTTAACTCTGTTTCTCTCTCCACAGATGCTGCCTGGCCTGCTGAGTGTTTCCAGCATTTTCTGTTGTTATTTCAGATTTTCAGCATCCGCATTATTTTGCTATTGAGATAGTGGATGCACTGGTATTAATCTTACAGAATTCCCTAGATTCTAGAACAGTCCCCAAGGATTGGAAGGCAGCGAACATAACGCCGCTATTTAAGAAAGGAGGAAGAGAAAAAATGGGGATCAAAAGGCCAGTTAGCCTGACATCAGTAGTAGGCAAAATGCTAGAATCTATTATTAGGGACATAGTAACAGGGCACTTAGAAAATCATAATATGATTAGGCAGAGTCAACATGGTTTTATGAAAGGGAAATCATGTTTGACAAATCTGTTAGAGTTTTTTGAAGATATAACTAGTAGGATGGATAAGGGAGGACCAGTGGATGTAGTGTATTTGGATTTTCAAAAAGCATACGATAAGGTGCCACACAAGAGGTTATTACACAAAACTAGGACTCATGGGATTGGGGGTAATATACTAGCATGGATTGAGGATTGGTTAATGGACAGAAAACAGAGAGTAGGAATAAACGGGACTTCTTCGTGTTTGCAGGCTGTAACCGCAAGGATCTGTGCTTGGACCTACTTGCCTTAGAGGGAGTGCAGCGAATGTTCACTAGGCTGGTTCCTGGGATGAGGGGATTGCCCTATGAGGAGAGATTGAGCAGACTAGGCCTATATTCTTAAGAGTTTAGAAGAATGAGAGGTGATCTAATTAAAACATATAAAATTCTTAAGGGGATTGACAGGGTTAATGCTAGGAAAATGTTTCCCCTGGCTGGGGAATCTAGAACACGGGGTCACAGTCACAGAATAAGGGGTCGGCCATTTAGGACTGAGATGAGAAATTTCTTCACCCAAAGGGTTGTGGATCTTTGGAATTCTCTACCCCAGAGGGCTGTGAATGCTCAGTCGTTAAGTACATTCAAGACAGAGGTCGATACATTTTTGGGAACGAAGGGAATTAAGGGATATGGGGATAGAGCGGGAAGGTGGAGTTGAGGTAGAAGATCAGCCATGATCTTGTTGAATGACGGAGCAGGCTCAAAGGGCCAAATGGCCTACTCCAGCTCCTATTTCTTGTGTTCTTATGTTCATTACCAGCATCAGCTGTCCGGAAAAAATGGGAGCAGAGGTTGTAAAGTGCCTAATCGAAAGATGAGGTGCTGTTCCCACCACCAAACACATCTTCCCCATCCCTCTCCTTTCAGCATTCCAAAGGGACTGTTCCCTCCTCGATACCCTGATCCACTCTTCCATCACCCCCAACACTGGCTCCCCTACCCATGGCACCTTCCCGTGCAAACACAGGAGATGCAACAGCTGCCCTTGCACCTCCTCCCTTCCCGCCGTCCAGGGCACCAAACACTCATTCCAGGTGAAACAGTAATTTACTTGTACTTCTTTCAATTTAGTATACTATATTCGCTGCTCATAATGAAGTCTCATCTACATGGGACAGACCAAAAGCAGATTAGGTGATTGCTTTGCTGAACACCTCTGTTCAGTCCGCAAGCATGACCCTGAGTTTCCGGTTGCTTGCTATTTCAATTCTCCGACCTCTCTGTCCTCGGCCTCCTACACTGTTCCAATGAAGCTTAACGGAACCTCGAGGAACAGCACCTCATCTTTCGATTAGGCACTTTACAGCCTTCCGGACTCAACACTGAATTTAACAATTTATGATCATAACCCCTGCTCCCATTTTTTCAGACAGTAGGTGTAGGTAATGGTTCTGCTATTGCTATTTACAGCTCCTCTAGGCCTATCTTTTGTTTCTTTACCTGTCCCATTACCACCCCCTTACCCCATCAGCACTCCTGCCTGTCACCCTATCACAGACCTTCCCTTATGTTCTTTCATCCGTTCCCCCTTTCCCTTCCTCTGTATTTGCTTATTAACTGTTACATTTCTAACTTCTTCCAGTTCTGACGATAGGTCATTAACCTGAAACGTTAAGAACATAAGAAATAGGGATTGTTCGAGGCTGGAGTAAAATTCCTCTTTGGTCTTGTCTGTGGCTTCTAGTGTTGGGGCGTACGCACTGATGACCGTAGCGCACTGGTTCCGGGCTAGGGTGAGCCGTAGAGTCATGAGGCGTTCGTTTATTCCACAAGGGGAGTCTCTGAGACGTTCAACAAGCTCATTTTTTATGGCGAAGCCTACCCCATGGAGGCGGCGTTCTTCTTCAGGTTTGCCTTTCCAGAAGAAGGTGTAGTCACCGCCTTGCTCCTTGAGCTGACCTTCCCCTGCCCGCTGGGTCTTGCTTAGGGCAGCGATGTCTATGTTGAAACGTCTGAGCTCCCGGGCAACCATAGCAGTACGGCGTTCCGGTCTGTCACTGTTGGGGTTGTCCATGAGGGTCCTGACATTCCAGGTCCCGAACTTCATTTTAAAGGGTGGAAGATGCCTATGCGTGAATTCTTTTAATGTGGGGTGGCCATTGCACACCAGCTACCACACGGGCTTGACAGAGCAAGGTCTTGGTCCAATGGCAAGGAGATACAAGACGATTGGGGACCAGGCTCTGCTACATCGGCCTAGCACACACACACAAACATACTCCTACAGTCGTCCTCCTCCCTCCTTCCTGCAGGCTGCAACGGGCGACAAGCTGATCCTCCTTGGCGGCTTCAATGCCAGAGTTGGAAAGGACACAGACCTCTGGGGAGGTGTGATTGGCAGAGAGGGGGTAGGGAAAGCCAACTGCAACGGCACCCTCCTCCTGACGAAATGCTTAGAACATGGCCTTGTCATAACCAACACCTTGTTCCGTCAGAGAGACAAGTACAAGGCTTCATGGCAGCACCCTCGCTCCAAGCACTGGCATCTGCTGGACTATGTCATCGTCTGAGCGAGGGACCGCAAGGATGTCCGCATCACCCGAACCATGACAGGAGCTGACGACTGCTGGACAGACCACTGCCTAATCCGCTCTGTCATCTCCATCAATGTAGCCCCAAAACAGCAGCAGCAACAGAAGCAATGCCGCAGGAAAATCAACGCTGGAGCACTCAAAGACACCCTAGAAGGCCCTATTCAGCCTGCACCTCACAACCAACCTGACGACTCCCAGTGATTCAGAGACAGAGTGTCCACAGCGTCTGGTCTGCGCTCAAGGCCTCCATAATCAGCACCTGTGAAGAGACGCTCGGTCACTCGACCAGGAAACACCAAGATTGGTTCGACGAGAACGACCAGGAGATCCAGGAGCTAATAAGCCGCAAGCGCAAGGCATTCCTGATCTGGAAACAGCAGCAGAACTCGAGAGCAAGAAAGCAGCTCTACAGATGCCTGAAGGCCGAGGTCCAACAAAAAACTCGCGACCTAAAGAACAGATGGTGGGTGGAGAAAGCGCAGGAGATCCAGCAGCTAGCCAACAACCACGACGTGCGTGGATTCTTTAGCACAGTCAATAACCACCTATGGCCCAAGCACCAGGGGGATAGAATATAAAAACAGGGAGGTATTGCTGCAGTTGTATAGGGTATTGGTGAGACCGCACCTGGAGTACTGCATACAGTTTTGGTGTCCATACTTAAGAAAAGACATACTTGCTCTCGAGGCAGTACAAAGAAGGTTCACTCGGTTAATTCCGGGGATGAGGGGGTGGACATACGAGGAGAGGTTGAGTAGATTGGGACTCTACTCATTGGAGTTCAGAAGAATGAGAGGCGATCTTATTGAAACATATAAGATTGTGAAGGGGCTTGATCGGGTGGACGCGGTGAGGATGTTCCCAATGATGGGTGAAACTAGAACTAGGGGACATAATCTTAGAATAAGGGGCTGCTCTTTCAAAACTGAGATGAGGAGAAACTTTTTCACTCAGAGGGTAGTGGGTCTGTGGAATTTGCTACCCCAGGATGCTGTGGAAGCTACTTCATTAAATAAATTTAAAACAGAAATAGACAGTTTCCTAGAAGTAAAGGGAATTAGGGGTTACGGGGAGCGGGCTGGAAATTGGACATGAGTTTGAGTTCGGATCGGTCAAGGCCCTGTGGGTGGCGGAGCGGGCCCAGGGGCCGAGTGGCCTGGTCCTGCTCCTACTTCTTGTGTTCTTTAGAGTTGAGGTTGGATCAGATCAGCCATGATCTCATTGAATGGCGGAGCAGGCTCGAGGGGCCGATTGGTCTACTCCTGCTCCTATTTCTTATGTTCTTATGTTCACCCAAGGTCCTACCCCTCTGCGGGCCAAGAACGGAGAGGTACTCATCAAGGACAGAGAGGCAGTCAGTGCCCGCTGGAAGGAGCACTTCGAAGATCTGCTTAACCGAGACTCTGTCTTCGACGCGAGTGTCCTCAACTCCATCCCGCAGCATGCTACCTGCCCACCACCTCAGCACAACCCCAGCCCGGCATGAGGTTGAAAAGGCCATCCGACAACTGAAGAACAACAAGGCCTCAGGAGCAGATGGAATCCCCGCCGAGGCGCTAAAACATGGCGGAGAAGCACTATTGGCGCAAATACATAACTCATTTCTCTTATTTGGAAGGAGGAGAGCATGCCAGGGGATCTCAGAGATGCTGTAATCGTGACCATCTTCAAGAAAGGTGACAAGTCCGATTGCAGTAATTACAGAGGAGTCTCCGTGCTGTCTGCCACAGGGGAAGTTATCGCAAGAATCCTCCTCAATCGCCTTTCCCAGTGGCTGAAGAGCTCCTCCCAGAGTCGCAATGCGGATTCCGCCCACTAAGGGGCACAATGGACATGATCTTCACCGCGCGTCAACTACAAGAGAAATGCAGGGAACAGCACCAACTGCTGTGCATGGCCTTCTTTGACCTCACAAAGGCCTTCGACACCGTCAACCGAGAGAGATTATGGAGTGTCCTCCTCAAATTCGGCTGCCCTCAAAAGTTTGTCACCATTCTCCGCCTGCTTCACGACGACATGCAAGCCGTGATCCTGACCAGCGGATCCACCACAGACCCAATTCACGTACGGACCAGGGTCAAGCAAGGCTGTGTCATCGCACCAACGCTTTTCTCGATCTTCCTAGCTGCAATGCTCCATCTCATCTTCAGTAAGCTCCCTGCTGGAGTGGAGCTAATCTACAGAACAAACGGGAAACTGTTCAACCTCCATCGCCTCCAGTACAGATCTAAGGTTGTCCCATCCTCTGTCATCGAATTACAGTATGCAGACGACACTTGCGTCTGCGCACACTCTGAGGCCGAACTCCAAACCATCGTCAACACCTTCACCGAAGCGTATGAGAGCATGGGCCTTACACTAAACATCCATAAGACAAAGGTCCTCTACCAACCTGCCCCCGCCACACAGTACTGCTTCACGATTATCAAAATCCATGACGAGGCCTTGAACAACGTGGACCACTTTCCATACCTCGGGAGCCTACTGTCAACAAGGGCAGACGTCGATGACGAAGTCCAACACCACCTTCAGTGTGCCAGTGCAGCCTTCGGTCGCCTGAGGAAGAGAGTGTTTGAAGACCAGGACCTCAAACCCAGCACCAAGCTCATGGTCTACAGAGCAGTAGTGATACCCGCCCTCCTGTATGCTTCAGAGACATGGACCATGTACAGCAGGCACCTCAAAACACTGGGGAGGTACCACCAATGCTGCCTCCACAAGATCCTGCAAATCCATTGGCAGGATAGACACACCAACATCAGTGTTCTCGCTCAGGCCAACATCCCCAGCATTGAAGCTTTGACCACGCTTGATCAGCTCCGATGGATGGGCCACATCGTCTGCATGCCCGATACGAGACTCCCAAAACAAGCGCTCTACTCGGAGCTCCGACACGGCAACAGAGCCCCAGGTGGGCAGAGGACACGCTTCAAGGACACCCTCAAAGCCTCCTTGAAAAAGAGCAACATCCCCACCGACACCTGGGAATCCCTGGCCCAAGACCGCACAAAGTGGAGGAGAAGCATCCGGGAAGGTGCCGAACACTTCGAGTCTCTTCGTCGGGAGCAAGCGGAAGCCAAGCGCAAACAGCGGAAGGAGCGCACGTCAACCCAAGCACCCCACACACCCGCCCCTTCGACCACCGTCTGCCCCACCTGTGATAGAGACTGTAGGTCCTGCACTGGACTCATCAGTCACCTGAGAACTCATTTTTAGTGTGGAAGCAAGTCATCTGCGGTTCCGAGGGACTGCCTAAGAAGAGAAGATAAAAAATAGGAGCAGGAGTAGGCCATTTGGCCCTTTGAGCCTGCTCTGCCAGTCAATAAGATCATGGCTGATCTTCTACCTCATCTCCACTTTCCTGCACTATCCCCATATAACTTAATATTCAAAAATCTATCGATCTCTATCTTGAATATACTCAACAACTGAGCCTCCACAGCCCTCTGGGGTAGATAATTCCAAAGATTCACCATCCTCTGTGAAGAAATATCTCCTCACCTCAGTCCTAAATGGCCGACCCCTTAATCTGAGACTGTGACCCCGATTCTAGACTACCCAGCCAGGGGAAACATCCTCCCTGCATCTACCCTGTCAAGCCCTGTAAGAATTTTGTATGTTTCAATGCGATCACCTCTCATTCTTCTAAATTCTAGAGAATATAGGCCTAGTCTACTCAATCTCTCCTCATAGGACTATCCCCCCCATCCCAGGAACCAGTCTGGTGAACCTTCATTGCACTCGCTCTATGGCAAGTATATCCTTCCTTGACAGGGTAGATGTAGGGAGGATGTTTCCTCTGGCTGGGGAGTCTAGTCCCAGGAGTCACAGTCTCAGAATAAGGGGTCGGCCATTTAGGACTGAGATGAGGAGAAATTTCTTCAGAAGGTGGTGAATCTTTGGAATTCTCTACCCCAGAGGGCTGTGGAGGCTCAGTCATTAAGTATATTCAAGATAGAGATCGATAGTGTCAGCTGTGGCTCAGTGGGTTGCACAATCGCCTCTGAGTTAGAAGGTTGTGGGTTCAAGTCCCACTCCAGGGACTTGAGCACATAAATCTAGGCTGCCATTCCGGTGCAGTGCTGAGGGAGTGCTGTATTGCCGGAGGTGCCGTCTTTCAAATGAGACATTAAACCGAGGGCCCGTCTGCTCTCTCAGGTGGACGTAAAAGATCCCATGGCACTATTACGAAAAAGAGCAGAGGAGTTATCCCCAGTGTCCTGGCCAATATTTATCCCTCAATCAACATAACAAAAACAGATTATCTGTTCATTATCACATTGCTGTTTGTGGGAGCTTGCTGTGCACAAATTGGCTGCCGCGTATCCCACATTACAACAGTGACTACACTCCAAAAGTGCTTAATTGGCTGTAAAGCACTTTGAGACGTCCGGTGGTCGTGAAAGGTGCTATATAAATGCAAGTCTTTCTTTCTTTCCTTAGATAAGGAGACCAAAACTGTACACAATACTCCAGGTGTGGTCTCACCAGGGCCCCATATAATTGCAGTAAGACGTCTTTACTCTTCTACTCAAATCCTCTTGTAATAAAGACCAACATACCATTTACTTTCCTAATAGCTTGCTGTATCTGCATGTTAACTTGCAGTGATTCGTGTACAAGGACACCCAGGTCCCTCTGAACACCAACATTTCCCAATCTCTCACCATTTAAAAAATACTCTGCTTTTCTATTTTTCCTACCAAAGTGGATAACTTCACATTTCTCCACATTAGATTCCATTTGCCATGTTCTTGCCCACTCACTTAACCTGTCTATATCCCCTTGAAGCCTCCTTGTATCCTCCTCACAACTTACATTCCCACCCAGCTTTGTATCATCAGCAAACTTGGATATATTACAGTTGGTCCCCTCATCCAAATCATTGATGTAGATTGTGAATAGCTGAGGCCCAAGCACTGATCCTTGCGGTACCCCACTAGTTACAGCCTGCCAACCCGAAAATGACCCGTTTATTCCTGCTCTCTGTTTTCTGTACGTGAACCAATCCTCAATCCATGCTAGTATATTACCCCAATCCCATGAGCCCTAATTTTGTTTAATAACCTCTTGTGTGGCATCTTATCGAATGTCTTCTGAAAATACACATCCACTGGTTCCCCCTTATCTATTCTGCTAGTTACAACCTCAAAAAATTCTAACAGATTTGTCAAACACGATTTCCCTTTCAGAAATCAGTGTTGACTCTGCCCAATTCTATTATTATTGTCTAAGTGCCCTGTTACCACGTCCTTAATAATAGATTATAGCATTTTCCCTACTACTGATGTCAGGCTAACTGGTCTGTAGTTCCCCGTTTTCTCTCTCCCTCCTTTCTTAAATAGTGGGGTTACATTTGCTACCTTCCAATCCGTGGGAACCGTTCACAAAGTATTTGTTTAATTTCTCTACCACTTCCTTATTCCCCATTATAATTTCTCCTGTCTCCTGTTAATTCTGTTGCTCTCTCCACAGATGCTGCCTGACCTGCTGAGTATTTCCTGCATTTTCTGTTTTTATTATAGGCCATAAATATAAGATCATCAATAATAAATCCAATAGGGAATTCAGGTAAAACTTCTTTAACCAGGTTAGAACGTGGAACACGCTACCACAAGGAGTAGTTGAGGCAAACAGCATAGGTGCATCTAAAAGAAAGCTAGATAAACACAAGGGAGAAAGCAATAGAAGGTTATGCTGATAGGGTTAGATGAAGAGGGGTGGGAGGAGGCTCATGTGGAACATAAACACCAGCATGAACCAGTTGGGCCGAATGGCCTGTTTCAGTGCTGTACATTCTATGGAATTCTGTGTAAAAAATGAACCTCAACATACACTGAATCGTGAAAATGGAAATTAATTTCTTATGTGGCACAACACTACTATGGAGTCACTGCCTTAGCACAATCTCTCCTGTTGCTTTAGACTGACTGGTTATCTGGGCAACCAAAGCCCTATATAAACCCACAATAGAAACTTCCATAGAGCTATCCATCAAAGGACTACACCTAATCATTGACCCTATCTTTTCTTGCAGACTTGCGACACAGCTGCCAATCAAAACACCACCCAGGCTAGCTCAGTTCTCTAACCTGTGCCAAATAACTTGAACTACCTGTTCAGGAACCTGTGAAGGCATGCCAGAACAACAATCAACGACAAATAGCTCCTATGGATTGGCTGCCATTCACAAAGTTCAAACACAGACAATACCTCTGTAACACATCTGTAGCTCCCATGGGTCAGTAGGTTTGAAATAAATAACTTGAGGCATTTAAAAAACATAATTTCTCTTTTCTTTGACAGGGATCAAAACCGAAATGCATTTATTAATTTACTCTGGTCTACTGTACAAAAATGTGTATACCTTAGCCAACAAAAACAAACACTGATCCTATGCATACTATAGTCAATATTGCAGAGATTCAGCGATAAAGTAAAACATGCTTCATTTTTGTCACAATCAGGAAGGAGGCATGAGGCCATTGAAGTGTGATGGAAGAAATTAAGCAATTTAGACAAGATTGTGAAATCACACAGGTAGAAGATACTTTGTGGCATCAACCTAACCAAGTATGATAACAGGAGCTTGTAATATGATTTGCAATTTTTTTAATGACACTTAAAATTGGATTTCTTGGTGATGTAAATCAACTGAAGGATTCAGAGCATCTATCAGATTTTCTGCTACCAGGTTCAGGATGTGAAGTGAATAGTAGTTGTCTGTTTCATCAGATTGTATTTATCTAAGCATTTGGTCTTCATCTGAGGACACTGGATTTTGGGGAGGGTACATGGATGTGATGTAGAAAGAGACGGCTTGGGTCAGAATGTGTGTTACAGCAACTAGCCCACATCATTAGTTTATGGTGAACAATTAAGTTAAATTCCATTTTTATTACTTGGGATTCTCGGATTTTACCAGCTTGACTGAGTGCAAGTCAGCAGAGAGTGCTGTGAGTTTGGGTAAGTGGGAGTAGTTCTTTAATTGTTAGTTCTCTTTAAATCATTCTTGATAAGAGTACTTAAGCAGTTTAAGCGAAGGGGAAAAGTTAACTATTTGGGATTCTGTTGGTTTAAGAAGAGTAAAACAAGGTTACACTGCAGTAGCAGTAAATTGGCACAGCAGGCAGTGCAAACCAGTTTTCTAATCAATCAGCAGGGGTCAAAGTCAGAGGGCGGGGCCAATTCATTGGTACCCGTATATAGGTGGAGCTGTTGCTAAACCCGAGACACTACACTAGTAGTGTCTCCCACCCTCCCACCTCCTCTAACCTTTAGGGGTAAAGGGAATTTAAAAGGTAGGTTCGATTTATATTTTGTTTTCAGGGACTTAACTTAATAAAGTAATATAAGGGTTAAGTCATGGCAGGAAATCTCGGAACCGTGTCGTGCTCCTCCTGTGCTTTGTGGGAAAACAGGTACACTTCCAGTGTCCCTGACAACTATGTGTGCAGGAAGTGCGTCCAGCTGCAGCTCCTGACGGACCGCATGGCGGCACTGGAGCTGCGGATGGACTCACTCTGGAGCATCCACGATGCCGAGAACTTTGTGGATTACTCATTTAGTGAGTTGAACACACCGCGGGTAAAGGCTAGGTCAGACAGTAAATGGGTGACCAAGAGGCAGGGCAATTTCAGGAAGGTAGTGCAGGAGTCCCTTGCGGTCGTCTCCCTCCAAAACAGATATACTGTTTTGGATACTGTTGGGGGAAATGACCTACCAGGGGAAGGCACCAGCAGCCAGGTTCATGGCACCATGGCTGGCTCTGCTGGACAGCAGGGCGGGAAAAAGAGTGGTAGAGCTATAGTGATAGGGGACTCAATTGTAAGGGGAATAGACAGGAGTTTCTGTGGCCGCAACCGAGATTCCAGGATGGTATGTTGCCTCCCTGGTGCAAGGGTCAAGGATGTCTCGGAGCGGCTGCAGAACATTCTGAAGAGGGAGGGTGAAGAGCCAGCTGTCGTGGTGCATGTAGGTACCAACGATATAGGTAAAAAGCGGGAAGAGGTCCTACAAGCAGAATTTAAGTAGCTAGGAGCTAAATTGAAAAGTAGGACCTCAAAGGTAGTAATCTCTGGGTTGCTACCAGTGCCACGTGCTAATCAGAGTAGCATGAACAGGATAGCGAG
Organism: Squalus acanthias; assembly: GCA_030390025.1. NCBI lineage: Eukaryota > Metazoa > Chordata > Chondrichthyes > Squaliformes > Squalidae > Squalus > Squalus acanthias. The sequence continues at coordinate 34,875,269 of CM059448.1, read as the reverse complement.
ATTAAATACGTGGCATGAGCAGTGGTGCAGGAGGGAGGGATTCAAATACCTGAGGCATTGGAACCAGTTCTGGGGGAAGTGGGACCTGTACAAAAGGGATGGTCTGCACTTGGGCAGGACTGGAACCGATGTCCTCGGGGTAATATTTGCTAAGGCAGTTCGGGAGGATTTAAACTAATATGGCAGGGGAATGGGAACCTATGTAGCGAAACAGGGGGAAGTAATATGCAGTCAGAAACAAATGTTAGAAGGGTGAGAAACAATAAGGGAAATCCGAGTAAACAAAGGCAAGAAACACAAAGGGCCATACTAAATCATAAGTCTAAAAGGACAAAGGGTGTTAATAAAACAAGCCTAAAGGCTCTGTGTCTTAATGCAAGGAGTATCCGTAATAAGGTGGATGAATTGACTGTGCAAATTGATGTTAACGGATATGATGTGATTGGGATTACAAAGACGTGGCTCCAGAACAATCAAGGCTGGGAAATGAATATCCAGGGGTATTCAACATTCAGGAAGGATAGAATAAAAGGTAAAGGGGGTGGGGTAGCATTGCTGGTTAAAAAGGAGATTAATGCAATAGCTAGGAAGGACATTAGCTTGGAGGATGTGGAATCAATATGGGTTGAGCTGCAGAACACCAAAGGGCAGAAAACGTTAGTGGGGGGTTGTGTACAGACCTCCAAACAGTAGTAGTGAGGTGGGGGAGGGTATGAAACAGGAAATCAGAGGTGCATGCAAAAAAGGCGCAGCAGTTATCATGGGTGACTTTAATATGCATATAGATTGGGCTACTCAAACTGGAAGCAATACAGTGGAGGAGGATTTCCTGGAGTGTTTAAGGGATGGTTTCCTAAACCAATATGTTGAGGAACCAACTAGAGGGGAGGCCATCCTGGACTGGGTGTTGTGTAATGAGGAAGGACTAATCAGCAATATTGTGGTGCGAGGCCCCTTGGGGAAGAGTGACCATAGTATGGTGGAGTTCTACATTAGGATGGAGAAGGAAACAGTTAATTCAGAGACCATGGTCCAGAACTTAAATAAGGGCAACTTTGAGGGTATGAGGCGTGAATTGGCGAGGTTAGATTGGCAAGCGATATTTAAGGGGTTATCAGTGGAAGGGCAATGGGAGACATTTAGAGATCGCATGGATGAACTACAGCAATTGTACATCCCTGTCTGGCGTAAAAATAAAAAAGGGAAGGTGGCTCAACCATGGCTAACAAGGGAAATCAGGGATAGTATTAAAAGCAAGGAAGTGGCATACAAATTGGCCAGAAGTAGCAGCAAACCCGGGGACTGGGAGAACTTTAAAACTCAGCAGAGGAGGACGAAGGGTTTGATTAGGGCAGGGAAAATAAAATATGAAAGGAAGCTTGCGGAGAACATTAAAACGGACTGCAAAAGCTTCTATAAATATGTAAAAAGAAAGAGGTTAGTAAAAACAAACGTAGGTCCCCTGCAGTCAGAAACAGGGGAAGTCATAATGGGGAACAAAGAAATGGCAGATCAATTGAACAAGTACTTTGGTTCGGTGTTTACTGTGGAGGACACAAACAACCTTCCGGAAATAAAAGAGATCAAAGGATCTGGTAAGAGGGAGGAGCTGAGGGAAATCCTTATCAGTCGGGAAAAGGTGTTGGGGAAATTGATGGGACTGAAGGCTGATAAATCCCCAGGGCCTGATGGTCTGCATCCCAGAGTACTTAAGGAGGTGGCCTTGGAAATAGTGGATGCATTGACGATCATTTTCCAACATTCCTTAGACTCTGGATCAGTTCCGAAGGAGTGGAGGGTGGCTAATGTAACCCCTCTTTTTAAAAAAGGAGGGAGAAAGCAGGGAATTATAGACCGGTCAGCCTGACATCGGTGGTGGGTAAAATGATGGAATCAATTATTAAAGATGTCATAACAGACCATTTGGAAAGTGGCGACATGATAGGTCCAAGTCAGCATGGATTTGTGATAGGGAAATCATGCTTGACAAATCTTCTGGAATTTTTTGAGGATGTTTCCAATAGGGTGGACGGGGGGGAACCAGTAGATGTGGTGTATTTGGACTTTCAGAAGGCCTTCGACAAGGTCCCACACAAGAGATTGGTGTGCAAAGTTAAAGCACATGGGATTGGGGGTAATGTGTTGACGTGGATTGAGAACTGGTTGGCACACAGGAAACAAAGAGTAGGAGTAAATGGGTACTTTTCAGAATGGCAGGCAGTGACCAGCGGGGTACCGCAGGGTTCGGTGCTGGGGCCCCAGCTGTTTACATTATATATTAATGATTTGGACGAAGGGATTAATTGTAATATCTCCAAATTTGCGGATGACACTAAATTGGGAGGCAGTGTGAACAATGAGGAGGATGCTAGGAGGCTACAGAGTGACTTGGACAGGTTGGGTGAATGGGCAAATGTATGGCAGATGAAGTACAATGTGGATAAATGTGAGGTTATCCACTTTGGTGGTAAAAATAGGGAGGCAGACTATTACCTGAATGGTGGCAGATTAGGGAAAGGGGAGGTGCAACGAGACCTGGGCGTCATGGTACATCAGTCACTGAAGGTGGGAAGGCAAGTGCAGCAGGCAGTCAAGAAAGCAAATGGCATGATGGCCTTCATAGCAAGGGGATTTGAGTACAGGAGTAGGGAGGTGATGCTACAGTTGTACAGGGCCTTGGTGAGGCCACACCTGGAGTATTGTGTGCAGTTTTGGTCTCCTAACTTGAGGAAGGACATTCTTGCTATTGAGGGAGTGCAACGAAGGTTAACTAGATTGATTCCTGGGATGGCCAGACTGACATATCAAGAAAGACTGGATCAACTGAACTTGTATCCTCTGGAGTTCAGAAGAATGAGGGGGATCTTATAGAGACGTTTAAAATCCTGACTGGTTTAGACAAATTAGATGCGGGCAGAATGTTTCCAATGTTAGGGAAAACTAAAACCAGGGGTCACAGTCTAAGGATAAAGGGGAAGCCATTTAAGACTGAGATGAGGAGGAACTTCTTCACCCAGAGAGTGGTGAATCTGTGGAATTCTCTACCACAGAAGGTTGTTGAGGCCAGTTCGCTAAATATATTCAAAAGGGAGTTAGATATAATACTCACAACTAGGGGGATCAAGGGGTATGGCAAGAAGGCAGGAATGGGGTACTGAGGTAGCATGTTCAGCCATGAACGCATTGAATGGCGGTGCAGGCTCGAAGGACCGAATGGTCTACTCCTGCACCTATTTTCTGTTTCTATGTTTTAGTGATCACATTCCATAACTCCATCTACTTATAATTAGAACCACCAATTTATAGTAATTAAATAAATTAAATAACATCTTTATTACATGGGATTACAGGATTTTTAACCAGTGTTTTGAGGATCACATTTTCCAGTTCGCCTATTTCTCTGCAAACTGTAAACCAGTGGCTATGCAGCTAACTGTTACTGTTAATTGCACCCATCAGTCCACTGTCAATTGTAGGTTGAGTCATTTTTTGATGCAAATATGGCAATTTCACCTTGCTTAAAGTATACTGGACTTTCTTTTTTTAAATAATGTATTGGACAAATTTGTATTGTCTGCCATTTGATACTGGAAACATTCCATTGAAATACAATTTTTTTTGAAGTAGAATCATGCCAACAACCTGCCATTGGATTTTAAAACTTCACCAGTTCTTTAGAGTAAGGCTTCTAAATATTAGCTGCTAATAATTTTGCTTAGAAAAGCAAAAATGGAGGCTTTAAGAGAAGGCTCCACAGATCATGCATGATTGAAGGAAAGCTTGGAAACAAAGAACCAACATTAAAGCTGTGTATCCTTTGTAGCTTTTGAGCTTTAAAATAAAGTACTGTTATATCTCTTCTTAAAAGGCAACTTTTAGCTTTCAAAATTTTGAATTGACTCCATCAAAAAACAATCTTCTCTTTCTCCTACTCAACGTGCACTACTTGTAAAAAAAATGCTAATCAGTTCTATCAAAATAGCCCAAAAAACCCTTTCTGTACCTAATAAACACAAAAATGTACATTAGGGCAGTTTAGGAAAAGTATGCACAAAAAGCATTATGTCAGCATAAGGGTATGTTCTTGTTAGACTCCATACTGACTAATCCATTGAGTTAGTCCTATTCCTACCCTCATTTGTCTTCTTGCTCCCGCACCATTACCTCTGGTGTCCCCCAAGGATCTATGCCTAGTCCCCTCCTATTTCTCATCTACATGCTGCCCCTCGGTGACATCATCCGAAAACACAGTCAGGTTCCACACGTATGCTGACCACAACCAACTCTACCTCACCACCACCTCTCTCGACCCTTCCACTGTCTCTAAATTGTCAGACTGCTGTAAATATGTTGATGAAGTGTCCCACCTCTCTACAGCGGATGCCATGATATCCAGCGCCATAAAAAAGGCGTGTTGGGGACACATTTTCCATACTTAAGTCTTTAACCACCATCCTCCAACCCGCTTCAGACCATGGAGGAGGTGGGGGGAGGGGGAGGGGGGAAGGTAATATCAAGGCCCAAAAGTTAATCAGTAGAACATTGTTACTGCAGCAAAAATGCCACTATATTGGTGCTGTTGTATTGTGTGTGACCAGGTATGCACTTCTGTAATGTATCTCTTGCTTCTAAAAAAAGATTGTTTCTTGTGACCTATGTTAGACATCCTGGAGAGATGTATGTTGGACATCTTGGGGAGTTAAAAGTTTAACAGTCGAACTTCTTTGTTAAACAGGCTGACATTGAAGTGTCATAAAAGGAATGCATGGTCAGGCTTACCGATATAAACAGGATGACTTTGAAGTGTCTTGAGGAGAAGGCATTACTTGTTTTCTGATATGTAAAGTGCTTGTGTAAGGAAATAAGTGTGGGGTAATAAAACAGGGGTAGTGAGTCCTTTTGCTAAAGATAACAGTAGGTAAAGGAAGTTTTGTTTAAGGGAAGTGATTCTGAGGTAAACAATTGCAAACTGTTTACATAGATAATCTGTTTTCAGAGGATTTGGGAAATAGAGAAGTCATTTTGACATTTTCCTTTGATATAGTCAAAATATGGTGCATAAAGGATAATGGTTTTCAACAGTTTGCCAGAGTGTACTCAAAAAATACAGAAACCGGTAAAGTCACTCTCTGTATACAATTAAAGGCCGATCACCTTTCTATGTACAGGTTGAGCGTCCAAAGTCCAGAGTTCCAGAATCCGGAACAATTGGTGGCAGGGTCGTCCGGAATCCGTAAAATGTTCCGGAATCCGGATTTTGGACGCTCAACCTGTACTTCAAAAAGCCATTAATTTTTGTTGTCTTTTTTTGAAAAATCCTATGAAAAATGCGAGTGATGCAATAAAACTTTAGTGTTGTGTTTTATCCTCCTTAATCTGCACAACTCCACTAAGTGTTTCCGCCAGGCTGCGGCCACGGCACCATGCCGCCCTGGTGGCCTAGTGTGGGCCATCGGATGCTCTGCAGAGCTTGCAGCGTCCCTCCCCTTTAACAGAAGGAGAGGGGCGGAGAAACGCGTCAGCGCTACGCGGAGCGGCCCCGGCATTTCCGGACTCAGAACGTGTTTCTGATGTCCGAAGTCCGGAAATGCCCGAGCCCAGGTTGCGATATTTCCAAAAACCCAAAAACCTGCTCGGCCTCGGTCCCGAGGGTGCCGGATTCAGGACGCTCAACCTGTATCAATAAAGTCTGTTCCGCATACTCCACTACGAAGTCTCATGCTTACTCGAAATGTGTTGTTGTGAACCAGAGGAGAAAGGAGGTTGCTTAACAACCTACTGAGCCTTTAGATACAAAGCAAGGTATGAATACTTACCAGTGTTACAAACAAGAGTTTTGAAATCCTTTTAATAATGACATATTTGATCAAACAACTATTTCAAATATGCAATTTATTTTTCTTTTGCACACATGACAGGTTTTAAGCTCATTAAAATGCACATTTGATAAAGCAGAGCTTATTCATTATACACCTTTTTCCATTTGGAAGTTTATTGTCATTTAAGTTTTAAGGATAACAGAAGCTCTTAAGTGGATGAAATCCATTTTCTGTACTTTTACTGAGTCCTAACGATCACTGCATTATATCTGAAATAGTATTAACCACTACCTGAAAGATAAAAGTTCTGCTTCGATAAAAAATTTAGTGCAATATCTAAACTTCCCTATTTTTATTTTTATATCTGTTACTAATTGAAAATCCAAAATAACTTTGTCATGTTCTTGTTTTCTAAGTGTTTTTAAGAGGTAAATTCTTAACATTGCCTGGTCTCAGCTAAGTTGTCAATCAGTCTGTTAGCTTGACATCTATCATGGGGAAATACTGGAGTCTATTATTAAGGAAGCAATTCAAGAGAATCTAGTGAGACTAAGGGAAATAAATCCAAGCCAACATGGGCTTACAAATGACAGTTTCTGCCTTATAAATTTACTGAAATTCATTGAGAGTTGATGAACAAGCAGAAGATGGTAGGCATCAAATATCTTTATTTTTTGAAAGCATTTGACAAAGTTCCTCACTGGACAATGATAGTGAAATTAGGTTACAAACTGGACTAATAATTGGGTAGATAGTCGATAGTTATCAATTACAGCAGTTCTAGTTAAATAACTTACATTTCTATAGTGCCCTTTGCATGCAAGAAGACATTTCAAAATGTTCTATATTAAGGAGGACAAAGCAGTGAAAAATGAGGAATGAAAATGTGGTGGGTTCTACGAGTGGGCAATCCACTCTGCCAAGTTACGGCAAAGTTGAAAATGATCTCCTTAATGTTTTACCATAAAAGAAAAAAATGTCTGTCACTTACTGTAACTGTTTCACTGCTTCTCTCCCTCTCTATGTAATTCTTTGTTTCCATTTTATCTATTTGTCACACACATTCTCTCATCACACCTGCTTTATTTTCTCTCCTTGATTCATTTGTTTATTTCCGCATCTTTCACTCTCTTATGTGCCCATAAGCCAGGCTGTATTGTTGGAGGTGGTGTCTTTTGCATAAAATATTAAACCAAGGACACATTTACCTGTTCAGGTGGGTGTATAAGTTCCATGTTACTTCTTTGAAGAAGATCAGGGAGTTCTCTTGGTGTTTGATCAACATTCATCTCTCAATAATCACCACCAAAACGGATTAAGCAGTCATTCATCTCATTGCTGTTTGTAGAATTTGATATGCCCAAATTGGCTGCCAACATTAGCCAACAAAACAACAGTGAATACACTTTGAAAGTAATTAATTGGCTGTGAAATACAGCCAATACTGATGTCCTGAAGATATGAAAGACACTATATCAATACAGGTTCTTTTGTTCATTCCTAACCTCCCCACTGTCTTTTGTCTTTTTTGCCTTCACTGCATCTCATTTATTTTTGTAAATTTCTGGTTGGTACTCTTTGGGCTGGATTTTGCCAGCCCTGGGGAGGCGGGTTTGGAGGCGGGACTGCCGGGAAAATAGCAGAATTTAGGGGCGGGTGCCCAACCCACCTCCATGCCATCTTGCCAGGAGGCGGTTAGCCGTCCCGCACCGGGTCCCGTCTCTTTGGAGGCGGGAAGGGATTACAGCCACTTAACTGCCTGTTAACAAGTAGTTAACAGGCAGAAAATATCACCATTTTGCCCACACAAGTGCGGACTTCCCGAAGGCTCCGAAATCCGCCAGGGTCACCGAGGCGAGTAGTGGGTCTGCGGGGGTCCAAAAGTGCGCTGTGGAGGTAAGTGATGGGTGCAAGTGTGGAGAGGTGAGTATCTGAGGTAAGTGCAAAGTGTTAGAAAAAGTGTACTTACCTTTGTTTCTTCCTGCAGGCTTCAATCGGTGGGTATGCGGAGAGTCTCGCACCTCCGCAGTAGAGGTGACAGATGGCTGTTGCATTCTCCAATGCAACAACCATCTCATTTCTGCAAAAGAAAGAGGTTTGATGAGGTCTTGATTCAAGACCTCATCAAACTACAGAGAATGTCACTGTTTGACAGCTTCACAGAGCTGTTGCCTACATTACAACAGTGAATATGTGTCAACAGAACTTAATTGGCTGTGAAGTCCTTTGGGATATCCTGAGGATGTGAAATGTGCTCTATAAATACAAGTTCTTATTTCTTATTGAAGGACTTTCAGATCCGAATCAATTTCCTACTGTGGTCTTGCTTGCAGCTGCAATTTAACTTGCAGCAAACAAGTGCTCAGAATGGGAATTCCTTGGGGTTCCAAGACTGCTCCACAATTCAGTTAAGAAAATTAATTTAGGAGGGAACAACAAAGGCAGGTGTGACTACACCTGAGGAGTTATATGAACAACCATATCCCATATTCACACTTACAGACCTGGACACCTACAAGGAAACCTAACTTCACTGTCTCTGCTTAAGAAGAAAAGCTGTCACCGAGCTATGTTATTTCCTCTGGACGGACTAGAAGGCAACTTCTACTATAGTACTGGCTCTGCTAGCTATCACCACTGCAATTTTTTAATGTCACCAGATTCTTCCAAGTAACTGCAGAGAGCATCTGCCAAATCAACCACTCTGGTTGTTGATAGATGCACCAAACATCAAGCAAATGTCATTTGCAATTCTTCTCTATGGGAAGGAGGCATCAACTGGGCACAGAACTTTTACTGGTGGCAAGGTTCCCTAGAATGCAAGGCATAATAGAAGGCACCCAGGTGGACATCCTATACTCCTGCTGGCATGAGTCCATTGCAAAACAACAAGCATATAGTTTCTGGTGCCAGTGGTGAGCACACCTTTCAACATTTATGTATCACAGTACAAACTGTTTGTGTGCTAACTTTTTTTTGGCAATAGAAGCACTTGTTTAAAAGCAATGGTTGTCTCCATGCTTTGTGTTCTACCTCTCTGAGGGCATATCAGATCACAAGTTCTTTTTGTGTCATGCTTGCTAATAGTCTGGTCAAAAGTGTGTGTACTTACCTTGGTACTTCTAATACCCAAAGCCTTTTTCCATATTTGTTCCCAGGTTCTATCAACCTCATTGCACACACTCGCTTCACAGTTTCCATCTAGACAACTTGTACATGGCTTTCACAAGACGGTGGCCTTCTTCTCCAAATGCCACCCTCTTTTGCTGCACCTCCTCCAACAGCACCACCAAGATGTCCTCATGGAGGAGTTATTCCCACATCTCTTCTTCAGACATCATTTAGAGCTGAATTACCTTTGGCCCTAACATACAGCAATCAAATGACGTTCAATAACCAGTTAAGAGCTGCTGTCTTAAAGAATTTCTTGGTACCCAGCCAAACATGTTGCTGACCTGACTCCCTGACTTTCTCATGCAGAGGGAGTCTATTAAAATGAAGAGGGGGTTACTCCACAAAAGTTGCGGGCCTGGCCCCAATGTTTCCCCAGTTGCATAATTGAGGCTAATAACTGCTTTAGAATATAGTTTTAGAAAAAGTACCACATAATAGACTTGGTAGCAAAATTGAAGCCCATGAGATTAAAGGAGCTGTGTGGATAGGAAATTGGCTAAGGGACCGAAAGCAGGGAGTAGTGGTGAACGGTTGTTTTTCAGACTGGAGGGAAGTGTGCAGTGGTGTCCCCCAGAGGTCGGTGTTGGGACCACTGCTCTTTTTGATGTGTATTAATGACCTGGACTTGGGTATACAGGGCATAAGTTTAAAGTCTGCACGAAATTCGGAAATGTAGTAAACAGTGAGGAGGATATTAACAGACTTCAGGAGGACATAGAGAGACTGGTGAAATGGGCAGACACATGCCAGATGAAATTTAACGCAGAGAAGTGTGAAATGATTCATTTTGGTAGGATGAATGAGTAGTGGTAATATAAACTAAATGGTACAATTTTAAAGGGGATGCAGGAACAGAGAGACCTGGGGATTCACGTACACAAGTCTTTGAAGGTGGCAGGACAAGTTGAGAAGGCTGTTAAAAAGGCATATGGGATCTTTGGCTTTATAAATAGCGGAATATACAAAAGCCAGGAAGTCATGCTAACCTTTATAAGACACTAGTTAGGCCCCAGCTGGAATATTGTGGCTAATTCTGGGCACCACATTTTAGGAAGGATGTCAAGGCCTTAAAGAGGGTGCAGAGAAGATTTACTATAATGGTACCAGAGATGAAAGACTTCAGTTATGTGGAGAGACTAGAAAAATTGGGGTTGTTCTTCTTAGAGCAGAGAAGATTAAGGAGAAATTTGTTGGAGTAAGTAAAGAGAAACTGCTTCCAGTGGCAGAAGTCCTGCAGCCAATGAGAAGCCAAAATGCTGTGAGACAATCTAATCAAGGTGAGCTCACAATATTCACGTTAAACAAAATCTGAGCTGAAAATATTGCAATCATACTACAGATTCTGTGCTGACTCAACACAAAAATTCAAACCGTGAAGAAGAACTCGACGTGTTCAATAAAAATAACTTAAATAGAATAGTCCCTCTGCATACAGCACTACAGTCCAGGGCCGAACCTCCTTTCCATTCAGTTTCCTGTCTTCACAGCCTTTGTTTCCAGACTGCCTTTTTTGGCACTGTGTCTCTCTGTTCCATTATCTCAGTAAATACAGTCATTAACCTGCAGAGCTCAGCTTCAACTCAGTGTCAATATCTCCAAATAAGGATTACTTAAATAAAAATATTTAAATCAACACAAACACAAAACTTAGGGCTTATGATTTTTGTGGAGTATAAAGTGCTTAAAATAACTGGGAAATTTTGGGGAAATCTGGAAAATTCTACGGTAGCTGTGAGAGAAATAAATATATAAAACAACTGAAAGTTTTCATCTTTAACACTGTTTTCATTCAGCCTCAACCCACGGCCAAGCCCCAGAGGAATAAAATAGTCGATCTGACAGTTCAGCCACACAAAACAAGGTTAAAACAATGAAATTTGATGCGTGTACCTTTCATTGGGCAGCCTTCTTTCATACAATCAGGATCAGCTTGACTGCAAACTGAGGACTGAGATCAAAGGTATATGCAGGCATAATGGGCAGATTCACAGTCGGCAGAAATGAAGTCTCATGGGGTCAACGGGATAGAACAAAATAACAGCGTTTTAAATGGCCTTGATACTTTCCTTTGAAAATTGTGTTACTGGGAGAGAAAACCGTGCTACTTAAAACGAGTCTGAAAAATACTGAGATGTGTCATGGTTTGGCAGGCTATGACAAATTCCTTATTGAAATTGTCACGATTCAGGATTCTTTGATCATTTTTACTCAGGAGGGATTCGAAAATGAGTTACTTGAAAGTTTGCATTTTAAAAGTATAGTCCATTACTGCAAGCTTAAAAAAGTGGGGAATTAAGATGTTAATATGCTAGATTTGATGTGTTTCCTCATAGCTAGCAAATAAGTGATTTGATAGCTTGTCCAGGTAATCAGAAAAGCACCTTTCACTCTTTGTGCTGGAAAACCCTTTGCTAACAAGAAGAAAAATGACAAAAAGGCAATCTGGCTTTTGGAAACAGGACAATCCACAGGCAGCAAATGGCTCTGAAAGACAGGAAACTGCATGAGTGCCCTGGAGTGTAGGATAGAATGCAGAGGGGTTATTCTGATTAAATTAAGTCAGATGACCCGCAGAAATGGGGCAGTGTAGTAGGTTATTATTTTCATGTGATCACGTGGAGATAAGTTGTATCAATTGACCTCATTAATCTGATCACAACTAATGTTCTGTACATTTATTTTACTGTGGAATAAAACATATTAATGATTCAAATCAAGTCTTGTCTCATCCAGTGTTGACTCGATTTGCCTTCAGAGGGATTGAAAAAATATACGTCCAAAGTACACAAATATCTAGTCCCAGATCATAAGGAGGTTTCTTTATTACACTCCCAGATCCCCATATCATACAAGTAGGTTAGAAGGCAGTGCGAGTTAACACCCATAAGCAAGATGCTCAGACCATTTAAGAGAGCAACTGAACGTAAAAAGGTATCTACGCTGGATATGATTTTATAGGGGTAAAGAGTAGCTATTCAGAGTAGCAGAAAGTGGGAAGTAGGGATCCCACAAGGATCAGTGTTGGACCACTATTGTTCGCAATTTATATCAACGATTTAGACTCAAAAACACAATTTCTAAATTTGCGGATGACACCAAATTAGGAGAGATAATCAACACTGAGGAGGACTGCAATAAATTATAATAAGACATTAATAAACTTGCAGAATGGGCATATAATTGGCAAATTAATTTCAACAGAGATAAGTGTGAGGTATTACATTTTGGGAAGAAAAATAATGTGGTCACATATTACTTGGAAGATAAGAATCTAAATGGGGTAGAGAAGCAAAGAGATCTGGGAGTACAAATACACAAATCACTAAAAGTTGCGACGCAGGTCAATAAGGCCATAACAAAAGCAAACCAAGCACTAGGGTTTATTTCTAGAGGGATAGAATTGAAAAGTAGAGAAGTTATGCTAAGCCTGTATCGAACCTTGGTTAGATCACACTTGGAGTACTGTGTACAGTTCTGGTCGCCATATTATAAAAAGGATATAGAGGCACTGGAGAGGGTGCAAAAAAGATTTACAAGGGATACTAGAACTGCAAGGTTATACCTATCAGGAAAGGATGAACAGCCTGGGTCTCTTTCGTCTTGAAAAGAGAAGGCTGAGGGATGACCTAATAGAGTTCTTTAAAATTATGAAAGGTTTTGATAGAGTAGACAGAGAGAGAGTGTTTCCACTTGTGGGAAAGAGCCAAAGAGTCACAATTTTGGGGGGAAAATTGGGTCGCGCCCCCTTTGGGGCGCTAACTTCACCAGGGTGCTATTAGCACACCGAAAAAATTAGCGCTCCCACGCCCGAAATTCACTGGTAGCACCCCAAGAGGGAGGCGGGGCACTACTGGAAGCGCCCCCCCCCCCCCTCTTGGGGCGCTGCAAGTGAATATCACGGCGCTATGTGCAGCAGCGCCGCGCACTGCAGCACGTCGCGCCGCGGTACTGCAGGCCTTCCTCCCCTTATTAAAGGGGAGGGGCCTAGCACAGCACGACCTGGGGTCCAGCTGGGCCACCAGGGATCAGAGTGCCGGCAAAAGAGCCCGGCACTCAAGAGAAGTGCCGGGCTCACGGAGCGCAGCCAGCACCCCGCGGGGGAGCTGCACAGAAGGCCGAGGACAGCAACGGGGGCAGGTACTGGTAGGCAGCCAGCAACAAAAATGGCCACCCGGCATCTCCCATAGCGTCCGGCGGTAAGTCAGGGGGCGCTATCGAAGATCGTAGCCGGGGTGCGAGCGGGGGGCTGCGCACGGCGATGACGTCATCGCTGGCGGCGCAGCGCCACAGGGCGCTAACTGTTATCGGTGCCGCTAACCTCCCGCTGATTTTCGCGGGAGGCGTTGGCGGCGCTGCGCCTAGGCACTAGTTGCTTTGCGCCCAGTTAGCGCCCTCTTAGGGTGCTAACAGGAGGCGCAAATCAACCGAATTTTTCCCCCTTGGTGTTTTAAAACTCTCTAATATCTTTTCTCTCCATAGCCCATGCTTTCTGGGGTCTGAGGCTCAACTTTTGCTACAATTCTGTAGCTTGCATTGTCTTTCCTGCTAAAATAGAGACTCAACCCATCAGCAAATAACAACATATAGAATGCACTAGTCTCATTTTGATGTGTGTGTGTGTGTATGTTTGAGAGAAAGAAAGAGAAATTACAGCGGACTATTTACTGGCTGTTGTACATTGTTTCGTGCTATATAAGTTAAAAAGTTAATTAAGCTGAGCAACAGACAGCCTATCCTCATTCTTATTTTAGTTCAATAAAGAAAAGTTGAGTTTGGAATTAAACAGAAAGCTTCAAATTATTTCACCTGTGTTTTGCTGACAGTTAGAAAATGTAAAGGGTGGAACTTTCAACTTTGGTAATATCGAATTGGCCGAACGTTATACCCCCTACTTGATTTTCCTTCAGTTGGAAACAGGGTGGGGTGAATAATGGGTGGCCTGTTTTACGGCCTTGCGAAAGATTGGCACCTGTTAGACAGGGATAGAAAAGAAATAGAAAGACACGGATGGAGGCAGACAGAGTCTTTCCATAATATGATTTGTTTTTGTAGCCGACAAGTAAGTTGAATTATGAAAGCAAACAATGCCACTTTGAGTAAAATGAATTGGAAGGGAGGGGAGAATGGAAGAATGGAAACACATTGAGGGTGAGGGAACCTCTGGTCTCTCATTGCCCATCCTCGGGGCAAGTAATTCGGAGTGGGGGAGTAGATGGAGAGTGAAGGATGAGGTGAGCGACAGTGAAGTGAGTATACGGGGCAGCAATAGGATTACAATAGGTAACAATAGGAGTGCGGGGGTGATAGGAAGGGGAAGAAGTAGTAGGAAGGCAAAGGTGAAAGGGAGTAAAGAAGAAAGCGACAGGCAGAGAAGCGCAGAATGAAAAGCAAAGAGTTAAGGAGAGAAATGCAGAAGAGAAAGCGTGTGACAGAAGCAGGGTGATGTCAGGAAGCACTTCTTCACACAAAGTGGAAATCTGGAACACTCTCCCCCAAAAAGCTGTTGAGGCTAGGTCAATTGAAAATTTCAAAACCAAGATTGATAGATTTTTGTTAGGCAAGGGTATTAAGTATTACAGAACCAAGGCGGGTCGTTGGGAGTTAAGATACAGATCAGCCATGATCTAACTGAATGGGGGAACAGGCCACGAGGGGCTGAATGGCCTACTGCTGTTCTATGAGATAGAGAGAAACAGCAACACAAAGGAAACAGAAGAGAGGGACCATATTCTCTCACTTACTGGGGGTGAGTTTCCATGATGGTTTTCCAGATCATCCATCATATGTTTGGTGAAAGAGCCGCGGAAATCCCGGAAAATAGTCGCCAACGGCATTTTTCCAGAATTTCCACAGCTCTTCCGTTGAAGCTACGGCAGACAATCACCCCCACAGTGTATAATGCCATGATAGACCCTCTAGTATTTATTCATTGTTCTCACCTATATAAGACTCCTTGCTTCCTATTCATCTCCACTGTGGCTGTGGAATGTTTTCCTCCATTCAAGATCTCTGATCTCAACTGCCAGGTTTCAGGATTTTTGGGCCACATATTTTTCAGGTTCACTCCTTTTTTGGCCTTTACCCTGCAAAATATTGAACAAAATAAGCAGTCAGACAAACTCAGTGGAACTATTAACTCAAAAAAGTGAAACACTCTGATGTTCTGATTCATTCAGAATATCATAGATTCCTGTTCAGCAAAATTACTGCCTATTTATAGTAAGAACTCAGAATAGTGAAATACACTTCAATCAGATCAATCTCATTGTGCATATTCAATAAATGTTTCCAACACACTCCTTAAAAGCATGAATTCAAATTCAGCTGCAGGAAGCATAGAAATGAAGTATTATCTTAATTGCTATTAGTGAACAATAAGTAGGATGGAAAACAAAACGTTACATATACACTGGACAGGCAACTAGGCTTATTTAGTAATATTAGTACAGTATTATTAGTATGAATGTGTCCTATGAAAAATTACACTTAAGCCAATATGCTTTAATGTTGTGTGATACTTTTAATGCATCATCTCAAATGACTCTCCCTATTACCACCACGACTGACAGACCTGTAATCATAAAATAGTACTTCACACTAGCAAAATTTCACATACTCATCATTACATTTTCCTAAAATCCTCATGACAATAGAGTTAGAAGAAATAGAAGTAGAAATTATAGCAGACAATGCTTTTGAAAGCACTCTGCTGACTGTAACTGTTGACACAGAACCTATTCATAATAATGCTACTGTCTCCGTTAGACACAAAAACAATAAAAGTGCTGGACTGATACCTTTGAGCCAAGTGGAAACATTTGATTTATAAAAGGTATTCAGTGCCTTTCATGAAATATGATTTTTATTTCGACAAGTTAGGCAGACTGGATATCTCATAAGTGAGCAGCAGCTTGTTTCACGAAGGAAACAAAAACCATATTTCACAGAGTGGCATTCACAGTGATGTTATGAAGTCCGGGTGACACTGCAAATGACAATAAGAAAAATATTTCCACAGTTGTCATCATACACAAGTGTGATAAATATAAGATGCATTACATTGGATAGGGCTGCAAGCTTAACACCCTGAATGAGGTACATAGATCTGACTGACTGATGGTTTGTATTTCTATAAATCATGTATGGCTAAAAATTCCCCTGTGCACTAAAGAGTGGCCTACTTTGATTTCCATGAGTTATAACTCATATACTGCAATATACTATTTTACTAAATGTGGCTCGTGGGAGTCTGAGCATGTCATAATAGAAGTAGAAATGAACTACATCATGCTTGTTATAAATCCGCATAGGCATCCTTTCATGGGTTAAGTAATTACTTAATAATTACATATAGTCCATAGACCTTGAAACCTTTGTGAACTAAATTTTTGCACAAATGGAGTGATGAGAGCAGTGGAAAACATGTTTCATTGAAAAGCCCATGGGGTAAAAATTGGGTTGCATTGCGCCTCCCGTTAGCGCCCTAAGAGGGCGCGAAGGGGGCACAAAACAACTAGCGCCCGGCCGCGGCACCGCTCACGCCTCCCGCGAAATTCAGCAGGATGTTAGTGGCGGCGCTAACCGGTAGCGCCCCGCGGTGCTGAGCTGCCAGCGATGACGTCATCGCCGTGCACAGCGCCCCGCTTGCTACCCCGGCCGCGATCTTCGGGAGCGCCCCCTGACTTACCGCCGGACGCTATGTCCGACAGGGTCAGGGGGCCTACCTGCGGCCGGGAAGGTGTTATTTAAAGGCGAGGTGCGGAGCGGCCATTTTTGTTGTTGGCCGCCTGCCAGCACCTGCCTGCGCTCCCGTCCCCAGCCTCCTGAACGCCCCCCCCCCCCCCCGCGGAGTGCCGGCTGCGCTCCAAGAGCCCGGCACTTCTCTTGAGCTGGGCCCCGGGTCGCGCTGCGCAAGGCCCCTCCCCTTGAAGAAGGGGAGGAAGACCTGCAATACCGCAGCACGATATTGACTCGCAGCGCCCCAAGAGGGATGCGGGGCGCTTCCAGTAGCGCCCCACTTCCCTCTTGGGGCGCAACCGCTCAATTTCCAGCACGGGGGCGCTAATTTTTCCGGGGTGGGGGTGGGGGTGCTACTCAATTTTTAACCCCATGTGTTTTATTTCCAAAGGATACGCAGTGCTTTTAATGTGGAAAAACACCCCAAGCCACTTTACAGAGGTGTGAGGAAAACAGATGTCAAGCCAAGAAATAAAGGTTAGGAAGTGTGACCAAAGCCTGGTCAAAGAGGTGGATTTTAAGTAGGTTATTAAAGGAGGAGAGGGATGTGGATTGGCAGAGGGATATAGGGAGGGAATTCCAGAAAAGTGTGACTTAATTTCACTGCACTGAAAGCACATCCACCAATGGTGGTGGGCAAAGCTGGGGGATGCACAAGTGGCCAGAGTCAGAGAAATGGGGAGTTTGGCTTGATTATTGGGCTTAAGAAGGTTACAGAATTAGGGAGGGATGAAGTCATGTAAGATTTTAAACATAAGGGTAAAAATTTTGAGATTTCAGGAACTGGGGGACTGTGAGCCAGTGTAGGTCAGTGAAGAAAAGAAGTAATGGACGAGCAGTACTTGATGCGAGATAGGATATAGGCAGAGCTTTAGATGTTGAAGTCGGGACTGTAGTATGTGGGAGTTCGTGGACTGTCCCGGATTTCCACATCTGCAGGAAGTGTCTCTGTCTTGAGTCACTCTGGCTCAGAGTCATTGAGCTGGAGTGCGAGTTAGAGACACTCCGAAACATGAGGGGGAGAAATTTCTGGATAGTTTTATCCAGAACACAGTCACACCCCAGAGGAAAGCACAGGTTCAGGAAAAGGAGGTTGTGACTGTCAGGGAGCCAGATAGTGGGGACTTAGGAGAGGTTGAGAAGGTGGTGCCACAGACACTAGTCCTGTTCAACAGGTATGATGTACTAGCTACCTGTGAGGACAAGGAGAAAAACTGCGGGAGGACAGCCACAATGCAGACCAAGGCACCGTGGCTCAGAGGCTGTCCAAGGGGAGGCGGAGAGAAGATTAGAAATGTGGTAGTGATAGGGCATTCTATAATTATGGGGATAGATAGTGTCTTCTGCAGCCACGAGCATGTCCCGAAGGGTGTGTTGCCTACCCGGTGCCAGGGTAAGAGATATCTTGAGGCGGCTGGAGAGGGATTTAGAAAGGGGGCGGGAAATCCAGTTGTCATGGAAAGAAAGAAAGACTTACATTTATATAGCACCTTTTACAACCTCAGGATGTCTCAAAGCACTTTACAGCCAATGAAGTATTTTTGAAGTGTAGTCACTGTCCTAATGTAGAAAACATGGCAGCCAATGTGCGCACAGCAAGCTCCCACAAACAGCAATGTGATAACGATCAGATAATCTGTTTTTTTTGTTGTGTGATTGAGGGATAAAATTGGCCAGGACACCAGGGATAACTCCCCTGCTCTTCTTCGGAATAGTGCCATGGATCTACAAAAAATGAGACAAGCCTAAATATAAACAAAACAGGAAATGAGAGCAGAGAACAGACTACACTAAGGGAGGACATAAATGGCCAGGGAATAAATAGCTATAGAACAGGAGTGTAAAAAGATGGTTAAAAATAAAGTGAGAGGAACGGCTATTGAAAATGAGTTAAACTGTCTGTACACCAATGTACACAGTGTCCGTAATAAAACAGGGGAGCTGGAGGCAATAATACGTTGCGAGGAACCAAATATAGTAGGGATTACTGAGACACGGCTGCAGAAAAATCAGGACTGCAAATTAAACTTTGCAAGGTATAACATATTTAGAAAATGAGAAGTCGCACAACACCAGGTTATAGTCCAACAGATGTATTTCATTTTACAAGCTTTCGAAGCAGTTCGCTCCTTCGTCAGGTAAGTTAGCAATGAGAGAATCTCCCAGAATTCACAATTTAAACCCAGACAAAATCTATTCACATTATTCCCTACAACAAAGAGCACAGCCAAGACAATGAGATGTGTCCCAGGGGGTCCAACGTGTCAAACCACCTGCTGGCTGCATATCCTGTCAATTTGTGTTCTTGTGTTAGTCTTTTTTTAAAAAAAAAACACCTGGGAAGACCGGCCATGATGTCAAGTCACGTTCTGTATCGTGACATGAACCCGATATCGCGATTGAGGCCATCCTCATGAGTGCGGAACTTGGCTATCAGTTTCTGCTCTATGATTTTGCGCTGTCGTGTATCTCGAAGGCCGCCTTGGAGAACGCTTACCCGCAGATCCGAGGCTGAATGCCCCTGGCTGATGAAGTGTTCCCCGACTGGGAGGCAACCCTCCTGCCTGGCGATTGTTGCGCGGTGTCCGTTCATACGTTGTCTCAGTGTCTGCATGGTCTCGCCGATGTACCATGCTCTGGAGCATCCTTTACTGCAACGTATCAGGTAGACAACGTTGGCCGAGTCACATGAGTATGTACCGTGTACCTGGTGGGTAGTGTCCTCACGTGTAATGATGGTATCTGTGTCCATGATTTGGCATGTCTTGCAGAGGTTGCCGTGGCAGGGTTGTGTGGTGTCTTGGTTGCTGTTCTCCTGAAAGATGGGTAATCTGCTGCGAACGATGGTACTTTTGAGGTTAGGCGGCTGCTTGAAGGCGAGTAGTGGAGGCGTGGGGATGGCCTTAGCAAGGTGTTCGTCGTCATCGATGACATGTTGAAGGCTGCGAAGAACATGGCGTAGTTTGTCCGCTCCGGGGAAGTACTGGACGACGTAGGGTACTCTGTTGGTTGTGTCCCGTGTTCGTCTTCTGAGGAGGTCTATGCGGTTTTTCGCTGTGGCCCGTCGGAACTGTCGATCGACGAGTCGAGCGTCATATCCCGTTCTTACGAGGGCGTGACTTGACATCATGGCCGGTCTTCCCAGGTGTTTTTTTTTTTTAAAAAAGACTAACACAAGAACACAAATTGACAGGATATGCAGCCAGCAGGTGGTTTGACACGTTGGACCCCCTGGGACACATCTCATTGTCTTGGCTGTGCTCTTTGTTGTAGGGAATAATGTGAATAGATTTTGTCTGGGTTTAAATTGTGAATTCTGGGAGATTCTCTCATTGCTAACTTACCTGACGAAGGAGCGAACTGCTTCGAAAGCTTGTAAAATTAAATAAATCTGTTGGACTATAACCTGGTGTTGTGCGACTTCTCATTTTTGTCCACCCCAGTCCAACGCCGGCATCTCCACATCATGACCTATATTTAGAAAAGATAGAGAGGGAAAAAGGGGAGGTGGAGTAGCTGTACTTAGTAGATATAACATAATGGCAGTAGAAAAAAGTGACACAGCCATCGGTAAGACAGAAATAGAATCACTGTGGATAGAGATAAAAGATAATAAAGGATCAATCACACTAATAGACCACCTAATAGTGGAAGGGAGGTGGAGGAAGAAATATGCAAAGAAATTAGGGAAATGATTAAAAAGCATAGAATAATAATCATGGGGGATTTCAACTACCCCAAAATTAATTGGCCAGATGAGATAGGTAAAAGGGATGAGGAAATGGAGTTTCTACAATGTGCACAGGACTTCTTTCTAACCCAGTATGTAAGAAGCCCAACAAGGGAGAATTTGCTACTGGATCTAGTAATTGGGACTGAACCAGAGCAGGTAAGAGAAGTAAAAGTAGGGGAACATCTAGGCAATAGTGACCATAATATAATAGGTTTTCAGATAAAAAATGGGAAGGACATAAGCATGACAAAGACCAGAGTAATCAATTGGAGAAAAGCCAATTTTGAGAATAAAACTTGGGAAAATAAAATGGACAATATTGGCAAACAATAATGTAGAAGAGCAATGGAAAACATTTAAAACGGTGTTCAACAGAGTCCAGGAAAAATATATTCCGCTAAAAAAACAAGAACAAACTAAACACTAATGAGAGACTAGTGAGAGGCCATGGATGAATAAAAACATGAGGGAAAAATTGAGGGCAAGGAAAGAAGCATACACTAAGTACAGGGGAGAGCATGACAAGGGAGAATACAAAGAGATTAGAGAGAAGTCAACAAAACAATTAGGAAGGCAATGAAGAACTATGAAATTAAATTATCAAGGAACATAAAACAAAATAATAAAATATTCTACAGGCACATAAATAAAAATAGAAAGTCGGGATTAAAGCACAGGCACTAAGGGACCGACAGGATAAAATTACAGGCAGTGACAGTGAAATGGCAGCAATATTAAATAATTAATTTGCTTCAGTATTTACCAGGGAGACAGATCAGGTGAACATGACATTGGAAGATGAGATTAGAAATGAAATAAAAAGAGGAGAAATATTAAATATACTAATCAAACTTAATGAGGATAAAACCCCTGGTCCGGATGGATTGCATACACGCATTTTAAAAGAATCTAGAGAAGAGATAGCAGAGGCACTATTACGCATATTTAATAATTCGTTAGAAAAAGGTGCAGTGCCAGAGGACTGGCAGATAGCTAATGTTATACCTATATTTAAGAAGGGAGATAGAACATGTCCAGAGAATTATAGACCAGTCAGCTTAAAATCGGTAATAGGAAAAATAATGGAATCCCTACTAAAGGAGAACATTGAAAAACATCTAGAAACCAAAAAAATAATAATGAATAGTCAGCATGGATTTCAAAAGGGAAAGTCTTGCTTGACCAATCTCATTGAATTCTTTGAAGAGGTAAGAGAGAGAGTAGACAAGGGTAATGCAGTAGATGTAATTTCCAAAAGGACTTCGATAAGGTGCCACATAATCGACTAATGAACAAGATCGGAGTTAGGGGATAAGTAGTAGAATGGATAACTAGTTGACTGCAATATAGAAAGTAGAGCGAATGGATAAAGGGTAGCTATTCAGGGTGGCAGAAGGTGGAAAGTGGGGTCCCACAAAGATCAGTACTGGGACCACTGTTGTTCACAATTTATAATAACGATTTAGACTTGAGAATTAAAAACACAATTTCTAAATTTGCAGATGACACCAAAATATGGTCACATATTACGTGGAGAATAAGAATCTAAATGGGGTAGATGAGCAAAGGGATCTGGGAGTACAAATACACAAATTACTAAAAGTAGGCCATAAAAAAAGCAAACCAAGCACTAGGGTTTATTTTCTAGAGGGATAGAATTGAAAAGTAGAGAAGTTATGCTAAGCTTGTATCGCACCTTGGTTAGACCACACTTGGAGTACTGTATACAGTTCTGGTCACCATATTATAAAAAGGATGTAGAGGCACTAGAGAGAGTGCAAAAAAGATTTACAAAAATGATACCAGAAATGCGATGTTATACCTATCAGGAAAGGATGAACAGGCTGGGTCTCTTTTCTGTTGCAAAGAGAAGACTGAGGGGCGACCTAATAGAGATCTTTAAAATTATGAAAGGTTTTGATAGAGTAGACAGAGTGTTTCCACTTGCAGGGAAGAGCAAAACTAGAGGCCATCAATATAAGATAGTCACAGCCTTCCGCACTCAACACAGACTTCAACAATTTCAGATCACTGCCCCCATTTTTTTTGGACAGCAGCTGTTGTTAATGATTCTGTTCTTGCCATTTAAACCTCCTCCAGACCCATTTTAGTTTCTTTACTTGTCCCATTACCATCCCCTTTTGCCTTGCACCATCATCCCTTTTGTCATTTAATCTCTCCTGCCTTCCACCGTATCACAGATCTTTCCTTTTGTTCTTGCCTCCCCTCCCCCCTTTCCCTGCCTCTATACTTGCTGAAAACCTGTTACACCTCTAACTTTTTCTAAAGTTCTGATGAAAGGTCATCGACCTGAAACATTAACTTTGTTGCTTTCTCCACAGATGCTGCCTGACCTCCTGAGTATTTCCAGCAATTTCTGTTTGATTTCAGATTTCCAGCATCCGCAGTATTTTGCTTTTGTATTAATATGATTGACATTGATGTGCCATATTAGGATTTTGGACCATGTAGTCCGTGAACAATGAATTTCTCTGTACAGCTTTTCGATTGAAACCTCAAGTTAAATGTTCCCATGAGAATAGAAAAGATTCAACAAAGGATATTAAGGTAACTGCATATTATATCAAAAAGTGCTTAGAAATACACAAGGGGATGTGATTTTAAAACTTGGAAGCAAAGCGAGAACTGGCAGTGCAATTATAAGCTTAACATTTGAAGTGTAGCTAGCAGGGTAACATCAATCGGCCTTCACTACATGATGTCAAAGTCACTATGCTGCATGCATATGCTGTCAGTGCCATATGCCGTGTTAAACAATGCACACTGTTGTTTTTCTGTCAGGTGGAGCTGGCATTCAATCATAGGAACGGTTGCAGACAGACAGCGGGCCCAGCCAAGCTATAGTCCATAACCCCTTTGAGCAGGCACAGTGAACCTCACATGACAGGAGGCCCAGGGGGCATTGTGGTTAGGGAAGCAGGAGGCAGCATTCAAGATCGTAGTTTGTTCCATAATTCTCAGTTTGTGCCACACTTACCAATAAATTGAACATTTATTAACATTAAGCTAGGAAGTTATGCTAAACCTATGTAAAACAAAAAATTATGGCCCCAGTTGAAGTATTGTGTCCAATTCTGGGCACCACTCTTTAGGAAGGACATGAAGGCTTTGGAGAGGGTACAGAAGAGATTTACTAGAATGCTTTCAAGGATGAGGGATTACAGTTACGAGGATAGACTGAAGAAGCTGGGGTTGTTTTCCTTAGAGCAGAGAAGGCTAAGAGGAGATTTGAAAGAGATGCTTAAAATCATGAAGGATTTAGATAGAATGTAAAGAGAAACTGTTTTCAATGGCTGAAGGGTTGATAATGAGAGGGCACAGATTTAGGGTGATTGGTAAAAGAACATGAAGAAAAACTGTATTATACAACGTTAGGATTCTGAATGCACTGCCTAATATGGTGGTGGATACAGATTCAATAGTAGCCTTCAAAAGGAAATTGGATAAAAACATGAAGGATAAAAAATTGCAGGGATATGGGGAAAGAGTGGGGTAGTGGGACTAACTAGATTGCTCTTTGAAAGAGCCGGCGCAGACTCGATGGGCCGAGTGGCCTCCTTCTGTTTTGTATGAATCTATGATTTACCGGGGCACACAGAATAATAAAGGCCACGATTGGGTACTACCTTGTCACTACTGCCACAAGAGATTATTTGAGTATGAATTTAAAATGCACCGGTTTTCATAGAAATTCATGAAGACTCAGAGCCTGAATCTGAGCTCCTTCAGCAGAGCACTTTGCATCGGGTTGCCAGCTCACCAGGATTATCCTGGAGTCCAGGAATCAAACATTAATCTCCTGGACAGTGCTGCGAACAATCGGATAAAAAAATCATTTGGGGAAATTGTGTGTGTTTTTTTTTCATTTTCTTTGAACACTTTAATTTATTAGTTATAAAAATATTGGAGATGGGGACAAAAGGCTGTTTGACTGGGTGGGACAGTTGGAGAGAGGTCATGTGATGAAACTTCCAGGAATACGTCAAACCAGAGTTGGGGTCCCTAACTATACGTTACTACAACGCGAAGAAGTACCAGCTCAGAGATATACACCAGAGGCTCTGAGCCCTGAGGTAGCAGAAGAAATGCAAATTGAGATATGGACCATGGGCTAGAAAGGGCAAGTGTTGTTGGCCAAAGAACAGCAAACTAGTGCAGTGTCCAATATAGTTACTGATGGTGAGAGTTGGGATTCAGATTTAATAGAGCTTGCTTACAAATAGACGATATAATACAAGCACAATCATCATAACTTGTCTCCATGAACAATATGATGCTGATTGCTGATATGGATGCTATTAGGTCTGAGCTTCAGGAAGCTGTTATGGCCTAATTCAACTCTCCTGAGAAGCGGATACAGGTATGTTTGTTGACAGGCACTGGTCTGTACTTGCATAGATCAATCAACGAAAGAGCCCGGATGTTCCGGGGTCTATGACCGCATACACACAGCGTACGTGGTCGTAAGTGCCCCGCAAGTTCCAGGTTTCCACATGCGATGCGCAAAAACCCGGAACTTGCGATCTGGCAAGATTCTGCTCGACAGATCGTACGAATCCACAGGAAATTAACATTCGCCGGCGTAGGGTTGGCAACTACTGCCCAGCGAAGACACACCAAACCCTTACGCCTGGTAAAAAGCAGGCGTAAGGCCTTTTTTTTTTTAACCTGTAAGGGTTTAAATAAATATTAAAATACATTTTTTTTAATGATTTAAACAGTCGAAATCCTTTAGGGGGGGGAAATTTGGTTGACTTGCGCCTCTCGTTAGCACCCCCGGGGGCGCTAACGGGGCACAAATTCCCTAGCACCCGGGCCCCTGTAACGCCTCCCGCGAAATTCAGCGGGAGGTTAGCGGCAGCAGTAGCTGGTAGCACCCCACGGCGCTGCACCACCAGCGATGACATCATCGCCGTGCACAGAGCCCCGCTCGCGCCCCAGCTGCAAACTTGGGTTGCACCCCCTGACCTATCGCCGGACGATATGTCCGACAGGGTCAGGGTGGTGTTTTTGCAGCCACAGCAGTGCTACTTAAAGGGCAGGTGTCGGCCGGCCATTTTTTTGGGCCGACTGTCAGCACCTGCCCCCTTCCCTTTTTTTCCTTCGGGTGGCAACACGGTGGCATAGTGGTTAGCACTGTTGCCTCACAGCGCCAGGGACCCGGGTTCGAATCCGGCCTCGGGTGACTGTCTGTGTGGAGTTTGCACATTCTCCCCGTGTCTGCGGGGGTTTCCTCCGGGTGCTCCGGTTTCCTCCCACAGTCCAAAGATGTGCGGGTTAGGTTGATTTGGCTATGATAAATTGACCCTTAGTGTTAGGGGGATTAAATAGTGGGGTTACGGGGATAGGGTGGGATATGTGTCGGTGCAGGCTCGATGGGCCGAAATGGCCTCTATCTGCACTGTGGGGATTCTGTGATTCTGTGCTGGCTGCGATCGCTCAGCCAGGCACTCCTCTTGAGTGTCGGGCTGTTTTCACAGCACCCCGCTCCCCGGTGGTCTAGCAGGGCCCTGGTGCGCGTAGTGCAAGGCCCCTCCCCTTTAATCCAGGAGGGAGGCCTGCAATGACGCGGCACTACGTGCCGACGCACATGGTGCTGTTGCACGTAGTGCCGCGATATTCAGTTGTCGCGCCCCAAGAAGGAGGTGGAGTGCTTCCAGTAGTGCTCCACCTCCTGCTTGGGGCATTACAACTAAATTTCAAGCGGACAGGTGCAAATTTCTTCGGGGCGTGCCCCGACGATGTTAGCACCCCAAAAGAGGCGACGCCAAATTTTTCCCCCTTAGAATTAGTTTAGATTATTTTTGGCCCCTTTAAAAAATGTAAATTTATTTTTCAAAAATTCAATTTTTGTTTTAAATGTTTAATTAAGTTGTATTTTAATTAATTTTGAACGTGTGATGATTTATTTTTAGTTAAGTGTTGTGAAAGTGTGTTTTTTAGGGGATTCTTATTATGCTTATGGGGATTCTGTACGTAAATGGATCCCCAGAAGCATAATAGGAATCCCCCTTTCTGATTGATTGGGCTGGTCCATGTGATCCCAGGGACGCTTGCGAACCGCATGCACCCCTGGGATACATGGGCCTTTACGCAGTCGTACGCCTTCAGGCCCAGGGACGCAAGTGTTCAGAGCAATCAGGTAGGTGCGGAGGGTTCCTGCGGTTAGGAGGGGTCTGCCCGCGGCAAGCCTCCGACTGCAATTTCCACCCCATTGTCTTGGTTTTGAGCACTGGCTTACATTGAGAATTCCAGGAAGAAACAATCAGCTCTCATGCAGATGATTCTACATTAGTGGCAGGAGATGCTCCTGAACATATCCTGGGCAAACAGCTGCAACTGCATACGAAATTGCTGCTACAGGCACATGGTCTTCTGGACCAGTACCACATGAGGTAGCAGACCCTCACTATCTCAAGAAACTGGCTTGTAAACCTTACATCCAATCCACATTTATTCCATCCATTAGGCTGTAGCCCCATCTGCCCTCTCAGATAGATGTATAAGAACCCATGGCAATATTCAAAGAAGAGCAAAGGAGTTCTCCTAGTGCTGTGGTCAACATTTATCCCTCAACCAACATTGCTTGCTGTGAATCAATTGGTTGTCACTTTTCCCTACATTGCAACAGTGACTACACTTCAAACAGTACTTTATAGGCTGTAAAGCACTTTGGTACGTCCTGAGGTCGAGAAAGGCACTATATAAATACAAGTTCTTTCTTTATCTTTAGGGGTTAAGAATAGTTCGCAAAGTATGCCACATTGTACATGTTCATGAAATACAAGGGGCTGAATTTTCCTTGTAGCGGTGGGGTAGAACTTTTGCCCATCCTTCCTGGGGAGTGATAGTAACAGGGGCAAGAGGGAGGGAAATGGGACAGGAAACAAGGCTCCCACCACCCTTCCCGCCACTGGCATTTACATGCAGCAGGCAGGGAAGGGGCAGCCAGTGGTGGTCCTGGCAAGAGCATGGGGAGGGTAATCAAGCTCACAGCAGTGCACTTCACCGCCTCATTTTCCCATCATTTCTGCCGCTATCCTGCTTGATTTCGAAAAGTCATACAAAACATTATTTGGGTACAGTCAAGAATGTCCCCTACCCTGAGAAAGATATCATCTATTATATATTAAAATAGGCAGCTAGGTCACTATATTTCACCTTAAAATCAAATGAAAACCTCTGTGTCAGATTCATCATTAGCATTTTTCCATTGTAAAAGTGTCCACATTTATCTGCAGTACGAGTTACGCCTGTAGGTGTCAGTATACGAGGCTTTTACAATGAATAAAACATCTGTCACTTAACGTTAGCTTGGAAACCCAGTACGGGTACAGTATAGTAACACAGTGGGTCAGCTTGCAGTTCCACTGCAAAGCCACTGGGTAGTTGTCCAGGAATTACAATCTTTATCAATGACGATACAAAGCTAGGCGGGAAAGTAAGTTGTGAGGAGGATGCAAAAAGGCTGTAAAGAGATATAGACAGGTTAAGTGAGTGGGTAAGAACATGGCAGATGGAATATATGTGGAGAAGTGTGAAGTTATCCACTTTGGTAGGAAAAATAGAAAACCAGAATATTTTTTAAATGGTGAGAGATTGGGAAATGTTGGTAGTCAGAGGGACCTGGGTGTCCTTATACACGAATCACTGAAAGTTAACATGTAGGTACAGCAATCAATTAGAAAAGCAAATGGTATGTTATACTCTAATCCTTTTGTAATAAAGGCTAAGAGTAAAGACGTCTTACTACAATTATATAGGATCTTGGTGAGACCACGCTTGGAGTACTGTGTACGGTTTTGCTCTCCTTACCTAAGGAAGGTTATACTTGCCTTAGAGGGAGTGCAACAAAGGTTCACTAGACTGATTGCTGGGATGGGGGGATTATCCTATGAGGAGAGATTGAGTAGACTAGGCCTATATTCCCTAGAGTTTAGAAGAATGAAAGGTGATCTCATTGAAATACATAGGCCTGTAATTTCCGATGCCTACAGGTGTGTACGAGCTGTGTACACACCCGTAGGGACCTCGCAAGCGCCGGTTTCAGGCATGTGAAGCGCATGCACTGAAAACCGGCACTTCCGATCTGTCAAGAATTCTCTTGACAGATCGCCGCCTGCCCTGGAGAAGGGCCTCTGCGGGTGGAGTGTTCCGCTTTCTGCAGAACCTCCGCCCGCTGAAATCACTTAAAAATCTAACGCCTGGTAAAAGCAGGCGTAAGGCCTGCTTTTACCAGCATAAGAGTTTAAAAAAGTAAAAAAATAATGTTTTTCGCTCATTTATAATGTAAAAATACTTTTAAAAAAGGTAAGTTTATTTTTAGCCCTGTAAAAAACTTTAATTATGTTTTAAAAAAATTAAATTTTTGTTTAAAATATTTAATTTAATGTAATTTTAACTCATTTGAAAAACATGATTTAAAAAAAATATATATTTAATATAGTGTCTTTTTTTTTTAGTGATCCCCATTCATACTTTTGATAGGTCTACCTGTCAAAAGTATGAAGGGGGGATTCCCTTCTTCCATTGGCTCGCCTGGCCTACGCGATCCCAGGGACGCTAGCGAACTGCCTGCACCCCTGGGATACCTGGGACTTTGCGCGCACGCACCAGGAGAGGCCCAGAAACGGAAGAGTCCGGACCTCGGGAGCCCTCAGGTAAGGGCGTAGATTTTTTCCCGATAAGAAGCAACCGCACGAAGGATGCCTCCCATCGGAAATTACGGGCCATAAAATTCTTTAGCAGCTTGACAGGGTAGATGTTGGGAGGTTGTTTCCCCTGGCTGGGGAATCTAGAACTCAGTCTCAGAATAAGGGGTTGGCCATTTAGGACTGAGATGAAGAGAAATTTCTTCACTCAAAGGGATGTGAATCTTTGGAATTCTTGACCCCAAAGGGCTGTGAATGCTCAGTTGTTGAGCATATTCAAGACAGAGATCGATAGATTTTTTTCAGATCCTAAGGGAACCAAGGAATATGGGAATAGTGTGGGAAAGTGGAGTTGAGGTAGAAGATCAGCCATGATCTTATTGGATGACGCAACAGGCTCGATGGGCCGAATGGCCTACTCCTGCTCCTATTTCTTATGTTCTTATGAATGTTTTTCCCTCATTCAACTTGTGCAGTACAGTCATTTGTTGTTCATAAATTTCAAACAGTAACTAAATACTTCCTGGGTTCTTCTGGTAAAGTGACAAAAGTAAGCTGCCTCTAAATGCTGGTTCATGACCCTCACACATATCCTTCTCAGAGGTACTCTGCAAGCCTTTGTGGTTGTGTCCTTTCAGCTGTGGCTGCATGACTAGAGCTTTGCTTATTGTTCCCCACACCCCCCAATCCCAATACCTCCACCCCACTCCCAGAGAAACAAATCAACATTTCATGACCAGGCGAAATCCATTGTGTGCTCTCCCTCTCCCCTCTTCCAGATTCTGCCCAATTAGCATGTGCTTTAGCTACTTTCAATAAACTAATTACCTTTACTCAAATATTTTTTTGATTTGTAATGGTATGAAAAAGCAAATCTCTTTAGTGGCTGTACTTTTTGCTACAATTTGGTTTTCCAGATGGTGTATTTGTAATGTGGAGTGTTACACCGTACAGCATCATAGCACAAAGTACATCAGCACACACATGCAGTACTGCTTTGCTTGTGCATATTAATTCAAGCAGAGCTGGAGTGTGCAGATTGACTAGCTAAAATAATCTGACCAGCACTGGATAAATCTGGTTAGGAATTGGAGTTGGAACAATGGCAGTTGTTGTGCAGTATATGAGGCAGCATCGTCAGAACGAAGGGTCACAGACCTGAAACGTTAACTCTGTTTCTCTCTCCACGATGCTGCCTGACCTGCTGAGTGTTTCCAGCATTTTCTGTTGTTTCAGTTTTCCAGCATCCGCAGTATTTTGCTATTTTGTTGTACCGTATACTTTAAGACACAAATTCATTTCACTCTGTACCCTTTAGAGCTCTCCAAGAAGGAAACCAGTCACTATGGTATCAAATGGTGAAATAATTTTAAAATAAAATTTAAGCTTTTAGTTTTGTTCACATTGAGAAATTGAATGTCTGTTGAAGACGATGTCAATTAACTGGAACAATCATGTTTGTAGTTACTGCAACATAGATCAAAGCATTTGGTACCATAATGTGGCAGGTTCAATATTGCTCAATAATTCATTTTGTGGTTAATGTGTGAAACCTGAAGACATCACAGATAGAGAACAATCTATTACTCTCAAGAAGAATTTTTGAACACAATTTAGTGGTACTTCAATGCTCAATTAATTGAACTATTTTTAATAACAATGACTAAAAGTAAATGAGCAGAGCCCTCTTCCCCCCTTGAAAAATCAATGAGAAACGGTCTAAAAACAATTTTCACTTCAAAATGGACAATTAAGAGTGTACTTAAAAGACTCAAGGCCATTTGTACAACTTATCCAGAAAGTGATGGTGAAATCATTAAATTATGCTCAGACCTAATAGTAGATTAATTGTTTCTTCAATTCTATTTATTTTATGAGTCGAGGCCAATATGGATTTCAAACCCCTCTCAAATGAACATTCAGAGCATATTGTTAAATAAACCATGACAACATCAAAACTTGAATTAGCTTGCTGGCATGCGATTATCAGAGAAGAGTTTGAAGTCAAACACTGAGAAGTAGGATGTTATAATAGGTTCTACAAAACTGACAGGTCACTGACAGTACTTCCAGTTTTTTCTGCATGGGTTGAAGATACTGACAAAGAAAACTATGTTCTGTGACAGTTTAATAGTAGGCAAATCCATAAGAAAGCACACATACATCTGTGGGAGGTGGATGGAATAGGTGCAGCTTGTAAAAACAAGAATTTATTTTCTGACAGCAGGAAGGTGAAATTCTAGCAGAGAGTGTAAGACCGAATAGGTCTACTGTAAATCTACGTACAGTATCAGCTAAACGCAGGAAGTACTCGGGAACATTAGTGAAAATAACAAGTTTACACTTAAAACACAAAAATAGAAAGAACTTCAGCGCAGCAAATGAAATACTTTTATAGAAGACAAAAATGATAATTCTCATGTAAAATTATTTTCTCTTGAATGGTTATCATTTACAGGGTGTGAAATATTTACTGCAGTGGCAGCTCTGCTTCTGTTGGCTCCTGGTCAACTTTATTGCCCTCCTACAGTGCCATAGCTTGTTGCTACTCCTCATCTGCATCAAGGCTTTTGCCTCTTTCAACGGAAATATTATGCAACATGCACTAGTAGAATTTTGGTAAATTTCTATGGGGCATATTGTAGGGCAACCTCACAATGGTCCAAACAATGGAACCATTGCTTAACCAGTGCAAATATTTTCTCTAGGTTGGTTCTGCTTCTGGAATGTGTCATGTTCTTGGGACAAACTCTTGATTCAAACAAGTAAATAGTGCACAATAAATGTAGAAGAAAACTTAAATCAAAGAATCAGAATGTTTACACCTATGGTGAACAAGGTTTTGAATGTACACCTAATTCACTGGGATACAAGTAGCAAGAGCTGCATTCTGTCTTAATTTGTACGCTTCCACACTGCATGGATCGGTATCAAAAAGTATACTTGAGATGGAGAGAGGTCCTATTGTACCATATGTTCCAAACAACATTGACTAACTGCAGTCTATCCAAACTTTAATCATAGATTTACAGAATCTAACATTACAGAAACAGGCCATTTGGTACATCAAGTCTGTGCTGGTATTTTTCTTCACGAGTTACCGAGGCGGCGATTTTGTCGGCGCTCAGAGAGGCGGGTCAGAGGTTAAAGTGCAATTGACTGACGGCGGGTCCCGAAACCACCGTCAACCCGCCTCCAAACAGCTTTCCCAAGTGCCGGGTCCCCAATTTGCGAATGGACCCGACACCAAGTGGCGGGAAGCGGATTAAAGGCAATTTCTGCCTATTAACAGGTACTTGCCAGTAGTTGTCAGCCTGTTTTTGGATTTTGCCGCTTCTGCTCGGGTTTCCTGACGTCCGGACACCACGACAGGTAAGTGTGGCGTGTTGTGAGTCTGCTGTAATGTTTCTGGAATGATGACAGCTGCAGAAGTGGTGTGAAGGGTCCAATGTTGCACATGGTGAGTCTCAGAGGAAAGAAAATATTGGGTACTGCATTTTTAATACATTTACAGATTTCTTTAGCTTACAAGTTTTTACATCCATGTCCAGTGCCACCTCATTGGGAGAACCTCTTTCACCAGTGACAGATCGCTTCTGTCAGCTCACCTGCAGCTGCCATCTATTCCAGCCTATGGAGGGAGTCATTGGAGAGCCTGGGTGCAAAAGGTCACCTTTGTGCAGTGATTGTCAGTGTTTTCAGCACCTCAATGCTGTCAAACACTGAGAAATCAACTGTCAAAATAAAATTGTGCGTGGTCCCTTCAAGGAAACCGGCAGATGACGCATCATCAAATGACAGCATCATACCCGCTTCCTGTTAATTGGCCGGCAAGCCCGCAGGGCGGGCTTAACAAGGTCAATCAAGGCAAAATCACATCTGTGAAGCGGATGCAGCTAGGGGTGGGACCGGAAGCCGGAAACCAGTTGTCCCGCACTCAACCCGCCTCCATGGCGACCCTAGTCTCACCTCCCATAACCTGTTAATATTCCTCTTATTCAAGCAACTATATAATTCCTTTTAAAAGCATTTAAAAGAACTCTGCTTAGTTAAAGTAACAAGATAACATTCTAGTGAATCTATGCTGCAACTTTTCCATTGCTTTTATATGCTTCCTATAATGGGATGCCCAAAACTGCACCTGATTCGCCTCACTAGGGTCTTGTACAAGTTCAACATTACTTCCTTGCTTTTGTATTCTACGCTTGTGGCTATTAAACCAAGGATTCAGTTTGTCTTTTTAATGGTCTTATCTACTTGAACTGCCAATTTTAATAACCTGCTGAATTATCTCAATCTTTCAAGAGATATTAGGTGTGAATTTCTGTGGGGGTTCTCCCATTTGTCCACTGTAACTTTGGCAGAAAAACTGCGAAAACCCCAGGAAGATGGACCAGCGGAGAACCCCTGTAGAAATTCACTCCCATTGTTTCTCTGCTAACCAGTCTCATTCTTTTGTTCTATGGCAATAATTGGCCAATATTTTTCTTAACAAGCATCTAAGCAAAATTTTACAGCAGTCTTACTATTACCTTATAGTAATAGATTATTCTAGCTGCATCTATACAGTGAATGAACTCTTGCATATTTCTGTGGGGAAGGACAAAAAGGATAGAGCTGAGATTGATTTTACCAGATGAAATTCTGGAGGCTTTTTTCTCGAGGCTTGGGATAGTGCCAAGCATGGCCCTATTGTTATGCAAGACATTAAGGACAATTTAGTACTGACCCTCCCAGTAGTTTTCCACATGTTCATTTTAGTGCAATGATGAGGTGGGAAACAATGACATGTTCTGGTAGCATATCCTAGGTACAATGCTACAGATATTAGCTTATAAGTGACTTATACTTTCAAATCCCTTTTATGATTTGAAAGTATTCTGGATATTAGAAGTAGTTTTCCAACTAAATTCTCTTTATTGCAAAGGCAAAATACATATACACAAATGGAATGTTGCCTTCACCTATCAACCACCAGACTCGGAATTCCGGCAGGTTCAATGGAATCCTAAGGGTAGCAGCTTCACTCTGTTGCAACACCTAGAGGCAACACTTTTGACATTTAGCCTGCCTGCTTGAGGTTTATTCATGTTATACTCGTCAAAGGCCCTAATTCTTTTACAGAAAAATGGACAGAATCAGGGAGCTTGATCTCCAAAATACAGGAAAAATTATGGTCTAATGTCATAAAAACAGAATTTGAACTCGTTAGCCACTATAAACCAAAGGCCCTAATGATAAACTGATGGAATCACAAAATGCAATCCAAAAACACTGGTAAAAATCACAGAATCTAATAAAATCGAAACAGAATCTGACTTATTAACTATTCACAATATATATCAATGATTTGGATGGGGGGACCAAATGTAATATATCCAAGTTTGCTGATGATACAAAGCTGGGTGGGAATGTAAGTTGTGAGGAGGATGTAAAGAGGCTTCAAAGGGATATAAACAGGCTAAGTGAGTGGGCAAGAACATGGCAAATGGAATATAATGTGGAGAAATGTGAAGTTATCCACTTTGGTAGGAAAAATAGAAATGCAGAGTATTTTTGAAATGGTGAGAGATTAGGAAATGTTGGTGTTCAAAGAGACCTGGGTGTCCTTGTACACAAATCACTGAAAGATAACATGCAGGTACAGCAAGCAATTAGGAAAGCAAATGGTATGTTGGCCTTTATTACAAGAGGATTTGAATATAAGAGTAAAGACGCCTTGCTGCAATTACATAGGGAATTGATGAGATCACACCGGAGTATTGTGTACAGTTTTGGTCTCCTTACCTAAGGAAGGATATACTTGCCATTGAGGGAGTGCAACGAAGGTTCACCAGACTGATTCCTGGGATGAGGGGATTGTCCTATGAGGAGAGATTAAGTAGACTAGGCCTATATTCTCTAGAGTTTAGAAGAATGAGAGGTGATCTCATTGAAACATACAACATTCTTATAGGGTAGATGCAGGGAGGATGTTTCCCCTGGCTGGGAAGTCTAGAACCAGGGGTCACAGTCTCAGAATAAGGGATTGGCCATTTAGGACTGAGATGAGGATAAATTTCTTCACTCAGAGGGTGCTGAATCTTTGGAATTCTCTACCCCAGAGAACTGTGGAGGTTCAGTCTTTGAGTATATTCAAGACAGAGATCGATAGATTTTTGGATATTAAGGGAATCAAGGGATATGGGGATAGTGCAGGAAAGTGGAGTTGAGGTAGAAGATCGGCCATGATCTTATTGAATGGCAGAGCAGGCTCAAGGGGCCAAATGGCCTACTCCTGCTCCTATTTCTTATGTTCTTATTCAGTCATTATAAATAATTGGTCCTGCTCATTTATTCTAATTCTGTGTTCACAGTCCTAATAAAATAACATGCTTGCATCTAGATTATTTATTCATCTGCTTCAATTCTGATGCTCTGTGTCTGATTTATTGAGCAGTCCCCTGTTAAAGATAAGTTCATCTGTTTAAATTTTAAACATTTTAAGGTTTCTGCCTGGCCGTGCCAACCTTTGTTGATGCTCTTGTTGGCTTTGCTGTCATCCCTGCTGGCAATGCTGCTGCTATTTCACATCCTGTTGGGTTGGACGTGTTATCATAAGATACCCCAAAGAGATCATGGAGAAGAAAGGGGCTCAGTCCAATGGGTACGGAAAGGAAGACTGATTGAAGTGTCTCCATTGTCACCAGCAGACTGACAGTTCAGAGAGACTTACTGTGCAGAAAACAGACCTATTGCTAATTTACTGGCAGCACAGTTCAGCTGATAATTGCTGATTTAGTGTGTTTCCTATCTGGGGTCGCCATGCTGTTGCTGTTTCCCTCAGCACTGGGTCGCCATGCTGTTGCTGCCCCTCACTGTCAGCAGAATATCTAAAGGTCTGAACTATCTACAAAACATCTTTTCATCCTGATATTAATTTCCATTGTTGGACTGTGTCAGAATATTTTAATGTGGTTTAAATCTAAGAAAATAGTCAAGTATCCCAGCTCGCTTTGCTCCAGCATTTTAGCAAGAGGGTGAATGTCATTGGTAAGTGCTGGGTTTGTCTGTGTGTATGAACAAAAGACAGTTTGGAAACTAAAAGTCAGAGAATGCTGAAGTTGCAGAATGATGATAACACCCATTGTCAAGAGATGATCCGTACCTAGATAAGGGAGGTGGTTGCTAAGAGACCCACATACCTAAAGACCCATAACACGGGAAACTGCTTTAGCAGTAGACTTGAGCATATCCTGCAAGGTCATAAGTAAGGTGGTATTCAGATAACAGGGTCTTAGGCATTCCTGAGAGGGACATGCTGTTTCTTAGGCCAAGACAAGAGATGAGGTCTGGAAATCTGTGGCAATGCACAGCACGACTCATCCAAGTCAGCATGGGGCAGGATTAATGACTAAGAGATAAAGGCAGAGATGCCTATGTGCAGCCCAAGGTAGCCAAATAGTATAAAGGTAGAGCCTGTTCCCTCCAAAGGTAGAATTTTCAGGAAGGTCAAAGTCCACAGCCGAGCAGGCAGTCTAGGGAGTCGGGGCTGATCACCCTGGGGCCTAGGAACCATGTTGTCATTTAATGTAATCTGAAGACAGTTGTATTATAACACTGTTGAGTCAATATATATTAAAGCTAGTTGTTAAATGAATCACGTGGAAGTTATTGTTGAAGGACTCACGGAAGAAATCCGCTTTCAGACTATCTCAATGGCTGTTAACTCAACATAATCTCAATATCTGCTGATTATGATGCACACATGAAAAGTTGACTTGAGTCACCTGCTGCATAAGATAGTATTTAGGATGCAATTTAAGAAAGATCATTCTTTTCAAAGCAACCAGGAACACAGAGATCAGAGGGGCTAGGATACGGGAGAGTGGAGATTAGAGGAATTTGGAGCCAAGAGAACAAAAATCTGAGAAATTGGAGTTCCATCACAGGAGTGCTGAAAGAAATGGACAAAACAATTTGAGTTTAAAAACTGAACATGTGAAACATTCAGCTGTTGGTAA
Source organism: Squalus acanthias (assembly GCA_030390025.1). NCBI lineage: Eukaryota > Metazoa > Chordata > Chondrichthyes > Squaliformes > Squalidae > Squalus > Squalus acanthias. The sequence goes on along the minus strand of CM059448.1, from coordinate 34,838,131 downwards.
TGGGACAATTTTAGATTTGGACAAGTATTTTTGAAAAATTAGAATGGCAATACATATATAAACTTGTTTATATTTTCTGAAAAAATAATAAATTGCACTTTGATCTTATTATGTGAGTATTACTGTAATAGGTATTTATGAAATCCTAATAGTCCTGGGGCAGGCTCAAAGGTTACCTAAAGTAGCAAGTGAGTTCCCCTTTTAACCACTGCCTGTCCTCACCCATCAATCATGCAGGCAAGCTTTCAGTCTTGGTAAGCCCGATAGCGATCAGAAGTAGGCTTTCACCCTCTAATCCAGGGGCATTGAGGCGAATTGTACCACCATTAATACCACCCCAGATGAGACTGATCAAAGCTGGGACCTTTCTAGTCTCTAAAGCTCACTTGGTAAACCAGCTGAGTCATTGGAGCCATTATTACATCATTTTATAAACCTGGATTATATCTTCTCACTCCTCCTGGGGGTGAAGTTCCTCAGGACTTCTCCCGCTCGCCTGCCATAACATCGGTAAAAACCCCATTTAAGTGATTAAAAAGGGTTTCCGTTGAACCTCCGGCGATGCTACAGCGGTGAAGCGGAAGAACCTTTAAGGAAATTCAATCCCTTGTTTCTAAAGTAAAACATTTCAGTTCTCCTTTCAGAGCTTTAATCGCCGAGTCTCAAAATGATAACACTGTTCTGTTTTAAATCCCCTCCAATGCATCGGTATAATTTTCAGTGTTGTATCTTCCTTTCATTGTGTACACACGCCATGTTTTCTTTTCCAGCATGTATGTAATCCAAACATTTATAAATCTACATTAAAATCTATTTAGCATTCCTTAGCCACTCCGCATACTTGGTCTCTTTGAACGCTATCAATCTCTCTCATTCTTATAACTAGGCCCCTAAAGTCTTCTATATGAGTTATGAATAGCATAAACAGCATAGCACCCAGAATAGATACACTAGTCATTGCATGAATTTTTGCCATTGATCATCACCTTCTGCCTTCTATTCTAAGTCAGCAATCAATCTAGTTAGCTAATTTACCATTCCTTCGATGAGCCTTATTTTCAGCTGCATGGGTGAAATGTTATTAAATTCCAAATGAAAATCGATTATGGTTACATCCGGTGAATAGTTTTTGTCAACTGATTTAGATTTCTTCTCAAAAACATCCAGTAGATTTGTGAAGCTTGACCTGTCATTTCTAAATCTACACTTACTACTTACTCCTTATGGTGTCTGCAATCTTTTAGAGCGTACCCTGTAAAATACCCTACAACATTTTCCTCACCATTGATGTTAATCACTTCATTTTTAAGTAACAGAATAACATTCCCTATCCTTGTTCCTGTACTTACATCATTCTTATATGGTTAAAGCTGAGTCTCACGTATTTCTTCTCTCATTTCATTCAGGATTCTATAGCGCATACCAACCAGCTGGGCCAGGTGCCATGGATGCAATTAACCACTTGCATTTTTTTTAATAACACATGCTTCACTGATATCTACATATGTTATAGATTCCTGAGGTAAAATGAAGGGATTCAGGTTTTGTCTACAGTCTCCCAATGTGAAGATTGATATAAAGAATTCCTTTACTAGCACTGTTACTTCCTAATCATCTATTTTATTTTTACCTGTTATTTTACCCTCTGTTTACTAAGTGCATGAGTAAAAATAGCTTTGGATCCTTTTTGCTACTATCTACAATCTGCTCTATTGTCATCTTACTTCTTCTAACCTTGTCCTAAATTAACTTTAAACTCAGTTGTCTTGACTGATATACTCACAAAGGTAACCAAGTATGAGGTAGGACATGAGGTAGGACAGTAGTGGCAAGCACGAAAGCCAGTCCATTACAAAAAGACATGATCATGCCGATGTCTAAGTGCCCTGCAACGGCATGTGTAGCAGTAAGAAATTTATCTCCAAGGACAGTGGCTGGATGTTACGGCCCAAAGCATCTGTATTGGTTTTCACCCAATCACCCCTTGTCCAATTACAGTAATGCCACGTACCTAATTATCCCGCCTGCCCCCGTCAGGTCCTCATCTCATGACACCCTGGCATCATCTCTTTTTGACCATCAAGAGTCATATCTGGGGTAGTTATGGCAACACAAACGGAACATGTCTCCTTAGGTAGAGATATAGTGTCCTTGCCGTTTGCCTGTTTTTAATTCCCTGCAGATATCATAACATTCCACACAGTGGCAGCCACATATGACCTTGCTAGTTCTGTTCCCACAGACATTGTGTGTCTGTTCTTATTAATAAGTTTGCTGAGAAGCACTTTTAAAATGTTGGTCAAGAGAGGCCCAATGCCTATGTTTCTTCCATTACCGCTTCTACCCAGGGCATATTACACTAGTTTTAAAAACATGATTATTCAAGCATCATTGTGGACTGCGTATCAGTTACAGAATAAAAACAATACAAACTTAAGACTATAACATAATGGCCCAAAAATTTGTGTTGATACGCGAGAGTACGCACTATGTACTCTTGCGTATTCTGTCTCCAATTGCCGGTTTTCTGCATGCACTGCGCATGCGCTGAAAACCGGCACTTGGTGAATGGAAAAGGGGGCGGTTCCTAGGTGAACCGCGTGCGCGCTACAGGCTGCGCGCATGCAGTGCACTTAGTGGTTTCAACGCGCAGGTAAGTATGGAAGATTTTACACATAAAAAAAGGAGGAGTAAGACCCACTTTTAACAAGATAAGTAGTGAATTAAGTATTATTTTGATTTTTTTTTAACAGGTATATCTTTTTTAGAGACTTTAAAGACAGGTAAGTTTATTTTTATAACTTTAAAAGATTTTAAATTTTTTCAAAAATTTAATTTTTTATTTAAAATGGTTAATTTATTTAACTATACTTATTTTATTAATGTGATGGTTTTTAAAAAAAATTAATTGAGGTTTAGCTGTTCTTTTGGGGGGCTATAGTATTCATAGCTTTCACAGCACTTATGTGAAAGTTATGAATGGAAGATGGTGTGCTGCCATTGGCTCTAACTGAGTCACGTGATCCCACAGCTCGCACGAATTAACTACGCATGTGGGATACGCAAGCCCAGCACAGCAGCTGTCCAGAACATCAAGTTCGTGCGAGCTGGAACTGAAAAAGCCAACGCGCAGTGAGAGATCGCGGGGAAGCCTTACCCTCGCACGAAGGCTTCCTCACGAATTTTTGGGCCAATACTTATTTCATTTAGTCCAGTTAGTTAGTAGGGTGACTCAGAAATGAAGATTTCCCCCTTTCTTACACCAGCATTGCTTAAACTCAGTGTATGTGTTCCACAAACATGTGTCACTGGTATTACTGGGAATGTCCTTCCCTTTCCCACATGCCAACCAAAGCAGATAATTAGGGAAGAGCTCTGTACAGCTACTGCAATGAATCTGGCCCCAGTTATAACCTCATGCAATCAGATGACGGAACCTTTATTTGGAATGAGAATGTGTGTGTGTAGGCATGTGCGTGCATGTTTGGGGGAGAACATGGCTCCACACCATTGGAGGATGTTAAGGCTTTAGAGAGGGTACAAAGATTCACTAGTATATAGCCTAGTATGAAGAAAAAAAATATGTAGAAAGGCTTGAAAAACTGTTCTTTTCTCATTAAAACAATGCAGATTATGGGGCAAAACGATAGAAATGTTTTAAATGATGAAAGAATGGGACAGGGTTGATAGAAGCAGACTGGTTCCAGTAGTTGAAGGGTCAAGAATGAGTTGACATAGATATGAGATTAAATGGAAGGGATTTAGAACAGAGGGGAAAACAAATTTCTTTATACAGAGTTCTGAGGATGTGGAATTCACTTCCAGGATTAGTGGTTGAGGCAGAAACTATGTCAACATTCAAGATTAGAATGAATAAGTGGTTGAAAGAAATGAGGTTTAAGGTTTCTGGGAACAGGGTGGGTAAACATGATTAGAACTATTTGCTTGCCTGGAGGGTAAATGCTGCTACGGAATGGAGGGGTCAAATAACCTGTTTCTGTGTTGTAACCTCTATGTATTTCCTGATGAGTGAAAGCATGTAGAGCTGCATCAGAATATTGTGACATCATAGCTTCATGGACCGTTAAAGTGCAAATTTCAGGTTATGAAGTTGTGGCCTACTAGAAGATATTAAGTTGTCGCCCTTAATAGAAAAAAACTTACTACAGCTGGTAAATTTTCAACTCAGAACTTGAGGTAAATTCAATAGTTTTTCAATGGGAACTTAGCAACATAGGGACAGGAGTAGGCTATTCAGCTCCTTGAGCCTGTTCTGACATTGAATTAGATCATGGCTGATCTGTATCTCAACTCAATTTACCCACCTTTGATCCATAACCCTTGTTACCCTTACCAAACAAAAATCTATCGATCTCAGTCTTGAAATTTTCAAGTGACCCACCATCCACAGCCTTTTTGGGGGAGCGAGTTCCAGATTTCCACTACCCAATGTATGCAAAAGTGCTTCCTGATTTCACTCCTAAATGGTCTAGCTTTAGTTTTAAGATTATTCCTCTTGTTCTGGATTCCCCCACCAGAGGAAATAGTTTCTCTGTATCTAACATATCGAATCCCTTAATCATTTTCAATAACTCAATTTGATCACCTTTCAACCTTCTAAACTCAAGGGAATACATGCAAGTTTATGCAACCCAGCCTCATAAATTAACCCTTTAAACCCTGGTATTATGCTGGTGAATCTGCCCTGTACCCCTTCCAAGGCCAATATATCTTTCTTGAGGTTCGGTGCCCAAAACGCAGTACTCCAGATGGGATCTGACCCAGGCTCTGTACAACTGAAGCGTCATCATTTTTGAATTCCACTCCCCTTGAGATAAAGGCCAACATTCAATTCGCTTTTCAATAAGATCAAAAGTAATTTAAGAAAATAGAGATTAGGGAGGTAAATTTGTGCCTGTGCAATTTCTTTTCTCGTGTGGAAACAATGTGAAAATATGACCAATTTTATTGGCTGTAGACAAAGAATTGAGAAGAGACCAGAAGAGGATGCTTACTTTTGAGTTTGACAAGATGAGAGGATGTACTGTTAAATGGAAAAGTACTACCCCCAGCAAAAGAAACAAAATGTCCCCATGGTCTATGCAGGTCTCAGTGATGGTAGTTGATGTAATAAAACTGCTGTAAAGTTTTCTTTAAATTATATGATCACTTTTCTTATGCCACAGCAATTAATTATTTTCTATCCTTTCCTCTCCCTCTCTTTATCCACATATATCCTCCCTTTTCCTTCTAACCATTTACTTTTGCCCTTATCTGTTATCCTTCTTGCAGGTGTGAGATCAGTCAAAGTATGTAGTCAAAGACTGTCAAAAATAAATGTTCCTTCCAGTAGCGCACTCTATTGTCATCATCTTATATCACATCTAACCTCGTTACTGACATGTTATTGAATAGCCTTCTCACAAATGTTACAGTAGGTAAAAATAAAATAAAATCAATACCTCTCATCCCCGGCACTTAAAAACTGCCAATAACAATTATGAAATAATTTACAAAAGAGTTGAAGAACAGACAAACAACTGGAGATTGTTTGCTTCACTCTGGGATCCAAATGCCAACTTTTCTTTCATTTGACATTTTCTGAACAAATATTCCACCTAAATTTGTATTAGACACAGAAGTTGCCCAGGAATATGACACTTAATCAGCCTGCATTTAATATTTTCGCCTTGCAGCTGCTGCCTTGTGGGGCTCAACTGTACAGAACAATCCGTTTTTGCATCATATCAACTGATTCTGTGGGCTGGATTTTACCAACCTCGGCGGGTCCGTGGCGGGCGACTTCGGTGGCAGGTCCCGACCTCGCTGCCGGCTCCAGCCCGCTGTCCAAAATGATTTTCCCCTGATTGGGCTTGTTAAGCCCGCCCAGTGTTTGCCGGTTAATTGAAGGAAGCGGGTCTGATGACGTCCTTTGATGATGCATCATCAGCCGGTTTCCTTAAAGGGACCATGCGCAAATTTAGTTTGACAGTTGTGCTGTCAGTGTTCTACAGCATTGAGATGCTGCAAACACTGACAAGCACTGCACAGAGGTGCACAGTTGCACCCAGGCACTCCCATGACTCCCTCCATATGCTTATGAAGGGAGTCACAGCACGCAGGGAGGTTCTCTTCCCTTCCAATGGACGGAAGAGACCTCCCCAGGAGACCAATGCAGCTTGGTTGCACATTGCACAGGAGGACACAAGCAGGGATGTCGTCAGGAGGACCAGGCTGCAGTGGCGCAAACCTTTCAATGATCTCAGATCACGAAACGTTACTGAAAAGCCACACTCAACCTCATCCTGCTGTGCCACTCATCATATCCCCATCACTCTGCCTTCCCTACCCTGCGCATCCTTACTCACACCAACTTACCTTGCACGTTCACCCATCCCTCTCTATCTACATTATTACTTCCCCATCTCACTAGCCACCCCTCACACTCACCCTCATCCTAGTCCAATCATACCAACTAACAACACACAAGGCCAATGTTCATGTGAAGTTTCTATTAATGTGCTGTCAAACATTGAAACCTTTATTTTGAACACCTTGCGTTCTTGGACAGTTCTGTGTGCACTTTTGGAAGTAGCTTAGTGAGTTGCAGTGAATGGTGAGACATAAGGGTAACCCCCGCAATGGTGAGGAGTGTGAAAGGAATGGCTTGGGCATTGTAGAGATGCTTTATGGTGTTGGTGTGGGGTGGTGCCAACCTGGCGCATCATGTGGCAACCAGGGTGTACAGCGTCAGATGAAGTAACTCTGGCCATGGTGAGGCCATCCCTGGCGTCCCGGGCAACAATGTGGTCGGGTGCTGATGCCCTCTGTCCTGTGCAGCATCAGTTGATTGCGGAGAAGATTGGTGGTGTTGTTGGTGCTGCTGGTGTGCCTGCTACTACTGGTGTTGGGGCTGATCGTGGTGGGATTCTGAGGACCAAGGTGAGATAGTTTCAAGGGCACCGATGCTGATGTAATAGATGGCAAATTAACTTGAGATGACAGAAGCGATCTGTCAATGGTGAGAGAGGTTGTTCCAATGAGGTGACACTAGATAGAGAGTTTACTCCAAACACTAGCAACCTGCATAAAGCTAAACCTGTCTTCCAAATGCAGTAAGCAACAGTTTCTGAGTTTGGAAAGTGAACAGCTGTGAGATAAGAGCTTTTAAAGCACATTTCCAGCTGTCAAGTAATGAGATGATTCCATGGCCATTCAACTCCCGACCTGCTGACGTGACGTGATCCCCGAGCAGCGTAAACCCCTTGGGCGACCTGGTAAACTCTGAAGGTGAGCTCAAAATAGTTCTTAATGGTCTGTTAACAAGATCATAATGACCTGAATTGCCTCCCCCGCCACTGTATGTCGGGTCTGCTCAGCGTTGACAGACCCAACATTTGGGAAAGGCGCGTGGCGGCGGGTTGACAGCAGGCTCCCGACCTGCTGTCAAAAAAAAACATTTTCCCACCCGACCCGCCACCAATCGCGCCCGCTGACCCCCCGAAAAATTCCCGTGTCTCTGCATTTCGGAGTAGTTCAAAGAAGGTTCCATGATATGACCTTTCCATATATACACACAATACATAAAAATGTACTGTTTTATGCTTCAGGGTACGTGGGTGAAATACAGTGTATAGGCCACATCCATATTTTTTTATATCTTGTATAAATCATTTTGTGTCAAAATACACTGATTTACGAGTCATCCCTATATTTACAGAAGATAAATGAGTAAGAAAAGACTAAAAGTTGACCCTGAAATTCTGATGGGGCTTTACTGATCTCCCATTATACCTCCAGTCACAGACCAGCGGAACTTCAGGGAAACGGCATAAATGTCAGGAGACCAGTCGGACTCCCGTGGAAGTTCAGAGCCCTCTTGTTCATCTAACATTTTATGACATCTCTCCAGACATCCCAAAGTATTTCATGTACAATGAATAATTTTGAAGTCCAGTCACTGCTGCCATGTGGACTAACGTGGCATCCATTTTGTACTTAATAAGATCCCCAAAACTGCAATGAGATGAACGACCAGTTAGACTATTTTTGCTGAAGTTGATTGAGGGAAAAATGTTGGCCACAACACCAGGAGAGTTCCTTGCTCTTTGTCACATAGGAACTTCAGCGCCTACCTGAATAGACAGACAAGTTTTGTCAGATGGACAATGCAGCATTCCATCAGTTCTGCACTCAAGAGGCAAGAATGCTGCCGAGTGAGCCAAAAGCTTTCAAATATAAACTTGTACATTTTTTTCCCAGTATAAAGAATATCTGGATTACCATGGAAAGTAAATCCTGATACCACTTCTGACTTCACCTCTTTTCTAGCCTAACCACAAGGTAAATTATATCTCTTATAGCTTAATCATTTGGTATATAAATCAAATCGCAGTTTGATTGTCACTGTCCACCATGACACATCATTTGGAAAACAGTAAAGTCAACAGGGAAAAAGGTAAGTTATTACAATAATGCATATTAATTTTAAAAAACTCACATTTTCAAGTATGTACCATAGTAATAGCAAACCGTGTGGTATTTGTTAATCAAGCAAGCTAGCACATTTTGTCACATTTTGAAACAAAGGCCTTGATTTTCCTCCAGTATCCTGTCAGTATTTACATGGCTAGTAGGTTAAGGTAAACTTTTGCCAGCCGACTGATCCCACTATGACCCATTTCCCTGGTTTCGAGTCAATTACATATGCAGCAAAGGCTTCCAAGCAGTATCTCCACTTTTCCGAGGGAGTCTGCCACTTCCAGGGAGATAACTGCTGTGATGCTGTAGTGAGGCACTCGTTACAGCAGTTCAAAGGATGGGCCTTTGCTAAAAGGGGCAGAAGGCCCCTAAAAACTCCTGGACCATCAGAGCCTTGGATGGTCTGGCGACAGAGGTGGCCATCTATTATCTCTCAGCCAATCCTCCTGCGTCCCATCGCCTCCTTTCTTCTGGTTCTGTTCTGCATCAGAGAAATCTGTCAGAATCCCAATTCCCACCCTTACTCTATGGTCATTTCACAGAGCAGGCAAAGGATGAATGGTCAACATCTGTGTTAGAAAACAGATCGATTCCCAGAGGAAAACTTACACCAAAGAGTCAAATATCAATATATTATATTTATCTATATACACTCAAAGATTTTAGGGTAGGCTATGAGATTTGTTAGGTGTCCACCAGATATTCAATTGACACACCAGGAAAGTATCCATGGGGAAATAAAGCCTGATTTGTTTAAATACATCACACCAAAGCAATGTCAACTGTATAAGTTGAATTCTTTAAATATGACTGCATTGAATAGCAAAACTGTCAATGAGCAACTACTTAGCAGTGAAATTGGTACCAATGAACAACCAGCAAGCACCACAAAATATTTCAATAAAATTGCTTCAAAACATTTTTGCAAACTGATTACTTCTGCAGCCATCCTAGTTCTAATCAAGTCTAATATATATGTCTGAACATTGTATATTACAAATTTACAACATAATCACGAACCTCATCAATCATGCAAGCATATCAGTTCAAATAATGTACCATATACAACTGAGTTTGAGTTTCGGGTAGGCTATAAGGTTTTTTTTTAATTTCAGTGCAATCTCCCAGAATTAATTTATCATTTATTTCTTGGAATCTTTTCTATTTTTCCTGTTTTGGTTTAAAATGGAGCACAGTTATGACTGCAAGGTTTAACCCTGCAGCCTGTATATCTGTTGTGACACCACCACACCCCACCCCGACCCACCCTTCATGGGGCACTGACTCTAGGCCATGGTGCCAGCCCTCGAGCCGGATGGCTCTCTTACATTTGTTGATAGGACCTTGGACCAAAGGTGGTTCTGTCAGACTTGTTGTTTTGAAACACAAACACATTCTGCATCGCCGCACTCACAAGTCTGTCACTAATAAATAGTGCCAGGGCCCTGCTCCCACTACCAGCTATGAATAAGCAGCTGGGGAACAGCTCCTTCCCTCCCTCACTACCAACACGTAACTGAGTTACTGTAGTAGTAGAGCCACTATGGCTCTACCACTGGCCCTGTCCACTGCAAAAGCCAGTCACACAACTTCTCCTGCATATTTCACGTAAGAAATAGGAACAGGAGTAGGCTATATGGCCCCTCGAGCCTACTCCACCATTCAATAAAATCATGGCTGATCTTCGAACTCAACTCCACTTTCCAGCCCGATCCCATATCGCTTGATTCTGTTAGAGTCCAAAAATCTATCGATCTCAACCTTCAATAGACTCAATGACTGGGGTAGAGAATTCCAAAGATTCACAACCCTCTGTGTGAAGAAATTTCCCCTCATCTCAGTCCTAAATAGCCGACCTCTTATCCTGAGACTATGGCCCCTAAGTTATAGACTCCCCAGCCAGGGGAAAATAGCCTCTCAGCATCTATCCTGTCAAGCCCTCTCATAATCTTATATGATTCAATGAGATCACCTCTCATTCTTCTAAACTCCAGAGAGTATAGGCACATTCTACTTAATCTATCCTCATAGGACAGCCTTCTCATCCCAGGAATCAATCTAGTGAACCTTTGTTGCACCGCCTCTAAGGTAAGTATATCCTTCCATAGGTAAGGAGACCAAAACTGTGCACAGTACTCCGGGTGTGGTCTCACCAAAGCTCTGCAGCAAGACTTCCTTACTTTTGTACTCCAACCCCCTTGCAATAAAGGCTAACATACCATTTGCCTTCCTAATTTTTTTTCTTATTCGTTCCTGGGATGTGGGCATCGCTGGCAAGGCTAGCATTTATTCCCCATCCCTAAATGCCCTCAAAAAGGTGGTGGTGAGCCGCCGCCTTGAACAACTACAGTCCGTGTGGTGAAGGTACTCCCATAGTGCTGTTAGGGAGTTTGTTCCAGGATTATGACCCAGTGATGATGAAGGAACGGCGGTGTATTTCCAAGTCAGGCTGGTGTGTAACCTGGAGGGGAACTTGCAGGTGATGGTGCTCCCATGCACCTGCTGCCCTTGTCCTTCTAGGAGGTAGAGGTCGCGGGTATGGGAGGTGCTGCCGAAGAAGCCTTGGCGAGATGCTGCAGTGCATCTTGTAGATGGAACACACTGCAGTCATGGTGCGTCAGTGGTGGAGGGAGTGAATGATTAAGGTGATGGATGAGGTGCCAATCAAGCCGGAATCTTGTTCAGGTCTTGCTGCATGGGGGCATGGACTGCTTCATTATCTGAGGAGTTGCAAATGGAACTGAATACTGTGCAATCAGCAGCGAACATCAACACTTCTGATCTTATGATGGAGGGAAGGACATTGATGAAGCAGCTGAAGATGGTTGGGCCTAGGACACTGCCTTGAGGAACTCCTGCAACGATGTCCTGGGGCTGAGATGTTTGACCTCCAACAACCACAACCATCTTCCTTTCTGCTAGGTATGACTCCAGCCAGTGGCGAGTTTTCCCCAATTCCCACTGACTTCAATTTTACTAGGGCTCCTTGATGCCACACTCAGTCAAATGCTGCCTTGATGTCAAGAGCAGTCACTCCCACCTCACCTCTAGAATTGATCTCTTTTATCCATATTTGGATTAAGGCTGTAAGGAGGTCTGGAGCCGCGTGGTCCTGGGGGAACCCAAACTGAGCATTGGTGAGCTGGTTATTGGTGAGTAAGTGCCACTTGATAGCACTATTAGTGACTCCTTCCATCATTTTGCTGATGATTAAGAGTAAGCTGATGGGACGGTAATTGGCCAGGATGGACTTGTCCTGTTTTTTGTGGACAGGACCTACCTGGGAAATTTTCCACATTGTCGGGTAGATGCCAGTGTTGTAGCTCTTCTGGAACAGATTGGCTAAAGACACGATTAGTTCTGGAGCACAGGTGTTCAGCACTACACCTTTTTCTCAGAACTCGTTCAATGGAATGAAAGTCAGTCGGTTTCTATAACTGATGGCCTACCCACAATGCTAGTTTTAAGCCTGAGTGGCAAATTAATAATTTACCCAATGCTTTTGCTTATAAGCTTCAATATATAGGATTAGAGATGGTTGGGCGTGCGTAATAAGTCTGATAGAGGGTAAAATTCTGTTGATTTGCGCCTCCCATTGGCGCTAACGGGGCGCAAAGCAACTAGTGCCTGGGCACGGCGCCGCCAACACCTCCCGCGAAATTCAGCGGGAGGTTAGCGGCGGCGGTAATCGTTAGCACCCCGCGGCGCTGCACCTCCGGCGATGACATCATCGCCGTGCGCAGCACCCTGCTCGCGCCCCAGCTGCAATCTTCGGTAACACACCCTGACTTACCGCTGGACGCTATGTTCGACAGGGTCGGGGGGCCTACATGCGGCCAGGGCGGCACAAATTAAAGGGGAGGTGCTAGGCAGCCATTTTTGTTGCTGGCCGCCTGCCAGCACCTGCCCCCTTTGCCGTCCCCGGCCTTCTGTGTAGCCCCCCCGCGGAGTGCCGGCTGCGCTCCGTGAGCCCGGCACTTCTCGAGTGCCAGGCTCTTTTGCCGGCACTCCGATCCCTGGTGGCTCAGCTGGGCCCCGGGTCACGCTGCGCAAGGCCCCTCCCCTTTAATAAGGGGAGGAAGGCCTGCAGTATCGTGGCGTGACGTGCCACAGTGCGTGGGCGCTGCTGCACGTAGCGCCGCGATATTCACTCGCAGCGCTCCAAGAGGGAGGGGGGGCGCTTCCAGTAGCACCCTGCCTCCCTCTTGGGGTGGTACCAGTGAATTTCGGGCACGACCCAATTTTTCCCCCATGTTTTATTAAGCATTTCAGATGACACATAAACCATGAGAAAAAACCATAGCCTGTAAATTACAGTGAGTTTTTTTGTACAAATGCTTAACATGCTTGTATCAAATCTCTCTCAGGTATTATTAATGTAGGAGCTAACTCATTTATTTTAAACTGGTTAACATCTCTATTAAAATAGTCAAGAGAGAAATTTGTTACAAATGCATTGAGTGTTTGAGCTGCTCACAGTAACTTCCAGACTCATTAGTTTATGGGTATCCTCTAAACTTTGAGATTAAATTATAACCGTTTACACATTTTCTGTCACAAAGATACAAAAGTCTGATCTCAATAAAACAAAGACAATAATGATGCAGATCACGTGATACTGTAGTGCCTAAGTGCTCATTTGGTACCCCTCAATAATCAGGCCATCACTGAAAGTCTGGCTGGACAGGGGAGTAGAATTCCTTCCTTTGTTGGAGAACTAATTACAGGAAACTCTTTGGTATCCGGCACCGACGGGACCGGCATGGTGCCGGTTGATCAAAAGTTCCGGATAACGGAGAGTTATATCAACCGAGGCTATTTTTAACAAACAAAAATAAAAAAATCAAGAAATGTGCAGTATACAGTATTTGGGTACTCACCTACAGAATGTTGTGTTAAATGGATGGTGGAAGATGCTTGATTAAGTACAGTACTGCCAGTTGAGGGTAATCCATAACTCTTTAATTACTTAACAGTAAAACAAAACTTATAAACGACTGTATACAGTACTGTAGTTGACTGTACACTTATTCCGAGTCATCTGGTTCATCAGAAATATCCGTGCCAGCTGGGTCATCAGGAACATGCAGTTCCACAGATTCCAGAGATTCTTCAGGCACTTCCGCTGCTTCGACTCTTTTGGAAGCTTTCTTAAACATGTTGCGGATGTCGGTTTGCTTAGTGGACTCTTGCCTTTTCTGTAGAAAGGTGGAATGCAGAATATGGAGTTGCATAACTTCTTGGGCAGAGTAGCAAGTCTGCCTTTCAGCAAATTTGAGGATTGAAGAAAATCCTTCTGCAGCTTTAGCCCAAGAAATCTTCTTCTCTTCAGAAATATCATCCTCTTCACTTTCCATCTCACTTTCCTTTTCTTTCTTTGGTTCAAAACATTCTCAATTATTTCATCATCACTTAGCATATGCACAACACCAAGTTCTCTATCTGCATCAACCCACTGCTCGATATCACTTTCACTGAGGTGACGTAGAGGGTTTGCTGGGCCTGCATTTTTCACCATGCCAGCCATGTCCATTATTGTACTCTTCTTGGGACAAACATTGAACCCATGAAATTCCTCCTCTGAAGAAGAACCTTCAGCAAACATTACAGAAGGCCACAATTTGCGCCAGGCTTGCCTCAGAGTGTGACCTTTCACAAAGTTCCAGGAACATGCAACATTATAGATGGCATCTTTAATATTGTATTCCTTCTGAAATGCTTGAATATTGTCATCTTGGCTTATCAGTTTACGTAGGAAGTCTTTCTTGTAATGACACTTCAGATTTTGGATAACGCCCTGGTCCATGGGTTGGATGAGAGAGGTTACATTTGGTGGCAAATAAATGGTAAAAATATTTCCCGAAACCAATTCGGATTCATGCGGATGGGCTCTACAATTATCAAGCAATAAAATGCATTTGCTATCTTCAGGTTTCCCTATTTTACGGAAATGTTCCCTCACAGATCGAACAAAAATATGATGGAACCAATCGGAGAAGATTTCCTTATCCATCCAAGCATTTTTTTGAGCTTTGTACTCAACAGGTAAGTGCCTCACATTTTTAAATGCACGGGGATTTTTATACTTCCCGATAACAAGAAGTTTAACCCGGTGTGATCCAGCAGCGTTCGCACATGTTAGCACGGTTACACGATCTTTATTTTTCTTGTAACCTGAAGCATTAGCCTCACTAGCCCCAGCAAGCGTTGATTCTGGCAAAAACCTCCAAAACAAGCCAGTTTCATCGGCATTATATATCTGTGCTGGCGACAAATCATGTTGCTGCACAATCCGATTGAAATAATCGCAGTATTCTTCTGCGGCGTCGTGATCAGCTGATTTCTTCTCCCCGGAAATATCGAGTCGTCGCATCCCGTGCCGTAACTTGAAGCACGTTAGCCATCCATCGGAGAATGCACACTTGTCAGTGAGCTCCATCCTTTCGTAGAAATCCTTCGCTCTATCGATTAGCATTGGTCCGGAAATTGGAACACCCTCTTAACGCTTAAGAGAAAAACATTCATAAAGCAAGGTATCCAGCTCTTCAAGCTTAGGCTTACGAAGTGTACGCCGTTTCTCTACACTCTTAGATGTCTCCAAGCTTGAATAAAACTTGAGCAGCTTATCCTTCTGCGATTTGATGTCGTAGATTGTTGACGAACCGATTTTGAATTCATTCATAATGTTGATACGCTTCTCTCCCCTTTCTAGTCGTTGGCATATCTCGATTTTCTGTTTTAAAGTTAAGACCACTCTCTTCCTTTTGCTTGGACCAGCTTTTGGGAATTCCATAATGCAAGATGGGGGAGATAATTCCCGATAAAGATGGAGAGACACACAGAACAATGGTGGCTAGGAAGAGACTACCAGCAGCGTGGGAGACACACAGTAAAATGGTGTATCAGAAGAGACTACCAGCAGCGTGGGAGACACACAGTAAAATGGTGTATCAGAAGAGACTACCAGCAGCGTGGGAGACACACAGTAAAATGGTGTATCAGAAGAGACTACCAGCAGCGTGGGAGACACACAGTAAAATGGTGTATCAGAAGAGACTACCAGCAGCGTGGGAGACACACAGTAAAATGGTGTATCAGAAGAGACTACCAGCAGCGTGGGAGACACACAGTAAAATGGTGTATCAGAAGAGACTACCAGCAGCGCGGGAGACACACAGTAAAATGGCCGATCAGAAGAGACTCCCGGCAGCGCGGGAGAATCAGACTCCTGTTACTGCAGTGTTCGGACTTCCGACAGCGCCAGGAGGCCGAGTAGTGGCACTTTGGAGAACTACCCCCACTGTTCGCGGGAGACTCGGACTCGGAAACATTGCCGGTTATTTGAGAGGAGTTTTCGGAGTATGATTTTTGCCGGTTAAGAGAGAATTCCGGATATTTAGGTGCCGGTTAAACAAGAGTTTCCTGTACATAAGATAAGAACATAAAAATTAGGAACAGGAGTAGGCCATATGGACCCTCGAACCTGCTCCGCCATTCAATAAGATCATGGCTGATCTTCAACCTCAACTCTACTTTCCTGCCTGATCTCCATATCCCTTGATTCCCCTAGAGTCCAAAAATCTATCTATCTCAGCTTTGAATATACTCAGTGATTCAGCATCCGCAGCCCTTTATTGTAGAGAATTCCAAAGATTCACAACTCTCTGAGTGAAGAAATTCCTCCTCATCTCACCCCTTATCCTGAGACTACTCTCCCTAGTTCTGGACTCTCCAGCCAGGGGCAACAACCTCTCAGCATCTACCCGCTTAATCCCCCTCAGAATTTTGTATGTTTCAATGAGATCACCTCTCACATTCTTCTAAACTCCAGAGAATATAGGCCCAATCTACTCAATCTCTCCTCATAGAAAAACCCTCTCATTCCAGACATCAATCTAGTAAACCTTCATTGCACCGCCTCTAAGGTAAGTATATCCTTCCTCAGATAAGGAGATGAAAACGGTGCACAGTACTCCAGGTGTGGTCTCACCAAAGCCCTGTACAATAGAATCAAGACTTCCTTACTCTTGTACTTCAACCCCCTTGCAATAAAGGCCAACATGTCATTCGCCTTCCTAATTGCTTGTTGTACCTGCATGTTAACTCTCTGTGTTTCCTGTATGAGGACACTTAAAGCTCTCTGAACACCAACATTTAATAGTTTCTCACCATTTAAAAAATATTCTGTTTTGCTATTCTTCCTGCCAAAGTGAATAACCTCACATTTCCTCACATTATACTCCATCTGCCGCCTTATTGCCCACTCACTTAATCTGCCTATATCCCTTTGCAGGCTCTTTGTGTCCTCCTCACAGCTTACTTTCCCACCTAGCTTTGTATACTTGCCTTGGAGGCGGTGCAACAAAGGTTCACTAGATTGATTCCTGGGATGAGAGGGCTGTCCTATGATGAGAGATTGTGTAGAATGGGCCTATACTCTCTGGAGTTTAGAAGAATGAGAGGTGATCACATTGAAACATACAAGATTCTGAAGGGGATTGACAGGGTAGATGCTGAGAGGTTGTTTCCCCTAGCTGGAGTATCTAGAACTAGGGGGCATAGTTTCAGGATAAGGGGTAGGCCATTTAAGACTGAGATGAGGAGTAATTTCTTCACTCAGAGAGTTGTGAATCTTTGAAATTCTCTACCCCAGAGGGCTGTGAATGCTGAGTCTTTGAGTATATTCAAGGCTGAGATAGATAGATTTTTGAACTCTAGGGGAATCAAGGGATATGGAGATCGGGCGGGAAAGTGGAGTTGAGGTCGATGATCAGCCATGATCTTATTGAATGGTGGAGCAGGCTCGAGGGGCCGTTTGGCCTACTCCTGCTCTTATTTCTTATGTTCTTATGTATCATCAGCAAACTTGGATATATTGCACTCGGTCCCTTCATCCAAGTCATTAATATAGATTGTAAATAGCTGAGGCCCAACCACTGATCCTTGCGTTACCCCACTAGTTACAGCCTGTCAACCAAAAATTGACCCGTTTATCCCTACTCTCTGTTTTCTGTCCGTTAACCGATCCTCTATCCATGCTAATATAATACCCACACCTCCTTGAGCCTTTATCTTGTGTAGCAACCTTTTATGAGGCACCTTATCAAATGCCTTTTGGAAATCCAAATATACTACATCCACTGGTTCTCCTTTATCTACCCTGCGAGTTACATCCTCAAAAAAACTCTAATAAATTTGTTAAACATGATTTCCCCTTCATTAAACCATGTTGACTCTGCCTAATCATATTGGGGGGAATTTTAACCTAAAAAAGGGTGGGTTTGGAGCATGAGGGTAGGTAAATTGTTAAAAATGGGATTCCTGACATCCCACCTCCAACCCGCCAACTTCTGATTTTAACAGAGGCGAGACGGGGTAGGCGACCAACCCTCTCCCAGGGGGGCGGAATGTCATTTTAAATATAATGATGCTGTAAGCCTCTTTTTTAACCTCCATTTTTTGCTTTTAGCTGCACGTGGACAGGTTTCACACAATTTGTCAAACCCGGCAGTCAAAGCAGACGGGGACTGCTGTATGCAGGAGGTAAGTGGCTTTATACCTACCTCCTGAATCCAGGGTCCCCAACTAACCCACCCACTCCCGCGATCAGAGACCCCCTCATGAGGCCTCCGATCACCCCCCAGGCCTTCCCACTCCCCCCTCGCCCCCCCCATGATGATGCTGAGGACAGCCATGATCCTCCGGTGGTCAGCCCCAATCTTGTCTTTACCCACCCCGATCATCCGGCCCTGGTCCTCTCTCCGCACCCCCACCCCCTCGCCTCGATCGTCTGCCTACCCCCAGTCCCCATCTTCTCTCTCCCCCACCCCCCGATCCTCTGCCCATCCCCCGATAATCTCTTCCCTCACCCACCCGATCCTATGCCCAGCCCCCGATCCCCTGTCCTCTCTACCTCCCTCCCACCGATCCTGGCCCCCGATCCCTGGTTCTCCTTCCACCCCCACCCAGGATCTTTTAACAGCCCGGCCCTCACGCGATCCATCCCTCCCTCCTTTGTCCAGTTGAAGGCCTACCCGCCCGCAGCCAGCCTCACATGCAAATCATGCCCTGTCGTTAAAGTCGGCAGGGTCTGCGGCAAACCCAGCCACCCGGGTTTTCCGACCGCATCAGAGCGCCCCACCCACCCCCCCGCCACCCCCAACCCGCCTTCCTCCAGAAAATTCCGGCCATTATGTTTTTCTAAGTGCCCCGTTTCCACTTCCTGAATAACGGATGCCAACATTTTCCCAACGACTGATGTCAGGTTAACTGGTCTGTAGTTCCTTGTTTTGTCTCTCCCCCCTTTCTTGAATAGCAAGGTTACATTTGCTACCTTCCAATTCGCTGGGACCGTTCTAGAATTTAGAGAATTTTGGAAGATTACAACCAATGTATCCACTATCTCTGTAGCCACCTCTTTCAGAACCCTAGGATGTAGGCCATCAGGTCCAGGGGATTTGTCGGCTTTTAGTCCCATTAGTTTCTCAAGTACTTTTTCTCTACTGATATTAATTACTTTAAGCTTCTCACTCTTATTAGCCCCTTGGTTCCGCACTATTTTTGATATGCTATATGTGTCTTCTACAGTGAAGACAGATACAAAATATTTATTTAAAGTGTTTGCTATTTCCTTATTCCCCATTATAATTTCTCCTGTCTCAGACTCTAAGGGACCAATGTTTACTTTTGCTACTCTCTTCCTTTTTACATACTTGTAGAAGCTCTTACAATCTTTTGATATGTTTCTTGCTAGTTTATTCTCATATTCTATTTTCTCTCTTTTTAATCAATTTGCTGGTTTCTAAAGCTCTCCAAATCCTCAGGCTTACTACTATTCTTTGCAACATTATAAGCCTCTTCTTTTAATCTAATACTATCCTTAACTTCCTTAGATAGCCACGGATGGATTACTTTTCCTGTGGAGTTTTTATTTCTCAATGGAATGTATATTCCTCCCCATCTGATTTTCTTCCCTGTGCTCTGCCCAGGCAATAATACATGCCCAGGCAATACAAATGCAAATCTGCCCCAATGGATTATTCTGCTGCTCAGATAGAGATGAATTTCACCTGACTTGTCTCTTTAAAGCCATAGAGCTGGATTTTGTGAATGGAGGCGAGTTGGAGGCGGGACTGCTGCTTGTTGTGTCAATGTCCCACCTCCATCCTCGCCTGACCAATCAGAGGGATTTTCCCCTGATTGAACTTGTTAAGCCCGCCCTGCAGGCTCAGCAGGCCAATTAGGGAAGAAGTCACTGACAGATCACGTCAACGTCAGACGTGCTATCTGTCAAGACTTCTTGAAAGAAGAAATGACAGCGTTTTACAGCTCTGTGAAGCTGTCAAATACTGACATTCTCTTTAGTTTGATGAGTCTCTGAGGTGAGGACTCATCAAACATTGCAAATTTGTAAATTTCAGATGTCTGATGGATCGGAGGGTCCATCAGCCATTACCTGAAATTGACAAGCAGGATGTCGGCTCTCCCGATCCTCCGCGGCTAAAGGCTATGGAAGGAAAACAAGGTAAGTGAACACTTTTTTTAAACTTATCACTCACCTTGCATACTTACCACTCCACACTTGCACCCATCACTCACCTCTACATCTTACTTCCAGGTGGCTCCGACCCCCGCAGACCTCCTCCACGTCTCCTCCAACCCGGCGGGGTTCTCGGAGGTCGGGAAGCCTTCACCTGTGAAGGTAAAATGGCACTAATCCTTTTTTCTGCCTGTTAACTACTTGTTAACAGGCAGTTAAAAGGATTAAATGCCTTTCCCGCCTCCAGGAGACGGGACCCGAAGCTGCACATCTTCCCGCTTCCTGGCAAATGGGCATGGAGGTGGGATGGGGGCGGGTTTGCCATCTGCCCCCAATTTCTTCGAGTTTACCGGCTGTCCCGCCTCCGTGCCCGCCTCCTCGGGGCTTGGAAAATACAGCCCAATAAGTCTAATTCCTGTAAATAGACACATCTAAAAGCCCCCAAAACATTGGTTGAAAACAGATTAGAGTAAATTTTTGTCTTTATCGCCAGGGCATTAAGCATTGCCTGGGAGAAGCACAGAGAGGAACATTTGGTGGTGAGAATCATAGGCCACTTATTGAATCTACCAGATTTTCCTTACACTAATATAAATGGAAGTAAAATCAGGCAGGTAATGTTACCAGCCTGTGATCCTTCTGACATAATGCTCCTCTCTGTGCTCTGCTCAAACAATGCTTAATGCCCAGGCAGTAAAAACAAAAATCTGCCATATCTTGTTTCCTAGAACAAAAAATGATCGAAGTGTTCATGCTTTAAGATGTAAATAATGCTGAAAATCTTGTGTAGATCATAATACTACAGCAACTTTGTGCAAATAATAAATCGATCACATTTTAAAAGTGAAATATATGTACATTCAATAAAGCATTAACTATCTGTACTTCATATTATATATACCGCACAATATAAATTGTACATCTATCTTGACAAATTTGACCTTTATTAAAAGGGACATTGAACAAACAGGCAATTCTGAAATGTAAAATATCACTGGGCTTGAATGATCAACAACTGGCAACCATGTATCATATTTCTCCGAGTGATGATGCAGCACTGTTACAGTGTTACAAACCGCTGATGCATACTTTAACTAATACAATAACTAGCGTAGATGCTGCAAATATTGCTTTTCCTAAACCTTTTTAAAATTATTGGTGTCAATCTAATCTGTTTTTATAGTTCTTGATCGAGAAAGGAGCTAGTAAAAAAAACTAACAAGCCTAAAGAAAAATTTCAGTTTAGAAGAAATTTCACTCCTTCCCCAAAAATGACAATGGGGCAATGAACTCTCTGCTACAGCAGTTATTGTCATATCAATTAACATCCTTTATAAGAGTTAAATAATTATCTACTTGGGAACTAGATTGAGGGTTATAAGGATAAGTAACAAAGAATTTGCATTTATATTGGCCCAGAAATTCCGGTCGGAGGCTTCCCGCGGGTGCAAGCCCCCGACCTGCACTTAAGAAGCGCGCCTACCGTTATGCTCTGGGCCCGCACAGAATTCCGTTCCTGTGCCTGCTCCAGCTGCCGGTGTGCAGTGCTTGCGTATCCCAGCGGCGAAGCTAGTTCGCAGCGTCCCTGGAATCACGTGGGCCATGGGGAGCCAATCAGAGCAGGGAATCTCCATTCATAGATTTGACAGGAAGACCTGTCAAATCTATGAATAGAGATCGGCCCCAAAACCTAAGTAAAACTTCAAATAAATTTTTAAAAAACATAATATTTTTAAAATAACTATAAATTACATAAATTAACTACTTTAAACAAAAATTTAAATTTTTGGAAAAAATAATTAAAGTTTTTAACGGGGCTAAAAATAAACTTACCTTTCTTTAAAGTATTTTAAAATGATAAACCTGTGGAAAAAATGTTTTACTTCTACTTTCTTCACCTCTTACCTTGTTAAAAGCAGGCCTTGCGCCTGCTTTTTCCACGCGCAGCTGCTAGGGACTTACCCGCAATGCACCAACTGAGAAAAAACCGGAAGTTCGATGTGTACGCGCTGCCTCTCCGGCACACGCGGATGACCTGTGAACCCCTTCCTTCAAGAGAACGGAAGTTCCGGTCAGCAGCTAATCTGCATGCAGCAAGGTCCCACATACAGCATTGAGATGATTGATCATTTGATCAGTTTTTGTTGGTGCTGTTGGCTAGGATACCAGGAGTACTCCACTGCTTTTCCACAAATAGTGCTATGGGATCTTTTACATCCACCTGAGAGGGCAGATAGGGTCATGGTTCAACATCTCATCTGAAAAACAATATATTATTCTGCCACTGGTGTCATCCTAGATTATGGACTCAAGGCCTGGACTGGGGCTTGCTTGAAACCCACAGCTTTCTAACTCAGAGGCAAGAGCGAAGACTGACACTACACAATACAGACAAATACAATGAAATTGGACAATGGATTTTTCATGGCAAGGAAAGTGATGTTGGATTTTTGCTTGATCCTCCTTTGGGGTATCTCCTCAAGAGATTAAATGGGCCTCGTAATGTTCACGTTAGAGTTGACTATGCATGACCAATGGAAGGAATAGGTTTGATGGTCAAAAGATTTTTTTCTTGTTCTTATGAAAAATGCAGCTACTGTAATTTGTTATTTGTCTGAATAATTGGTGACAAAGCTGTATGGCCTAGAAATTGGCCTCCTTAGCGCCTCCTGTTATTGCCTCCGGGGGATGATAATGGGGCGCTAAGCACTTACTGACCGGGCACGGCGAGATCGATTTCCGCTATATTCAGTGGGAGGTTTGCGGCGGCAGTATGGCATTGCACCCTGATCTCCTTCGCCCAGATATCGTGACGTCATCGCCACGCACATCGTCCCGGTCTAGAACTTCGGTTCTGCCCCCTGCAGCATCGCCGGGCAAAAACACCGGCAGCTGCAGGAGGCATTCATCGGGAGGTCGGGCGCGATACTTAAAGGCGAGGTGGCCAAGGTAAGTAAAAAAATTTATGAAATGCTCTTTCTCTTTTTTTTTCATTTGTCTTCGCCAGCGATCGATCAGCCCGGCACTCTGCTACAGTGCATCAGGCCGGATCGCGGCTGCCGTCGGGGACCAGGTAAGTATTCCCTTTGCAAAGCCTGCAGTGATGGCCCTTCCCTTTAGGAAGGGAAGGAGCCTTCCAACGCGGCAGCGCTGCACGGCCCAATGGGGCGCTGCACACCTACCGCCCCGGCTGCTGCCTGTTGTGCTCCAGGAAGGAAGTGAAGTGCTAAATCAAGTGCTCCACTTCCTTCCTGGAGCACAAACCCCACATTTTTTAAAAGTTGAAAAACATTAGCGCCCGCTGCTAATTTTCTCAACTTTTAAAAGTTAGCGCCCCAAACGGGGGCAATATTGAATTTCTCCCCCACGGAGTTTATAATGAAGGACAATGATGATGGCTTTGTTCTTCCCATTGTTTAAGCAGTAAACAAGGGAGGCCTGAAGAAGTAAGTACCACTTTTGTCGCAGCCTCTCCATCAATTTTCATACCAAGAGGCCTTCTACCTGTTGTTTTCCAACAAGAAGACCCCCTAACTATGGCAGCAGTTGCCACAGCTATAGGCTTCTCAGCAGCCAACTTTCATGTCCACTTCCAAGTTAAAGACTCTACCCAGGGAGTAGATCTACTCTGGAGGTGTGACCAGGGCGCAATACTGACCCAGTCCGACAAATCTGGGTATTACGTGGTCTTAACAGGTGCAGCAACTTCAGGTGTCAAATCTAAAAGAAAAATCAGCCCCTCTTTTTTTTTTAAAACATACATTAATGAGATTTTGGTAGCTATCCAGCTGCTGGCTACTTTCATTTAATTGTTGTTAGCGAGATGCAGACTGTACACATCATTTGCCCCATGTGCTAAATCCACTGCAAATTTCAGCTGAGTCACCTTCGTTGAGGTGGGCCACTTAATGATTGTTAACACCCAAGGCTTATTAGTCAAAACAAACATTTAATATGGATTACCAAAGCTGAGAAGGAAACAGAAATAAATGTCTTCCCATCAATGAATTTAATTTCACATCTTGCCATGACTTCTGCGTTGCCAATTCTTTACCATAATCACTCAGCTACCATGAGGGGGCAGTAATTCAGCGGGAAGCAGTAGGCGTGGTGAAGAGGGGGCAGGAATTCGGAGCACAGCAGGTGTGGTGAAGAGGGGCAGTGATTCAGAGCTAGCAGGTGTGATGAAGAGGGGGCAGGAATTCGGAGCACAGGAGTGATGAAGAAGGGGCAGTGATTCAGAGTGCATTAGCAGGTGTGGTGAAGAGGGGCCAGGAATTCGGAGCACAGCAGGAGTGATGAAGAGGGGCAGTAATTCGGAGTGCAATAGCAGTAGGTGTGAAAGGGGGCAGTAATTCGGAGCACATCAGGTGTGGTGAAGAGGGGGCAGGAATTCGGAGTGCAGCAGCAGTAGGTGTGAAAGGGGGCAGTAATTCAGAGCACAGCAGGTGTGGTGAAGAGGGGGCACAGCAGGTGTGGTGAAGAGGGGGCAGGAATTCAATCAGCAGTGGCAGGTACAGAATGTGGAAGTGTAAGCAGAAGGAGGTGCAGTGAAGTGTGCTGCTGTGATTGGGGGAGAGTGATGGGAAGCGGGGGAAGGAACGTTTGTTTTTGCAGTGGCTTTAGCAGAGTGATGTAGGGCTGTGCAGAATGTAAGAGAGCTGTGAAGTGGAGTCTTACCTTAGCAACTATCTCAAGTCTGAATTTCTTCTGGTATTGCTGCCAGCTCCTAGGAGCAATGCTTTTCTCATTGACTTGCTCTGCAACCTCAGACCATTGTTTCTGAGCTACTTGGTACGGCGTCTGTCTGTGGGGGAAGATAACCTCCTTCCTCTTGGTTGCCTACTCCACAAGGACCTGCACAGCACCATCTGAGAAGCAGGGGCATTCGCATCAGTCATTTTCTAAAAATCCAGCAGTTCAGGCAGTACAAAAGGATCCTAAAACAGGCCTAAGGACCCTGATTAGCAGATCGGGTGTGCGAGGTCGTGCCTAGAAATTAGTACTCCCAACTCTAATCCAAAAAACAGGCTGATGGGGGACCAATTTCTCCCCCAAAATCTCTAGTATACACAAAAAAAATGAAGATTCAGACAATTATACTATTACAAATTATTGTAGTACAAGCAACAAGTCTCTCTGGAATAACAACAGAAAATGCTGGAAACACTCAGCAGGCCAGGCAGCATCCGTGGAGAGAGAAACAGAGTTAACATTTCAGGTCTGTGATCCTTCATCAGAACTGGAAAAAGTTAGAGAAGTAACAGGTTTTAAGCGGGTGCAGAGGCAGGGAAAAGAGGAGAGGGGAGGGGAGGAAAGAACTAAAGGGACAGTCTGTGCTAGAATGGAAGGCAGGAGAGATTAAATGTTGCAAATGGGAATGGCAGAATCATCAACAGCTGCCGCCTGAAAAAATGGGGGGTTATAGTCTGAAATTGTTGAACTCAATGTTGAGTCCAGAAGGCTGTAGAGTGCCTAATTGAAAGATGAGGTGCTGTTCCTCGAGCTTACGTTGAAGTCTCTCTGGAGCTGTTTTATATTAATTTGTATCAGCATTTTCATCTTGTTTTAGCTGCAGTGGCTTCTCTGTTAAATAAATCAAACCACATACACATCTGTTCAGTTAAACCATTCCTAGAAATCTCCATAGACATTTCAGGATGAAGCATTTTAATACACTTGCATTACTGCATAATAGTGATGCTTTGCTTCCCTCGTAAATTACTACAATATATATATCAAATAAGAAATTTAGCAGTCTATAATAAAAAGATCTGCAAGTTCTGTCAAGTGAGTCACATATACCTTGCAGTCTAAAGTTATAAAATCAGAAGTATCCTGTGCCCTAAGCCTGTGACAAAATTTCCATATTTAAAACTTAACAAATTCCCACAAAGCAGCCGCCTTCCACAAAGAAAAAAAAATCATCATCTAACAGGTTCCAAATTATAACAGCTGTATCAACCAGGGAAGGGCTAAGCAAGTTAGGCATGAAAAGTTGAAAACAAGTCTTTGTAACTCTGGCCACTCCTATGCACTTCCTAGAGCTAGACAGAGGTCTAAAAGTAGGCCGGCTGCCTCTTTTCTTGATCACACAATGGAATGTAGTATTAGGAATGTAGGCCTGAATTTTGCGGTCGGTGGCTTAACTACAGATTACGCCGCCGGCATCCGAACAGAATGCGAACTTACCTGATGGGGACCCTCCTTCACGAACTCACTGTTTGACACTGTGTAGTAGAGGGTAGCTTGGTGTGGCCCATGCATCCCAGGGGTGCACAGTGTATGGAAGCGTACCTGGGATCACATGGGTCGGTGCTCAAATCAGGAAACAGAAGGTCTCTCATTCATTTATGATTTCCGGAAGGAAAAAAACCAAACCCTCATTACTAGAGCCTTCCGGGATTTACTGTGCATAAACATCTATGCTTTCAGGACGGATTTTTTTTAAGCTTATGGTCCACATAGATGCAAAAAAAATATAAAAAACCCTCAATGTAGCAACCGCTTCCTCCAAACTTTTCATGGACAACAAATACTTTCCATGGACAAAATCCTAAAATCCTTCCATTTGACAGCCTCATAAGTTTTTTAAATTACTTAGATATTTAAGGAGGTATCCCCTTACTCTGTACAAACAGGCCCTGCACCTGTTTGCATCAGCCATAAAATTTTCAGGCGTAATTGCTGGGCAGTTGGTGGGCAATTAGCCCAAATCTGCACCAGCAATTAGGATTTCCCCGTTAGTGCGGATCATCTGTCAAGTCGGAACTTGACAGATGGCAAGTTTGGGATTTAGTGCATGCAGAAATCCCGAACTTGCGCTCCATTTCAAAGGCAGTATGACGGCGTACTCTCAGAGTACACCGTCATATACACTGTAAATTCTAGCCCATTTGAAGAGGCTGAGGAAAAGTATGTGAATTTAAGAAAATAATCCAGTTGAAGGGTTCAAATGTCTGAAAAAATGTTGAGCTTCACTTTTGCTAATTATGATGTTTCCTGAACTTTTGAATGTATTTGTAACTTTAATTAAATAGAAACAAAAAATTGTGGGTGCATCTCCAATACATTTATCTATTAATTTTAGTAAAATAATGGGCCAGAATGTACTGGAGCGGGGCCTCTCGCAGTGTTGCCCGGTTATTTAGACTTTTTCCTGTACCCTTCAACTCAAAATGTTTGTGCCCTGTAAGTTGCTGGGAGTGGGTACTGATAATGGCGCAGTGAGGGCAAGGAGGCATCTGGGACCTTAGTGAACAGCGGGACCAACACTGTATCTTAACCACTGAGATTTAAGGATTGAGAAATAAACAGAGAAAGGAGTGAGAAGGAGGGTGAAGTAGATTGGGTGAATTCAATGTCAAATCAGGTACAGAAAGAAATAGAGAGTAAGAAAGATTGGATTAAGAGAGTAGAGAAACAGAAAAGTAAGAAAAAAATTACATTTAAAAATTGATAGTTTTAAAATCTCCAACAATTTACTACCTGAAGGAATGAGACTCCACAGTTTAAATTGTTCACTTGCTGGGCAAGAGAGGTTGATTGTCAGTCATTAACAATTATCACGTAATTAAAAGGGCATTTGTGCTATTAATTATTAGACTTAACTTTCTGTGGCAAGTTTAATGGTCAATTAATGTGCAAATGCAGCAACTTAATGAAATTAACGACGAGATGCTTGTTTCACAAAGCTAACAGCAGAGTGGCGCGAATTGTCCAGCAATTTGTGGCCATTCGTAATTCACAGGGTATTATTTTTATTCAGTCACAGGATGTGGGCGTCGCTGGCAAGGCCAGCATTTATTGTGCATCCCTAATTACCCTTGAGAAGGTGGTGGTGAGCCGCAATTTCAGAGGGCAGTTAAGAGTCAACCACATTGCTGTGGTTCTGGATTCACATATAGGATGGCAGATTTCCTTCCCTAAATGACATTACTGAATCAGATGGGTTTTTACAACAATCCGGTAGTTTCAAGGTCACCATTAGTGCTACTAGCTTATTTTTTTATTCCAGATTTATTTCATTAACTGAATTTAAATTCACCAGCTGCCGATGTGGAATTTGAACTTATGTCTCCGGATCAGTCCAGACCTCTGGATTACAGTCCAGTAACATAACCGCTATGGTACCAGATCTCTTCTTCGCCAAAAGTTGCTGGCCAATTTTCACATTAATAACAGCATGCGTCATTCATACGCCGTTATTTATTCAGCAAATTCTGAACCAATGTTAATTTTCCACCTCGGTCAGACCTTGCATTTTGAGTTCTATTCTTTTTCAGAAAAGAAGCACCAACACTTATGACGGAATAAGCCATATAACCTATTCAGAAAAATACACCATTCTATGAAAGAATTCTGGTCTTATTAAAACATGACAAACTGGGTTTGGAAATCTGGAAGCCTCAACAATCTAAAGCTGTAACAGCATACAGGCTATAGAGATAAGATAGTTGTTGACACTGAATCAATAACCTTATTGAAACAGAAGGTTAAAGGCTCCCGACAGTCTGAACCTTTCGGAACAAAACAAAGGTTCACCCTGTACAAGGTGTTCTAATTTACACTTCGTAAAGAGGCACAAACAGAAGGCCTTAGTAAAAATTACATCAAATGAAACGCACCTGCTGTTACACCATTTTTTATGGTAAGCTTGGAACACCTAGAGGAGAGACACGAGTCTGTATTGCTACCAGCTGAGGTGACTGTAAGAATTGCAGAAGTCAGCAGAAAAATGACTAGAGATAATTAGCTTACATCAGCAGAAAACCTTAAAGGGAATACCACTGGAAAAGGGTATAAATACTGAACTCTCAAATAGGATAATAGATTCACTGTAAAGGGGCAAAGCGATTCTCAGGCTTCAGAGGCGGCTCTGTTAGCCTACAACTCTTTGTATCTCGGGGATCAAGGTACTGTATTTGATTTTGGTGGATATCCTGAATAAGACTAAGAACTATAAAACTGTAGCGAAGTTAAGATTTGAGAGTAAGGATCTCTGATAAGATTGTAAAGCTTTCACTTTTTGGAACTGTTAATGTTGCGATTGACTCACCAATTGTAAAATACATAGCGGTTCTTTAATAAATTTATATATTTTTAGAATTGTTTCACATAATACTTCTGTATCAAACTCGCAAACTCAATCTCTGCACACTCTTTGGTGAGGAGTTGCAGAATTCTGGGGGAGTTTATAATATCCGGAACCTTACAGCCTAGCTAAACTTATTAAAAATGCTATCTGGAGGACGGTAACATTTTTAGGTTGTTCCTTTCCTTTAGGGAGAGATGGTCCAGACCTTTAGACCCAATTAAGCGTCTTTGGAATTTGGCTACCTCAAACTTTAGTTGAAAGTGAACATCTGAGGAATACGCCTGATCTGGGGTAGCCCTAAAGGGGCTAGGACTAGTAATTATCCCTTCACACTTGAGCTTACCCTTGCAAGCACCAGCTCAGAAATCAGTACCCTACATACTTGAGAGAGTCAATTAGGGGGTTCTGCACAAGGAGATCAGAGTACAAGTACACAGGAACAAGGAATGGGGAATAGGGCACCCCAGGAACCAGCGCAATGGAAGGCAAGCTCATGTTCTAGCTTGGCTGTAGAGGACACATAGGAAGGCCTTCAGGGCAGCCTATGATGGCTTTACAGCACCAACTGCTCGATGCATGTGCCCACAATGTCGGACAATATGGAGGAGTCTGACTCCAACTTGTGTAGGGTCATCTGAATTGGTATTGAAGCACTGTAGTCAACCATGGACCATGCAGTCACCTCTATGCACACTGCAGCAGAGTGCAAGAACATTTGAATCTGACACCAAATAAAGTTGGAACGTAATCCTTTTATTGTGTTCGACCAAGTCTTTGGCCACGATTTTCTCAACACTGTCCCTTATTGGACAGATCTGTGGGCACCTTGAGAAGTATCTTACTGAGTTCCAGTGAATGTTCAGACAAAGCTTCCCCGCCCCCCCCCCCACTCCCACTACAGTGATGAGTGTGCATGGAATGGCTTGGACATTAAAGGGATGCTTTACGGTGTGGGATGGTGTCAACCTGATGCATCATGTGGCAGCCAGGGTTTACAGCATCAAGTGAAGTAAATCTGGCCATGGTCGTTGGCCTCCCGAACAATGGCCGGAATTTTGCCAGCACTCATCCAGCAGGGACATCCAGCAAAATTGCAAAAATTGACAGCGGGCAGGAAACCCGCTGTCAACCCGCCTCCAATCAATCTTCCCAAGTGTCGGGTCCCCGATTTGCGCATGGACCCGACACCTAGAGGCGGGAAGAGGATTATAGCCACTTAACTGCCTGTTAAAGGTTGCTAACAGGCAGTTAACAGACTCTTTTGCAATTTTGACACTTCTACTTCGGGCTTCCCGATGTTCGGATGTCACGCCAGGTAAGTGTGGCGTGCTGTGAGTCTGCTGTAATGTTTCTGCATTGATGACAGCTGCAGAAGTGGTGTGAAGGATCCAATGGTGCACTGGTGAGTTTCAGAGGTAAGGAAATGTTTGGAAATTCATTTTTAATGCATTTAGACTTTTCTATAGGTAACAAGTTTTGAATTGTATGTCTAATCCCAACTCATTGGGAGAACCTCTCTCATCAGTGACAGATCGCTTGTGTAACCTCACCTGCAGCTGCCATCTGTTCTAGCCTAAGGTGGGAGTCACTGGAGAGCCTGGGTGCAAGAACTCACCTGTGAACAGTCATTGTCAGTGTTTGCAACACCTCAATGCTGTCAAACACTGAGAAATGAGCTGTCAAAGAAAAAATGTGTGTGGTCCCTTTAAGAAAACCAGCAGATGACGCATCATCAAATGACGTCATCTGACCGGCTTCTTCTTAATTGGCCGGCAAGCCCGCAGGGTGGGCTTAACAAGGCCAATTGACGTAAAATCACGTCTGTGGGCCAGATTAAGTTGGGGACGGGACTGGAACCCGGAAACTAGCTGACCCGCTCCCAAGCCGCATCGATCGTTAAATTAGCGGCCAAAGTCTCTAAGTAGTAGACATACAGAGAAATAAACACAATTACCCCGTTTTTCCGCTGGGTAGAGATGTAACCTTCGTCGATCCTTTCAATCCTGACTCTATCTACAAATTGTGAAGGAAAGCTCAAGATCTTTATAAGCTTCTAGTCACACACACTGTCCTAGATGATTCATTATGGCATAACAAGAGTTTGTTGTTAACAAGACCCCTAGAAATTAGGTAGTTCCTGTAAAACTTCCAAAAGCCAATTTGCTTACCATCTAAGCATGTAACTAATCATCTTGGGCCTATTGTCCCATTTCCTATCTCGAGACTATCTCCTTTCACAATGTAGTGACAAAGTTTTAGTCAAACAGGCATGAATCACACATCCTGCACTTTCAGCAGAAGATAAACAACACAATCAGCTAAATTGTACTCTCACACATTAAACTCTAAAGCATCCTGGGAATGAACAACTTTAACCATGTTATTATTTCTAGCTGCAGTACAAATCCACAAGCTATTTATAAATAAAAAGAAAAAAACCTTAATCATATGAGATTAAACCAAACCCTAACCCTACATATATATGTATACATGACTAGGGTATCTTACAGGAGCCTTCCCTTATGAAGACTGGGGTGACAGCTCTGATGAAAGGTCAGACTGCAGCCATTGAGGCTCTGGGTTCCAACATCTTCTCCAGCTTGTTAAGCATTAAGGGGTGCCCAGACCAGTCCTGCACTCTGTTCTCGTGCAGAGTACTGGGATTGCTGAGGCACAGCTCCATGATAGTGGCAGTGATGCCCTGACAGAGGCACATGCTGTCCTGACAGCATTCTTGTTCCCCTGACAGCCTCTTAACCAGTGCCCATGTTGGTGCCAGAAAGCCAGCTAGGCCAAAATTCCTGGATCAAGATGCTGCAATCTGCCACTAGGCCCTCTCAGGACAGAGCTGCTTGAAGTCACCCACCACAGCCATTTCCAGTGCACTCATGAACAACAGCTTTCCACTTGCTATGTTGTAGCCACTGGGAAAGCACCTGATAGAAGCACTAGACTAGGCAAAAGAACACCTAAGACAGGCACTAGGGGTTTGCACAAGGATGACCTTTAGTTTTGCAATTTGTTTGATGGCGATTTAAAACACCATTTTGCACCAAGTTCTTGTTGTGCAGTTTCTTTAGATGAGTATTTGTTGACCATACCAAGTGATGTGATGAAAACACCTATGCTCGTATTTAAGTTGCGAGCACTTGTCTGGAGTGTAGAAAGACTGGGTCTGATGGTAGTGCAGACCATTGATGCGTGTGGGGAGGGATGACTCAACTAAAGTATTCATAGATGATCTGTTGGGGAATAATTCGGCAGCTGGCAGGCTTAGTAGAAGTTGCATTTCCTCTGCATCCTTGGTGTGCTGCTGTTCTTCCTGCTTTTCTGCCTCCACAAGTGGTTCTAACGGTTGTCCCCTTTGTAGGGCAAAGTTATGGGGCATGCAGCAAACTGGTGAATCTGAAGAATCTCTCAGGGCTATATTGCAGGACACTTCCAGACCTGATTGTATTACCCATCTATGCGTGGTTTTCTGACAGGTGTCATGAGCCAGGTGTCCAGGAGGTACCCCCTTGTACCGAAGCAGCCAGCCTGACACCCGAGAGTCTGGGTGGAAGAGAGGGGTTATTGAGAACTAGCGCAGGATAAAGGCATCATGACAACTTCCAGGAAACCTGGCACAGACCTAACATGATGTGCTGCCTGGTGTCGTATACCAGTTGCACAGTCAGCGAACAAAAGCTTTTTCTGTCCATGTATACGCTGGACATATTCTGGAGGGCGATGTCAGAGCAGTCAATTATTCATTGTGTCGGGGGAAGCCTACAAATCCAGACAAAGCCTAGAGCCATGGCTTCCTGCTTTGTTGCCTCCACAGGGAATGAGATGAACTTGTTTGCTTTGATGGAGAGCGTATCCCTGATCTGCTTGATGCAGGAATGCACAGCAAACTGACTAATTTTGGTTTTGTCAACTGTCGCAAGCTGGTATGACCCTGAGCCATTAATACTCAGGGCCAGAGTCACCTTCAGAGGCACAGGCAATGAAGTGTGCAACCTGGCTGTGGTTGCTCCTGCAACAGGTGACATAGTTCCGTAACAGCCTCCTTGGTGATGCAGGGCTATTGAACACACCGCTCCTCACATAACTGGAGGTACAATGTTCTTTTCCCGTAACCTTGTGTGGGGTAAGGCCTCCTTCAACCTCCTCTTCTTCGCCTCCTGCAGCTGCAGGTATCTCTACTCTTGCATGTTGCTCTTCCTCCCACTGGCTCTCCAGCCACAATAGCAGACTGAGCAGCACACCAAAGTTTGCAAAGAAATTGGTGCCGAAGCCCCTGGTTGTCCTCCAGCTCCAAAAATAACTTGCCACAACTTTTGTAATCAACTACAGCAAACCACAAAGCCAGAAATAGACATAAATAAATAGCAGTCTAAAATGACTAACCAGGTACTTGCCTAACTACAGCTGAGGATTCATTTAAATAACATTGTTAGAGTCTCTCCTGACTGTTCCACCAAGAATTTGTGGGCAGTTATTAGAATGGGCAAATCCAACGCTTAGGAAGTCGAATGTAGCAGAAGCGTCCTTAACCAGATGCAGGAGTCTCATTTACATACATTGATTAGGCACCCTCTGGTTTCAGGTGGTTGCCTTAGACAACTAGAACACGCCCAACTTAAAATGATGTTGTACGCACTTACAGCAGACATTGAGCTTGAGAGATCAGGCAAAATTTGGAGACCTAATTCCAATTTTACCAGCGTTAAATGGGCGACCGCGAGTTGCAAATCCGCCCCCCACAAGTATTACAAACCCTATAGTTCAGTGAGGTAGTCTAGCCCTGGTCCTTTTTAAGTACATATGCTCTACCACAGTGATATCATTGTTTTAATTTGAGTAAATTACCAGCAAATATATATTTTATTATATTTTGCAAGAGATGTACACATTGAGTCTTGTGCAAACAATGGAAGGGAAGTGGTTTTCTGTGATTATTCAGCTGTAAGCCAAAATAAACAAAAGTAATATCAGGATTTTGCTGTATGAGCTTGTGTGCTTATTACACATTTGTTAAGTGTTTGTATTTGATCCAGGTCACCTTAATCATATAGCTGTATTCCAAATATGTTCTCTGAAGAGATTCCATGCTGGAAATACACAGCAGGTCTGTCAGCATCTGTAAAAAGACAAAGCAGGTTAATGTTTGGGTATCTGACAAAGGGTTTGTACCCAAAACATTATCGTGTCCTTTCTCTTGACAAATGCTAATGGACCTGCTGTGTATTTCTAGCATTCTCTATTTTTATGTAACTTGAGAGAGTCGCAAATGATCGAGGAAATTTTTGTGTGTGGCGATATTTCTACTTGTTTTCACCGTAAATCAGTTACATGTGAATTTCCTTGGAAAAAAACAACTTAACTCTGTTCTTACACCATAGCTACGCCACAATTTTTCTGAAATTCTGCTAGGTCTCTCTGGATCACATTAC
Organism: Squalus acanthias; assembly: GCA_030390025.1. Lineage (NCBI taxonomy): Eukaryota > Metazoa > Chordata > Chondrichthyes > Squaliformes > Squalidae > Squalus > Squalus acanthias. The sequence goes on along the minus strand of CM059448.1, from coordinate 34,803,576 downwards.
AAGATATATGCTGAGTGGTTCAAACTTCTGAAACATTGTTGAGCAGTCATAAAGGCTGTTGTAGCTCTGTTTTATTCAGGTTTGGGGTGGCATACAGTTGTAATGAGACAGGGTTGCAGTTTATAACCAAGGTATCCTGAAAGTCAACTTACATCCCCTTTGAAGGATTGGGGTAGATATGATTGAGAATGCAGTTGTGAATGCTTCCCACATAGCAGCCATTGCAGAAACTTTAATGAGGTGGTCACATACCATTTCCCTGTTCATTGAGCAATAGCCCTTCCTCTTAATGTAGGGCATGAAATTGTGTACAGTTGCTCAAAAGGCCTTGTAAAACTTAGGGAAATCATAATAGTGGAAAAGGGCATCTGCCTCTCCTGCTGCTGGCAAGTACTAAAACGTATCTAAATTTTTGCATCTGTCACTTGTTTTATGTAGTACAACGTAAATTATTGATAGGACAGCTATCTTCTGTGCGTTCCTGGAAGCATCCTGTGGCATAGATGTTGAAGGATGTGGTGACGTTCACTGTGACTGGTATTCCCATCAAATGGCAGATCTCATCGACAGATTCTGTGCTCGGTTGGTGTCTCCTAAAACATTAATCCTCTGAGTCACAAGGAGCTGGTACGTGATATAGATGTGTCCTACGAGTGTGCTTCCCTTGATCTCTCTGGTGCCCTTTCCTCCTCATTAACCAATGAAGCACTTCATCTATTCAAATAAGCCATACAAATGAAGGAACCATTTATGAAGGATCCTGTACAATTCACAAACCTTTTACTCACTTTTCAAATAATTTGCTCCCTCTTTGTGAGCTAGTTCCTTCCCACCCACCTCTGTGTGTAAGTTACAGGTCATTTTCAAATTGATTTTTGCCAACTTCACAATATCTAAGGACTCTGACTATCATTTCCATTAACATTAATGTTCCCATTTTGTAAAATGCTTTCAAAAATTCTTCTGTTAAAGAGTTCCCATAAAATGAAATTACATTGCTTTGTTATATGATACTTGAAAATTATTTATTTACAATCTGAATCTATGATAGATGCTGAAATTTTGTTTTGAGTTAAGCTGTTTATTGAAGTTCATTATATACCAATTATACTTCAAATGTCCCGAGTTGGTTTCTGAAGCATTGCACGTTGGTACATTCACACACTGTGCAGAAGTGGATTCATGCTCATCCTTCTCCAACAATGGCAAAGTTGTTAGAAGACAGAGAAAAATTAAACAGGACATCAACCTGAACCAGTGTCACGCATTTTCTTGCAACTGATTGGTGAACATTATGATTTCACTTATTTAAAAAAAGAGAAGCATTGGCCAGCAAATTTATTGGGCCTGAATTTGCGATGGGTAATAACGGTGAGCTAACAGCGTTCGCCATTATTACCCCTTTGAAATTGACCGCAACTTCAGGACGTAGCGCATGCGCATCTAAACGAGGAAATCCTGAAGTTGTGGTCAGTCATTCACTGGTCCGACACTGTCCAAAATCAGTGAAACTTGATGAAAACTTGGGCTTTTCCGTGATAAATACCCCATTAAATGTTAAAGCCTAATCCAACAAAGCCTAACAGCCTATTGACTGCTACACAAATGTTATGGCCCTGAAAAACTAATTCAATTTTGTGGAGTGTCAAATTTCTCCATTATGATAAAAATTACAATTTTTAAGAAACTTAACAACATTTAATTTTGTTTTAAAATTTGTTCATCATATTTCAGGTACTACCTTATTCCTATGTGAGAGCACCAATCTTTGTTTTGCTCTCTAACATTTTTTAAAAGTCTGGATAAAAGCAGATTCTCATTTCCTGATTCCCTGTCTGAGAGAATTCGGCAATGTGATTGGCTGCTTAGACAGCTTGTTGACGTCACAGCAGATCATACTAGGGAATCCCCACCATACTGCGCAGAAATCACTTACACGTCGAAAACGGCAAACTTCTCACCACAGAGATCACGAGATCTCTTTGGGCAGCTTTCTTCGGGGCCAGAGGCGAACGTCTTTGCTTCACCACTGACCGCAAATTCCGGGCCAATATTTTTTTTAACATTAGCATATTTAAATATTCAAGGGAGGAACAGCAATGCAGACCAGAGCTTTAAAACTATTGTGTGTGGGGAACCCCACTTCAAATATAGGCACAGTCCTGCAACCCGTTATAAATTCTGAAAGACAATAGGACGATTTTAACCTTACCCGCCCAGCGGGAACCGGGGGTGAGGGAGGGCGATATAATCACTCGGGAGACTTACTCGCCGATATTCTGCACAGATCCTGCTGTCTTCTATTTTAACCTGCTCTACTGAGCAGGCGGCAAGGACACCCTCCTGAGGCAGGAGAAGTCCTTCTTTAAATATGCTCATCGGGGTCCAATGACGTGATCGGGCCCCGACTGCAATGTTAACTGTGGCCTGAGCAGGGAAGCCATTGTGACTTTCCTACCAAGTGAAGAAGGTGGGAAGAGGATCCAAAGTCAAAAGAGGCTCAAACAGATAAGTTTTTAAACTTTTCTATTGGGGCCAGGAGGGAAAGGTGATCAGAGATTTTGGCACTGGTTCACACCCTGCCTGCCCGATTTCCAATCCCAGTTAAAATTGGGCCTGTCAGAAATCCAAAGAAAAGCAGTACTATCATTGTAGAAATCATTATTTATTAGCATATATACAGCAATAGAAATATAAAAAAATTCAGAAATCATCAAGGACCCCATGAAATGCCATCATGGTTTCCCTGGGGGTCAGGGACTCCAGTTTGAAATCTATCTTGTAGGCATCTGTGCAACACAGCAGTTGTGCAAACTTGCTGGCTCAAAATAGAATGACTTGTCAGCAACCTGAGTTCTAGATTAATTCAATTTCCACCCTTTTTGTTTTTGGCAGATAGCAATAGAGGTGGACTGCAACAATTACAAATGAAAGAATATATTTGTTTTGCTGCAAAAAATGTTTACATCGTAAAATGCTAAACTAATACAATTATGTAGTCTTGCTGCACATAAATCTAACTAAATGCTGCACAATGGTTACAATCACAGTTGCTCATTGATTTTAATGCACTACAGATTCTGCTTCACTATTTAAATGGCATGACTGGTAGACAACCAAATACCTTCAACTTACTGTTACAGTAATCTCATGCAGCATCCATGCTCCTATCAAGAAACTGAGACAGAATATTTTATAGTTATGGTAGTGTAGTGGTTATGGTACTGGACTAGCAACCCAGTGGCCAAATCCCACCATGGAAAATTGTGAAATTTAATTCAATAAATATGGTAATTTGTGGGCTTGCACCTGAAAAAATGACAATGAAAACTGCTTACTAATGTCCTTCAGGTAAGGGAACCTGCTATACCTACCAGTCCCACTCCAGTTGACTCCTGATGCCCTTGGAGTGGCCTAGAGAGCCACTTAGTTCCAAAAACAATTACTACGCACGGCAGCTAGGGATGGGCAATAAACGTGGCCTTGCGACTGTTGTCCGCATCTCCAGAACATAAAAATAAATAACTTTATTTTACTTAAACTCACCATTTGACCAGAGATGGCATCTAGATCTAGCTGTGCAACAAGCAAATTCACAAACATTAAAATTATCATGAGACTTCAAATCTAGTTTAAAAAAATGTTCAAAAGAGAAATTGCTTTTTAAGCTACTGTAGCTTTAAACAATTTTTTTCAATGCAAATAGTTCTGTACATATAACTAAATCAGTCTTGTTCCAGTTTGTAAACTATAATTACATACGAGAAAGAGGTGTAATTAAATTCTAATTAGCAATGCACCAGTTTAAGAAGAATTAATGCCTGTAATATGAGAATTAATTAGTATGCTAATTTTAGCGTATGGACTTGAAAACTTTCTCTTTGACACACCTAGCAGAAAAATTGACTGCTGTGCATAATGTTCAAAACCTCCACAGCACAATATCACATTTTTATTTTAATCACTAGCTTATTGCATTTCTGCATCAGGTTATTTTTCTTTTTCACACAGGAAATGGAAGTAAATACTTCAATGCTACAGATAGCAGGACTACTGCCACATCTACCTCACTGTGTTTAGAAATAAACTGGGGTGCGGTTAGTCAAGGGTTAAGGCATAGATAGAATCATACAGCACAGGAGGTCGTCATTTGGCCCATCATGCATGTGCCAGCTTGCTGAAAGAGCTACCAATTCGTACCACTCCCCATAGCCTTTTTTTCCTTTTTAGGTATATATCCAATTCCCTTTTAAAAGTTACTAATGAATATGCTTCCACCACCCTTACAAGCAATGCATTCTAGATCATAACTCGCCGAGAAAAAAAAATTCTGCTCATGCCCCTCCCTGACTTTTTGCCAGATCTGTCCATTCTTCAGACATTTTTGACGGGGCTTCAGATACGTGAGTCCTATGAAACAACAGTATAAGTAACAAACAATATGCCAAGATGTTAACAAGATAAGTAGCTAACAAAAGTCACCTGTAGAAAACGTGTCTGGTTTTAGTGTTATACTTCCCACAGCATGACTGTGATGTGCCCTGTGCTGTCAGCTGACCGCTGAAATTTCTCTCCATGCTATTATTACTAGCAATAAAAAATTGCACAAAGGCAAGCTATGCAGCAATTATTAAACACCTTATGATGTCTAACAAATGAGGCAAAACTGACTGTGGGCACTGAAGCAGCTGTGGAGAATTGAAGTTTCTCCGGGGAAATGGAAGGCAGACTTGGCGGGAAAGCGCAGATCACCAGCCACACTCTGGCCGCGATCTCCCCTACCTGAGCAGGTTCGTGGTGAGCGAGGTCGGTGGCGGGTCGTAAGCCCCTTGCCCGTTGCAAGGAAAGATTTTTCCGTAATGGGGCTTCTAAAGTCCGCCTGTGCGTTACTCGGCCCAATTAAAAGGTGCAGGTCTGGTGACATCAGCGCTGACTCGTTTGGTGCCGGTATATTTAAAGGGGTAATGGCCCCATTTGATTTCACTTCTCATTTAGGACAGTTGAGCCTACTGATAGTGCTTCTTTGGCTTCAAGATGAGTTCATAGAGGCAGAGGGCTGCTCCTCGATTCTGCGATGACTCCCTCCAGGAGACCAGGGCAGCCTGGCTGCAGATAGCGGAGGAGGTGACAAGCAGGTCTGTGGTGATGAGGACCTGGGTGCAGTGCTGCAAGAGCTTCAATGATCTTCTAAGATCAGGAAAAGTCACTTACCTTCATGCTGCTGTGCCTCTCATCACATCCCCATCACTCTAACTTCCCAACCCTACTCCTGCACATCCTTACTCACCCCAACATCCCTTGCACCTTCACCCATCCCCCTCTCTCTATCTACATTATCAAACTAACCACCCCTCACACTCACCCTCATCCTAATGCAATTGTACCAACTATTAACACACAAGGAGGCCACTTGGTATTGCCACCCCACTCCATCATTGTCTCCCTCTAAAGATCTAACCCATCCATTCCTTACACTCATTCCATCACTCTCACTCAACCTTCTCTTCTTTCCCTCCTTGCAGGTAAAGAAAACCCACAAGAGGGAGAAGGGGAGAATGGGAGGAGGCCCTCAATCATTAGGAATCCTCACCAGTGCAGAGGAGGCTGCCTTGGAGATTACTGGAGTATTCGACCAGCTGGAAGTGGGGGACGGAGAGAGGGGCTCATCAGAACAACCTGGTGACAGAATCAGTTTCCATACAGCTACGTGGCATTCATCAGTCAATCCTATGGGGGCTGATGTCAAGTAATATTGAATGCTCATCATGTGCATAATGGAATCTGTATGCAATCTACATATGATATATCCAATTGATCTCTTTACTCTCCCACAGGTCCGACGACTGTCCAGAAGGAAGAGCGAGAGAACTCCTCAGAGGAGCTTCCAGCCTGAGGGCGCAGCATCACCCGAGACAAGGCAAGCCAGCACCAGCGCAGATACACACACCTCGGTGGGGCCGTCGTGACATACAGTAGTGTTGTCACCTGGTGTCTCACACAGCACACATGAGCAAGAGCAGATGGTGGAGACAGGGTCAGCAGTGGAGACTCCTCGTCGGAGGGCGCAGGAGCCTCCTAGCTCTGCTCAGCTGCATGCAGACGCTGAGCCGCGGGGGCCATCCAGGAAGAGAGCGATTCTGGAGCTGCAGGAACAAGTGCAGGAGGCTCAGAGGTTTTGCGAGCGCGGTGACTGAGAGTGTTCAAAGAATTGAGGAATCCTTCTCCAACATGAGCACCACCGTGGCGCAGGCAATTGCGGCTGTAGGTTCCTCCATGGATAGGATGGCCACCTACATGGAGGACCTAATGCGCCAGTCGCACGAGCACATGTCTATGCAAAATAGATGGGCATCTATAGAGGATAGATGGGCATCTATGGAGAATAGAAACCAGAGGCTCATAGATGTCCTTTCTAGGAGGGATTTCGGTGTAGACGTGGGTCCTCATGGCCCCACTGATGTACAGCAAAGTGCTCTCCAGCTGCTTGCTAGCAGAGAAGTGCGGGTGGCCCATGAGAGGGATGATGGTGGGAAGGGACATGGAAGTGGGGGCTCCTCTCCAAGCGCTCACACTTCTCCCCCCTTGCCAACCCCTCGGTCAGAGCCCCGGATGCCTCCCCGGACAGCGATGGCCGAGTCTGCCCCTGCACAGTCGCAGGAGGAGCAGACTTTGGCGGGGCCTACACAGGCTCCAAAACCCAAAGGACGACCGCCAAAGGCGTCTAAGCAGGCGCAGCAGGGAAGTGACGAGGCTGCCTCTACTGAAGCCACAGGGGTACCACCACGTAGAAGCACATGGAAAAGAAAGATGCCACATAAGTAGTCACAAGGGTAGTCACTTGGGTGTTTTCTTAAATGTTATTGTAAAGTTTATGTTCAATTCATCTTTTGTATTAAATCATTTATTTTGAAAACTTTGCGGTCCTCGACAAATGTGTGCCCACAATTGGAAGTGGCAGAGGGAACGGTCAAGGCTACCTTAAGCTCCAGCAATGGTGGTGACAGTGAAAAGAATGGACTGGCCATTGTAGGGATGCTTTATGGTGTTGCTGTGGGGTGATGCCAACCTGGCTACGCATGTGCCAGCCACATGGCTGTGCTGCGTAAAGTTAAGTAAATCTGGCCATGATGAGGCCATCCTTGGCCTCACGGACAGCAATGTGGTCGTGTACTGGTGGAATCTGGACCGCCAGCTCCTCCAGGTCTTCCTCATCCTAGTCTTCCACCTCATGCTCCTCCTCCAAAGAAGCTGTGCGCTCTGTTCCTCATGCAGCGCTAATCCTCGCTGTTGCGCTATGTTGTGCAGGGCGCAGTAGACCACGATGATTCTGGAGACCCTGGCTGGTGCGTACTGAAGGGCTCCTCCAGATCTTAAGTGCATTTTGAGGAACCCTATTGTCTGCTCTATGACACTTCTGGTAGAGATGTGGCTTTAATTATAATGTTCTTTAGCCTCATTTCTTGGCCTCCTCAAAGGTGTCATGAACAACGTCTTCAGTGGATAGCCCTCGTCTCCAAGCAGCCAATCCTGTAAGTCTGTTTGGAGGTGCGAAGAGCTGAGGGACGGTGGAATGGCACAGGACGAAAGAGTCATGGCAGCTGCCAGGGAACTTGGCGCAAATATGCATGATGATCTTCCTATGGTTGCAGACGAGCTGCACATTGAGGGAGTGGAAGCCCTTGTGGTTGACAACGACTGCAGGGTTATGATGGGGTGCCCTGATGGCCACATGTGCAGTCAATGACACCCTGCACCCATGGGAAGGCAGCCAGAGCTGCAAAGCCGAGCACACGCTCAGTTACACTGGCTTCATCAGTGGAAAAGTTGATATAATTGGCGGATTTTTTCAAAGAGGGCATCGGTGACCTGTGTGATGCATCTGTGGGTGGCCGACTGCGAGATGCCGCAAATGTCTGCTGCAGATGCCTCGAAGGAGCCTGAGGCGAAGAAGTTGAGGGCAATGGTGACTTTAACAGCTATTGGTAAAGAGTGTCCACCCGTTCCTCTGGACTGCAGGCCTTGCTCCAGCAATCTGAAAATGTCTGCAACGACCTGGCGTGATAGCCTGAGCCTCCTTTGGCAATGGTGCTCAGTCATGTTGAGGAAGCTAATCCTCTGCCTGTATACCCTGTGTTGGGGGTATTGCCTACAGCGCGGTCCAGCCCTACGCTGATGCCCTCGGCCCTGTGCAGCATCAGGTGGTTGAGGAGAAGGTTGGCGGTCTTGTTATTGGTGCTGCTGGTGTGCCTGGTTCTGCTGGTGTTGCAGCTGATCATGGTCAGATTCTGAGGACCAAGGTGAGAGAGTATAAACCATACCTATTGATGTAATAGATGGCAGGTGAAGTTGAGATGACAGAAGCAATCTGTCAATGGTGAGAGAGATTGTTCCAATGAGGTGAACACTGGATCGAGAGTTTACTCCAAACACTTGCAACCTGCAGAAAGCTCAATCTGTCTTCCAAATGCAGTAAGCAACAGCTTCTGAGCTTGGAAAGTGAACAGCTGTGAGATAAGAGCTTTTATAGTACATTTCCAGCTGTCAAGTAATGAGATGATTCCATGGCCATTCAACTCCCACCCAGCTTAACAGACGTGATCCCCGAGAAGCCTGGACCCCGTGGGCGACCTGGTAAACTCTGAAGATGAGCTCAAAATAGTTGTTAATCCTCTTAACAAGGTCATTATAACCTGAATTACCTCCCCTGTCACTGCACGTCGGGGCTGCTCAGCACTGACAGCCCCGACATTTGGGAAAGGCGCATGGCGGCGGGTTCCCAACCCGGTCAATAAAAAAACTTTCCCACCTGACCCGCCACTGATCGCGCCCGCTGGCCCCCCGGAAAATTCACCCCATGTCTTAGATGGTAGATAGCTGCAGGGGTAACACGGTGGCATAGTGGTTAGCACTGTTACCTCACAGCACCAGGGACCCGGGTTCGAATCCTGCATCGGGTGACTGTCTGTGTGGAGTTTGCACATTCTCCCCGTGTCTGCGTGGGTTTCCTCCGGGTGCTCCGGTTTCCTCCCACAGTCCAAAAATGTGCGGGTTAGGTTGATTTGGCTATGATAAATTGACCCTTAGTGTTAGGGGGGGATTAAATACGTGGGGTTACGGGGATAGGGTGGGATATGTGTCGGTGCAGGCTCGATGGACCGAAATGGCCTCTATCTGCACTGTGGGGATTCTGTGATTCTGTGAAATCTTTAGGTTATACAACCACCAAAGCCCACTGATACCTGAGGAGGTCACTCAGGGAATTAATGCAGTCTCTCCTATGAGATACAGTAATGAAGGAGGCCCAAAGAAACTTCAGAGACATCAAGAAAGAAACCCGCTTAAAGGAATGAACTAAAAATTGTACTCCACATACTGGAGAGAGAGAGATACCCTATCTTGATTAACAATTGAAATTATAAATGTCCTGTTGCTGTAGCCACAGCAGAAAAATATGCTGTATTTAGGGGGGAAAAAACAAATAAGTGAAGCTATCATCACAAAAAAATATACAATATAAAGAAGGGTTTTGAAATTGCGAATGGATGAACATAAACTGTGATGACCTGCTGCAGGAGATAATATAATATCGTGTGAAAATTGGAGAAGGGAAATTATTTGCACTAGTGGCTTAATGAGAATAATGAGCAAAGTGAAACTATTTGAGGAGTTGCAAGATAGTACAAGTATAGCACATATTATAAATTTCTGTGCTTTAATATGATTTTGCCATCAATCTGCTTGTTGTAGGCTGAGGCGGTGTATAATAGCAGGTCATGGCAGGATCGAGTGGCACCACAAAGGGCCCAAATGAACAACTTTAGTGGAATGAGTGGGATAGAAACATAGAAACATAGAATCTAGGAGCAGGAGTAGGCCATTCGGCCCGTCGAGCCTGCTCCACCATTCAATACGATCATGGCTGATCATCCAACTCCAGTACCCTGTCCCTGCTTTAATCCCCACAGTACACATATCCCACCCTACCCCCGTAACCCCACGTATTTAATTCCCCCTAACATATCCCATCCTATCCACATAACCCCACATATTTAATACCCCCCTAACACTAAGGGTCAATTTATCATAGCCAAATCAACCTAACCCGCACATTTTTGGACTGTGGGAGGAAACCGGAGCACCCGGAGGAAACCCACGCAGACACGGGGAGAATGTGCAAACTCCACACAGACAGTCACCCGAGGTCAGATTCGAACCCGGGTCCCTGGCGCTGTGAGACACCAGTGCTAACCACTATGCCACCGTGTTGAGTTGAGCCCTGGAGTAGGAGATCAGCAACCATAATCATGTATAAGTATGTGTATGTGTTGATATAATCCTGAAAAGACGACAGTGGGTCTACTTAGCCTACAATGCATGCAAGTCACCTTTAAACAGCAACTGAACTGGTATGACTGCAAGTATATGGTCCTGGCTGCATCGGGATTTCAAAGTCAGATTAGTAAAATCAAAATCACTTTCATTAAGTATGCATTTTTTTAAATTTTGGACAAAGCACAATATTCTAAAATTGAATATCATAGCATCAATTCAGAAAAAAAAGTTCTGGTTGCATTATTTCTGTTTTTCATTGATCGCTTTGTGATAAAGATCAAACGCTTTGACTGGTGAACTGCACCAATTGTGATGAGATGGAGACATCTATGCAGGAGCTTCACCAGGTCATTAATGTCCAAGAAACAAGTGATGCCGATATCTTGAGTTGGTCAATAAGTAGAATCATAACCATTATCTTGGAATTTTGTAGCTGCAAGTTATTGTAAAACTATTGGGGGAAAAATTGGACATCGACAGAAACCTGCAAATATCACCGCGGCCTCATGTTTACGGCCGCTGAAAATGGCTGCAGCGCTACTGGCCAAAAATTCATGCTGTGGGCTGGAGATTTGTTGCATAGCGCTAACTTACCATGTAACGCCCTCCTGGTGACGTTAGTGGAGGCATCCGACCCAAAGTTCCCGTCCAAGAGCGGCGTTGCAACTTCTTACAGCCTCTAGGAGCGAGGCTGTGAAGTGTGCAAGGAATTGTGGGTAATTAAAAGTGCTATGAATTAAAGGGACAATGCATTCAAAAATTAATAAAAATTAAAATGAGAAAAATGTATTTTTCAGCACTTACTGCCTTTCAAAAAAAAATAAACATTACAAATAAGTCCCAAATGGCAGTCATCAGCTCTTAAAGCTGTATAGTCTTCCGCACCTAAAGAAATGGTAAAAGTGGTTCAGCACTAACACAAATGGCCAGCAAGCCAGGGATGGGGCACCCAGAGTCTCAAACGCAGCACTCCAGCTTTGTGCAGGGGGTCAACACCGCAAAAAAGGCCCTCCAGAAAGAATGATGTGGGACCAGATCACCGAGGCCGTCACTGCCAGCAGTGTTGCCCCCACGAAGCTTCATGACCTCAGACCACTGGTCAAGATCAGTGAATGCATCTTCAAGAGCCATCTCCTACCACTAGCCTCACACACTGCTCAATGCATGACCCCGCACACAATCACTCACCAACCAACAATCTGTACCAATCATGAGGCATATCTCCCATTCCTAGCCTCACCTCACCCCCTTGGAGGAGATGGTATTGGCTATTTTTGGCAGGGGCATGGCTGAGCCCTTGGCCAGCGGTGGGGCTAGAAGGATAGAAGATGCTGGTAACCTCATACGTTACCCTCCTTCTGGCATGCACCTCTTGCTTTCCCGCTATCCCCTCACAACTCCACCCTTGAGCCTTCCTCATTTTACACACCCAAGCAATATAGCCTGCCCAGTGAGTGGTTGGCCAAGAGGGAGTGGAGAGTGAAGAACAAGAGGAAGATTGATTTGACACTCCCAGCCACCAGCTCCTCATGGTCGACTAGCAAGGCCATTTGCAGTGTCCCCCACTGTAAGTCAGCAGCCATCTACCAGCCATGCTGCAGCCACTGGGGTAGCACTGCATGACATCAGTAGGATAGGCAAAAGCGCACACAAGACAATCACTAATGGAATGCATAAAGGTGATGAGTTGATTTCTTGATGTTGTATTGGATGGATAGATGTATAAAGTTGGATTGGAAAGTTTACTTTGTGGTTGTTTTTATTTCAGCATTGTGGCCAAGAGGACACTGTGATGGTCAGTAACAGAGTGAATGTAAGGTTTGGGACTAATGTTGAAAGGGGAAATGGGGAAACTAATAAGAAAGGAAGAAAGAAATAAACAACTTGTTTTACATAGTGACTTTCACCACCTCAGGACATCCCAAAGCACTTTATAGCCAATTAAGTTCTTTTGAAGTATGTTGTAATGTAGGGAAACGCGGTAGCCAATTTGCACACAGCAAGGTCCAACAAACAGCACGGTGATAATGACCAAATAATCTGTTTAAGTGATGTTCGTTGAGGATAAATGTTGGCCAGGACACTGGAGAGAACTCCCCTGCTCCTCTTCGAATAGTGTCATGGGATTTTTTAGTTGGTAGTACCCTCGCCTCTGAGTCAGAAGGTTGTGGGTTCAAATCCCACTCAAGAGACTGAAGCACAAAAATCTAGGCTGACACTCCAGGGCAGTACTGAGGGAGTGGTGCACTGTCGGAGGTGTCATCTTTCGGATGAGACGTTAAACCGAGCTCTCTCAAGTGGACATAAAAGATCCCATGACACTATTTCGAAGAAGAGCAGGGGAGTTATCCCCGGTATCCTGGCCAATATTTATCCCTCAATCAACATCACTAAAACAGATAATCTGGTCATTATCACATTGCTGTTTGAGAGAGCTTGCTGTGCGCAGATTTGCTGCCGCGTTTCCTACATACAACAGTGACTACACTTGAAAAGCACTTAATTGGCCATAAAGTGCTTTGGGAGGTCTGGTGTTCATGAAAGGCGCTATATAAATGCAAGTCTTTCTTTCTTTCAAGTTTATTTAATAATGTCCCCAGTTTGCCTTCTCTGCACAAAAATGTCAGAGTTCCCTACTATATGGGATGTTATACTGCATCGTATAACGTTGGGTCCACTGATCTACAAGAGACTATATGATAAAATCGGTTTGCGATCTATAGCATTCTACATGACTGCTAGGGATAGATAGTATACATTTTGAGCTAATACAACTTCATTGGGGCAACATAAGAACATAAGAAAAATTTATGAATTTGAATGATCATTCACCGCATCAAAGCTTATCCCTCTTGCATATTAACTCAAATTGTGTTTGAATAACCCCAATATTTTTCCTGTATTAACTTGCTTAGTAAATTATCACTAAGAAAAGTATGTATCCTCTTCAGACATGTGAATTTGCCCAAAATAAATTTGGGCAGGTGGTGTAAGACCATCTTGTAGTCTTGTACACAACTTTGAGTTTCCTCCACCTCCTGCAAGACTGGAGCTTGGGAACTTCCTAATACAATTTTTTATATTTTAATGTCAGGAAAGAGTCAAATATCCCATTGGCTCTTTGTAAACTTTAAAACTTAACCAGCATTCATGTCAGTGAATTCTATGGTCAGAGGACAACCTGGATTCAGTAATAAAATTCCAAATGATTTAAAAGCAAAATTAAAAAGGACACCAAGATAAAATAGACAAATGTACAAAGCTAGTAGGGAGAAAGTAGACAGCAACTACTGGGCTGTAGAGAATCTGGAACAGATGGGAGGAAGGGTGGTTGAGCCCAGTACACTGGATTTACTAAACAAATAGCTAGATACTGTAATGAGAAGATGGTAGAGTTCGTATTCTGGAAAGAAGAGTACAAATGGGCCAAAGGACTTTCTTCATCTGAACCTATACAATGTTTATTTCAGAGTGGCTTTGTTGATGGCAGCTCTGCATTAGTTGGACGTGCTTAGCATTGAGTCGACCAAGACTCTCTAGAAGGCTAATTTTAACTTTCGGTAATGGCACAAATTGTAAGCAAATTGACCACGAGTAACCCCACCCTATTTTCCTTTCTATTGACACCTTCTGTATTTTTGGACATGGGATCCTAAAGCTTGCAATGTGCTCCAGGTGTCTTAATGCTCTTCAATGTGGCTGGCGAAAACAAAGGATGCTCAGATCTAAATAGTCGAATGAGTTGACCTCACATTTCCAGGCAGTCTGTGATAGTTGTCCATCGATAGAAAAGGGGCTGTATGTTTTCCCTTACTTGAATAAAATAATGAATTATAATAACCTGTAATAACAATAATAATGAAATAATACTCCCTGTTGGACAATCATGCCTGAAGCCTGCAGTAATATCACCACTGAACATGAGAGTAAACTAGAGAGATCTAAAAACAGATTATAAAAGCTTCTATAGGTATGTAAAAAGGAAAAGATTAGTGAAATTAAATTTGGCTCCCTTACAGGCTGAGACAGAAGAAATTATAATGGGGAATAAGGAAATGGCAGAGAAATAAAACAAATACTTTGTGTCTGTCTTCAAAGAAAAAGATGCAAAAAACTTCCCCGAAATAGTGGAGAACCAAGGGTCTAGCGAGAATGAGGAACTGAAACAAATTAGTATTAGTAAAAAAATAGTACAAGAGAAATTAATGGGACTGCAAGGCGATAAATCCCCTGGACCTGATGGCCTACATCCTAGGGTTTTGAAAGAGGTGGCTATAGAGATAGTGGATGCATTGGATGTCATTTTCCAAAATTCCATAGATTCTAGAACGGTTCCCACGGATTGGAAGGTGGCAAATGTAACCCCACCTATTTAAGAAAGAAGGGAGAGAGAATACGGGAGACTATAGACCAGTTTTTTATATCGGTCTTTACTAAGGAGGTGGATGCTGACAAAATTTTGGTAGAAGTTGAAAAGGTAGAAGCAATGGAAGGGGTGAAAATTGATACAGAATGTACTAGAAAGGCTGGGTATGCTTAGAGTGGACAAATCGCCTGGTCCAGATGGCTTGCATCCCAGGTTGCTAAGGGAATTGGGGGAGGAGATAGCGGAAGAGCTTGTCATAAATTTCCAATCTTCCCTAGATGCATGGGAGGTGCCTGAGGATTAGAAAGTGGCAAATGTGACACCATTGTTCAAGAAAGGGTGCAAGGACAATCCTAGTAACTACAGGCTGCTCAGTTTAACATCAGTGGTAGTTCAAGTTTTAGAAACAATAATCAAGGAAAAAGTTAACGGGCACTTGGAGAGGTTTAAGCTAATTAAGGAGAGCCAACACGGATTTGTAAAGGGCAAATCGTGTTTGACTAATCTAATTGAATTTTTTAATGAAGTAACAGATAGGATTGATGAAGGGAATGCAATGGATGTTGTCTACATGGATTTTCGGAAGGCGTTTGACAAAGTACCACATAGAAGGCTGGTTTACAAAATTGAGGCTCATGGAATAGGTGGGTCAGTGGCAACTTGGATAAGGAATTGGCTTAAGGACAGAAAACAGCGAATTGTGGTAAATGGCTGTTTTGCAGACTGGAGGATGGTAGACAGTGGTGTTCCCCAAGGGTCAGTGCTAGGGCCACTGCTCCTTTTGATATATATATAAAAATGATCTGGATATTGGAATAGAGTAGGATTTCTAAATTTGCCGATGACACCAAACTTGGGGGTGTGGCAAACAGTGAGGATGATACCAATCGACTGCAACGGGACATAGAAAGGCTAGCAGAATGGGCAGACAATTGGCAGATGGAATTTAATAAAGAGAAGTGTGAGGTGATGCATTTTGGAAGAAGGAACAGGGAGAGGCAACATACACTTAATGGCACAGTTTTAAAGAGTGTGCAGGGACTGAGGGACCTGGGAGTTAATGTGCATAGGTCCCGAAAGGTGGCAGGATATAGAGAGAGAGGTTAGCAAAGCATATGGGATCTTGGGCTTCATAAATAGAGGTATTGAGTACAAAAGTAGGGAAGTTATGCTGAACCTTTATAAAGCACTGGTTAGGCCAGAACTGGATTATTGCTTCCAGTTCTGGTCACCACAATTTAGGAAGGATGTGAAGGCCCTTAAGAGGGTGCAAAGGAGATTTACCAGAATGGTTCCGGGGATGGGGGATCTTAGCTACAAGGACAGGTTGGAGAAGCTGGATTTGTTTTCATTAGAGCAAAGAAGGTTGAGTTTGTACAAGATTATGACGAGTTTTGATAGGCTAGACGGGGAAAGGCTGTTCCCACTAGTTGATGATACAAGGACGAGGGGACACAGATTTAAGGTTTTGGGCAAGAGCTACAAGGGGGATGTGAGGAAAAACTTTTTTACGCAGCGACTGGTGAGGACCTGGAATTCACTGCCGACGGAAGTGGTGGAAGCAGAGACATTCAATGTTTTCAAGGGGAGACTGGATAGGCACTTGAGGAAAATAAACTTGCAGGGCTACGGGGAGAGAGCGGGGGAATGGGGCTGATTGAATTGCTCCACAGAGCGCCGGCACGGACTCGATGGGCCGAATGGCCTCCTTCTGTGTCGTATGATTATGAGAGTTAGCCTGACAACAGTAGTAGGGAAAATGTTAGAATCTATTATTAAGGACGTGGTAACAGGGCACTTAGAAAATAATAGGATTGGGCAGAGTCAACAAGGATTTATGAAAGGGAAATCGTGTGTGACAAATCTGCTAGAATTTTTTGAGGTTGTAACTAGCAGGGTAGACAAGGGGGAACCAGTGGATGTGGTGTATTTGGATTTTTAGAAGGCATTCGATAAGGTGTCACACAAAAGGTAATTAAACAAAATTAGGGCTCATGGGATTGGGGGTAACATACTAGCATGGATTGAGTATTGGTTAATGGACAGAAAACAGAGAGTAGGAATAAACGGGTCATTTTCGGGTTGGCAGGCTGTAACTAGTGGAGTACCGCAAGGATCAGTGCTTGGGCCTCAGCTATTCACAATCTACATCAATGATTTGGATGAGGGGACCAAATGTAATATATCCAAGTTTGCTGATGATACAAAGCTGGGTGGGAATGTAAGTTGTGAGGAGGATGTAAGGAGGCTTCAAGGGGATATAGACAGGTTGGCTGAGTGGGCAAGAACATCGCAATTGGAATATAACGTGGAGAAATGTGAAGTTATCCACTTTGGTAGGAAAAATAGAAATGCAGAGTATTTTTTAAATGGAGATTGGGAAATGTTGGTGTTCAGAGGGACCTGGATGTCCCTGTATATGAATCACTGAAAGTTAACATGCAGGTACAGCAAGCAATTTGGAAAGCAAATGGTATGTTGGCCTTTAAGAGGATTTCAGTATTAAGAGTAAAGACGTCTTGCTGCAATTATATAGGGCCCTGGTGAGAGCACAGCTGGAGTACTGTGCACAGTTTTGGTCTCCTTACCTAAGGAAGGA
Source organism: Squalus acanthias (assembly GCA_030390025.1). Lineage (NCBI taxonomy): Eukaryota > Metazoa > Chordata > Chondrichthyes > Squaliformes > Squalidae > Squalus > Squalus acanthias. The sequence goes on along the minus strand of CM059448.1, from coordinate 34,786,279 downwards.
TATACTTGCCATTGAGGGAGAGCAACAAAGGTTCCCCAGACAGGTCCTTTGATGGGGGGATTGTCCTATGAGGAGAGATTGAGTAGACTAGGCCTATATTCTCCAGAGTTTAGATGAATGAGAGGTGATCTCATTGAAACATACAAAATTCTTACAGGGCTTGACAAGGTAGGCGCAGGGAGGATGTTTCCCCTGGCTGGGGAGTCTAGAACCAGGATGCACAGTCTCAGAATAAGGGGTCGGCCATTTAGGACGAAGATGAGGAGAAATTTCTTCACTCAGAGGGTGGTGAATCTTTGGAATTCTCTATCCCAGAGGGCTGTGGAGGCTCAGTCAGTGAGTATATTCAAGACAGAGATCAATAGATTTTTGAATATTAAGGGAATCAAGGGATATGGGGATAGTGCAGGAAAGTGGAGATGAGGTAGAAGATCAGCCATGGTCTTATTGAATGGCGGAACAGGTTCAAAGGGCCTACTCCTGCTCCGATTTCTTATGTCTGTTGGGAGTCAAAAATAATGGGAGGTCAGGCGACCACCAGGGACCCATGAACATTGTCCCTGGCAAGGTGAGCAGTAATGGGGGTGGGGTGGGATGGGGGAGTTGGGGTCAGTCCAATCCGTGATTGGGGGTAAAGGCCGGGACAGCTGGAAAGAGGAGAGGTGTTCGGAGGGTAGGAGAGGAGAGCAGCTCGAGAGGAGCTCAGAAGGGGTAGAGGGGAGGAGAGGAGCTCGGAAGGGGGAGAAATCAGAGAGGAGCTCGGGGGGGTGGGAGGGGAGGAGCTCGGGGGGGTGGGAGGAGTGGAGCTCGGCGTTGGGAACAAGAGCGGAAAGGAGTGGGGAAGAGGAGCAGAGCTCGGGTGGGGGGCCGGTGGAATGGAGTGGGGAAGAGGAGCTCGGAGGGCGGGGGGGGGGTGGGGCGGGAGAGGAGAGGAACTCGGATGGGCGAGACGAGATGAGCTCAGTGCGGGGAGAATAGGAGAGGAGCTCGGAGGGGGAAAGGAGTGATTGGAGGGGGAGATTGGAGGGGGGGATCGGAGAGGGGGAGGGGATCGGAACGGAGAGGGGATCGGAGAGGGGGAGGGGATCGGAGCGGAACTCGGAGGGGTGGGGGGGGAATGGGAGCAGAGCTCGGCGGGGGGGGAGGAAGGGGAGGGTAGCGGGGAGGGAGAGGAGAGGACAGGAGCTCGGAGGAGGGAGAGGAGAGATGCTCGGAGGGGGGAGAGGAGAGATGCTTGGGGAGGGAACGGAACCGGAGGAGGGAGGGGAGAGGAGAGGGAACCGGAGAGGAGAAGAGGAGAGGGAACCGGAGGAGGGTGAGGATAGGAGAGTGGACGGAACCGGACTGGGGAGAGGAGAGGGGGATGGAACCGGACTGGGGAGAGGAGGGGAGCTCAGGGGGTGGGGGGAGATGAGGAGAAGGTCAGAATCTCAGGGAGGTGGGGGTTATCGCATGGAGATAACAGTGGGATTGGAGAAGAACATGATCCAAGTCTGAAGGCTGGGGGGGGGGGGGGGGATGAGAGCAAGGACATGATCCAGATGGGAAGACGGATCACGTTCTTCCCCCTCTTTTAGATGTAGATCACGTTCTTCCAACCGGATGAAATAATGAATCCCTTCTCACACGCTGAGCAGATGAACAGCCTCTCCCCAGTGTGAACTCCCTGGTGTATCAGTAGATTGGATACACATACGCACCCCACACACATGGCCCCCTTCATTCTGAATTAAATAATTTTTATCACTTCCAGAAGAAAAAAAACATAAAACTCAAACAAAGTAACTAACCCACTAATTAGTGTATGAAGTCTTTTATTTCACCAGCAAGGACAACTATAATTACAATTGCAGAATACTACATAACAGAGGATCTTCACAAAGCTAACTACAGTTCCACTTTCTGTAGGCTGCCTGACCAGATTGGATTAAATTACACATTGCAGATATTCTACAGCAGGCAGGATCAAATTACACATTCCAGACAAACTGCTGGGTGTGTCTTGTCCTCCAAGGGGAGCAATCAGAAATCTGGTCCAACCCACTGGTGCTACAAGTGAACGCAGCCAAAATAGGGGCAGAAGTTATGATGTGCTTGAAGCCTGGGGAAAGTACGAGACACTACGCTAATTTGCTTGAAGTTTCAAAAAAATGTTTTTGAAGGACTTACCTGTACCTTGATCCTTGCTGCTGCTAGCCCATGGCCAGGCCCACAGTTAAAATGGCGTGCACCTTCCGATGACGTTATTGGTGGTCACTACCATTTAAAAATTAGGCCCACGATCTTCTGGGGCGGATAGCCTTCCTGTGCCTGAATATAGGTATTTAAAAATGGTAGGCTGCGGGAATGAGTCAATGTACAAAATCCCCCGCCATCCCCAGGTGGGCAGAGGTGGTTAAAATCAGCCCTTAAGTGATCCTAGGATAACTGAAAAATGGAACAGTACACCTTTTTCCGAGGGAAGCCAAGTATCCTTTTCATTAACATTTGTCTTTAAAAGATTTTACTAATGCCTGTTTAGTGATTGTTTTTTCCGTTCATTTATATAGCTACAACATATGTGGATGTAGGTTGAAAATTGGAATGAGGCGGTATGCTAATTTGCTTGAAGTTCATTATTCAAGAATAGTGCCAGTGAGTACATGTGCTGCAGCCATTGGTAGGTAATGAATCATGAAGTACTTTAATGGAAAGACAAACAAAATTCTTAGAAATGGGGATTTTAAGAGAGATTCATGCCTGGTTCTTGGCGATTTTGCATGACTTTTATAATGTATTGATAGCTCTAATAGTTAGCAATAAACAACCCACACACACTTTACTGGACATAGAATTTCTTGCTAATCCACTGCAGATTCTCTCAATAAGCGTGCAGTTACATAACAATCATTAATCCTAAAAGGGTGAAATTCCTCCATTCATTAATTTGAATGAAAACGGCATACCAATTTTTCTGCTCAAATTAGTGAACTGAGGAATTTTGCCCATTTGAGTGACTGTCACCAAACATCAAGGATTTGAAGAACACTTGCAGTTGCTGCTGGCAAAAATTAGAACAAGCTCCCCATAATATAGTATCTACCAAGGATTGATTTTGAGGCTGTCATTTAACATCAGGATTCAGGTAACATCAATTACTGAGGCTTTATTCAACTGAAACCTGTCTATTACTACCTTATAACTATTCCTAGATATCTATGAATTTCTATATAATGTTCCATGGAAGTAATTCTCTATGCATTCAGACTGCATTTTCTTCTGAATCCTTCCTGTACATTATGTAGTTGTAGGATTTAAAGTCCTGCAACTGCTTAAAATGTCAGTCGTGCACTTCAGAGGAGGAAGGATACACAGGGAATTTTGGTGATGTCAGGGCACGGAGAAGGCGGCACTCTGCCAACTTTTCAGATGGGAAACTGGAGGTGTCCCTTCAAGAGGAAGGAGGAATAACCTGAGGAATGGGGGACAATGCACAAGCCATCGAGATCAATAGAAGCAGCCTGTTGCAAGGAGGTGCTATTGGTTGTTCGTGCCACCTCCACAATGCAGTGCAGAAAAACTTAATGACCTGGAGAGATGATCAGCCACCATTAACTTCACAGAGCAATGTATGTGCTGTCTCCTTACCACCTAGCCACAGTGCACTTCAAGCCTCCTGCTGCCTTGGCACCACCTCCCTCTACACATGGCCATTCACTCAGAAACCTGCCTGCATGGTCTCAGTTAAAAGTGCGATTATTAAAGCACTCTAATTCAGTATGCACAGTACTTTTGATTGCTGCGGTCTTGATGACTTTCATGACTCTCATACTCAATGGCGCAAGAGTGGAAGTCATCACGTATTACATGCATTAAATTACATGTACTTGTTGGTCAATAGGTGGGCACTTCAGGTGCCCAATGTTATTGCTGACAGGAATCACAAACTCGCACTGCATATCCCTGCATCAATTTCCGTCTCTGCCTGCCCAAGTTACACAGCAACACAGACAGAAAAAAATCAGAAAGCCCAGGCCAGTTTCTGTTTCAATTGTTGGCTAAGGCTACATAACAGCACACTGTGCCCATTTGTGATCAGATAGCGTACGACTGGTTTTACAACCTAAGGCTAACAATTACCCTATTTAATAGCAACCCTCGACAATGAAATTTGTGTACTGCTCACTACCTTTCCTGCCCTGATCCAAAAGGCAAAAAATATTAAATGCTAGATCTAATTCATGCACATTTATACTACTGATTAATGTTTATTTACAATTAAATGATTTACAGAAGCAAAGATATTCGCCAAATATACTACACAGCATGACAACTATAAAAGATCCAGCAACAGTCCACAAGGGATTCATTTACCCTTCTAGCCCCAGGCTTCTCAGTAAAAGTAAACAGTCCAATAAATTCTGCACTAGCAATGACTTTTGTTTCTGCAAGTCTCTCTTCATGAGAATAGATTAATTTAAGATGTCATTACAGAATTTCTTCCTTCTAAGATACTCAGAATGAGACAGAGAACTGACAAGCAGGGGTGACAGCATTTTTTTTTTTAAAGGATGCTTTCCGTTTGGAGAAAATTGCTCATCAAACTTAGTTAAATCAAATATCAAAGCAATATTGCTCTTTTGCCCTGTTACAGTAATGCAGATTCTCATATTTCCCCAGGAATAAAATATAATATTACAAGGACTAAATTGGAGGCAATTGAAAAGTTATTTTACAATGCAATGGCACAATTTACATTGATTATTAACGTGATGATGAACTCTTGATATTTTCAGATTGTCATTTGCATTTTAAGCAGACTGGCCCCATCAAAGAGAGGCTTTATCTTTACTATTTTTGATCAAAGACTGTCAATGCACTCTCTTTCAATCCAACCATCTCTGATGTTCCATTTTGAATTAGGGAAGAAACAGCCTCCATTTTAAATCTGAGTTATTATTGCTTTTAAAATGCCTGATATTCTAATAGACTGATAGGGCGTAAACCCAGCAGATTGGGGGGATAGAATTTGGGGAAGAGAGAGGATCCACCAGTAGCAGAGCCCATTTAAATTCTGCTTAAATTCTACTGGAAGTGAGGGAGAGTGTAAGAGATGCCCATCCTAGCAAGGGTGCAATCACTATTCCACTGCTTCCAGTTTGGGCCTGAGTAAGTACACAGCTATCTGTACCAAACATACTCCATTAAAAACAGGATTATGTACTTCTCCCCCCATTTTGCAGACATGTGGTTGCACATCTTGGCCTTCAACTGATGGGAAGAGCAAGTGATTGCAGACATTCTGTTGCCAGGTGATAATGGGTATGATCTCCAAGATAGAACTCCAACTTACTTTCCCCTCTCTCTCTCTCCTATTCATTAGTTGAGCACTTCATGGTCATTCAATGCTGCACCCTGATGTAAACGGGAAACTCACCATTTGGAGTGGGGTGAGGAAAGTGAATCTTTTTTGAAAAAATGTATTCTGCGGATGTGGCTGACATTGTCATGGTCATAACTATTGCCCATCCTTAGTTACCTGAGAAGGTGTAGGTGGGTCTTCTCCTTAAACCGCTCCAGTCCTTGTGCCAATGGTGTTCCCACAATGTTGTCTGGTAGGAAATTCCAGGATATTGACCCACTGACGATGAATGAACAGCATATATCCAAGTCAGGATGATGAGTCATTTGGATGGAACTTGGAGGTGATGATGTTCCCATGACATTGCTGCTCTTGTCCTTCTTACTGGTGGAGGTCAGAGGGGAGGGAAATGCTGTAGAAGTAACCTTGGTGATTTCCTGTAGTACATCCTGTCAAGCATACATACTGCAACCACTTCAAAAAATAACTGAGTTAAAAGGAATATATAATGTCTATACAATAGAATGACCATGAAGTGCTCAACTAATGGATAGGGGAGAGAGAGAGAAGGGGGGAAAGTAAGTTAGAGTTCTATCTTGGAGTATGTTCATGATGGAGTAGGTGGATATTGAAACTGGTGACAGGGGTGTCAATCAAACAAACTGGTCTGTCATGGATGCTGTTGAGCTTCTCGAGTATTGTTGCTGCTGCACCCATCCATGCAATTCATGAATATCTATCACACTCCTGACTTGAGCCTTGTAGATGGTGGACAGGTTTTGAGGAGTCGGGAGACATCACAGTGTACCCAGCCTCTCTCTGCCCTAAGTTTACATCACATACAACCAAAAATATTGATTTGGCAAAATCAATGCAAAAACAGTAGAATCCCATCATATGCAAAAGGTAAAGAAGGACAACAGAAAAGGGCTGCCTATACCTCTACTAAATAAGAGTGTCTTAGCAACCATCAGGTCAATGCCAAGAAATTATTTGGACTGTATGTATGTGGAGTTATCTGCAAACATGCAATAAAACAACTGACAAACAATATTTTCTTTAAAGATTATAAAATGGTTACTATTGGACAGAAACTCTATTGTATAGACATTATATATTCCTTTTAACTAGTTATTTTTTGAAGTAAAAGTCTGTACAAATCCATATAGCCACGTGCAATGCTTTATAAACAAAGCAACCTGAATCTAAAGCTAAAGGTCAGATGGTTGAGATTGTAAGTAATTAGAACTAATGAGTCTGAAAATGGTTGTCAGCATGCACTGGCCTATGCATTTACCATTGTAGTGAAAGAATATTATAATCAGAGGCACAAGAGACCAAACAAAGGCTAATATTCATTAAAAAAAAGTATCCTTAAACAATTTTAAAAGTGTAATTACTTCTCCCCCTCAATTTTTCCTTTCCCTCCTGGGCAGGAACAGAGCGGGTAAGCAGTTAAAATGGGGCAGCTCCATTGCCCGCTCCGTTCCCACCAATTTGCAATTTTAATGCCAGAGTGGTTGACGTACCCACCGGACTTGGGTAGGAGCCTCATGCATAAATGCTAATCAGGGTCCTATGATGTCAATAGAACTCCAATGGCATTTTAACAGGGGCCTGAGCGGGGAAGCCGTTATGGCTGATTTTCCGCTATTGGTGTCCACTAGACACCCGAAAGATGCAGTGCACCTCAGGTATGCTGCACCTGTCATTACTGAGAATCCCGTAATTTTCTATTTAATGTGTAATTTGCCTGATCTGAGCCCGACTCCGGTCCGGGCTTTGCACTTGAAACAGGACTGGAGCCACAGGCCAGAAAATCTTAAATTTCAGTCATTAAATAATATTCTTGGTTTCATGTCATCATTAGTATGCCAGCTATGCAGTGATACTAAAGCACATATCAATGAAATGCCATGCAAAATAATGATGCATGATTTCCAATAATAGACTTTAAGCAGAACATAATGTTAGTCTAGAGCTTTACGAGATACTGGAAAAAGAGATACTCGAACTATGATTATTTCTTGTGTGCTAGATTTTTGATTCAAATGCAATAATTTACAGTGCAGAATAATGGAAACTTTACAAGTATCATGTATATGCAGCTGAAGTTTTAAGACACCCAATCTTACAGGTATAACCTAATTGTATTTTCTTTATGTAACAGTGCAAAATCTTCCACATCATTTCTGATGAGATATTTGACCCTAATCACTGTTTACAAATATTAGTGACCTTTCCCAGGAGCTATCTAATATAGCTATCTATTGGAAATTGTAATGACTCACATCAAATAAACAGCAATCAGCACTTCCGCAAACTATTTTAATTCTGCGATTTTTATTTACAAAAAGTAGAAGGGTTGTCATTGTGGGACTGAGCAAATACAATGCTTTGTAGGTGCATTGGGATTCCAACACTTTCAGGTGAGCTAGTCACAATGAAATGTACTAAAGACATGCACACTGTAGCAGCAGTCATAAAGTTAAAAACCTTGTCAAAAGTTTAGCAAGTAACTTTTTTTTTAACATTAACAGTGCTAACTGGCAGGTTATCAAGCCGAGACAATGCATCTTTATGGTTGAGTATATTTTGCAACACCAGATTTCTGATTGTTTCCTTGGAGAACACAAGACACACCTAACAGTTTGTCTGGAATGGGTAATTTGATCCTGCCTGCTGGAGAGCAATCAAGATCTCTGCAATGTATAATCTGATCTATTGTCTCAGACAGGCTCCAGAGTTCACGGTGCTAACACTACTGCTTTCAGCGAAGAGACAGGGCTCACCTTCCCGGGTTAGGAGCACTCACAGTGCTCACCTTCCCGGCTTAGGAGCACGCATAGTGCTCACCTTCCCGGGTTAGGAGCACTCACAGTGCTCACCCTCCGGGTTAGGAGCACTCACAGTGCTCACCCTCCCGGGTTAGGAGCAGTCACAGTGCTCACCCTCCCGGGTTAGGAGCAGTCACAGTGCTCACCCTCCCGGGTTAGGAGCACTCACAGTGCTCACCCTCCCGGGTTAGGAGCACTCACAGTGCTCACCCTCCCGGGTTAGGAGCAGTCACAGTGCTCACCCTCCCGGGTTAGGAGCACTCACAGTGCTCACCCTCTCGGGTTAGGAGCACTCACAGTGCTCACCCTCCCGGGTTAGGAGCAGTCACAGTGCTCACCCTCCCGGGTTAGGAGCACTCACAGTGCTCACCCTCCCGGGTGAGGAGCAGTCACAGTGCTCACCCTCCCGGGTTAGGAGCACTCACAGTGCTCACCCTCCCGGGTTAGGAGCACGCATAGCACTCACACTGCCGAGTTCAGATAGGAGGGGTGAGGCCATGGAGGGATTTTGACATGAGGATGAGAATTTTAAAATCAAGGTGTTGGTTGGTGGACAATGTACCCCCTAATTTTTTGGGGGGTGCACGGCCCCTTTAACAGGTTGCGCGCCCCATTCAAAATTTCGTGCATGCGCAAAATCTCCGATTCAAAAGCTGGTAAGTGGCCTGCATGGGACCTTCAGACAGCTGTGCGGCTGCACAGCTTAGCGGGAACGTTGTTGGTGGACCATGAGTCAATGTAGATCAACGAGCACAGGGGTGATGGGTGAATGGGACTTGCTGCGTGTTAGGATAGGTGCAGCAGAATTTCGGATGAGCTCAAGTTCATTAAGGGTGGAAGATGGGAGGTTGGCCAGGAGAATGTTGGAATAGTCGAGTCCTGCAACACAGAATACGCTGTCATTTTAAAAAATTCATTTATTTATTGCCCATCCCGAGTTGCCATTGAGAGAGTGGTAGTGAGCTGCCTTCTTGAACCGCTGTGGTCCTGGGGTGGGGGGCAGAGAGGGAGAAAGTGGTGCAGGTGTAAAGGGGCTGGGGGCCGAAGAACGTGATCCGGGCAGAATAGAGGGCGGGAATTTGTGATCTACCATCCCATCTTGATCACGTTCTTGCTCTCTACCCCCTCCTTTGGACCTGGATCACGTTTCACCCCCCCACCCCGCCCACCCATCACTGTTCCTGACCTCCCGTCCCATCCCCTCCAAGACCCTGACCTGACCGACCTCCCTCCCCTCGAGCTCCTCCCCCGAGC